>BSUD01000005.1:101859409-102014572 GCA_033239045.1 Fagopyrum esculentum
CCCCCCCCCCCCTCCGCGTTACACTTCGGTAATAGAATCTAAACAAAACTTTCTTGGTTCGACCTTTACTTACACTATACAATCCGGTTAAGTGTAACGTTAGGACTCTACTTTGACTAATGCTAAAAAGACAACGACCATAGGTTTTTAGCTTCGTCAGTCCACCTAGCGACCACAAAACAAGCGCTTCTTGGGAGGCAACCGAATGTAATTCTTTGTCTTTTCTTTTTTTGAGATAGTTTAGTTAGATTTTCTTTTATTGGTATGTATTGGGTTTTTTTGTGTCTTTTCATGATAGAATCTAGGTATTTCTAAACAAGAAGTAATCATGAATCAAGTTGAGATGCTGAAAGATCAAGATTTCTAATGGAAAAGGGATGTTAAAACCCTTAGCAAGAGAAGTGAAGGCCGGAAAACAAAAATCTAGACCAACAAAGGAAAATCTAGGTCTAGATTTTGAATTAAAAGATTGTACTCACCCTTGGTTTTCCATGTCGGTAGCAACTTCGACTCAAATATCGGCCATCACATAAATAACAACCGAGATTCTTTGAAAAACGGAGTTCGATCAAGATTTTTCGGACCGACAATTTTCTCGGGTGACATGAAATCTTGGCCGAGATTTTTCAAATTTCAAAGAGGGGTATATAAGTGCCAACACACTTCATCTTCACCAACAAAACCCTTCCACCACCAAAATCACGGCCGACTCGCACCCCAAATCACATAATCCCGTTCTTAACCGATTCACTCTGTTCTTCTTTCTAAACTCAAGCTCCCTCCACCACACAGAAATTTTTGTACTCAATCAACACCACAGACTGACGAATTGCTCAAGATTTGGATTCTTTCATCCAAAACCCTATGTTTATCGCCCCCTCCAAATCGTACGATTTCGGCTCGTTTGGTTCAAGGAAAGGCATCATTCAAAGTAGAAAGAAGCAAGTGGAAGCATCGATTTGGCAAAATATTTTAAGATTTGCCAAGTCCGATTGAAATAGCCAAAATCTCAGGTTTTGGGCAAAATCTCGGCCGAGATTTCAAGAAGAACAACCTGATATTTTTACTAGAATGGAGTCTACTCGGAGATCTTCAAGGGCGATCGTTCCTAGGAGGGTATTCTCCTCTTCTCAACAAGCTCCAACTCCTCCTAGACTTCGGTGATACAAGAACATCACAAAACGAGGTATGAGCGAATCCAAGAACACTCTATTACTGTACCTCGTTATTTAAAGATTGAAGAACTAGAATGTATGAAAGTGAGAGATGATCTAGACTAGATGACAGAGCGTGTTGGAATTTCTGTTTGTTTGGGAATTAGATAGCATGCTTTTGAGGAAATAACGTGGGAGTTTTTAAGTTCTTTCAAGCATGATCCTAGGACTAGACAGATTAAGTTTTGGTTGATGAACCGGAATTATGAAATGATTATGGACATGTCTGGGAACATCTTTGGCTTTCCCGAGGCTAGTGTTGGGACGTTTCCTAGGAATGTTAGTCATTGAGACTTTTGGGAGAGTATTGCTTTAGTTGAGGGTGGTTTGGACCGTTGAGCTCCAGGTGATTCGAAGGACATGAACATCTACAATTTGTCTTTTAAGTTAGCTCACAGGATCTTAAGTGAGACTATGTTCCATAGGACTGAGACTCCTCATAAGATGAAGGCAGATGAGCTTTTCATTATATAGTGCATGGCTACCGGTGTTACGCCGGATACTACTACATTGTTGGTTGACTGTTTAGGGAAAATAGCCAAAAAATCTTGGGGCGATATCTATGTTGGAGGCTTAGTGACTCACGTTGCTAAGACTTTGGGAGTTGATTATTCAGCATTTACGCTAGTTGTAGAGGCTCGGCCTTTAGGGCTTCAGCAGTTTATTTCTCAAGGTATTTTGATTCCTTGAGGCCGTGATGCTCCTTAAGTTGCCATGCCTTAGGAGAAAAAGAATGCTAGAGATATCCCTTGGAAGAGAGCTTACACCATCAAAGATCAGCAGAATTGGAAGTATATTTTTGAGGAGATGCATAGTGAGTTGATGATGAGGTTGAGCCTGTAAAGGTTGCATCTGAGGATGTTGATCATCATGATACTACAGCCATGGATATTGAGATAGATGTTGGTCCTAGCGGAGTTGTTGATGAGAACGATGAGGCTACCGAGGATGATGATCCCATCATTGGGGAAGCTGAAATGGGATCTGGACGGCAAGAGGTGATGGTGATGATGGAGAGACAGTCGACCTCCCATCCACCTTGGCACGGGTCCTGATATAGATCAGATTTAGATGATCTCCCAAAGATGATGAGAAGGTTACGTTCGAGGACAGAGACTATGGAGACGTCCGTCATGGCCTTATATAGAGAGATATGGGGCGCCATAGTAGGATGTTGGAGGACCTTTACCGCCAGTAGTTCAGGCATCCGTTCGATCCAACCTACTATCCATTTCAGCAGCCACCACCACCAGAGATGTGATCACCTTGTCTTCCACAATTTCACTTTATGTTCCTTTTGTTAGACATTGTGAGTTTTTTGTTCCTCTTTTTCTTTTTATTCAAATTGGGGACAATGTGTATTTTAAGTATGGGGTGGACTTGTTTGTAATAACTGTTGCACGTTTCCGTTAAGATACATTTTCTCTTTTATGTTTATCGCATTGCATTGCATTTTTATTTTTATGTCACACATTTAAGTTTTGTTTTGCATCATGTTTTTGAAAAAAAAAACAAAATGAAAATTCAAAAATTTTAAAGAGTTTTTGTGCTTCTAGGATGGATATGATCTCTATGATAATAATATTTGTGGATTAGCTATGATGATCTTTATGTGTTTGGATTGATGTATGACATATGTGGGATTTGAATACTTTGCTAGAATTCATGCATGGATAGTAATTTACTTTTGTTTAAATCATGTTGAGTGTTGAAGGTTGAAACCACATAATAAGTTCTTACACATCTTTTTGGAATGATTAAGACAATTCGATTTCTTTTTCTTTCTTCATCTTGATCATGCTTTAGCACCTCTTGAAAATGTATAAATTGCCTCCCTTTACCCATCCGGAAATTAGGAAGCATGCTAGTGTGAAGTGTGTAAAAGCAAAGTGTATGGTGAAGTTTAAAAAAAAAAGTGATGTGTTGTGGTAGAAAATAGGTTTGGGGACGTTGATCATGATGATGAGTAACTCGGTACCATTCACGTTGTCGGGTGTTTGTATCTTGTTAAAATTTGATTGATCGATAGTCCTAACGGGTCATGGTATGTGCATCCGGTTTGAGGCATCTCAAAAAAATGAGGCTTGCTGATCTCCAAGGTTCGGCTATTGTGCTCCTATGCCATGTTCTCAAGTGAAAGTAAAAAAAACAAGAAGTGAAGTGTATAACTGCTTATTTTTGGTGGATGTGTTCTGAAGTTATTATTGTTGTGGAGTTGTTCTTTTTTCCCGGATTTGCACAACATATCTTAAAACACATCCCACCCATAACACGTTTCTTGGCCTTTATTTTGCTAAGCCCTTAAGACCTTTTACCACATGTGTTTTGACTTGGTCGTTTAAATTGGATTCCTCATGACTGATTTTGATAAATTTTTAAGTTATTATGAATGCAATGATTTTCGGATGTAAAGTGTGATTATCCTTTACATGCTTATATTTATTTTTGAGATATATTGATCTTCATTAACTATGAAGCATTCTTTGAGAGTGATCTATGAATAGAAGCACAACCAAAAAAATATTGTAGTTTTCCTTGTTTTTGCATATCCATAATCCATATAATCTTGTATTCTAAGTTTGAACCTTGTTTGGGGACAAGCAAGAGGCAAGTTTGGGGTATTTTGATGACATGAATTATGACCTAGTTATAGACATGTATTTAAGTAGTTTTTTCCTTTCTTTTGCATGCGTAGACATGAATCCATAACATTTGAGCTCATATTTGCATACTTTGATAGAATAGAAGTCTACATAGATTCTTATTGCAATTGTAGGTATATTGGCACATTTTGGAGCGGAAATGAAACATACAAGGACAAGGAATCAACGTGGATCACATAGGAGCATTCTAGAGCATAAAGGAGGCTTGGACATGATCAAAGAATGAGAGAAAAGAGCAAAGAAGACATGTTACAGATTACAAATCTTGGCCGAGATTATTATTGCTCATCCGAGATTTAGTGTATAATAACCCATGGCCCAAAGCTTCGAAACCCTAGGTCCTTCTACAAATCAAGTATGGATACAGCTTTGAAGATGACGACACATACATCACATACACAGTTCAGAACGTCTTACACACCATCGGATACTATACTTTTTACAGAGATTACATTGTTAGTTGCAACTACATTGAGGATTGAGGAAGAATGTGAAGATTTTTGAAGAGAATATTTAGTTTTTATATTTCAGTGCTTTGAATACAAGATTGGATCTTTGTTAGTTGATTTGCTACAGTTTTGGATATTGAAGGCATCTTGCTAAGTATATATTTATTTTCTTTTACTTTTATTTAGTTTATGAGTTTCTTGATTCATACAACTTTCTTGATTTGAATATGCGTGTTGTTGGTTAAAACACTTGCGATTCTAGGGTAATTGGTTGGTGGTTGTGGTTTAGATGATGATAGACTGAGCCTTTAAGTTTAGAACGGATCTTGGAGAGTTTGTTTTACCTTTGCAGGGAGAATATCGGTGTGTTCTTCATAAATCTCGGGCGAGATTTAGTTAAGAACACCCCGTAGTTTCTTCTATTGATCTGTTTTTGTTATATCTTTATGCTTAGGTTTTAGATTGCCCAAATCCTAGCCTTTTTGAGCCTTTCAAGCTTACATTATAGCTTAGGAAGAGACTTACCCGGTAATTCTCTTTCTTGGCTGTCAAAGATGATGAGTTTAAGGTAATAAAGGTTTAGCCTTTATTAGGTTTGAGTGTGCCTTCTTCCTGACTTTGTGAGTTAACCTGAGACTTACATGGTAAAGGTCAGTTCTATTCTCTTAGGTTGAGTGGTTGGCTTGAGATTATAGTTCCTTTCCTTAGATCCTTGAGACTTACCCGGTGATAAGAGCTTTAGTTTGGGATAGTGGATAGCGAGACCTCCTCCATGATCTTTCCCACATTAGAAACACCTTCCCTTAGCAATTCCAGCTCTGTCAATAGTTCTTTAGAAGTCTTCAATCAAAAACCACAACTGAATACCTTGATCTCTAGAATCTACATTTTCCCACTTATTTCATATATTCATCTCTATTGTTTTTTTATCTTTTCCATTCTTTAGAATTAGCATTTATATATAAATTGTTACTATTTGGTTTCACCATAGTCCCTGTGATCGACCCTGAAATATTTGCTTTTGCTTCGATTGATCCGTACACTATGGGTTCGCTTATTTGCTTTGGCTATTATTTCAAGTATAATTTTAAAGCTCATTTTCGTTAATATTTCACACACGTTTGAGCGCGAACAAAGAGGCAAGAAATAGACTCACTTGAAAACTAAGAAGAGAGATTTACTGACATTGCACTTTAGCAATTAGAGAGAGAGATAACCAGTTTGGTTCATATCTTGACAGAGGAAAATCTCGGTTAAAAATCTCGAGCGAGATTTCTTGAATTATTCGACCTATGATAAGGAATTATATGCTTTATTTTGAGTTTTGAAGGCATGGAAACCTTATCTTTGGTCTAATGAATTCATCTTTAGAACTGATCATGAGTCTCTAAAGTATTTTAGGAGTCAAGATAAGTTGGATAGGAGGCATGGTAGATGGATGGAGTTTATAGAAACTTTTCCATATATCATATAAGAAAGGAAAGGATAATGTTGTTGTTGATGCCCTTTCTAGTTGATATTCTTTGATCACTAATATGGATTCTAAGGTTTTAGGTTTCTATTGTATTAAGGATCTATATGTGGATGACATTGATTTTGGTTATATTTATATACACACTGTAAATCTTTGCCTTACGCTAGAAATCTCGCCCGAGATTATGACCGAGATTTGCCACTGTTGCGTGATAAATTCTATATTTTCGAAGGCTTTATGTTCCAAGAGGATAAAGTATGTATCCCTAGATGTTCTCTTAGACTATTACATGTTGAGGAAGCTCATGAGAGGTTTAATGAGACATTTTGGTAGAGATAAGACTTATCACATGTTGGCATTCACATTTTTATTGGCCTCGTATGCTTAAAGATGTTGAGATCATGCTAAAGAGATGCACTTTGTGCTTGAAAGCTAAGTCTAGATTAAAAACGCATGGTCTTATACTCCCTTACCTACACCTACTTCACCATGGCTTGATATTAGTATTAAATTTGTTGTAGGATTTCCGAGGACTAAGAAGGGGAGAGATTCTATTTTTGTGGTTGTTGATCATTTTTCTATAATGTCTCACTTTATTGCTTGTCATAAGACTGATGATGCTTATAATGTGTAAAAACTCCACCTTGTGTATATATTTGAATATGTGATGATGGAAGACTTAACACAAATAAACAGTTTCTATACTAACAAAATATCGATTGTATTTCTAGTATGCTTGGTTTGTTTTGGTGTTTGTCTAAATGTATGCAGGCCTTGAAAAGCATTTCAAGGGATAGATGGAGGCCTTGAAATCAGATACAAGGGACAAGCGCAGAGTTTGAAGAGGTTCAACACGGAGGCATTGAAAGTCATTTCAAGGGATCCAAAGCTAAAGCCTTGAAACAAGATTCAATGGACATAACGGCTGGAATTCAAATCTCTAACAAAATCAACCAAGGATCCAGAGAAGATCTTCCAAGAAGATTTGACCAACAAGAAGATCTAGACCAAGGAGATACGGTCCAACAAAATAGGATCACGCAAAGATCCTAAACACGCCGCGAGATTCTCTTCTCAACAGAGATCGAAGATCTTCAACGAATCTCAACAAACATAAAGATCTCAATACTTGAACGACAAAGATCTTCAACAGTGTGAGAAGATTACGGAGAAGAAGAATCAATGTGCTTTTATGGAGATGAAGAAGATAAAGGCATATTTACAACGGCTATCTCATCTCAACCATTAAGCGTTTTCCATGGAGAAGAAGAAACATCCACAACGGTCAACTTCCCAATGGCTAGAAGACTTCTCCAACCAAGACTATAAATGAAGACGTCGATTGAAAAACAAAAACAACAAGCTTACACGGATATATCTAAAGTCTTCAAGCGATCCAAAGCATCTTCGTTCGATTAAAGAAGTTTTCCTTTCTCTCTTTATACAAAAAGTTTTATTCCTTAGAGAGAGTTAAACTCGAGAGCTCCATTGGTATATCTGAAGAGTGTTATACTCTAGTGTGTGTTACTCTGTGAAATAACTAGGCTATTATAGCTAGGTTAAGAGTTAGAACTAGATCGTAGCATTGACTACTGTGAAAGAATAAGGGGATTTCTTGTAGGTTGTATCTAGGACTCCTTGAAGCTGATAATAGATAGTTAGATCGTACAGGTATACCCTAGGACGGAGAGTAGGCTGTTATAGCCGAACTTCGTAAACATATCACCGTGTCGATCTTTTCAATTCCGCACCATATCCTGCTTTACTGTGACTAACTTTTCTTTGCCGATTTACAAAGTAAAGGCCCTTGAAATCACTTTCAAAGCCTTGAGATAGGCTTTTAAGAAAAGTTCTCATACTCTATTAAACCCCCCTTATAAAGTATTATATCCTTTATATTCACCTTACGGTTTTTCAATTGGTATCAGAACTAGACTCACATATATTGATTTAACCATCAGTGAGACTAATCATGAACTTTGTAGGTGGTGGAGGATTTGCTCAAGGAAGATCCTCATCTCGACCACCACTTTTATGTGGCAACAACTTTGCTCATTGGAGAGCACTAATGTGAATGTTCATTATTGATCACGACATGGAACTATGGAGCATTATTCAAAATGACCCTAAAATCCCAAGCACCACGGTTGAAGAAGTCCAAGTCGAAAATAAGGAAGCTGACTTCACACAAACTGACTTGGATAGCGTTTCAAAGAATTACAAGGCCATGAACTTGCTCTACTGTGGATTGGATGCAAATGAATTCAACCGTATCTCATCATGCAACAGTGCAAAAGAAATATGGGACAAACTCATTGTCACATACGAAGGAACAAGTCAAGTCAAGGAAACAAAGATCAGCATCTTCCTCAGACAATATGAGCTATTCAAGATGATTACAAATGAACCAGTCAAATAAATATTCACAAGATTTACTGAGATCGTGAACAACGTGGACTCACTTGGAAAAGTCTTCACAAACAAAGAGAAAGTAAGGAAGGTTCTAAGGAGCTTACCTAAAGCTAAGTGGGGACTAAAAATGACTGCAATCGAAGAAGCTCAAAATCTCACGACACTACCTCTTGACGACCTACTTGGAAAACTCATCACACATGAGATGGTTCTTGGTGAAGAAGATGGAGAGCATCCATCCAACACAAAGAATTTGGCACTAAGATCTAAGAAAGATGAGATACCATCAGAGGAGGAAGATAGTGATGATGAAGATGAGGAAGATCCGTTTGCCTTGATCTCTAGGGGTCTTGCGAAGATTCTTCAAATAAAGAAACAGTTTGCAAACAATAAAGAACATCCGCGAACACCAAGACCTCGAGGTAAGTTTTCTAACTCTAACAAGAAAACTAAAGTTCTGACTTATTTTGAATGTGGTGAAACAGATCCTCTCGAAAAGGATTATCCACAAAAGAAGAGGAACAACTTTAGGAAGAATGATCGAAAGAAGAAAGCTAATGTAGCTTCATGGAGTGATCCAAATTCCACAAATGAATCAGAAGACGAAAAACAAGCAAACCTTTGTCTTATGGCAAATCATGAAGAAGATCCAGATCACTACATTGATAACGTGGTAAGTACCATTATGTCCCAACCTGAATCTGATCTCACACAATTCCTTAAAGACATAATCATATGTGATAAAGAACATATGGTAAGGATAAGTTCCTTGAGAGAAGCTTCTCAAACAAGAAAAAAGATTAAGTGATATGTCTCTGGAGATTGAAAATCTTAACACTGAAAAATTAGACCTTGATATCAATATCAAGGCCTTGGAATCGGAAAATGCGATTCTCAAGGGCAATTTTTCTTCTCTTCATCGAGAATATACTGATCTAGAGAAAGAAAAGGTTGATCTAACTGTGACGTGTCAAGACCAGAAAGATGCACTTATTCAATTCACTCGTTCGATAGCTAACCTCGAAAGGATGATGGGTGAGCCACAATCTTCCCTTAACAAAAATGGTATAGGTTATCATGTCAGTTTTCCCAGAAAAACAACTACCACTTTTTTCAAGGCTAAAGGAAGTATTCATATGCCCACATGTTTCTAATGTTTTAAAAAGAGTCATGTAAAATCAACATGGCCATATAGAAATAATGATGATTACATTATTAGAAACATTTATTCTCTATGTCTAAGGAAACAAGTTAAGCAAATATGGGTTCCTAAAGGTACTAGACCACCAAACATGATTGAGCCTGAATATGGACCAAAATATGCCATTTGGTCAACCCGAAAAGGTTGATGTTTGTTGTTTTGCAGGATATCACCAAGGTAAAGGAGCATAAATGGATATTAGATAGTGGTTGCTCACGGTTATGAGTAGAAAAAGCTTAATGTTCTCATATCTAAAGAAGTAGTCATTTGAAACCATTACGATTGGTGATAAAGGAAAGTATGAAATTATTGGCATTGGTAAAATTTGTTATAATTCATCCAACTTCATTGATGATGTATATCTTGTTGACGGCTTGAAGTATAACTTGTTTAGCATCTCTCAAATATGTGATAAAGGCAACAAGGTGATTTTTGATTCAGAAAAATGTGAAGTTCAAGACAAAAACAATGGGTGATATTGTGCTTATAGCTCCTACATGTAACAATGTTTATTCTATGAGTACTAACCAAGTTTTAGGAAATAAGCGAAAGTGTCTCAAGGCCTTGACTGACGATCCAAGGCTTTGGAATAGAAGACTTGGTCACGTAAGCATGCATGCAATGCAGAAGTTACTTTTAAAGGATTTGGTACATGGCTTGCCAAACCTAAACTTTAAGGTAGATGAACTATGTAAGGCTTGTAGACAAGGTAAACAAACAAGAGGTTCATTCAAACCAAAGAAGGTTGTAAGTTCTTCTCGACCCATTGAACTTTTACATATGGATCTTTGTGGTCCTATGCGTGTCAAATCTCCCAAAGGTAAACAATACATCCTTGTCATTGTGGATGATTTTTCTCATTTTATATGGATATCATTCTAACTGGAAAAATCTGAAGCATTGTTTGAGTTTTTAAAATTGTGTAAGGAGTTGCAAACTTTGAAAAAACTACCTGTCGTTCCGATAAGAAGTGTTCATGGTAGAGAATTTGATCATCTAAAGTTTGATTTATTTTGTGCAAATTATGGTATTTCACACAACTTTTCAGCTCCTAGAACTCCTCAACAAAACAGGGTTGTGGAACGTAAGAACCGCACCCTAGAAAATATGTCTAGGAGCATGCTTTTAAAAAATAGTTTGCCAAAAAGTTTTTGATCTGAAGTAGTAAACACTACTAACTACATTTTGAATAGATGTTTAATCCGCCCTATTTTGAAAAAGACTCCTTACAAACTCTTTAAGGGTAGAAAACCTAACATTTCCTATTTTAAACTCTTTGGATGTACATGCTTTGTCCATAACAATGGCAAAGATAACCTTGGTAAATTTTATGCACGTAGTGACGAAGCAATATTCATTGGATATGCTTCAAATAACAAATTTTATCGTGTTTATAATAAACGTACCAAAATTTTTGAGGAAAGTATTCACGTCATATTTGATGAAAGCAGTGATGGTACTTTGAGTGAAAGTTTTGCAGATATTAATTTGAATCAACGTGAAGATCACAATTCTGATGCAAAAGAAGATCCTAAAGCTCAAGAAAAAATATGTAAGAAAAGATTCAAGATACCGGAGAACAATCTCAAGACCTTGAAACGCATCTTGAAGACCTTGAAACGCATCTTGAAGACCTTGAAACAGAAAACTGCGACGTCAGAACTCCGTTTCAAGGCCTTGAAACTAAACTTCAAAGCCTTGGTATAGGATCCAAGGGTAACACTCCAGCAGTACCTAAATCCAGTCAAGCATATGAGCCCAATCTTCAGGATCTGTTCCATCCTACAAACAAAGGAAATTTCAACATTCTTCATGCCATCCACAAGAGTTTGTGATCTCAAATCCAAACGCATGAGTCAAACTCGATCCAAAGTTAACAACCTATGTGCATTCTCGGCGTTCGTGTCCCTCATTGAGCCCAAGAGTTATGTGCAGGCTCTTCAAGAACCCGAATGCATCATTGCTATGCAAAATAAACTAAATGAGTTTGAGAGAAACAAGGTTTGGACTCTCACTTCGAGACCGAAGCACCAATCTGTCATTGGCACGAAATGGGTTTTTCGAAACAAGTTGAATGAAAATGGAAAAGTCATTCGAAATAAAGCATGACTTGTAGCTCAAGGCTATAATCAAGAAGAAGTCTATGTTGCTCAACCACTTGGTTTTGAAAATGATGAATTTCCGGATTATGTTTTCAAATTGGACAAAGATCTGTATGGTCTTAAGCAAGCTCCTCGAGCCTGGTATGAAAGATTGTCCACGTATCTTCTTGAAAACAATTTCAAAACAGGTTTGATTGACAAAACTTTATTTATCAAAATCAGAGGCAACAATATATAAGTAGTACAAACTATGTTGATGATATATTATTCGATGCTACTAACGATTCTCTATGCAAGAAATTTTTAGACATTATGTGTAGGGAATTCTAAATGAGCATAATGGAAGAGTTAAATTTCTTCCTTGGACTTCAAGTTACACAAGCAAAGAAAGGAATTTTTCTTAATCAAAGCAAGTATATCAAGGACTTGCTTAAGAAATATAAGATGGATCAATCTAAGGTCGCAAAAACTCCAATGAGTCCTACACTTTCACTTCACCATGATAAAGACGGTAAAAGTGTTATACAAAAGAATTATCGAGGTATGATCGGTTCATTGTTATATCTAACCGTTAGTCAAACTAACATTATGTTTAGTGTGTTCATGTGTGCAAGATTTAAAGCTAGTCCAAAAGAGTCACATTTGATAGCTGTGAAAAGGATAATTTTGGTATCTCAATGGCACTAAGGATTTAGGGTTATGGTACCCACGTCAAAGCTCGTTTCACCTCGTTGGTTATTCAGATGCAGACTTTGCAAGCTATAAGGTCGATAGAAAAAAGTACTTCTAGATGTTGCCAATTCTTAGGGTCATCCCTAATCAGTTGGCACTCTGGGAAGCAAAACTCTGTTGCCTTATCCACAGCCGAAGCAGAATACATTGTTGCGGGAGCCTGTTGCGCACAAATTCGATGGATAGCTCAACAACTTCGTGATCTTGGCTTTGACTTAAAAGGTATCCCAATCAAATGTGATAATACTAGTGATATTTCGATTACTAAAAATCTTGTGCAGCATTCAAGGACAAAGCATATCGATGTAAGGCATCACTTCATACGTGATCGTGTTGAGAAAGATGATGTTTCGATTTCTTTTATATCAACTGACTTACAGCTTGTAGATATATTTACTAAGTCTCTACCTGAAGAACGATTCAATTTTATTAGATTAGAGTTTGGTATGTTGAACAAGGAAGCATTAACGTAGGGAGAGTAAATCGTTTTATTTTCTCCTTCGTATGCAGCCCATTCTTCAATTTCAAGGGCCTTGAAATGAAATTCAAGGGCCTTGAAACGAAATTCAAGGGAAAAATTGAACATCACGGATCTATTTAGTGGTTAATATCTTTTAGATATTTTGATCTCTAAATTATTTTAAAAAAGGGTTTTTAAAATAATTTCAAAAGTCCTTATCTTCGGATTCAAAGAATTGGTTCAAAAAGGGGTGGTTGAGATTAAATTGGAAAGAATTTAAACAAATTTTTGTTTTTTAAAGCCTTGATTTTCTCAAGATCTTATTAAAACCATAAATTATTTTCTTTCCCCCTTTTTAAGGCTTAAACCCTTTTCCTTCCCTATTCAACGTTTTTACAAAACCAAAAACACCTCTTTCAAAATCCTTGATTTCTTCTCTCACAAATTCATCTACGGCTCCAAGAAGCAAGAAATCTGCTCATCGTCAAGCTTCGACTTTCAAGAAAGAATCGGCTCGCATTTCCTCAACTACTAAGGATGAGAAATTTTTTGAAGATATGGAGATTTCACAAACTACTGGTCTTCCAACTTTCTGGTTCATCAATTTCAAGCTACAGGATCTTGGCTTGATGGGTTTCACAATCGTCCTCTCTGTATGTTTGACATAGTAGATATTGAGTTTTTGCAAACTCTTCATATTCCTTGAACTACAAAGCTTAAAAGCTCCACAATTTGGAAGATCTTAAACCCTGGAGATTCTGCTTTCCCAAGGTTCACAAGATTGTTCTATGTTAACCTTGTCACAAAATGGGAAAAGGGAATTCTCACCCTTGAAATATTTGTTAAAGGTACTCAAATTCTTCTCACTCCTACTGTTTTATGTGATATTTTAGGAATCCCTCCAGATCTTTCACTCACACACCCTCCCGATCAGAAAGTGTTCATCTTGCCAAAGAGAAATTTCTGGTTCCTAACTCTACATCCCGTCAACTCACACACACGTCCCTAACCCTAGATGCTAAAATAGTGTTTACCATTTTGGTTAGATGTGTTATCCCTCGTGCAAATTCAATAGAACTGTTGACAGATCAATCTTTGGAATTAATTCATCTGATCATGTCTGGATTGGATATTGATGTACCTAACCTCATCCTCAATCATATGGTCTATATTGTTAACTCCAAACGAGCTATCCCTTTGCCGTATGGAAACCTATTGCCCAAGATCTTTGATCATTTTTCAATTGACACATCTATTGAAGATCGACAGCTTACCTCTGACAAAATTGATGAATCTTGCCAGGAAAGAGTAGGGATAGAGGAGACCATCGTTGGGGCTTGGACATTGAAGGGAAAAGGGGCTATTCCAACTTTGTCCCCAGCAACTCCATCAGCTTCCTCTTCTGCTCTATAAATCAGGTTAGATGAATGTGAGAAGGAATTGGGTTCTCTGAATCGTGAACTCTCTAATTTTGAGTTTGACATTAAAAGGAGAATGGATGCAAATCATGAGATGTTGTCTATTATGCATGCCAAGATAAATGAAATGTATCTTTCAAATGCTCTCACTCTTACCACCATGGGAAGAATATTACCTATGACTGAAGATGCAGCTCAACACACCTAGGAAAAGGTCGAAAATGTTCTAATGAACTGTAAACGAAGAGTACAAAACAAATTCATCTTTTATCCTACTCATGTTGAGCCGATCATTCTAACGGTGGAAGAATACGAAGTTGTCAAGGAACAACGAGCTGAAGAGAAGAGACGACGTTTAGCAGCTGAAATGGATGATAGGAGTCACAGAGTTGCTTAATCCAGGGCACGACGGCAATTTTATGAGGATGATCAAGACAGAGCATACGATGTGTGTGGACCTTCTGTTCTAAACTGTTATGGTTTTTGGAAATACTCTCTTTTGGTCTGTAACTGTTTTTAAACTCTTGTGGTTTAATTATTTTTCTCCCTTTCTGAAAGACAAAAGGGGAGAAATTATGATCCAACATATCGATATTTCTACATTCTGCATTTAAGTTTTGTTTGATATTTATATATGCATCGCTAACTCTAAAATGCAGGACGATATTTGTGTTGTCTTCCATCAAGGGGGAGATTGAAAACTCCACCTTGAGTATATATTTGAATATGTGATGATGGAAGACTTAACACAAATAAACGGTTTCTTTACTAACAAAATATCGATTGTATTTCTAGTATGCTTGGTTTCTTTTGGTGTTTGTCAAAATGTATGCAGGCCATGGAAATCATTTCAAGAGATAGATGGAGGCCTTGAAATCAGATACAAGGGACAAGCACAGGGTTTGAAGAGGTTCAACATGGAGGCCATGGAAGCCATTTCAAGGGATCAAAAGCTGAAGCCTTGAAACAAGATTCAAAGGACATAACGGTTGGAGATACGGTCCAACAAAATAGGATCACGCAAAGATCCTCAAGAAGATCTAGACCAAGGAAATACGGTCCAACAAAATAGGATCACGCAAAGATCCTCAACACGGCACGAGATTCTCTTCTCAATAGATATCGAAGATCTTCAACAAATATCAACAAACATGAAGATCTCAATACTTGAACGACAAAGATCTTCAACAGCGTGAGAAGATTACGGAGAAGAAGAATCAACATGTTTTAATTAGATGAAGAAGATAAAGGCATATTTACAACGGCTATCTTATCTCAACCAAGAGCGTTTTCCATGAAGAAGAAGAAACATCTTCAATAGTCATCTTCCCAACGGCTAGAAGACTTCTCCATCAAAGACTATAAATGAAGATGTCAATTGAAAAAGAAAAACAACAAGCTTACACGGAAATATCCAAAGTCTTCAAGCGATCCAAAGCATCTTCGTTCGATTCAAGAAGTTTTTCTTTCTCTCTTTATACAAAAGTTTTATTCCTTAGATAGAGATAAACTCGAGAGCTCCATTGGTATTACTAAAGAGTATTATACTCTAGTGTGTATTACTTTGTGAAGTAACTAGGCTATTATAGCTAGGTTAAGAGTTGTAACTAGATCGTAGCATTGGTTACTGTGAAGAAAAAGAGAATTTCTTCTAGGTTGTATCTAGGACTCTTTGAAGTTGATAATAGATAGTTAGATCCTACGGGTATACCTTAGGACATCTAGTAGGTTGTTAGAGCCGAACTTTGTAAACATATCACTGTGTCGATCTTTTCAATTCCGCACCATATCCTGCTTTATTGTGACTAACTTTGCTTTGCAGGATTACAAAGTCAAGGCCCTTGAAATCACTTTCAAAGCCCTTGAAATCCGGTTGTGTCACAAAGAGCTCAGATCGACATCAAGGCCTTTGAAATCAGTTTCAAAGCCTTGAGATAGGTTTTTGCGAAAAGTTCTCATACTCTATTCAACCCTCCTTCTACAATATTTATATCCTTTGTATTCATCTTACGGTTCTTCAATATGTTAACTTGTTCTTTAGGGAAGTTGTTAGGTTGCATGGAGTGCCTAGGACTATTGTGAGCATTATGGATGTTAAGTTCCTTAGTTTATTTTGGAAGATTCTTTGAGGAAAGCTAGGTACAAGGTTGTTATTTTCAACCTCTAGTCATCCTCAAACGGATGGACAAACATAAGTCACTCATAGGGCTTTAACCACTATTTTGGGGGCTATTTTAAAGAACAATGATGTCTTATCACATGTGGAATTTGCTTGTAATTGTACCTTGCATTCGTCTCCTAATCTAACGCCTTTTGAGTGTGTCTATAGGTTGAATCTCTTGACCCCTTTAGATCTTATATTGTTGCCTATAGAGGAGCGAGTAGATTTTGTTGTAGGAAAACAAGTTGAGTTCATGAAGGAGTTGCATGAAAAGACACGCATTAGGCTGGAAAAAAAAGGGAAATGTGTGGCATCTAAGGTGAATCCAAATTGCAACGAAGTGTTATTCAAACCATGAGATCTAATTTGGTTGCATCTAATGAAAGAGCAATTTCCGGAGAAGAGAAAGTATAAATTGTCTCCAAGAGATATGGACCATTTCGTGTGAAACGTAAGGCTGGAAACAATGCTTATGTCTTGGAACTCCAAGCTAAGTATGGAGTGAGCAAGACCTTCAATGTAGAAGACTTGATTCCTTTTGAGTCTAATGATGAGCATGTTGGTGATCCGAGGACGAATCCTTTTCAATAAGGGGAGTATGATGAGGGATCATCCCAACACCACCCTAAGGACTAGTCACAAGATCAAAGACCAAGGCCTTTGAGGCATTGAAGGATAACACAACCACCACATCACCTTTGCGTCCCACCATGGCAGGATCTATCACTAGAGCAAGAGCAAAGATCATTCATGATGAAGTTTCTAGCTTATTAGCAACATGTGTACTTAACGAGACTTCACTCCTACTTAGATCTTCTTTAGTGACATTGTTGGCTACTATGGAAGGATTATACAAGGACCAAGATGATCAAGCAGTCATAAAAGGTGGCGAGGACGAGAAAAGAATTCCAAAGAAGGAATCTCGGCCCTAAGGACCAAAATTCGCCCGAGATTTGGCTCTTGTCGAGAATTATAAAGATCCAATTGTGATATTATTAGTTATAGATTTCTTTTATTATTTTAATACCTTTAATGCTCTAAATTATTCTACAAGTATTTGTTGATTTCGATCCTATCTGAAGGAGCAAGTAGGTGATTAATAAGGATATAAATACTCTAGAAGGGGGGTTGAATAGAGTATGAGAACTTTTCGCAATATCGAATTTCAAGGCTTTGGAATGAATCTCAAGGCCTTGAAGTCGATATTTGCGCTTAGTGACATAATTGTTTCTAAAGGATTTGAAGTGAATCTCAAGACCTTGAATTTGAAACCTGCAAAAGATTGTTAGTCACAATATAAGCGATAGAAAGTGCGGAAATAAAAATATCGACACAAGATATGCTTACGAAGTTCGGCTCTAACAGCCTACTCTCCGCCTAGGGTTTCTAACCCTAGGATTCTAACTATCTATTATCTGCTTGTTGTGAGTCCTAGATACAACCTAGAAAAACTTCTCTTCTTCTCTCAATGTAGCCTCAACGCTACGATCTAGTCAACTCCTATTCTAGCAATAATAGCCTAGTTACTTAGTAGAGTAACACACTCAAGTATAACACTAATATGATATGCCAATGTAGCTCTTGTGTTTATCTCACTCTAACAAATAAACCTAAGTAAGCTCAAAGAGGAAGATAAACTTTTGGATCAATGAAGATATCTTGAATGATCGCTTGTAGGCTTGGTGTCTTCATCTTCAATCGATGTCTTCTTTTATAGTCTTCTATGGAGGATCTTCTTCTAGCCGTTATCTTGTAGCCGTTCCTTCCACATAATCCTATGTTTGTTGAACTAGATCTTCTCATGTGCCGTTTGAGTACTAGCCATTTTGAGTAGAATCTTCAACCAAGATCTTCTCTTCAAACGTTTGTTGGATAGCCGTTTGATGTATTCAAGGAGATCTTCGCCAAGATCTTCTCCACAGCCATTCGAAATCTTCAATAAACTTCTTCATAGTCGTTTGAAATGTTCAATGAGATCTTTTCCACGATTCTCTCTTCAAACGTCTATCTTCTCCAACAAGATCTTCTTTGTTGGTTGGTTGGTTGGTCGTTCACGATCTTGCCTCCTAGATCTCCTTGTTTGTTGGTTGTTATTGTAGTAAGTCTTCAGCCGAAATCTTCTCATGTTATTGCCATGACCTACACACATATTTAACAAACAAACCAAGACAAGCAATCTAGAAATATAATCGATATTTGTTAGTTGTAAAAACCGCAATTTATGTTAAGTCTTCCATCATTTAAATAAATAAAACAAATAATATTAAAGGTGGAGTTATCACTATCTTTTATGATTATCTTTTTAGTTATATTTCTTATCTTTTGTAGAAGAACCTCCCCTATAAATAGCCTTAAAAGTTGAGATTCATAGGTATAATTGATTTGATTAATACTTCCACAATATTGTGTGAACTCGTTCTTTCGCTTACGAAGTTTGTGTTTTATTCATTCTTATTCAATCAAAAGAGAGAGTCTTTGACTGAATCGTCGTGAGTCCTTGCTTGGTTTTGCTTGTGTGTGTTAATCTTCTTAAAAGTTGGTGCTCCCACTCAATTCTAGTTTTTCCTTGTGCTTGTCTCGTTTAGAAGACTTGTGTAAGGTTAAGGAAGGGAGGGTTACGGTAAGCTTTTCGTGAAGGGGTTTTGACACATAGTTGATCAATGTTCTTTACGGGAATATCTTGGTTCGTATCTTCCTATATGTCCATCAGTTTCATTCCATATAATCATCTTCTTATCTATTAATTATCAATCCATCAAACTCACGTTCTTTTTGTTCGAAGTTACATAAATTTCGGCCAACACCAGAATCTCGTCCGAGATTCTTGACGGAGATGACTTCTCTGAAACAGTTTGTAGACTTTCAATCTAAATCAGAAAATTGCGGCTTCAACCTCCCATCAAAATATCCAAAGCAAGTAGAATACGAATCTGATCCGCACATGTAACCATAATATATTGGAGATTTTACAATATCATGGTGCACACTTGTAATGCGCGTACGAGTCACATTTGTAGAGTTGAAATATTCGATGTTCGAATTCAACGTTCATATTTATAACATTTAGTCTCTAACATTCAAATGTACAGTATAATAAAGGCATTCTCGATTTGCTTACGAGACACAATCTCTGTGAACGTGTGGATACATTTGTAAGATGTTTACAAGACTCGATTACAGTGTGCAAGTTTTGAGTAACGTTTCGAATAAATAATAATAATATTGGAAGCAGAGAGTGTGATTATATATAGACGGACCGGTGAGCTAGGGTCCTGAAATAATTGCAGGCAATGAATTACGAGGGAGAAGCATCAGTATTCAATCATAAAAAGACAAGTTGAAAAGACAAATATTAAGGTTTCGTCAAAGAGGATTGGAATTTGATGATTGCTCTTTCAATTTCGAAATTGATGACTACACATAAATGCTGTCTACAACTCCATCCTAATGTCCTGCCATATTATTACTTCCTCCTTTTCATTATTGGTCGATTACAATAATGAAAGGGATTGAAGACTACACATAAATATTTACTACCTAGTTACTAATATCTTTAAAATTAAACAGGTTTACGCTTTGTTTAATTGATTATGATATATTATTGGTTTTGGAACATAGACTTTAACGAATATAAATAAATTATTAATTTTTTTGATCTCTTAATACTTCAAGCATATATATGTATATAGAATATGAAACAACTAACTTATTTAAATAAAAAAAAATGTTTTTTTTTTTGGAAAATAAAAGCAAATAGGGATGACAATTTCACTCGCAACCGACGATTATCCAATAAACCGAATCATAAGAAAGGCTAAAATCCGATAAAATGAGGTTGGAATCCGAGTGATGGTTAATTGATCGGGTGATGCTCCAGTTGCGATTTCAGGGGGAAATATTAAAACACTTCACATGGCCCACCAACCGACCTTGTGTTAACCCAATGGTCACCCGACACTTTAATTAAAAATAAAATAAAACTACTAATGCCGTCTACATTTAACCCTAACCAAAATATTCCTTCGCTTTCTAAACGTGGTTTCTAAACGTACCGGTGAAAGTCTCTAAGTAGTCACCACAACTACGCATCTCGCATGTATAGTTGATAGGGTCATCAATTAATGGAGGTCAAATGCCGATTAAATTGAACATTTATATAAAACAATTCAGTTTCTCATTTACCAAGTTCGTTTTGAAAGTTGCTTAATTTTAGGGTTGAGTTTTAGATGTTAGTAACGTTGATCTCAAATGTCTAATTTGTTTTTTTCAAGTTGGTGCTCAGTTTTGTTGATATCAGTTTACGTCGAACGTCATCGTGGATCAATATTTGTAATTTATGATAAATTTGTGCTGCAACTTTCGTTTATAGCGTGTTTCAACGTTTTGTTATGTTATTTTGAAGTTTATAATTTCAGATAATAACCCAAACAATCTATAAATCTACTAAGTTGGATGAAAGTCTTTGTTCAAATTATGCCCAAAATCCTCCAAATCATTTTCAAATAACCTGAAGCTCTCCATCTACCGAACACCTCCTATAATTTTATGATATTTTGTCAAATTCCAGTTTGCAACCAACACCTACACTTTCCATGGTTTGTTTTCGAGAATAACCTCACAGCAACACCTCACCACGAAACAGCCTTTTTCTTAAACATCACCTAATTTTAAAACTTTTCCAAATAACTACCTAGTGTAATTAACACTTTATCTCTTAGATTAGAAAGTGTAATAAAAAAGTCTTGGGGAAAATATGTGATTAAATTGGAATTATGATTAAAATAGTTTTGACCCATTATTTTTCATCAGGCATATTAATCCAAGTATTAAGTATTAAACTAGGCGGGTGTGAAAACTAATTGTAAAACTGGTGATGTATTGGAATGAAATGGGTTTTTTGTTTGTAATTAGTATCATAAAGTGTAAGTATGATGGGAGAGTGGAATTCAATGAAGCAGCTACGTGACAGAAGTGGTCAAAACGACACTTAACATGAATGGAGGGAGAATAAAAAATAAATAAAAAAGGTAATTGGTTGATATGATAGTGATGAAATAGAGGTAGCATGCATGGTAAGAGTCTGAGGCTGAAGATTGAAACAGAAACAAAATGATGAAAAACTCAGCTCCAAGCTGAGTGCATAGAATAGAGCTGAGGGATAAAAGCCTTCAGTATTAATTTATGTCGTTATGTGTTTGTTGATTGTGCATGCAGCATTGGCAGAGCAAACAGTAGGGGATCTTGGGAGCATTTGTATAAGTTGCAGACACATCATATCTTTCAAGCTGGATTTTTATTTCTTTCAATTCAGCCTACTTAGCTACCTTCCTTCAATTCAGGCTACATGTATGTAAAATTTGAAGAAATCTACCTGAAGAGCTTCAATTCATCTCCCAAAACGCAAGTACAAATGATTAAGGGGAAAGTAGTAAAAGTGTGTGCAGGAGAAGCTTGGAGGCTTCTTGTTGTAAAGTTGCAACTATAAACATCAAATTGGCCTTGAAACTTTAAGTCTTGTCATAATGTATGTAGCAGTTGGCAGGGATAGATGAGAGAGGGACAAGGGTATTTATGTAATTAACGCAAGCTAGAGAGACAATGTGTTACCACCCATTTTTGTTTCAATTCATGCATATACACCATATGTATATATGGCAATGCACTCGTTTTTTAATACAAATAATTAATCAATAATATATCTCTAATTCAACACATATACCATATACTTGTTTCTATGGTAAGAAGCTATGAAAGGTAGATCACTTTTGGTGTATACCATTTGTTGTGATCCATATGCCTTTTTCTATACGTCAATATACATATCAACTATAAAAATCTGCCTACTTGTTGATAACTAAGTTTTCACATGTCAAAGGTATCATGATTGAATTGTTCTGAATCCTTGTTAGGTTATTCTTGTTTGTTAATCTTTTTAAAGATTGGTTGTTAGGTTATTCTTGTTTGTTAATCTTTTTAAAGATTGGTGCTATTAGTCAAACTACTCACTTATGTTTGTCTCAACTTTAACAAAGAAGTGTTAGTTAACTCTTTGTAAAGGGTTTTGATCCAATCAATTAATCTTCTTTGCAAGTTTATATCTTGATTCTATCTTTCAATATTATCATAAATTACATCCATTTTTCATCTTCTGAATCTTACCTTCTTCTTTCTAGATAGAGAAACTGCGATATCAACCCCGCATCATATCATCTATGTTTGCAACATTCTCTAATTAGGGTTTAGTTAAGGAATTAATTTGTACAGTGTAGCATGCTTGTGAAAGTCTGAATAAGTGCTGTAGGGTATACTATGCCTCACAGTGATCAAATGAAGGGTGTAGTAGTTAAATTTGAGGGATGCCTGTTTAATAAGAATTAGGGCATCCATGTATGTAGTATTGATATGATCCAAGCTATGCGCGAGTGTCTATGAAATGACATGGATTATAAACTTGTTTTAAGTGCGACCAAACAAGCTGTCCAAGGGGCCGGCCTGATTTGGAGACCGCCCACGAGCTTAGCTACGTAAGTCCTCCATTCATCCATCCATCCATGCGTATAAGTGCGCAATGGATCTATATATATGTCTCACTCTAATCAATAATACCCTTCTCTTGCAATTATTTTCTTCATTGTATCTTTTTGTTTGTCATCGTCTGTTTTTTACGTTCCCATTTCATCTAATAATGCCCTTCTGAATGAACAAACTCAATTAATCACTTACTTACATCTGCAATCCTAATGATATACAGGGCGATTAACTTTTCCATTAATAACTTACGGTCGTTAAATATTCTCTTAGACAAAGACTTTGGCATCAGACTATCAGAGTGTTCACGGAGATAGTTCTTCGGATGTTCTCGACCATGGAAATTTGCAGGCTTGTAGTACTCAATTTGTTGTGAGGCTTTCATATCAATCACTGTGAGTTCAATTCATCTAGTGACAGTTTATCCTGTTACATGTATCATCATTTATCTTCAAAAAACATCTTAGTTTTATGATGGAACTCACTAGATATTATTTATTGAGCTTGGGTCTAAATGCGCATGTGTGTCCGACGAAACTTTTATGTTCATATTTGACCCACGTGAATTTCACATAGCTCGACCCTTAACATAAATAAAAAGCAATGGACATAACTCGTTTGGGCATATAAAACTAAGACATGAAAATTGTTGGGAACAATTGTGTTGATATCCACGTACATAAAAAGACTCGGGGTTCCAAATCTACCATACAAGTATATGAATTACTAAATTACTTGCGACGTCACCATTTGATTTTAGAATGAAACTCCACGAGTTTGTGTGCCGGGCATCCAAAAGTATATTTTCGCATACACCTAATAACAAAACAAATTCTCATCCTCACCAAAGTTATCCTCACCATCCAAGGCTCCCTTCGTTCTTTTCTCTGGTCCGGCACATCCTCCAACAACCGGGCTCTTGTCGCCTGGTCCACGGTTTGCTTGCCTGTTGATCAGGGTGGATTAGGGTTCAAGGAGCTCTTATCCTGGAACAAAGCTTGCCTCCATAAGTTCATTTTCGAACTTAATTTCCCACAACCAAGTTAACTGCTGGAGCTCCTGGGTTCATAAAAATCTCCTAAAGCGTAACACCATCTGAGAACGTCGAGCCGAGAAGCTTCCATAGTCATACTTGGAATATGATTCTCAAAGTTAGAGATGAGATCGTAGATAGACTGCTTTCCCTCTCCTCTTTCCCGGTTACTCACCTTAATGGCTCGTTCAACACCTCGGCTGCCTACTCCCTCTTCCTCCCCTCCAGACCCTTGTCTCCCTCTCTTAACCTCAAACACATCTGGAAAGGACTCAATATCCCTAAACACTCCTTCATTGCCTAGATCGGCCTTCATCATAGGTTTCCCACTCTCTCAAAGCTCAAACTCTGTTACTTCGTCCCAAATGACACCTGCCGCCTCTGTGATTCCCACCCCGAAGACACCATCCATCTTTGGAACGCCTGCAGGTTCTCTTCCCTAGTCCTGGACGCCATTTTCCGCTGGACTAAGACCCCTACCACTTACCCTTATGAATCTGATATCTGGGCCTGGATCGAAACCTTTAAACCAAGAAAACAGAACCTGCTTGACCACGTCCGGCTCTCAACAATCACTGTCTACGTCTACTTCATTTGGAGAGCTGGAAACGATATCATCCATGGAAATGCTCCTACTTCCCTATGACCTATGCTCATCTCTTCATCTCTGCCGTAAAGAACCATGCCTCTCTCAAGTGGACTGATCGATCCGTCAACTTGTGTTGGTGGGCTCGATTACTCGGCATCACTCTTGCTTAGTCTTGAACTTCTTTTCCCTTTGTTTTTTGCTCTTGTAATTCTGGGTTAGTAACCTCTGTAAATTCCTCTCTCAATATACGTAACCTTTTAAAAAAAATAAAAAAGAACCATACGACGGTAAATTCAAGTTGTCCTCGCGGTGGACACGTCGCCATAACATTTGTCCATGAGGCTAGAAATCACCCCCTTAGTTTAAAAACCTAACACTACAAGTGACTTGATCTATACAATTATGTTACGGCTCACACCCGGCCCCAACCAAGTTCAAGACCCTACAAGAATATAATCCGCAAAGTTCCATTCAAGGCACTCAGGATCCGATGTTCATAATCCCAATTCTGATGCCTGCTTATGTATCATCAAATTAAATACAAATAAACAATATTTTTAATTTTGTTACATAGCATTATCATGTACCCATGGACATCTATATCCATGAGTCATAATAAATAAATATTTAAATTATATCATCATACAAGCATGGTTTTTTAATATCTAGTACCAATTAGAAAGTTGTGATTCGGATGTATTACTAAAATCTAAAACCAATTAAGTATAGGTTTAAAAACAAGATACAGCTGTAATGGGTGATCAGGAAATAAACGAAACTGAAAAAAGTTCCAAATATTGGCTTTACATCTAACAAATTTTGTTATGTAGCTAAACCGTGGGTGAGGCTGGTGAACGCTAAGCCAGAAGCTTCGCAAGGGAAATTGCGTCTCTAAAAAGACAGCTTTATTTAGGATAAAGGGTTCGCAGTTACCAGATTCTTAAGCTGCAAGCGTTTGCAAATATTTATATTTTTTTTAATTTGCAATTTTTCCTTAAGTAAAAGCATCAAGCCATGGGATGGAGACAATCTAATAATTGAAATCGGGAAAGTTAACTTTATAATTATAATTCCTTGGTTTTCTTCATTTATAGATGTGAGAATCATTGAGATTTCAATAATCTGTGGCAAATTAACACATACACATCAACCCAAATTCAAACACAACAAATGCACCATCTCCATTATTCATACTAAAAGATGGGTGGTAGGGTTCTGTGAAGCTTCCATTTCCCCAAACTTTAACTAGACAAGTCCTTCTCCCACCCCATTTTACTCATATCGATCATCTATGGACTGTTTTTCTTTCTTTTCATATAAAATATAAAAATAAAAAATATGTAGTAAAAAATATAAATCTAATTAGGGCGAAATCTTTGCCTGCAAGAGTGACAAGTGATCTCCATGCAGGCGCTAGAGGAGGCTACCTGGGGAACAATAGCATTCTCCTTGAGGAGCTCGGCGCGGGCGACGTCTTCGCGAGCCCGCTCCCACACGATGCGGGCCCGTGCGAGCTCCGCCTGCGCCAGCTCCATCTCTCTTCTACTGAGATCCCTAATCCTGTCGGCGTAAGCCTTCTCCATAGCAGCCATCCTAATCTGCTCGGCGGCCTGCCACCTCAGGGTAGCCACGTAGCGGTTACGTGGATGATTCTCCGGTGGGGGTGGGGGTTTGGAGGGGCTGATTGACAGCTGGAGGTCCAATTCATCATTAGCTGGGGCAGGTGGTGGTTTCTGAATAGGAGGTGGGAGGCGGCGACGGGAGGGACCCGCAGGAGGAGGAAGGAGCCAGGTGGCGGCGGAGGGGGGAGGCGGGAGGAGCTGAAGTTCTCTGTGGTGGTGATCTTCCTTTTCCATTCTCTTAATCAAGTTTGGGGTTTTGATGTTTTGCTGTTGGGGAAGATGATGGAAAGGACAAAATAAGAGAACTCTTCAACTTTGAAATGAGTGAAGAGATAGCAAGTCCGGATCCTGCTCTTTCTCTCTCCATTCTCTCTATATATATATACTCAACTTATATATTTATTTATATCTTGTAGGGCATCAGATACATGGGCCTAATTTACCATTTTACCCAAGCCCTTCAAAGATCTAAAATGAGACCGGTCATTACGTACGCATCTCAACAACGGCAAATACACTTGAATCTCATTTATATGGCAATGGCGAGATTGGATGAAGAAGTGATACGGATGTCCGTAAGGTAGGGAAGAGAGAAAAGGGCGTGGAATGGGGACAAGAACGGATCGCGTTATTTGGGCGGCCATTGATGAGCTTTTTGTTCATTGTGACTCTCAGACTGTAAAGCTTCTGTTTCTCCTTCACTTTTCATTTCTTTATTACTGCTTCTTTTACTACTACCATTCTTTCCCATCTAAAACTAACTACTTTAAGTCCAGGGATTTATATTTTCTTGATTCTTTCCTTACCTTGGCACATATCATATATCTATAGAGGAAAGGGTGTGAGTGCTCTCATTATTACATTCGCACGTGCGTAACATACTTGTATGTG
Organism: Fagopyrum esculentum; assembly: GCA_033239045.1. Taxonomy (NCBI): domain Eukaryota; kingdom Viridiplantae; phylum Streptophyta; class Magnoliopsida; order Caryophyllales; family Polygonaceae; genus Fagopyrum; species Fagopyrum esculentum. Next base: position 101,886,359 of record BSUD01000005.1, read on the forward strand.
ATCTTTGCGGAGCTGCTTTCTTACTCTCTTTTTTTTTTTAATATATATACTTTTCTTTCACTACTAGTACTTAATCGTTGTTGTAATTTTGTGTTTAAGTTGACATGGAAACCCTTTATGGGTAGGGTTGCCCTTGTCGGGCCTCTCCTCACAAAAAGCCATTAACTTCATCCCTTTGGCACGTGGGATGCCATATAACTAGAGATAAGACTATGATCTGTAATACTCACTGTTCTCACTTTCTTTTCTTCCAGATTTGACGTTCTTAACCCGCTAAATTGAGGTGTACTGGTGTCAGTATATATATAATTTGAATCATGAGAAGGGACTTAAAAGTTAAAAGAATTCGTAAACACTTAATCAAGTAATAATTGTTCAAATATAACACGTATTTGTTTAATAAATAAATTGATCATGTAGTTGAAAAAAAAAATTTAGTTGAACAATTAACATATTTGAACAATTTCGGATATATGTATTGAACCTGCTATAGTCGATAGTTGTAGAGAATGGTAAACTCAAACCTTGTTTTTCTTATTGAATCGATAACATATTATATAGATGAAGATCGAAGGGCCCTATTCTAACTTAAGGGTAGTAATGCAAACAACTAAGGTTGTGTTTGTTGGGTAATAAACACTAGTGTTTATGAGTGTTTAGTAGCGTAAGGATTTTAACTAGTGTTTGTATGGTCAATATACACTAGTGAGTAGTGTTTTCGGTAGTATTCTTGAAACACTAATTTCATAAAGGTTTTCACACCCTAAACTAGTGTTTATGATACACAATTACATATTACCCCTTTTTTCGTAATTACGTTGATGAACCGGATATATCAGAACCATCTCTCACCTAAAAATACCTTGCTTCATCGACAAAGTCTCCTCTCTTGTGCCACTCGTCGAAGAAGATGGCATTCATCAAACATCCATCGACAATGAAGTCTCCTCTCTTGTGCTCCATCGACAGATATCTCCCCTCTCTTGAGTTGCTCGTCGAACGCATTTATCTATAATTCATCGACAATGCAACAAAGTCTCCTCTTTTCTACTGCATCAACATAGATCTCTCCTCTCTTGTGTTGCTCGTCCAATGCATTCACCATGTATATAAAGAATGTCATCTCTTGGGTCAGGTTTGAATTAGGGTTTTGGCAATCTCTTCTACATCTTCTTTCTCTATTAGGTTAGATTGGAATTGGGTTAGGAATTAGGTTTATATTGTCTTGCGAGTTTGTAACGGGGATAGGTTGGAATTATTAGATTGTTGTCATCGGTGTTGTAGTGTTTATAAATCATTTATCTTTTTGCTTTATATTACTTGAATCAGGGTATTAATTAGAGTTTTTGTAATGAGGATATGCTTGTCTTTGTGTTTGTAATCGGGATGGTTTGAAATTTGTAGGCTAATCTGGTTAAAATTTAGGTTGTTGTCTCTATTTTTACGCTAATCTGGTTAATTTTTAGGTTATTTTCTTTGTGTTTGTAGGCTGATATGGTTAATTAGAGTTTGTAATAGGATATGCCTATCTTTGTGTTTATAATTAGAGCATTAATCAAAGTGAAGAACCGTTAGGTGAATATAAATGATACAAGATAATCTAGAAGGGGGTTGAATAGAGTATGATAACTTTTCGCAAAAACCTATCTCAAGGCTTTGAAACTTATTTCAAAGGCCTTGATGTCGATCTGAGCTCTTTGTGACACACTTTGATTTCAAGGACTTTGAAACTGATTTCGAGGGCCTTGACTTTGTTCACCTGCAAAACAAAGTTAGTCACAATAAAGCAGATAAAGTGCGGAATGTAAAAGATCGCCACGAGGATATGTTTACGAAGTTCGACTTTAAATAGCCTACTCTCCAACCCAGGGTATAGCCGTAGGAACTAACTATCTATTATCAGCTTCAAAGAGTCCTAGATACAAACTAGAAGAAATCCCCTTCTTCTCTCACTGTAGCCAACGCTACGATCTAGCTTCAATTCTTCACTTTGCTATAATAGTCTAGTTACTTCGCAGAGTAACACACACTCTAGTATAACACTCTCTAGATATTCCAATGGAGCTCTCGAGTTTTATCTCTCTCTAGGGGATAACGCTTTAAGTAAAAGAGAGAAAGAAAAACTTGTTTGATCGAATGAAGATGTTTTAGATCGCTTGAAGACTTTGGATGTTTCCGTGTAAGCTTGTATCTTGTTCTTCAATCGACATCTTCTTTATAGTCTTTTATGGAGAGGTCTTCTATCCGTTGGGAAGATGACCGTTGAAGATGATTCTTCTTCTCCATGAAGCCGCTTCTTGGCTGAGATGAAGTAGACGTCGTAGATCTTCTATCGTCTTCATCTTCTTAAAGCACGTTGATCTCTCCTGTCCGTAATCTTCTCGTACTTGTTGTGAAGATATTTGAATTCCTTTGAGAGAAGATCTTTTGCGCTTTTGGTTGAGAATCAAATCTCTTTGGTCGGTTGAGATCTTGGTCGGTTGAGATCTTCTTTGATCGTATCTTCTATTTGGGCATATCTTCTTAGAAGATCTTCTTTAATACGTGATAGATTCAGTTTGTTGAAGTTTGAATTCCTTCAGCGTACACTGTTTCGATTGGAGTTTCAAGGCCTTGGCGTATGATCCCTTGAAATGACTTTTAAGGCCTCCTGTCTTGAATCTCTCTAAACTCTTTGTCCCTTGTATCCAATTTCAACGCCTCCGAAGGTCCCTTGAAATGTGTTTCAAGACCTGCACACATTCTAAACAAACTACCAAACCAAACCAAGCAACTCGATATATAATCAATAAATTGTTAGTATATAAAACCACTTCATTTGTGTTTAAATCTTCCATCATCAACACCTATATAAATATATAATCAAGGTGGAATTTTCAATCTCCCCTTTATGGAAGACAACACAAATATATCGTACCTGCATTGTAACGTTAGCGATGCATATATGAATATCAAACCAAACTTAGAATGCAGAAATATCGAAATGTCGGATCATTTATTTCTTCCCCTTTGTCTTTCAACAATGGAGAAAAATAGTTAAAGCAAGGGAGTTTAAAAGATTACAGTCCCAGAAAAGTATTTCACAAAAACCACACGACAAATCAAGTTTTTAACACATCAATCCCACAATCATCAGCTCAGTCTGAATCCTCCTCGTAAAACCTCCTTTTTCCCTTAGATGAAGATTTTTTGTGGCTCCAATCATCCATTTCAGCAACTAAGCGTCGTCTCTTTTCTTCAGCTCTTCGTTCCTTAACCACCTCATATTCGAGCCCGGATATAATAGTTGGCTCAATATGGGTAGGATAAAGAATAAAGTTATTCTGTACACGCCGTTTGCAATTCATTAGAATGTTTTCCACTTTCTCTTGAGTATGTTGAGCTACATCTTCAGTCATACGTAGGATCCTTCCCATGGTGGTCAGAGTAAGAGCATTCATCAGATACATTTCATTTACCTTATCATTCATGGTGGATTAACTTCATAATTTGCATCCAGTCTTCTCTTAGTGTCAAACTGGAAATCAGACAGTTCACGATTTAGACAGGCCAGTTCTTTTTCACATCCATCTAACCTGATTTCAGGAGTAGGAGTATAAGATGTTGGAGCTTCTTGAGCTCCTTTTCCCTTTAATGTCCATGCTCCTGCAAGTGTCTTCTCAATTCCTAGTCTTTTTAAGCAAGACTCATCAATCTTGCCAGGAATTGGATGTCGCTCTTCAGAGGATGTATCAATTGTGAAATAGTCAAAGATCTTGGGAAGTAGATTTCCATAAGGCAAAATGATGGCTCGCTTAGAGTTAACAAAGTGTATCATATGGTTGAGGATGAGATTAGGTACATCAATCTCTAACCTAGACATAATCAGATGAATTAGTTCCAAGGATTGATCAGTCAGAAGCTCTCTTGAGTTTGCACGAGGAACAACACACCGAACTAGAATGGTAAAAACAATTTTATCAGCTAGGGTTAAGGAATTATGAGTAAGCTGGCGTGAGGTTGAATTGGGAACCAGAAAATTCTCCTTAGCGAGTCGAACACTTTCTGATCGTGAAGGATGAGTAAAAGAAATATATGTAGGAATTCCTAAAATCTCACTCAAAACAGAATAAGTGAGAAAAATTGGGGTACCTTTTACAGATGATTCAAGGGTGATAACTCCTTTGTCCCGTTTTGTGACGAGATTGACATAGAACATCCTGTGAGCCTTGGAAAAGCACAATCTCCAGGGTTTAAGATATTTCAGACTGTCGAGCTCTTGAGCCTGTCTATGCAAGGATTTTGAAGTGTTTCAAGAAATGCAGTATCCACCAGATCACACATACAGAGAGGTCGATTGTGAAATCCATCAAGCCAAGATCCCGATGCTTGAAAGTTGATGAATCAAGATGTGGGAAGACCGGTTGTTTGAGAAAATTCCAAATCCTTAAAAGGTTTTCCTTCTTTTGCAGTAGAGGATATCTGAACTGGTTTCTTTTTGGAAGAAGAGGCTTGAGGAGCAAATTTCTTGCTTCTAGGAGCCATAGATGATATTGGGAGAGAAAACAAGGGGTTTTTGAAAAGGGTTTCTGTAAAGATGAGAAATGAAAAAGATAGAATATTTTAGCCTTTTAAAAAGATTAAAACAATAAAAACAAGATCTCGAGAAAATCAAGCTCTTGAAAAACCAAAATTGTTTCCGATAAAATCTCAACAGTTTTTTTTTCAAAACTTTGAACCCAAAAGAGATGATTTTGAAATTATTAAAAATAATTTAAGAATTAAAATATCTAAAAGATATTCATTCTTAAATAGATCCGTGAAATTCAATTTACCCTTGAATCTCATTTCAAGGTCCTTGAATTTTATTTCAAGGCCCTTGAAAGAGACAACTGGGCTGCATACAAAGGAGAAAATAAAATGATTTACTCCCCCTACGTGAATGCTTCCTTATTCAACATACCAAGCTCTAACCGAATAAAATTGAATTGATCTTCACGTAGAGGCTTGGTAAAGATATCTGCAAGCTTCAAGCCAGTTGATATAAAAGAGATCGAAACATCACCTTTCTCAACATGATCATGTATGAAGTGATGCCTTACATCGATATGTTTAGTCCTTGAATGTTGCACAGGATTTTTAGTTATTGAAATAACACTGGTATTATCATATTTTATAGGAATATCTTTCAAGTCAAAGCCAAGATCACGAAGTTGTTGAGTTATCCATAAAATTTGTACACAAAAGGCTCCTGCAGCTATATATTCGGCTTCAACTGTGGATAGGGCAACGGAATTTTGCTTCTTGGAGTGCCAACTAATTAGGGATGACCCTAAGAATTGGCAACATCCAGAAGTGCTCTTTCTATCGACCTTACAACTTGCGGAATCTACATCTGAATAGCCGACGAGGTGAAACGAGCTTTGACGTGGGTACCATAACTCTAGATCCTTAGTGCCATTGAGATACCGAAAAATCCTTTTCACAGCTATCAAGTGTGACTCTTTAGGATCAGCTTGAAATCTTGCACACATGCACACGCTAAACATAATGTCAGGTCGACTAGCGGGTAAATATAACAATGAAATGATCATACCTCGATACTCCTTTTGTACAACACTTTTGCTATCTTTGTCGTGATCAATCGAAAGTGTTGAACTCATAGGAGTCTTTCCGACCTTAGATTGATCCATCTTATACTTCTTAAGCAAGTCCTTGGTATACTTGCTTTGATTGAGAAAAATTCCTTACTTTACTTGTGTAACTTGAAGTCCAAAAAAGAAATTTAGCTCACCATTAAGCTCATTTCAAATTTCCTGCACATGATATCTGAAAATTCCTTGCATAGGGAATCATTAGTAGCACCGAATAATATATCATCAACATAGATTTGTACTACTAAGATATCGTTGTCTCTGGTTTTGATAAATAAAGTTTTATCTATCAAACCTCTCTTGAAATTGTTTTCAAGGAGATACTTGGACAAACTTTCTTACCAAGCTCGAGAAGCTTGCTTAAGACCATAAAGAGCTTTGTCCAGTTTAAACACATGATCAGGAAATTCATCATTTTCAAAACCAGGAGGTTGAGCAACGTAGACTTCTTCTTCTAAGAAGTCGTTTAGAAAAGCACATTTTACATCCATTTGAAATAACTTTTTGCTCATGAAAGATGCAAATGCAAGTAGCATACGTATGGCTTCTAACCTGGTAACCGGAGCAAAATTCTCCTCATAGTCAATACCTTCTTCTTGGTTATAGCCTTGTGCTACAAGTCGTACTTTATTTCAAATGACTTTGCCGTTTTCATCCAACTTATTTCGAAAAACCCATTTCGTGCAAATGACTGATTGATGCTTTGATCTTATAGTAAGAATCCAAACCTTGTTTCTCTCAAATTCATTTAGTTCGTTTTGTATGGCAATGATCCAGTCGGGTTCTTGAAGAGATTGAACATCTAGGTTTTGTATTATCGTGGAAGTGTGTGATTGTGAACTTCATTACCACTTTGTTAAAGATGAAGGACATCTAGGTTTTGTACTTTCAAATTGTGCACTTTTTTACACTTCGAATCGTGGTATTTCGATTGCTTTGAATGTTAAATACACTATTTTGGTTTATGACTATTGTTGTTGCTGCTTAATGCAGTCATTTAGATGTTTTCAAATAATATAAGTTGTGATATAGTTTTACAAGTTGTGGTAGAATTTTTCAATCAAATTTACAATTTTTCACAACAGGTTTCCGTTGCCAAAAATTAATATTTTAACCACATTTTAACAATCGCCAAAAATACAAAAAATTTCCACCAAATATATAATTTGCGACGCCTATTTGCCGTTGTCAAAAATACAAAATTTCCCACACAATTGACATTTTGCGACGGCTACTGCCGACGCAAAATTTAAAATTTTGTACCTATTTTTTAAATTTTGCGACACATTGGACGGCAACGGCGTTAGCCGACGCAAAAAATTTGGCGACGGTTACTATCCGTCGCAAAATGTAAATTGTGTGGGAATACGCCGGCACGAAAAATTTTGCGTCGCCTGTTTTGGCTTCGCCCCGTTTTGCCGTCGCCAAGCCGTCGTCGTTGATGATTGGCGACGGCAAATAGCTGTTATGCCGCCGCCAACATCCGTGGCTAATTGAATTATTTTTTGTAGTGTTTTCTCCGGTATCTTGAATCTTTTGTTGCATATTCTTTTCTTTATTTTTAGGATCTTATTCTCCATCAGAATTGTGATCTTCTCGTTGATTCAGATTAAGATCTGCAGAACTTTTACTCAAAGTACCATCATTGCTTTCATCAAATATGACATGAATACTTTCCTCAACAATTTTGGTAGGCTTCTTATAAACCCGGTAAGATTTGCTATTTGAAGCATATCCAATGAATATAGCTTCATCACTACGTGCATCAAATTTCCCAAGACTATATTTTCCATTGTTATGAACAAACCATGTACATCCAAAGGGTTTAAAATATGAAATGTTAGGTTTTCTATCTTTAAAGAGTTCATAAGGAGTCTTTTTCAAAATAGGGCAAATTAAACATCTATTTAAGATGTAATTAGCAGTGTTTACTGCTTCTGCCCAAAAACTTATTGGCAAACTGTTTTCTAAAAGTATAGTCCTAGACATATCCTCTAGGGTGCGGTTCTTACGTTCCATAACCCCATTTTGTTGAGGAGTTATAAGAGTTGAAAAGTTATGTGAAAAACCATATTTTGCACAAAATAAAACAAATTTTAGTTGATTAAACTCTCTACCATGATCACTTCTTATAGAAACAATTGGTAGGTTTTTCAAAGTTTGCAACTCCTTACACAATTTGAAAACTCAAACAATGCTTCAGATTTTTCTCGTAAGAAAGATATCCATGTAATACGAAAAAAATCATCCACAATAACAAGGATGTACTACTACTTACCTTTGGGAGATTTGACACGCATATGTCCACAAAGATCCATATGTAAAAGTTCAATGGGTCGAGAAGAACTTACAACTTTCTTTGGTTTGAATGAACCTCTTGTTTGTTTACCTTGTGTACAAGATTTTCATAGTTCATCTACCTTGAAGTTTAGATTTGGCGATCCACGTACCAAATCCTTTGAAAGTAACTTCTGCATTGTATGCATGCTTACGTGACCAAGTCTTCTATACCAAAGCCTTGAATCTTCAGTCAAGGTCTTGAGACATTTTAGCTTAGTTCCTGAAACTTGGTTAGTACTCATAGAATAGACAGTGTTACATCTAGGAGTTGTAAGCACAATATCACCCGTCGTCTTGTCTTAAACTTCACATTTTTCTGAATCGAACATTACCTTGTTGCCTTTATCACATGTTTGAGAGATGCTAAGATGATTATACTTCAAACCGTCAATAAGATATACATCATCAATAAAGTTAGTTGAATTATAACATATTTTACCAATGTCAATAATGTCACACTTTCCTTTATCACCAAGCGTAATGGTTCCAGATGATTGCTTCTTTAAATCTAAGAACAATGAACTTTTTCCACTCATGTGTCTTGAACAACCACTATCTAATATCCATTTATGCTCTTTTACCTTGGCGATATCCTGCAAAACAGCAAACATCAACCTTTCCGGGTCGACCAAATGACTTATTTTGGTCCATATTCAGGCTCTATCATGTTTGGTGGTCTATGCCTTTAGGAACCCAGATTTGCTTGACATGTTTCCTTAAACATAGAGGATAAATGTTTCTAATGATGTAAGAATCATTTCTTCTATATGAAGATGTAGATTTTACATGACCTTTTTTACAACTATAGAAACATGTGGGCATATGAATACTTCCTTTAGCCTTGACAAAGGTGGTAGTTGGGTTTCTAGGAAAGCTCCTATGATAACCTATACCATTTTTGTTAAGTGAGAATTGTTGTTCACACATCATTCTTTCAAGATTAACTTTTGAACGAGTGAATTTAACAAGTGCAATCTTCTGGTCTTGACACGTAAAAGTTATATCAACTTTTTCTTTCTCTAGATCGATATAGTTTCGATGAAGAGAGGAGAGGTTGACCATGAGAATCGCATTTTCTAATTTCAAGACCTTGATAATGTCATCAAGGTCTACCTTCTTTGTGTTAAGATTTTTAATCTCCATAGACATCTCACTTAGTTGTTTTTCTTGTTCAAGAAGCTTTTCATTTAGAGAATTTATCTTATTCTATGTTCTTTGTCACATATAATAATGTCTTTAAGGAATTGTATTAGGTCAGATTCAGGTTGAGACATGATAGTACTTATCACATTATCAATGTAGAGATTTGAATCTTCTTCATGATCGGCAATACAACATAGGTTTGCTTGTTCTTTTTCGTCTTCTGATTCATTTGAGGAATTTGAATCACTCCATGAATCTACCATAGCTTTCTTCTTTCGATCATTCTGTAACACCCCAAATCCGTGGGAGTCGGGATGCTACGGGTTGGGACCTCACAATGGGTCCTGACCCTTATCCTGACAACAATTTCATCGGATCTTGCAACAAGGCACAAATAAAAGGCCAAAAATGAAATACATTTAATGCAATGACATGATCCCCAAAACAAATGAAAGAAAGACTCCAGCCGAGTTCTCAAAACAACATACATCCATGATAAAAAAAAGTACAAACGACAACTATAATATAAAACTCAATCCTCGTCCTATAATGTACGGGAACCTCGGCTGCCCACTCCTCCGAGTCACTCAGCGGTGTCCCTAACCTGTAGGGTATCTACAACATCGGTTTAAAACCGTTAGCTAATATTGCAAATATTAGAATAACGATAAAGGCACATACACATATAAGATAAAGTAAAACATATCAACACGCTTGCACACAATCCAGTTATTATCTTTATTTACGTTATTCACTTTACTAATTCAACTTATATTGTCACACGAGAATCACTGTGATCTCTCCTCTATCCCCTTTCACCGACAAGAATAGAGGCGATGCACCCCTCCGTTACCAGTCGGAATGGTCGTAGAGCACCTCCCAATTTCCCCTTTTTTAACAATGGTCAGCGCCCGGTTATAATACATTTGGGCCAATTAATATATATAAGGGTCGTCCTAGTCAGGTTTTGTTGTTATAAACATAATTAAACACACACAACCATCATGGTCAAACTAATACGCAAAAGCTAGCTAAGCAAGTCCGGGGACATACTTGTATCAAGATAATCCCAACTAATCAACACTCTCAGTTCCGCAGGAATACACTCCACCGCCTGATAACAAGGACACGTGGATTAATACTCTATCCTTCATCTAGAAGTCTCAACTCCTAGGTCAACCATGACTAACATAAGTCTATTCCAACATTTGTAATTAAAATCCAAACAAAGTCCTATAATACTTTTAAATATCTTGATTCGCGTAATAACTCGATTACTACAAAACTGGTATATGATATGGACTCAACTTAACAACCTATCTTACTTTAACATAATATCCATAATTTAGTATTTAACAAAACAAATCCACTATATAACTATTTACGCCTATTGTTATACTAATATAATAATAATTTTGATTGATATATAAAGATAAAATAATATACTCATAATCATCTATTCACTAATCTGATTCTATAGTATAATTAGGAAACTACTGCTAATGTAAACTTCCTACTAATTAATTAATCTACAATAAACACCCACAATTAAATCACATTACTAGTTTACTTAGTGTTATACTTAACCTACAAATCTAAATATAACCTACTGTTTATTCGGTTCTACCACCCACTTTTTCAACCTTATAGTATTCGTCTTCTATGCCCGATCGGAGCCTTACACACAATCATCCTTACAAATTATATGCCATCACCATGCCTCTAGACTTTGGCATTTAAGTGCATAACCGAGATAAAGCATAGGAACTAGTGGGGAAAGGTATCTTTATGCAAAAGACTTCATGGTTAAAAAGTGAAGGCTCGTATGCTTGCCTACACCGCGCTACTAGAATTGAAGGAAACCTTTCTTTGATGGTGAGAATGTAACTACAGTAAGATCGGTTGAGGTGGTGGTTCGACCTCCACAAGGACCGCAAGTAAAACCATCGCATACCAGACGGGAGTAAAGAAGCTTACAAGGCAAAGAAGGACTCACTATAAGAACACGATTCGATCGCGCATCTGAATCAAACCATGACGAGGCAACAACAGCAGAGGGGTACGATCTTGGCTTGTCGGGTCCAAGGGAAGCGTCGAATCCAGTGCTGGCTATGTGTACACACTAGAGGGAGGTAACCGGACTGCTTGCTCCGTCGAAAGCCAAGGAAGGACGCCGATGTCGGTTCGATACGGTTGAATTGAGATCGATTGTCCCTTCCTGTTTGTGCGAAGATGTAGCGAGGTTGACCGATGCCGTTGTTGACTAGAAAGTGAGAGAGTCGAACTTGGATTGGAATGGATGCATGGATAAAGTGAGTCAAACGGTAGATTGGAGATGAAGTTGCGTAAATTGTTGGTATAGTGCTATCGGCTTACAAGGAAGCCATCGAGCAGTTGCGATAAATTAGGGATTCAATCTCACGTATACCTTTTGAAGGAAAGAAGAATATAATTGTTTAGGAAGTTTGAACGTGGATAGGGAAGTTGAGATATAGGAAAGATCTACTTAATAGGTCTTGATGGGCCCATCGAGCTTAATGAGCCCGTCAAGCTAAATGAATCAAGGCATTAATTCCTTAATGAACCCACCTGGATAATAAGTCCCATAAAGGATCAGATAACGTATCATCGGTCCGATAAAATTGTAAACTCGGTCGGATCTCTGAAAAAAAAAATTCCCCCGGGTTTTACACATTCTTCTTGAAGTTGGTCCTCTTCTTTTGTGGACAGTCCTTAACAAGATGATCTGTTTCACCACATTCAAAACAAGTCAGCACTTTAGTTTTCTTGTTAGAGTTTAAAAACTTACCTCGGGGTCTTGATGTTCTTCGATATTCTCTATTGTTTGCAGACTGTTTTTTTATTTTGAGAATTCTTGCGAGACCCTTAGAGATCATGGCAATTGCATCTTCTTCATCATCATCATAACTGTCTTCCTCTTCAGATGGTAACTCATCCTTTTTCAATCTTAATGCCAGATTCTTTGTGTTAGATGGGAGGTCTCCATCTTCTTCACCAAGAACCATTTCATGTGTGATGAATTTTCCAAGAAGGTCGTCAAGAGAAACAGTTGAAAGATTTTGAGCTTCTTCGATGGCAGTCATATTTGGTCCCCATTTAGCCTTAGGTAGGCTCCTTAGAACCTTCCTAACTTTTTCTTCATTTGTGAAGACCTTTCCTACTAAATCCACGTTGTTCACGATCTCAGTGAATCTTGGAAACATTTCTTTGACTGGTTCATTTGGGTTCATCTTGAATAGTCATATTGTCTGAGGAAGATGTTAATCTTTGTTTCCTTGACTTGACTTGTTCCTTCATATGTGACAACGAGTTTGTCCCATATATCCTTTGCACTCTTGCATGATGAGATGCGGTTGAATTCATTTGCATTTAATCCGCAGTAGAGGAGGTTCATAGCTTTGTAGTTATTTGATACGATGTCCAAGTCAGCTTGCGTGAAGTAAGTTTCCTTCTTTGGGACTTGGACACCTTAAACTGCTGTAGTTGGGACTTTGGGGCCATTCTGAATGATGCTCCATAGTTCCATGTCTGGATCAATAATGAACATATGCATGAGTGCTCTCCATTGGGCAAAGTTGTTGCCACAGAAAAGTAGTGGTCGAGATGAGGATCTTCCTTGAGCAAATCCTCCATCACCTACAGGATTCATGATTAGTCTCACTGATCGTTAAATCAATAAATGTGAGTCTAACTCTGATACAAATTGAAGAACCGTTTGGTGAATATAAATGATAAAAGATACTCTAGAAAGGGGGTTGAATAGAGTATGGGAACTTTTCACAAAAACCTATCTCAAGGCTTTGAAACTTATTTCAAAAGCCTTGATGTTGATCTGAGCTCTTCGTGACACACTTTGATTTTAAGGGCTTTGAAACTGATTTCAAGGGCCTTGACTTTGTTCACCTGGAAAACAAAGTTAGTCACGATAAAGCAGATAAAGTGCGGAATGTAAAAGATCGACACGAGGATATGTTTACGAAGTTTGGCTCTAAATAGTCTACTCTCCGTCCCAGGGTTTAGCCGTAGGATCTAACTATCTATTATCAGCATCAAAGAGTCCTAGATACAAACTAGAAGAAATCCCCTTCTTCTCTCACTGTAGCCAACGCTACGATCTAGCTCCAACTCTTCACTTTGCTATAATAGCCTAGTTACTTCGCAGAGTAACACACACTCTAGTATAACACTCTCTTGATATTTCAATGGAGCTCTCGAGTTTTATCTCTCTCTAGGGGATAACACTTTAAGTAAAAGAGAGAAAGAAAAACTTGTTTGATCGAATGAAGATGTTTTAGATCGCTTACAGACTTTGGATATTTCCATGTAAGCTTGTATCTTGTTCTTCAATTGACATCTTCATTTATAGTCTTCTATGTGGAGGTCTTCTAGCCGTTTGGAAGATGACCGTTGAAGATGATTCTTCTTCTCCATGAAAGCCGCTTCTTGGTTGAGATGAAGTAGACGTTGTAGATCTTCTATCGTCTTCATCTTCTTAAAGCACGTTGATCTCTCCTGTCTGTAATCTTCTCGTACTTGTTGTGAAGATATTTGAATTCTGTTGAGAGAAAATCTTTTGCGCTTTTGGTTGATAATCAAATCTCTTTGGTCGGTTGAGATCTTGATCGGTTGAGATCTTCTTTGATCGTATCTTCTATTTGGGCATATCTTCTTAGAAGATCTTCTTTGATACGTGATAGATTCAGTTTGTTGAAGTTTGAATTCCTTCAGCATACGTTGTTTCGATTGGAGTTTCAAGGCCTTGGCGTCTGATCCCTTGAAATGACTTTCAAGGCCTCCTGTCTTGAATCTCTCTAAACTCTTTGTCCCTTGTATCCAATTTCAAGGCCTCCGAAGGTCCCTTGAAATGCGTTTCAAGACCTGCACACATTCTAAACAAACTACCAAACCAAACCAAGCAACTCGATATATAATCAATAAATTGTTAGTATATAAAACCACTTTATTTGTGTTTAAGTCTTCCATCATCAACACCTATACAAATATATAATCAAGGTGGAGTTTTCACAAAGTTTGCTTGCGGAGTACATAGGCTAATCCTGTTAATTTTTAGGTTGTTGCCATTAGTATGTTCTATTATTGATGTCACTTTTTATGTTCTATTGTGTTGTCATTGTTTATGTTCTAGCTTGCTGTCATTGTTTAGGTTGTTGTCATTTTTTAATTTTTATATTGTTGTTGTCATTTTTTATATTCTAGGTTGTTGTCATTGTTTAGATTGTTGACATTTTTTATGTTCTAGTTTGTTTATTTTGTTGTCATTATTTATGTTCTAGGTTGTTGTATGTTTAGGTAGATGTCATTATTGTTTATGTTCTTGATACAGGGTATTTGCCAGTGTAGTTTGCCCGATCTTTTAATGCTTGAACTCGATGAAAAAGGGAAACAAAAGCAACACGAATAAAATAAAGAAAAAGATAGATCAAGGTTGAACCCTAAGAAACAACCTAGACGCAAGCTACGACGCGAGGACACATAACACACAACCAACGAAGCCCTATAGAACTCCTCCCGCTACTCCACACACAAAAGGGTTACAAAGACCCTAGAGTACCTAGAGGTTTGCTTGTAGCTAGTTGAAGCACCTTGCTTACATCATTGGCAAGTAAAACACACTCAAACAAGTTCAAGCGATGCAACTAAGACGTCTCTTACTCAGGTTTTCTCTTCACCCCGTGAAGACGACGTTAGACACCGTAGGGGATAACACAACGTGTTTATCAATAACTGCATATATTTCTGGATGAAAATTAATGAGGCACAACCACCCTATATATAGGAGAGGGTGCGCCATGTAACCCTAGGATGGACAAAAATTGCTTCCTAAATATTCAAAATAGGATAAGATCTATCTTTAAGAAAAATAGTAAAATAATATCAATCTTCAAGAAGCCTAGATTTTATTAAACTAACTAAAATGGAATCTATATTCTAATAAAATAATATCTATAAAAATAAGATCAAGCTTATAAAAAACTTAGACAATAATTCATGCAAAGTAAACCGAATAATTACATAATCACCAAGAATATACATCCATGCATGCAGAATAATGATGAGAAAACGTCAAAACCATATCCGAAATATAGACGATAATTCATGCTATCAAAATAACCCATACTTGCCTCTTGCTTGTCCCCAAGCAAGGTTCAAATCTTAGATACAAGATATAATGAATTATAATCAGTTAAGATCAATGAAAAATTCTTCAAAAACTTTGGTTGTGTGCTTCTACTCATAGATCACCCTTAGAGAATGTTTCATAGCTAATAATCGATTATATGAGCAAAACAAGCTATAGACATAAGAAAGATAATCATACTTCATATAAGACCAAAGAATGTGTAGCAAATCATACTCATCAAAATCAATCATGGATAATCCAGTTTTAGCCACAAAGTCAAACAACGTGATCAAGGTCTCAAGGACTTCCAATCAATGGTCAAGAAGCGTGTCAGGTACGGAATGTATAAAGGATATTGTGGTGATAAACCTGGGAAAAAGGATAAGAACTTCACAACTTTGAAGTCAACTTCATCAATAAGCTTTTCTCACTTCTTTTTCCGCATATTTCTTTACTTTTTCACTTTTTAAGAACATGGACAGAGGTGCACAATAACCGATGTCTTGGAGATTAGTTAATTTCAAAATCTCGAGATGCCGCAAACCTTGATGCACATACCATGACCCGTTAGGACTGTCAATCAAACGGAATTTGGCAAGATACAAACACCCGGCTATGTGAATGGTGCCGAGTTACTCATCCTCATGGCTAAAGTCCCCAAACCTATTGTTTTTCTAACACTTCTCCACCCTTCAACATCAACTTTCACTTGCTTTTTCACTTTCTTGCTTCCAAATTCCCGGATAGGTAAAGGAAGGCTAATATATATCAATGAGGGGCTAAAAGCATGATCAAGAAGAGGAAAAAAGAGTAGGAATTGCCTTAATCATTCCAATAAGAATGTGAGAGAACTTATAGCGCAGTTTCAACCTTCAAATTCAACATGATTAGGATAAATAACTTACTAAGCATGCTCAAATCTCAAACAAAGCAATCATACCTTAAATATATCATAAGCCGTTTCGAACACATAAAGATCATAAAAACTATTCAACAAGCAATTTTTCATCATTGGGATCATATCCAGTCTTGGAAGCACAAAATTTTCAGAAATTTCAAGTTTTCGAAACCCATCTCGGTCGAGATGTGTACGGACAAATGAGGTACTAGACCGAGGTAAGCTCTTGTTGTAGTCACCTCGTTTGGCCATAAGCATTTTGGTCGAGACAAAAAAAAATTCAAACCAGTTTTGCACGTTTTTTCAATCAAAAATCCTAATGCAATACATGTTATGTACAATATCACCTCAAAGCACATAAGGGAAGCTATAGAAATAGTCATAAGCGCATAAGTCGGTTATTACAGACCCAAAGTATCATAATATCTCAAAGTACCCCATGCTTAGGACACATCGTCCCGATGGTATAAGAATTCAAGAGAAAAGTACTTACAATGTCTAATGTGGATCTGCAAAATAAGAAGAGAAAACAAGGCAGCAACTCCGTGGAATCATCATGCATCTAAAGGAGGAGGTGGATGGAGCGGGTACAAGGACAGATCAAAGGGGTGGCCCATCAGATGCTGGAACTACAACTCCATCATCCGCCGTTGGTAATGGTGTCTCTCCTGCATCTCGCGCCTCATAGTGCCTATCTCCCCGGTATGTACATTGAGTCGCTCCCCCATGTTTGTATGTAGGGTACGGAACGACTGCTCCATATGACGCGTGAGATCGTCAATCCTATAATGAGCCTCGGGGTCACGATGGTGGCGGTTGTGACGCTGTCAATGTTGTGGAATCTCCGGTGTTGGATTATCCAGGGTAGGATGATCGCCCTTCGTCTCCTCATCATCGTCCACCAGCTCGATCACCGGGGCACTCGGACCAGCAGTGTCCGTCCCGGTGTCCACAGACACTCCTGTATCCTCCTCATCCCTCTCCGTACCAAACTCTGCATCAATCTCTGCATCGCGCACAAAAGACTGCCAAATCCTCGACCAGTTGTTCGGGTCGGAGACCGCGAAATGTGAAGACCAACGGATCCCCTTCGGAGCTCTAGTCTCCGAATGCATGGCCACGTACGGTGGACCACGACCTCGGGGAACCAATATCCCATGTGTGATAAACTCCTGCAGCCCTAAAGGTTTGGCCTTAGCGGCCAATGTGCAACCTGAGAGATCAACCTCCTATATGTTGGCGATATGAGTCACAAGTCCTCCAAAGTAAATGTCTCTCTTCTTCTTGGACTTCACTTTGTGCAGCTTTTCCACGAGCATAGTGGAAAAGTTCGGTATCCCTCCTATAGTCATACAAAAAAGAGTAAACAACTCACCTTGGCGGATCTTCTGTGGTGTTTCCGTCCGGGCAAGCAACATCTCGCTCAAAATCCTATGAGCGATCCGGAATGCAATGTGGTAAATATTCCGCTCCTTAGAGTCACCTGGCTGCCAGTTGTCTGCGCTAATAGGGGTGTGAGCAGTACTCTCCCAAAATATACGTGCATATCGCCGGGAGGGAAAGTCAGTGGCAGTGGGCGGTGAGAATCCGAAAAGTTCCCCAAAGTTCTCCATAGTGAACGCATACCCCTTGTTCATTAACCGGAACTTGACTCTCTTGTGTTCCGGCACGTGAGTGACAAAACTGATGAACTCAAAGGTCGGCTCCAGATAAGCCGGCGCTCGGATGGTCATAAACCGCTCAAGACCAACCAAGGATATCATCCTCACAGATCGTCGACGACGTGGAGGCATTTGATGTCCTCAACATTGACGTATCGGGGGCAATAACTGGACGGGAGCAAATCCAGTCGTAATCCTTTTGGAAACGACCAAGGATGATTGATAACACGATTTATGACTTAGGATTAGGTAATCATTTAGATAGAATTTTCACTCATTCATGCACGTTTTGGCATTGGTTCATGACGTCTTCGCTCAATTCATGCACATTTCTAGAAAAGACGTCTACACCACCTTTTATCGGTTTTGTAGGTAATTCGGGGATCTATTGGACGTTAATCGATACATTTGAGGGCCAAGCCTCATGATGGTACACATCCAAAGCCTTGGAGGAGCATAATTGGAGCAACAAAGGACACAAAAACCACTATTGGTGCAAGCAATGGAGCAACTCATGGCTAGACGATCATAGCATGTTTCTGTTGAAGAAAATCGACCTACACCCAGGAAAATCGGCCGAGTTTTTTCCTCTGGGTCGATTTTTGGGCCTTTGACAGCTTAAGCCACGTGTCCCACGATCTCTTGTCCGTCCTTGCTCTTGGTGGAGAATATAAGTGGTCCTGCAGGTGGTTGCTGAGCATCTCTCCTCTCCCACACTCTCATTCACAACTCATCAATTTGGGGAAAAGATTGGAGAAGAGAAAAAGCTCTCAAAGGTTGAAGGAAGAAGAAGAACACCATTCTAAGAGTTTGGAGTAGTCTTGAGTGATTTTGTAGTCTTGGATTGAAGAACTAATTGCAAGGATTGTTAAGAACGTTTTGAATCCTCATTTTAGAGTTTGTAAGTCTTGCTACAACTTGGATTTGGCTGAAATTTATTGATTTTGCTTACTCATCTTTCATTACTCATCTATGAACACCATGTATGCTTGTTTGATGATTTCGGATCTTGATATGCATATTATTGGCTAGTTTATTGTGATTCTAGAGTGATGGATTGATGGTTATGGCTTGGGTGATGATAGGACGGACTTATATGTTAGTTTAGGATGATTTGTATGCACGAAACCCATTCCAGAGACAAAAATCGACCTGTTCTTCATCTAGATCGTCCGATTTTTGTATGATCCACCCGATTTTCTTCTCTGTTGTTCTTTAATTGATGAATCTGCATGCTAGGGTCTTTGGTTGTTTAAATCCTAGTGTTTGTCAAGCCTAATTTAGCTTAGAATCACCTAATGCTACCAATCTAAGTGAGGGAAGAGATCTACCCGATGATTTCCGACCTTAGATACCTAAGATGATGAATGCTAGGTAGTAGTGAGCCTCATAAGCCGCTATTGGATCGAATGTGCTAGGATTATTACTTGAGATTTCCCTATTCCGAGACTTACCCGGTAAGGAGAGGGTTACCCTTAAGTAGCATCTAGTTTGTGCGGAATTCCTTACTCTAACCCCTTGAGACCTACCCGGTAATAGGAGTTTGATGCGGGATTAGTGAAGTGAGAGACTTACCCGGTAATCGCTTCCATTAGTGAACACTCTTTCCCCAACACCGCAGCTTGTCCTTAGAATCCTTAGAACCTTGAGTCCAATGCCATAACCGGAAATCTTGACCTCTAGAATCCATTTTTCTCTCTTGATCATTATTCTTGTGCTTTGTGTTACTCGTTCGTTTGCTAGCTTGAGTTGTTAGTTGTTTATCACCTTGCTTGACTTGTGATCTTGTTTGATTACCTCTAAAACCAACAAAAACATTTTGTGTTTTTCCATTTTCTTGTTTCTCATCTTATCTTAGTCTAGATTCACACTATCTTTGATCATTGCTTGACTCGATTTCACCTTAGTCTTTGTGTCGACCTCGGAATACTTACCTTTCTACGAACGTCCCGTACACTGCGGGTTCGCTAGGTAGTTTAGGAGATTAGATCGAGTTTATAAATGTAAAGCTTTTTGTGCTATTTCCTAGCGTAACAAGTTTTTGGCGCCGTTGCCGGGGACTAGGTCTAGATTGAGTCATTTCGTGATTGTTTATAGTGTAGATCTTTCTTGTTGCTTTTGATCTCTCTTTGGTGTGTGTCTTTGCTTTTCAGGACATCTCTTACTCTTTAGGTGTATGCGAAGATCTCGTGGGAAGGATTTAGCTCCATTCGATCCCGAACCGGAGAAAACCCTTCGATCTAGATCCAAGAACATCCGAAAAGAGAAAGAGATGGCCGGAAGAAACCTCCAAGCTGAGTTGGATGAAGCCTTAGAGCAAATAAGGCTAAGAGATGAGCTCTTGGAGGAAGAAAGGAGACTTGCCAATGAGAGGCAAGAGGAAACTAGGAGGGAGATTGAGGAGATTAGGCAAGCCCTTGTTCAAGGAGAGCTTAATCGCCGACAACCTCCACCTCCTCCACCACCGGTGGTACAACCGCAGCCGGCGGTTAATGATAGGGTTGTGCCCATTGCCATTGAAGAGCCACAAACTTTGGGTAGACGTATGGATCCGGCACAAAGAGCACACCGTCCGGGTGTGAACTTAGGAGATCCCGCAACCCACAACTACGAGCTCCGCCCTCAAGTTCTACAAATGATCCGGCATAATCAATTTGGAGGGATGGAAGGAGAGTCTCCTCACCAACATTTGATGAACTACGAGATTTTGATGGAGACTCTTAGACCGCCAAGATTGGAGAGCAACAACCATAAGCTTAGGGCTTTTTCCTTCTCTCTTAAGGACAAAGCCTTGGCTTGGTATCAATCTATTCCACAAGGGCGAGTTGGTACTTGGGAGGAGATGACAACCGAGTTTTTGACTAAGTTCTTCCCACCTTCCAAGACTACCGAATTAAGAGGGAAGATCAATGCCTTCGTGATGAAGGATAGAGAGAGCTTGTTCAAGTCTTGGGAGAGATTCAAAGATCTTCTCCTAGATTGTCCACACCATGGCATACCGAAAATTGAGCTATTGGAGATCTATTTCAAGGGACTTGATGAAGATAGCCAATTCAAGCTTCAATCCCTTTCCGGTGGGACTTTCATGGAGAAGCATGTGGATGATGCTTGGGAGTTTGTAGAGAAACAAGCTCTTGTGATTGAGAAATACTCCCATAGGAAGAGTGAAGGGAGAAAGGCGGGAGCATATGAGGTGAGTGAGGTCACCATGAGCAACTTCAAACTCGACGCCATCAACAACGAGCTAAAGTCCTTGAGGGAGTTGTGTGCTACAACCTTGAAGAACCAAGCAACTCCTCAAGTGCTTCCACAAGCCAACCTATCTTCCAAGGAGGAGGATGTGAATTACATGGGAAGGGGCAATTACAACAACTACCAAGGCCCAAGGAACTTCAACAACAACCGGCAATTCAACAATTACCGGCCCAACCATAACCATCCCGGGTTTTCTTACTCTAACCCGGATGGAGCCTTGAACCCTCCCGCTTCTACAAGCACAACTCCACCACCAAGAGCTTCACAAGAACCTCCACCCGGATTCACTCAACCTCCAAAGGATAGAACCGAAATGATGTTTGAACAATTGCTTGGGAGGTTGAGTGGTCTTGAGAGCACGGTAACTTCTATCTCAAAGGCTCAAAAGGTTTTGGAAGCACAAGTGTTCCAAAAGGCGGGAGAAGCACATAGAGATCCGGGAAAGCTTCCCGGAAGAACCGAAGAAAACCCAAGAGGCCAAGTGTTGGCTATTACAACAAGAAGTGGGTTAAGCATGAAGGATCCTTTGCCCAAGGAGAATGCTAAAGGGAAGCAGGTGGTGATAGAGGAAGAGACTTTGCAAGGAGATGGAGGCAAGAGCAAGGATGTAGAGCCAACCTATGTGGCACCGCCTCCATACAAACCACCACTACCGTTCCCTCAATCACGAGCAAGAGCTCGCTTGGACAATCATTTTGGTAAGTTCCTTGAACTAATGTCTAAATTGCATATTAACATTCCGTTCATGGATGCTATTTTAGGGATGCCGGCATATGGCAAGTTCTTGAAGGAAATACTCTCCAACAAAAGGAAGTTGGAGGAGTATGGTGAGATAAGGATGACTAAGAGATCATCGGAGTTGATTCAAACAATGAAGGAGGAGATGCCTCCTAAGCTAAGGGATCCGGGATCCTTTTGTGTGCCAATCGGAGTAGGAGAAGTGAAGTATGACGCCCTATGTGATCTTGGGGCAAGTGTGAGCATCATTCCGCTTGCACTATGCAACAAGGTTGGGCTAGGAGAGCCGAAGCCGGTCAAGATGACCCTTTATATGGCGGACCGCTCGATCACTCACCCGGTTGGGATCTTGGAAGACATTCCGGTGCAATTAGGGAAGTTCTATGTGCCCATAGACTTTGTTGTCTTGGATATTCCGGCGGACTATCCGGTTCCTATCATCTTGGGGAGACCTTTCCTAGCTACTTCCGGATGTCTAGTAGATTGCAAGAATGGGACTCTCTCCTTCAACATTGGAGAAGAGAACATCAAGTTCAAGTTATCAACAATGATGAAAGGGCCAACCCTTGATGAGGATGTGTTCAACATAGTTGAAGAAGAGGAATCTAGAGAGGTTGTGAGCTCAATCTTGCTCAAGGATCCACTTGAGAGAGTTCTTAGTTCAAGCTTGATGGAAGAAGGAATTGAGGAGAGTAGCAAT
Source organism: Fagopyrum esculentum (assembly GCA_033239045.1). NCBI lineage: Eukaryota > Viridiplantae > Streptophyta > Magnoliopsida > Caryophyllales > Polygonaceae > Fagopyrum > Fagopyrum esculentum. The sequence continues at coordinate 101,908,890 of BSUD01000005.1, forward strand.
GAAGTAATCAAGGCCTTGAATGCATTGGACGCGCTACCAAGTGTTGGTTTTGAAGTGCTAGAAGAAGAGGAAAACAGACAGAAAAATCGACCTGCCTGGCAAAAATCGGCCGATTTTTGTACTTGTGCTGAAATTTCAGCCAGTTTTGCCAAAACAGAAACTCAGATCGACCACCCTTCAGAAAAATCGTCCGATTTTTCTTCCTGGACCGATTTTCCTGAGTCTTTTCAGCATCAACCACTTGAGTGTGAGCAATCATCAAGGGACTTCAAGGAGGCTTCCATGGCTTTGCAATCATCTCAACCTACATTGTATGGATCGTCTCCAACCGAAAAAGGTCCTCCTCAACTTGATCTTAAACCTCTTCCTTCTCATTTAAAGTATGCTTTCCTTGGTTCAAATTCTACTTATCCGGTGATTGTGAATGCATCTTTGAATGATGATGAGCTTAATAGATTGTTGAATGAATTGAAACTGCATAGAAAGGCAATAGGATACACCATTGATGATCTTGTTGGCATCAAACCTTCTTTGTGCATGCATAGGATAATGATGGAAGATAATCATAAACCCTCTATTGAACATCAAAGAAGACTAAATCCTATAATGAAAGAGGTAGTTAAGAAGGAGATCATAAAGTTGCTAGATGCGGGAATTATCTACCCTATCTCGGATAGTAAGTGGGTTAGTCCCGTTCATGTAGTACCTAAGAAGGGTGGGATGACCGTAGTGACTAATGAGAACAATGAACTAATCCCCACTAGAACGGTTACGGGATGGAGGATGTGTATTGATAATAGAAAGCTTAACATGGCCTCTAGGAAAGATCACTTCCCTCTCCCCTTCATTGACCAAATGCTAGAGAGGTTAGCTCAACATTCCCATTTTTGCTACCTAGATGGTTATAGTGGATTCTTCCAAATCCCTATCCACCCCGATGACCAAGAGAAAACAACCTTTACATGTCCATGGGGTACTTTTGCATATAGGAGGATGCCATTTGGGTTGTGTAATGCACCCGCCACCTTCCAAAGGTGTATGATGGCTATCTTTTCGGAATACATAGAAAATATCATGGAAGTATTCATGGATGATTTCTCTGTTTATGGTTCTTCTTTCGATGATTGCTTGGCTAACTTGTCCTTAGTATTGCAAAGATGTGAGGAGACAAATCTTGTCTTAAATTGGGAAAAATGCCACTTCATGGTAAGTGAAGGTATTGTGTTAGGACACTTGGTGTCTAACCGTGGCATTGAGGTTGATAGGGCCAAGATTGAGACGATAGAGAAGTTGCCACCACCTACCTCGGTGAAAGGGGTAAGGAGTTTCTTAGGGCATGCCGGTTTTTACCGGAGGTTCATTCAAGACTTCTCTAAAATTTCTAAGCCCCTTACTAACCTACTAATGAAGGATGTTGAATTTGTTTTCTCCAAAGATTGTCTTGAGGCTTTTTGTAGGTTGAAGAACGCTTTGATCTCCGCACCCATCATGCAACCTCCGGATTGGAGTTTACCGTTTGAGATCATGTGTGATGCAAGCGATGTAGCCGTTGGGGCTGTTTTGGGGCAAAGGAAAGATGGGCGCACTCATGCCATTTATTATGCTAGCAAGACGCTAGATGATGCCCAACTTAACTATGCCACAACCGAGAAAGAGTTGCTAGCGGTAGTGTATGCCTTTGAGAAGTTTCGGTCATACCTTGTTGGAGCAAAGGTCATAGTCTATACGGATCATGCTGCGATCCGTTATCTCCTTACAAAGAAGGATGCCAAACCTAGGTTGATTCGGTGGATCCTTCTTCTTCAAGAGTTTGATTTGGAAATCCGGGACAAGAAGGGATCCGAGAACTCCGTGGCGGATCACCTTAGTAGACTACCTCCCTTAGAGATTGAGAGAGATGACATCCCGATTGATGACTCATTCCGGAATGAGCAATTGCAAATGGTGGAGGAGTGCTTGTTCCAAGTGTCTAGAGGAAGTGAGCCGTGGTATGCCGACATAGTGAACTACTTGGTGTGTGAGGAAGTGCCTCCCGGTTTGACATATGCCCAAAGGAAGAAATTCTTCAAGGATGTGAGGCACTACTATTGGAGTGAGCCACTTTTGTTCAAAAGAGGGCCGGATGGAATGTTTAGAAGATGCATACCGGAGGATGAGGTGGAGAGTGTGATACGCCATTGTCATTCCTTGCCATGTGGAGGGCATGCTAGTGCACACAAGACATGTGCTAAAGTGTTGCAATCGGGCTTCTTTTGGCCTAGCTTGTTCAAGGATGTGCAAGGCTTTGTGGTAGCTTGTGATGCTTGCCAAAGGACGGGCAACATCTCAAGGAGGAATGAGATGCCCTTGAACAACATACAAGAGGTAGAGATATTTGATGTATGGGGAGTGGACTTCATGGGACCATTCCCTTCTTCATGTGGCAACCTCTATATCCTATTGGCGGTTGACTATGTTTCGAGATGGGTGGAGGCAATCGCCTCTCCTACAAATGACGCCAAGGTTGTGGTGCGGTTCTTCAACCGAGTGATCTTTCCTAGGTTTGGAACACCAAGGGTGATCATAAGTGATGGAGGAAAGCATTTCACCAATAGGAACTTTGGAGCACTTTTGGCTAAGTATGGGGTGACTCATAAGGTGGCAACACCTTACCATCCCCAAACAAGTGGCCAAGTGGAGATCTCCAACCGGGAGATCAAGGCCATTCTTGAGAAGACGGTATCAAGGACGAGAAAGGATTGGGCTATGAAGCTCAATGATGCCTTGTGGGCATATAGGACCGCTTTCAAGACACCAATTGGCACCACTCCTTACAAGTTGGTCTATGGCAAGTCTTGCCACCTTCCGGTAGAGATGGAGCATAGAGCATATTGGGTTATAAGGTGGTTAAACTTTGACCTCAAAGAAGCCGGTGAGAAGCGTTTGCTTGATATAAATGCTCTTGAAGAGATCCGGTTGGATGCTTACGAGAATGCTCGGATCTACAAGGAGCGAACCAAGCGATGGCATGACAAGAGGATCATCCCGAAAGAGTTGAGTGAAGGAGACCTTGTCCTTCTCTTCAACTCAAGGCTGCGGCTATTCCCCGGAAAGCTCAAATCAAGATGGACCGGGCCATATGTGGTGAAGAAAGTTTTCCCTCATGGAGCGGTGGAGATAGGAGGAGATCATTGTGGTAACTTCAAGGTGAATGGGCATCGATTGAAGAAGTACATCCCGGAAGCCCCGGTGGAAGTGATTGCCCCACTTCACCTTGATTGAAACGCTCCTGAATTTGGTCAAGCTAATGACCTTAAAGAAGCGCTTAATGGGAGGCAACCCATTGGTACATATTTTTCCCTTTCTTTTTTGTTTGTGATTTTTTCTGTTTTTGTGTGCTTTGTGTGTGTGCTAGAATCTTGGTAGCATTGGAAGCCTTGCATGGCATGTGAATGATGATGATGAACCCCTCATCAATTATGGGTGGAGTGGACGCGGAACTTGGACGGCTTGCGGTGCCAAGCGCGGGTTCCGACACCATAATGAACATCAAGAGCTCTCTACCATCCTTGATCGATCATCCACCATCATCCACTTGAGAAATCCCAAATACCATAGCAAACCAATTTTACATTGTGAGGACCTTCTTTCACTCTTCTTTACTTCATTTACACATTGGGGACAATGTGTTTTTAAGTATGGGGTGGGGTTTTGATAGCATGAATTATAGTCTATATTTTGGGGTTTGTTTGGACGTTTTATCTTTCATAATCTGCATGTTTGTATGTACATTATGTGATTTTACTACCATTTCATCTACCTTTGCGAGAATCGAGGTCTACACCTAGTTTCGTTGTAATTGCAGGTAATATGGTACGTTTTGCATCAAAAAGGAGCAAAAAGAGTCATGAGTCATTTGGAGCTACATCCAGGGAGCATAGCCATGGATTGAAGATTCACTTTGGAGCTGATTCGAGAGATTTCACATTCTGTCGTGAGTCACCTCGGTTGACCATTGATTCACATCGACCGAGGCGATCCAGAGACGCCGACTCGACCGAGGCGAATACCTAGGACGCGGCGAGAATATTTTATTCTTGGAAGAGATCTTTTAAAATTGGAAAGTGATCTTATATTTTTGGGCTGAGCTTCTGGAAGGAAGGAGATATGCAGAATATATATTTTACCTATATTTATGGGATAATATCTTCTTAAGATTTATTATCTTTGGAGGTTTATTTTCCTATAAAAAGGGTCGGATTTCCCATAATTCCGACATCCGCTTACAGTTGAAAATCCCGCATACGACGCAGCAGCCGCAGTATACTCCAATTTGGGAGTTTTCGAAGAACCTTTTTGAAGGTTGAAGGAAGATTGAAGACCATAGCTTTTATAGCTTTTTGAAGGGTTTTGTAAGATTGTCTTCAATTCCCTCAATTGTTGTCTTGTCTTTTTGGATTATTATCCAAGGAACGCTTTGTTGTGATATTTGATTCAGTTATTGAAGTCTTTTCATTAAATTCTTCTTTGTTCAAATATTCACCTTCTTCCCATACATTTAATACTTTCATTATGATGATGAGTGGCTAATTTCCTTGTGTGATTCTAGGGTGATTGGCTGAAGGTTGTGGGAAAAACAATGATAGAATAATCTTAGATTCCAGTAGGATCCTGAAAGTTCGAGTCTTTAACCTTAACCCTAAGCATCTCGTTCGGTTGATGAACATCTCGGCCGGGGTGGAATTCTTCTGACCGAGGTGACTTATCCGACCTTAAACTGAGAGTTAAGTGTTAGAGTTGGCTAAATCCTATTCTTATTTTACCTTTCCTGGTTCAATGCAAGCTTAGGATGAGACTTACCCGGTAATTCCTTAGTTTGTGTACCAACGATCATAAGTGTAGGTAATAAAGGTTTGTCCTTTATTGGGGTTTGAGTGTGCTTCCATCCCATCTTTGTGAGTTAGCCTGAGACTTACCCGGTAAAGGTTGATTCTATTCCCTTAGATGGTGTGTTAGTTTGCGGCAATAGTTCTTTATCTTAATTCCTTGAGACTTACCCGGTAATAGGAGTTACGGTTTGGGATTAGTGTGTAGTGAGACTTACCCGGTGATCTACTCCACTTTAGAAACACCTTCCCCATGCAAAAATCTCAGCTTTGTCCGCTTATCTATAGATCTTGAGTTGGAACCACAACTAGATGCTTTAATCCCTAGAATTGCATGTTTGCTTATTTGACATCTTATTCATCTTTGATTGTATACTTGCTCTTGTGGTTAGCATTAACACTAGCATACCGTATTGGACTTTGTTTCACTAAGTCCCTGTGATCGACCCCTGGAATTTTCTTGCTTTTACTACGATTGACCCGTACACTGCGGGTTCGCATCCTTGTTTTAAGCTTAAATCTAGGGTTATAAATTTAAAGCTTGCACACACCGTTTGGAGCGAACAACCCGCCACCTTCCAAAGGTGTATGATGGCTATCTTTTCGGAATACATAGAAAATATCATGGAAGTATTCATGGATGATTTCTCTGTTTATGGTTCTTCTTTCGATGATTGCTTGGCTAACTTGTCCTTAGTATTGCAAAGATGTGAGGAGACAAATCTTGTCTTAAATTGGGAAAAATGCCACTTCATGGTAAGTGAAGGTATTGTGTTAGGACACTTGGTGTCTAACCGTGGCATTGAGGTTGATAGGGCCAAGATTGAGACGATAGAGAAGTTGCCACCACCTACCTCGGTGAAAGGGGTAAGGAGTTTCTTAGGGCATGCCGGTTTTTACCGGAGGTTCATTCAAGACTTCTCTAAAATTTCTAAGCCCCTTACTAACCTACTAATGAAGGATGTTGAATTTGTTTTCTCCAAAGATTGTCTTGAGGCTTTTTGTAGGTTGAAGAACGCTTTGATCTCCGCACCCATCATGCAACCTCCGGATTGGAGTTTACCGTTTGAGATCATGTGTGATGCAAGCGATGTAGCCGTTGGGGCTGTTTTGGGGCAAAGGAAAGATGGGCGCACTCATGCCATTTATTATGCTAGCAAGACGCTAGATGATGCCCAACTTAACTATGCCACAACCGAGAAAGAGTTGCTAGCGGTAGTGTATGCCTTTGAGAAGTTTCGGTCATACCTTGTTGGAGCAAAGGTCATAGTCTATACGGATCATGCTGCGATCCGTTATCTCCTTACAAAGAAGGATGCCAAACCTAGGTTGATTCGGTGGATCCTTCTTCTTCAAGAGTTTGATTTGGAAATCCGGGACAAGAAGGGATCCGAGAACTCCGTGGCGGATCACCTTAGTAGACTACCTCCCTTAGAGATTGAGAGAGATGACATCCCGATTGATGACTCATTCCGGAATGAGCAATTGCAAATGGTGGAGGAGTGCTTGTTCCAAGTGTCTAGAGGAAGTGAGCCGTGGTATGCCGACATAGTGAACTACTTGGTGTGTGAGGAAGTGCCTCCCGGTTTGACATATGCCCAAAGGAAGAAATTCTTCAAGGATGTGAGGCACTACTATTGGAGTGAGCCACTTTTGTTCAAAAGAGGGCCGGATGGAATGTTTAGAAGATGCATACCGGAGGATGAGGTGGAGAGTGTGATACGCCATTGTCATTCCTTGCCATGTGGAGGGCATGCTAGTGCACACAAGACATGTGCTAAAGTGTTGCAATCGGGCTTCTTTTGGCCTAGCTTGTTCAAGGATGTGCAAGGCTTTGTGGTAGCTTGTGATGCTTGCCAAAGGACGGGCAACATCTCAAGGAGGAATGAGATGCCCTTGAACAACATACAAGAGGTAGAGATATTTGATGTATGGGGAGTGGACTTCATGGGACCATTCCCTTCTTCATGTGGCAACCTCTATATCCTATTGGCGGTTGACTATGTTTCGAGATGGGTGGAGGCAATCGCCTCTCCTACAAATGACGCCAAGGTTGTGGTGCGGTTCTTCAACCGAGTGATCTTTCCTAGGTTTGGAACACCAAGGGTGATCATAAGTGATGGAGGAAAGCATTTCACCAATAGGAACTTTGGAGCACTTTTGGCTAAGTATGGGGTGACTCATAAGGTGGCAACACCTTACCATCCCCAAACAAGTGGCCAAGTGGAGATCTCCAACCGGGAGATCAAGGCCATTCTTGAGAAGACGGTATCAAGGACGAGAAAGGATTGGGCTATGAAGCTCAATGATGCCTTGTGGGCATATAGGACCGCTTTCAAGACACCAATTGGCACCACTCCTTACAAGTTGGTCTATGGCAAGTCTTGCCACCTTCCGGTAGAGATGGAGCATAGAGCATATTGGGTTATAAGGTGGTTAAACTTTGACCTCAAAGAAGCCGGTGAGAAGCGTTTGCTTGATATAAATGCTCTTGAAGAGATCCGGTTGGATGCTTACGAGAATGCTCGGATCTACAAGGAGCGAACCAAGCGATGGCATGACAAGAGGATCATCCCGAAAGAGTTGAGTGAAGGAGACCTTGTCCTTCTCTTCAACTCAAGGCTGCGGCTATTCCCCGGAAAGCTCAAATCAAGATGGACCGGGCCATATGTGGTGAAGAAAGTTTTCCCTCATGGAGCGGTGGAGATAGGAGGAGATCATTGTGGTAACTTCAAGGTGAATGGGCATCGATTGAAGAAGTACATCCCGGAAGCCCCGGTGGAAGTGATTGCCCCACTTCACCTTGATTGAAACGCTCCTGAATTTGGTCAAGCTAATGACCTTAAAGAAGCGCTTAATGGGAGGCAACCCATTGGTACATATTTTTCCCTTTCTTTTTCTTGCTTTTGTTTAATCTCACTCTTGGTGTGCTTTGTTTTTCTTTTGTGTTTTTGGGTGCTAGATCTTGTTGATTGTCATGAGTTATGAGATGTTGGAGGTCATGTGAAAGCCTCATGGACCAGTTGAAGGTACAAGATCCAAGCACATGGACGAGGAGAAAAACACCCAGAAAAATCGGACTGTTCATGCATAAAATCGTCCGATTTTCTGGGCAACTGGGCCGATTTTTCCTCTGTAAAGGAAAGTGATGATCTCCAATCAAGTATGGGTAGAGCGGACGTGGAACTTGGACGGCTTGCGGTGCCAAGCGCGGGTTCCGACACCATAATGAACATCAAGAGCTCTCTACCATCCTTGATCGATCATCCACCATCATCCAATGTGAACCGAAATACCAAAGCATCACCAATTTTACATTGTGAGGACTCTCTTTCACTTCTTTATTTAGTTTACACATTAGGGACAATGTGTTTCTAAGTATGGGGTGGGGTTTTCATGATCACTTGCATGATTAGCATCTAGGATAGTTTAATTTTGTCACATGTTTCATTATGTCGTGCATTGTACATACATATTTCGAAAAATCAAAAAAAAATCAGAAAATTTAAAAAAAAAAAAAAAAAAATTTTGTGCTTTCTAGGCTTGGATATGACCCTAATGATGAACATTGTCTTGTGAATTGGCTATGGATGGCCTCATGTGTTGAATAGATGATGCATATGTGGACTTGAAGTACTTCTCTTGAAACCATGAATGATTTGTGATCATGAATGTTTGCCTTGATTGAATTGAGTATTGAAAGTCGAAATTGCATGCTAGTTCTTGCACATCATTTAGGAATGAATAAGGCAATTCATCTTTCTCTACTTCTCATCTTGATCATGTTGTTTGAGCACCTCAATTGATGAAAAATTTGACCTCTTTTGACCCATCCGGGAATAGGAGCATGATAGTGTGTTGATGTGTGTGAAAAGCAAGTGTGGGGTGAAGTTGTTGATGAAAGAATGTTGTGAATGAAATGCTGAAATTGTTGTGAAAGTGTAGACAAAAATATAGGTTTGGGGACATTGGCTTGAATGACAAGTAACTCGGTACACTTCACATAATCGGGTGTTGGTGCCTTGCCAAAGTCAAATAAACCGATAGTCCTAACGAGCTTTGGTATGTGTGCCCGGTGTGGATGCATCTCGAAAAATAGAAAAAACCCGAGAATGGCTAATCACCGAGGTTTCGGCTTTTGTACACCAATGCCATTGTCTCAAAAATAAAAGAAAGAAAAGAAAATGAAGAAAAATATACACTTGAGGGAAGTTGATAAGAAAATTTGAAGTTGTGGTTGTTTAGTTCCTTGCCCGGATTAGCATCACATAGTCTAGAAAATTCCCACCTAATCACAACGTTTCTTAGCCTTTTCTTTCCTAAGTCCTTGTGACCTAAATGCATGTGTGTAAGACTTAGTGATCTAGATTGGACATACTCATGATCATCTTGACTTCTTCATTTTCACCTCTCATGCATGCTTTCTAGTTAAGTATAATTGTCTTTCCATGCCTTCATTCATTTTATGCATAATTGCTTGTCCATTGCCATAAAACATGACTATGAAGGTGATCCAATATAGAAGCACAACTCCAAAAAGATTTTGCCATTTTTCTGCATACATAAATCATGTCATCTCTTAGTCTATAGTTGGGAATTTGCTCGGGGACGAGCAAACCTTAAGTATGGGGTATTTTTGATAACACGATTTATGACTTAGGATTAGGTAATCATTTAGATAGAATTTTCACTCATTCATGCACGTTTTGGCATTGGTTCATGACGTCTTCGCTCAATTCATGCACATTTCTAGAAAAGACGTCTACACCACCTTTTATCGGTTTTGTAGGTAATTCGGGGATCTATTGGACGTTAATCGATACATTTGAGGGCCAAGCCTCATGATGGTACACATCCAAAGCCTTGGAGGAGCATAATTGGAGCAACAAAGGACACAAAAACCACTATTGGTGCAAGCAATGGAGCAACTCATGGCTAGACGATCATAGCATGTTTCTGTTGAAGAAAATCGACCTACACCCAGGAAAATCGGCCGAGTTTTTTCCTCTGGGTCGATTTTTGGGCCTTTGACAGCTTAATCCACGTGTCCCACGATCTCTTGTCCGTCCTTGCTCTTGGTGGAGAATATAAGTGGTCCTGCAGGTGGTTGCTGAGCATCTCTCCTCTCCCACACTCTCATTCACAACTCATCAATTTGGGGAAAAGATTGGAGAAGAGAAAAAGCTCTCAAAGGTTGAAGGAAGAAGAAGAACACCATTCTAAGAGTTTGGAGTAGTCTTGAGTGATTTTGTAGTCTTGGATTGAAGAACTAATTGCAAGGATTGTTAAGAACGTTTTGAATCCTCATTTTAGAGTTTGTAAGTCTTGCTACAACTTGGATTTGGCTGAAATTTATTGATTTTGCTTACTCATCTTTCATTACTCATCTATGAACACCATGTATGCTTGTTTGATGATTTCGGATCTTGATATGCATATTATTGGCTAGTTTATTGTGATTCTAGAGTGATGGATTGATGGTTATGGCTTGGGTGATGATAGGACGGACTTATATGTTAGTTTAGGATGATTTGTATGCACGAAACCCATTCCAGAGACAAAAATCGACCTGTTCTTCATCTAGATCGTCCGATTTTTGTATGATCCACCCGATTTTCTTCTCTGTTGTTCTTTAATTGATGAATCTGCATGCTAGGGTCTTTGGTTGTTTAAATCCTAGTGTTTGTCAAGCCTAATTTAGCTTAGAATCACCTAATGCTACCAATCTAAGTGAGGGAAGAGATCTACCCGATGATTTCCGACCTTAGATACCTAAGATGATGAATGCTAGGTAGTAGTGAGCCTCATAAGCCGCTATTGGATCGAATGTGCTAGGATTATTACTTGAGATTTCCCTATTCCGAGACTTACCCGGTAAGGAGAGGGTTACCCTTAAGTAGCATCTAGTTTGTGCGGAATTCCTTACTCTAACCCCTTGAGACCTACCCGGTAATAGGAGTTTGATGCGGGATTAGTGAAGTGAGAGACTTACCCGGTAATCGCTTCCATTAGTGAACACTCTTTCCCCAACACCGCAGCTTGTCCTTAGAATCCTTAGAACCTTGAGTCCAATGCCATAACCGGAAATCTTGACCTCTAGAATCCATTTTTCTCTCTTGATCATTATTCTTGTGCTTTGTGTTACTCGTTCGTTTGCTAGCTTGAGTTGTTAGTTGTTTATCACCTTGCTTGACTTGTGATCTTGTTTGATTACCTCTAAAACCAACAAAAACATTTTGTGTTTTTCCATTTTCTTGTTTCTCATCTTATCTTAGTCTAGATTCACACTATCTTTGATCATTGCTTGACTCGATTTCACCTTAGTCTTTGTGTCGACCTCGGAATACTTACCTTTCTACGAACGTCCCGTACACTGCGGGTTCGCTAGGTAGTTTAGGAGATTAGATCGAGTTTATAAATGTAAAGCTTTTTGTGCTATTTCCTAGCGTAACAATGATCGGCACCAGTGGTGTTATAGAAGGTGAGTAGGAACAGTGTTCATCGTTGGGGCGGTCACAGATTGCAAGTTGCCTGTCTAAACGACGCATTTTCACAGTTTTTAGGGTTTGATCTCGGTCTGTTCTTGAGGGTATCTCGGTCGAGAGAACTGGATTCAACCGAGACGGACAACACTTCGATCGAAATCACTATTTTGGAAGTTTCTTCCCCCAAAATCACTATCATTTGCTTCCTAGGGGGTTCCTCGTTCAATTCCAATAAACTAAACAAACATCACCTTCCCAAATTTGAGCAAAGTTGACAAAAACAAAGAAAAGGGGTTTCCGAACGAAATTACCCAATTTCTGCAGATTGTTGTGGTTTGAAGTGATGATTGATGTTGTAGAAGTTGATGTTGTGATATCCCCGTCAATTTAGGGCAAAAGAACGTCGAAAATAGGCGAGAAACGGGGATTTCGAGAATTGGGGCTTGTTTCGGTCGAGACGGTGTCGGATGAGAAGATGGAAATGAGGAGAGAGAGTGTTCTTCTCCTTTTATACCCGTCTAAAAATTCAACTACATCTCGGTCGAGATGATTCTCAGTGTCCGAGGTGGTCAACCGAGGTGACTCCTTGTTGCTTTCACCTCGGTTGACTTAGGTGCGTCTCGGTCGAGATGATTTGCCAGCTCCCGAGATGACTTCAAATTTCCGTTCTTTCCCAAATTCTCGAACTGTAACTCTGTCCATATGCGTCTCCTTTGTTGTTTTCCTTGAGTGGTACCTAGTTCATGTTACCATGGACACACAAAACGCACAAACTACACTAAGTTATACTAGAAAGCAAGAAAGAAAGCAATACCTTGGGTTGTCTCCCAAGCAGCGGTTGATTTAAGGTCGCTAGCTGGACCCAACCTTATGTTCACGTGAGATGAATGGATGCAATCTTCTCCGTTGGGGTTTCCGGCATGTGTTTCTTCAGCCTACGTCCATCGACCTTAAAGTTTCCGCAATGTTCACCCCACACTTCAACTGCACCATGGAAAAAAAAATTTACAATAAAAGGTCATGTCCATTTAGATTTCAGTTTATTGGGAAGGAGGTGGAAGTGATAATCCAAAATAAGAACATAATCTCCTTCATTGAGTCCTTTTCGAGTAATATGCTTGTCTTGCCCATTCTTCGTCCTTTATTTGTAGATCTTCGTAACTTTTGCGATCATCTTGTGAAGTGGCGGTATCGCATCCTTGGTATCGTCTTGTAGAGCTTTGGAAGAGGTAGGATTGGGGCTTGCAACGTTCGCAATTATCGCACGAGGATGATTCGAGAATTCAGGCATTTAGTTTCCCTTAGAAGTGTCTCGGTCGAGACATGGCCCGGGATCAAGGCAAATCTTCGTCTCCTCTTTAATTCCTTCAAAAACAGACGTTTGATGTTCTTCCAAGCTTTGTATATCTGCATCACAGGAAACATCTAAACCTTTCTCCATCATACTAAAACTTAAAACTCTTTCAAGAGGATCTTTAATAAGGATAGAGCTAACCAATTCTTTGGATTCCTCTTCAACATAGATGTTGTAAATGTCTTCCTCGAGGACTTAACCTTTCATTAGAGCTGACAGCACGAATTCAACACGTTCTTCGCCGATGTTGAAAGACCATTTGGCGTTCTTGCAATCCACAAAGCAACCGGAGGTTGTAAGAAACGGCCTCCCAAAGATGATTGGGATTGGATAATCTGTAGGAATATCCAATAACACAAAGTCTATAGGAATGTCAAACTTACCAAGCTTTACTAGGATGTCTTCCAATACGCCAATTGGTCGAGTGATGGATCGATCCGCCTTGTACAACGTCATCTTCACTGGTTTAGGCTTTTTTAAACCGACCTTCTCACACAATGCAAGTGGAATGATGCTCACAACTTCTCATAGATCATATAGTGCATCGCATGTGACTTCTCCAACTCCAATGGGGATGCAAAACAATCCCGGACCTCGCAACTTGGGTGGCATTTTCTCCCTCATGATCTATATGAGTTCCGCTGATCTAGAAGGCATCTTCACCTCACCAAAATCCTCTAGCTTCCTCTTGTTAGAGAGGATATCCTTTAAGAACTTCCCATAAGCGGGCATACCTAGAATTGCATTACTGAAAGGTATATTAATATGGAGTTTACTCATAAGGTCTAGAAACTTACCGAAGTGCTTGTCTAGACGTGCTCTCGCTCTAGACTGCGGGAATGGAAGTGGAGGTTTGTAAGCTTGAGGAGGTACGTAAACTTCTTCTTTCTTCTTCACCTCGGTTGACCCCTTTGTGTTTCAGTTGAGATCCAATCCGGGGTGACCTCTGGTTGCGTTCTCCTCTGTTGACCCATAAGTCACCTCGGTCGAGACAGGCTACTTTACAGCGTTGCTTGATCGAGGTACTGGGTTGGTTGTCTTCACACCACTCCTTGTGGTGATTTCCATGACTTGGCCCTTCGGGTTATTCTCTATACGTCCGGGAAGCTTCCCTTGATCTCTAGGAACTTCTCCGGCTTTGCTAAATACTTGATTTTCTAAGGCTTTTTGTGCCTTAGAATTCAAAGTAAATGTACTTTCCAATCCTTTCATCTTTCCCATCAAAGTTTGAAGCATTGTCTTCAACTTATCCTTGGGTGGATGACTTGAACTAGATGACAGTTTCTGCTTTTCAATGAAGTGGAAGAAGAAGAAGAAGAAGAAGAAGAAGAAGAAGAAGAAGAAGAAGAAGAAGAAGAAGAAGAAGAAGGTGGAGTTAGAGCATTATCAGCATGGGAATAGGGTTACCGAAATTGTTTTGATTGGATCTCCAATTGTTGTAGTTCCGTTTGTTGTTGTTGTTGTTGTTGTTCCTATTTCCTTGGTAGTTTCCTCACCCAACATACCCAACATCTTGCTCTTTGGGTTGTTGTGCTTGTGTCTTTAAGAGCTTCTTCAAAGACTTCATCTCATTGTTAAGAGCGTTGATTTGAGCAACACTAGAGGAGGTAAGGTTCAACTCTTGGGCTCCGGACTTGCGATTCCCATCATCAACAGTCCGATGGGAGTATTTGTCAATAGTTAGAGCTTGTTTTTCAACAAACTCCCATGCTTCATTAACTGGTTTATCCATGAACGCTCCAGCTGAAAGTGATTGGAGTTTGAATTGTGTTTTCGCATCAAAGCCCATGAAGTAGATCACTAGAAAATCAATCTTTGGAATCCCGTGATGAGGGCAGTCCAACAAAAGGTCCTTGAACCTCTCCCATGACATAAAAATACTTTCACCATCCTTCATCACAAATGCATTTATTTTTCCTCTCAATTCCGCCGTTTTTGTTGGCAGAAATAACTTGCTGAAAAAACTCCGCGGTCATCTCCTCCCATATGTTAACTCTTCCAGTTGGAAGCAATTGATACCATGTAAGTTCTTTATCCTTCAAAGAGAATAAGAAAACACGCAATTCATAATTATTATTGTCACATCTAGAAGGTCTCAAGGTTTCCATGAGGATTTCATAATTTTGCAAATGTTGATGTGGTGACTCTCTCTACATTCCTCCAAAACGATTATGTTGAATCATTGTAATGACTTGAGGTCTAAACTCATATTCTCGCTCAGCAGGATCACCTAAGTTGACGCGGGGACAGCGTGCTTGTTGGACGGGATCCATCCGTTGACCAAGTGTTTGCGGGATACCCACAAACGGGTCAACTCACTCAACCCTCGGTGGAGGTGGTGGTGGCGGCACATAGGTGGGTGCAGGTAGATTAACTACTACTCTAACATTTCTCTCTCTTTCTTCATTAGGTTGTCGAATAGACTCTCTTACATCGGCTATGTCGGCCCGAAGTTGCTCCTGTTGAGAAATTGTTTCAACTCTATCTCTAACTAGAGCTTCATCTCGTAGCTTTAATTTGTCCAAAGCATCTTCCAACTCAGCTTTGAAATTTATTTCTTCTTCGTTGTTTGCAGCCATTTTAGCTTCGCTTAATCTCTTCTTGTATGTCTTTTCTGGTTCAGGATCGTAAGGAACAATTTCTTTACCAGCACGAGTTCTTCGCATAAACCTAAGAAAAGATCTAACAAGAGCACTCAAGTAGAATGATCAATAGCAAAACAAGAACCTTCCAAGCTAGACAATCCGTGCATTGAATTCGGTCTTGACCCAATCCCCGGCAACGGCGCCAAAAACATGTTTGCTCCGAAAGGTGTGTGTGTAAAGAAGTCTTAAATTTATATCCTGAATATATATCTAACGATAGCAAACCCGCAATGTACAATTATATCATAGTAAGGGCTTATATTCCGGAGTCGATCTCAGGGATTTGGTGAGAATAAATTCAGCAAAGCAATCTAACTTAGCAAGCATGCAATAGCAATGATCAAAAACAAGACAAGAATATATAATATGATTGAGGAACGCAGATTCTAGAGATAAAAGTATCCAATTGTGGTTTCGACTTAAGACTTCTAAAGATAAACGTGGACAAAGCTGAGGTTGCGAAGGGAAGGTATTTCTACGATGGAATAGATCACCGGATAAGTCTCACTATCCACTTTCCCAAACCAAAGATCCTATCACCGGGTAAGTCTCAAGGAACTATGGAAAGGTACAAGCACTCAAACCAACATCACTCACCTAATGGAACAGAACTAACCATCACCGGGTAAGTATCGAGTTAACTCTCAAATGTAGGATGAAGGCACACTCAAACCCTAATAAAGTATAAACCTTTATTACCTAACACTCATCATCATCGGTAAACAAGCAAAGGAATCACCGGGTAAGTCTCATCCAAGGCTTGCATGTAAACCAATAAAGGTGCAACAAGGAAAGGATTTGGCATACTATAACCTAAACTCAGGATCGAGCAAGCCTTGGATCGTCTCGTTCAGTTCTTATCGATCTCGGTCGATATGACTCCAAGAACAGCCCGAGACGGGTTTCGGTTTAGGGTTTACTCAAGCTTTCAAGATCCACTCACGATAAAAGTTCATTATTTAATCGTCTATACCACAACCTTCAACAAATCACCCTGGAATCGTAGGGGTTTTAGCCAACAATCACCATGTTAAAAACAATAATCATATATTCAATCAAGAAAGTCAAGAAAAGCAACTAAAACACTCAACAAAAGTATCTTAATGATCAAAGGCAAATAAATATCAAAAACGTATCAGAATGTGTTCCAAAAAGTATGATAACAACTCACTAACAACTTCTCAAGAAAATCTCACAATCTCTTCTTCCTCGAATCCTAAGCAATCCTTCTTTAGATCTTTTTCTTCCAATAGTCGTCGTACGTGTTCTCCAAAAATCCAGCCTTGTGCAGTCCTTTTCCGTGATCTTTCGATCCTCATCTGCGGTTTTTAACTCTCTACTCTTATAGAAGAATTTTAGGTCAAAAGTATTTACTTCTCTTGGGTTCTGGGCCGTCGACCTCGATCAAGGCCCAGTAGGCCATCTCGGTCGAGGTGCGTGACTCTGTTGGTCCGAGGTCAGTGGTGAACTACGTGCATGTCTTCGTTTCTTCAACTGAATTCTTCCTTCTTCCTTCCAATATAGTTCTTGCCTTCCTTCTTGCCCTTCCTAAATACTCCATGATGTAGCTCCATAGCCTCGTTAGACTTCAATGCTCCATTTTGGTCCAAAATACGCCTTATTCCCTACAATTATAATCAAACGTGGTGTAGGCCTCGATTCTTGCAAAGTAAACGAATAATGACATAATCACGAAGAATATTGTTATGCTAAGAACGTGACACGCAAAAGTCTTAAATTTATACTCGTTATATTTTTCCTAACTCCTAGCGAACCCGCAGTGTACGGGACGTTTTGTAGTAGGGATAGTATTCCGAGGTCGAACACAAAGACTGAGGTGAAATTGAATCGATTAGTGACTAAGGATAGTGTTGATCTAGGCTAAGAAAAAGAGAAAGAAACAAATAAATGAAAATCTCAATATTTTTGGGTTTGGTTTTGTGTGGTGATCAATCAAGAATCACAACGATATAAGAATGCAAAACAAACTAACAATCTAGCAAATAAACACAATCAACAAGACAAACACGAGATATGAGATCAAAGGGAGAAAAGTGGATTCTAGGGGTCGGAAATTCCGGTTATGGCATAGGACTCAAGCTATCTAATCATTCCTTGGATCAACTATAGTATGTTGGGAGTGAGTGTTTCTAGATTGGGATCAATCACCGGGTAGGTCTCATGGTCCACTAGTCCGTTCCTAAGGTCTCATCACCGGGTAAGTCTCAAAGAGCCTAAGGATAGGAATTCTACACAAACCGGATGGTTTTCTAGGGATCTAACCTCTCCTTACCGGGTAAGTCTCGGGAAGGCAAGTCCTAAACACCTATCCTAGCACACTCAGTCCAATAGCGGCTTATGAGGCTCACTACTACCTAGAGTTCGTCATCTTCGGTATCTAAAAGCAAGAGTCACCGGGTAGGTCTCTTCTAATTCTTAGTTGCTAACACTAGGTCACCCTAGGATAGGTTTAGCTTAACAAACACTAGGATTTCAACAATCTAACATCCTAGCACTTAGATTCATCAAAACAAGCAAGTCAGTCAAAATCACGGGTTGTTCATCAAGAACCACGGCCGTGGAATGTATAGAACAAACCGTGGTTTACAACAGAGGCTAGGTTCGAGCAAACAATTCATTCAAAGGTACACCTACGTCCATTCTATCATAGTCCAAGCCATAACCATCTTTTCCTTACCCTAGAATCGCATCTATTTAGCCTACAACATGCATCTTAACAATCAAACTCAACAAGCATAAAATCATAGAATCCATGGCAAGAAGATGTAATGAAAGATGGATGAAACAAGTGGAATAAGAAATCCAAGCTGAATATGAGTTTAAGAAAGACTTACAACCCTTCAAAAGAAGGTTCAATCGATTCTTACAAAACCTTGCAAAACGTCTTCACAAAACTCACTCAAAACTATGAAATAGACTAACAATGGTGTGTTCTTCTCTTCTTCTCCAATGGAAGCTTTTCTTCTCCTCCAAGAGTAGCTCCAATCCAATCTTTCAATGAGAGAATCTTTTGTTGTTGAGAGTGTGGGAGAGAATGGGAATGAGAGGAGATGTCCCTAACAGCCTTGCAGGACCACCTTTTATCCTCCAAATTTGCAAGAGTCGGCCATGAAGATCGTGGGACAGCTGTCACATCTGTCTGGGGAAAACCATGGCCAAAACCACGCCCGTGGAAGTCCCAGTGGCCGTGGTTTTGGTGCCTCAGCTTGTTTTGGATCATCAAGCCTCAATTTGGTGCATGGCATGCACCAACAAGGTCCCATGTGTCCTCCTTAGCCCCTAGCTTGCATCCCAATGAGCCCGAAGGTGTGTCATCTCGAGGAACGATCCTCGAATGTATCGATTAAGGTCCTAAATCTCCCAAAATACCTACAAAGCATGCAAAAGTCCGTGTAGACGTCTATCTCGACAAAATACATGAATTGAGTGCAAACTGTCACGAACTAGTGCAAACCATGCATGAATGAGCGGAAAAACTACCTAAATGAGTGCCTAAACCTAAGTCATAAATCGTGTTATCAAAAATACCCCATACTTAAGGTTTGCTCGTCCCCGAGCAAGTCCCAAACTATAGACTAAGAGATGACATGATTTATGCATGCAGAAAAACAACAAAATCTTTTTGGAGTTGTGCTTCTAATATTGGGTCACCTTCATAGTCATGTTTCATGGCAATGGACAAGCAATCATGCATCAAATAAATGAAGACACGGAAAGACAATTGTACTTAACTCGAAGGCATGCATGAAATGTAAAAATGAAGAAGTCAAGATGATCATGAGCATATCCAATCTAGATCACTAAGTCTTACACACATGCAAATAGGTCACAAGGGCTTGTGAAATAAAAGGCCAAGACACATTGTGATTAGGTGGGAATTTTTCTAGGCTATGTGATGCTAATCCGGGAAAGGAACTAAACAACCACAACTTCACATTTTTTATCAACTTCCTACAAGTGTATATTTTTCTCCATTTTTCTTTCTTTTCTTTTCTTTTTCTTTCACTTATTTTTGAGACAATGACATTGGTGTACAAAAGCCGAAACCTTGGTGATTAGCCGTCCTCGGGCTTTTTTATTTTTCGAGGTGCATCCACACCGGGCACACATACCAAAGCTCGTTAGGACTATCGGTTTATTTGACTTTGGCAAGGCACAAACACCCGATTATGTGAATGGTGCCGAGTTACTCGTCATTTAAACCAACGTCCCCAAACCTATATTTTTTTCTACACTTTCACAACAAATTCAACACTTCATTCATAACATTCATCCATCAACAACTTCACCCCACACTTGCTTTTCACACACTCAACACACTAACATGCTCCTATTCCCGGATGGGTCAAAAGAGGTCAAATTTATATCAATTGAGGTGCTCAAACAACATGATCAAGATGAGAAGTAGAGAAAGATGAATTGCCTTAATCACTCCTAGATGATGTGCAAGAACTAGCATGTAATTTCGACTTTCAATCCCCAATCCAATCAAGGCAAGCATCATAATCACAAATCATTCATGGGATTCAAGATAAATACTTCAAGTCCACATATGCATTCATCAATTCAACACATAAGGCCATCCATAGCCAATTCACAAGACAATTTCATCATAAGGGTCATTCCCAAGCTTAGAAGCACTAAAAAAATTTTAAAATTTCTGATTATTTTGGATTTTTCGAAATGTGTATGTACGATGCAAGACATAATGAAACATGTGACTAAAAGAAACTATCTGATAGCATGAATTATAGTCTATATTTTGGGGTTTGTTTGGACGTTTTATCTTCAATAATCTGCATGTTTGTATGTACATTATGTGATTATATTACCATTTTATCTACCTTTGTGGGAATCGAGGTCTACACCTAGTTCTGTTGTAATCGTAGGTAAAATGGCACGTTTTTCATAAAAAAGGAGCAAAAGGAGCTATGGAGTCATTGGAGCTACATTTAGGAACATAAGGAAACATCCAGGAAGTATAGCTATGGATTAGAGATTCACTTTTGACCAGATTTGAGAGATTTCACATTCAGTTGTGACTCACCTCGGTTGACTACAGATTCACCTCGACCGAGGTGATCCAGAGAAGTCGACTCGACCGAGGCGAACACCTGGAACGCGGCGAGAATATTTTATTCTTGGCTGAGATCTTTTATCTTTGGAAAGAGGATCTTATATTTTTGGGCTTGGCTCCTGGAAGGAAAAAGATATGATAGATCATATATTTTACCTATTTTTATGGGAAGAGATCTTTCTAAGATATCTTATTTTTGGAGAGTAATTTTCCTATAAAAAGGGTCGGATTTCCCACAAATCCGACATCCTGCATACATCCTGCATACATCCTGCATACATCCGCTATCACCTCGCTTACACCCAATACACCGCAGCAGCCATACTCCAGTTGGGAGATTTGAAGAACCTTTTTGAAGGTTGAAGAAGGAAGTTTATAGCTTTTATAGCTTTTGAAGGGTTTTTGTAAGATCATCTTAGATTCCATTCTTGTTTGTTATCTTGTTGGATTTCTATCCAAGGAACGCTTGTGTTTTATAATTGATTCAGTTATTGAAGTCTTTCTCTTAAGGTTTTCTTGTTCAATTATTCTTATTCTTCCCATATATTTGATTAATACTTTCATGATGATGAGTGGCTAATCTCTTTGTGTGATTCTAGGGTGATTGGCTGAAGGTTGTGGGAAAAACAATGATAGAATAATCTTAATCGCAGTAGGACCCTGAAAGTTCGAGTCTTTACCTTAACCCTAAACATCTCGCTCAGTCAATGAACATCTCGGCCGGGGTGGAATTTGGCTGACCGAGGTGACTTATCTTATCCGAAACTGAGAGTTAAGTGTTAGAGTTTGTCAAATCCTATTCTTATTACACCTTTCCTGGTTCAATGCAAGCCTAGGATGAAACTTACCCGGTAATTCTTTTGTTTGTTTACCCATGATCATAAGTATAGGTAATAAAGGTTTATCCTTTATTAGGGTTTGAGTGTGCCTTCGTTCCATCTTTGTGAGTTAGCCTGAGACTTACCCGGTAAAGGTTGATTCTATTCCCTTAGTTGGTGTGTTGGTTTGAGGTTATAGTTCTTTTCCTTAATTCCTTGAGACTTACCCGGTAATAGGAGTTACGGTTTGGGATTAGTGAATAGTGAGACTTACCCGGTGATCTATTCCACTTTAGTAACAACTTCCCTTTGCAAAAACCTCAGCTTTGTCCGCTTATCTTTAGATCTTGAGTTGGAACCACAACTAGATGCTTTAATCCCTAGAATTGCATATTTCCTTTATTGACTTTTATCATCTTTGATTGTTTTAATTGCTATTGTGGTTAGTAATTGCTAAAGCTTACCGTTATCGACTTTGTTTCACTAAGTCCCTGTGATCGACCCCTGGAATTCTTTGCTTTTTACTACGATTGACCCGTACACTGCGGGTTCGCATCCTTGTTTTAAGCTTACATCTAGGGTTATAAATTTAAAGCTTGCACACACCGTTTGGAGCGAACACTATCCTAGATGCTAATCATGCAAAAGATCATGCAAACCCCACCCCATACTTAGAAACACATGTTCCCCAATGTGGTATTCAAGTAAAGAAGAGTGAAAGACGGTTCTCACAATGTAAAAATGGTTTGCTTTGGTATTTGGGATTACTCAAGTGGAGTGATGTCGGATGATCCTATCAACGATGGTAGAGAGCTCAAAGTGTTCGTTATGGCGTCGGGATCCGCGCTAGGCGCCGCAAGCCGTCCAAGTCCCGCGTCCGCTCCACCCATAATTGATGAGGGACTCATCATCATCATCATCATCCACATGCCATGCAAGGCTTCCATGCTACTTAAACTCTAGCACACAAACTCCAAACACACAAAAACACACAAAAAAAGAAAAATCAAAAACAAAACAAAAACGAAAAGGAAAAGATGTCTACCAATGGGTTGCCTCCCACCAAGCGCTTCTTTAAGGTCATTAGCTTGACCAAATTTGGGGGCGTCTCACTCGAGGTGAAGTGGGGTAATCATATCCACCGGAGCTCCCGGGATATACTTCTTCAAATGGTGCCCATTCACCTTAAAATCTCCACAATGCTCCCCTCCTATCTCAACCGCTCCATGGGGAAAGATCTTCTTCACTACATAAAGACCCGTCCATCTTGACTTAAGCTTTCCGGGGAAGAGCTGCAGCCTTGAGTTGAAGAGAAGGACAAGGTCGCCTTCACTCAACTCCTTAGGGATGAGACGCTTGTCATGCCAACGTTTAGTCCTTTCCTTGTAGATCCGGGCGTTTTCATAGGCATCCAACCGGATCTCCTCAAGAGCGTTCATATCAAGCAATCTCTTCTCTCTGGCCTCCTTGAGGTCAAAATTCAGCCACCTTATAGCCCAATACGCTCTATGCTCCATCTCTACCGAAAGGTGGTAAGACTTGCCATAGACTAGCTTGTAGGGAGTGGTGCCAATTGGTGTCTTGAAAGCGGTTCTATAAGCCCACAAAGCATCATCGAGCTTCATAGCCCAATCCTTTCTCGTCCTAGAAACCGTCTTTTCAAGAATCCCCTTTATCTCCCGGTTGGAGATCTCCACTTGGCCACTAGTTTGGGGATGGTAAGGTGTTGCCACCTTATGAGACACCCCATACTTAGCCAAAAGTGCCCCAAAGTTCCTATTAGTGAAGTGCTTCCCTCCATCACTTATGATCACCCTTGGTGTTCCAAACCTAGGGAAGATCACTCGGTTAAAGAACCGCACTACAACCTTGGCATCATTTGTGGGAGAAGCGATTGCCTCTATCCATCTTGAAACATAGTCCACCGCCAAAAGGATGTAGAGGTTGCGACAAGAAGAGGGGAATGGCCCCATGAAGTCCACACCCCACACATCGAATATCTCCACCTCTTGTATGTTGTTCAAGGGCATCTCATTCCTCCTTGAGATGTTGCCCGTCCTTTGGCAAGCATCACAAGCTACCACAAAATTCTGCACATCCTTGAACAAACTTGGCCAAAAGAAACCCGATTGCAACACCTTAGCACATGTCTTGTGTGAGCTAGCATGGCCTCCACATGGCAAGGAATGACAATGGCGGATCACACTCTCCACCTCATCCTCCGGTATGCATCTCCTAAAGACTCCATCCGGCCCTCTCTTGAACAAAAGTGGTTCACTCCAACAGTAGTGCCTCACATCCTTGAAGAATTTCTTCCTTTGGGCATAGGATAGCCCGGGTGGCACCTCCTCACAAACGAGATAGTTTACAATGTCGGCATACCATGGCTCATTACCCCTTGACACTTGAAACAAGCACTCCTCCACCATTTGCAATTGCTCATCCCGGAATGAGTCATCAATCGGGATGTCATCTCTCTCAAGCTCCAATGATGGGAGTCTACTAAGGTGATCCGCCACAGAATTTTCGGACCCTTTCTTATCCCGGATTTCCAAGTCAAACTCTTGAAGAAGAAGGATCCACCGAATCAACCGAGGCTTGGCATCCTTCTTTGTAAGGAGATAACGGATCGCAGCATGATCCGTATACACAATGACCTTCGCTCCAACAAGATACGAGCGGAACTTCTCAAATGCATACACAACCGCTAGCAACTCCTTCTCGGTGGTAGCATAATTAAGTTGGGCATCATCTAGCGTCTTGCTAGCATAATAGATGGCATGTGTAAGCCCATCTTTCCTTTGTCCCAAAACAGCCCCAACGGCAACATCACTCGCGTCGCAGATGATCTCAAACGGTAAACTCCAATCCGGAGGTTGCATGATGGGAGCGGAGATCAAAGCGTTCTTCAACCTACAAAAAGCCTCAAGGCAATCCTTGGAGAAAACAAACTCAACATCTTTCATTAGTAGGTTAGTAAGAGGCTTAGAAATCTTAGAGAAATCTTTAATAAATCTCCGGTAAAAACCGGCATGCCCTAGAAAACTCCTTACCCCCTTCACCGAGGTAGGTGGTGGCAACTTCACTATTGTCTCTATCTTAGCCCTATCAACCTCAATGCCTCGGTTGGACACCAAGTGTCCCAACACAATGCCTTCACTTACCATGAAGTGGCATTTCTCCCAATTCAAGACTAGATTAGTCTCCCACATCTTTTTAGCACTAGAGACAAGTTAGCTAAACAATCATCAAAGGAAGATCCATAAACAGAAAAATCATCCATAAACACTTCCATGATGTTTTCAATATACTCAGAAAAGATAGCCATCATACACCTTTGAAAGGTAGTGGGTGCATTACACAACCCAAATGGCATTCTCCTATATGCAAATGTACCCCAAGGACATGTGAATGTGGTTTTCTCTTGATCATCGGGGTGAATAGGGATTTGGAAGAATCCACTATAGCCATCTAAGTAACAAAAATGGGAATTTTGAGCTAATCTCTCTAGCATTTGGTCAATAAAGGGAAGAGGGAAGTGATCTTTCCTAGAGGCCACATTTAGTTTCCTATAGTCTATACACATCCTCCATCCCGTAACCGTTCTAGTTGGGATTAGTTCATTATTCTCATTGGTTACTACGGTCATCCCACCCTTCTTAGGAACTACATGCACGGGACTAACCCACTTACTATCCGAAATCGGGAAAATGATTCCCGCATCTAGCAATTTAAGAATCTCTTTCTTCACTACTTCTTTCATGATAGGGTTTAGTCTTCTTTGAGGTTCAATTGAAGGTTTATGATTATCTTCCATTAAGATCTTATGCATGCACAAAGAAGGTTTAATGCCAACTAAATCATCAATGGTATAGCCAATAGCCTTCCTATGCAATCTCAACTCATGCAACAATCTACTCAACTCATCATCATTCAAGCATGCATTAACAATCACCGGATATGTAGAATTCTCACCAAGAAAAGCATACTTAAGATGAGAGGGGAGGGGTTTAAGCTCAAGTTTAGGAGGACCTTTATCGAGTGGAGACGCTCCATATAATGTAGGTTGAGATGAATCCAAAGCCATGGAAGACTCCTCAAGGCTCCTTGAAGCTTGATCAACAACCAATGCAGTTTCTGGAGAAACCACGGGCAAAATTACGGGCTCTGGCACAACCACAGCCGTGGAACTTTCAAAGCTAGCCTTTTTGAGAATTCCAGAGAGTTCCACGGGAGAAACCACGGGCGTGGTTCTTGGTCCCTGGCCGTGGTTCTTGCAAAAATTCAGCACATCTTCATGTGCTTCAAATTCAGCTCTTATCTCCTTTTCCAATGATTCCAAAGCCTTGATTTCTTCATTGCAAGCCTCCTCATCTCCTTCCTCCATCAAACTTAATCTAAGAACCTTCTCCAAGGGGTCCTTGATCAAGATCGAGCTTATAACTTCTCTAGACTCCTCTTGCTCGACAATGTTGAACACATCTTCACCAAGGGCTGGCCCTTTCATCATTGTGGACAGCTTGAACTTGATATTCTCTTCTCCAATGTTGAAGGAGAGAATTCCATTTTTACAATCCACCAAGCATCCGGATGTAGCCAAGAAAGGTCTCCCTAAGATGATGGGAACCGGATAGTCCGCCGGGATGTCCAAAATAACGAAGTCTATTGGCACATAGAACTTCCCGAGTTGCCCCGGTATGTCTTCCAAGATCCCAACCGTGTGAGTGATAGAACGGTCCGCCATGTAAAGGGTCATCTTGACCGGTTTTGGCTCTCCTAGCCCAACCTTGTTGCAAAGTGCAAGCGCTATGATGCTTACACTTGCCCCAAGATCACATAGGGCTTCATACTTCACTTCTCCCACTCCAATTGGCACACAAAAGGATCCCGGATCTCTTAGCTTAGGAGGCATCTCCTCCTTCATAGTTTGAATCAACTCCGAGGATCTCTTCGTCATCCTCACTTCTCCATACTCCTCCAACTTCCTTTTGTTGGATAGTATCTCCTTCAAAAACTTGCCATATGCCGGCATTCCTAGAATAGCATCCATGAACGGAATGTTAATATGCAATTTAGATATAAGTTCAAGGAATGTTAATATGCAATTTAGACATAAGTTCAAGGATTGCTTAGGGTTCAAGGAACCTTAGATTGTGAGTTTTTCTTTGGGGATTGCTAGTGAGTTTTTATGATCCCTTTTTGGAACATATTATTGATACTATTGTTGGTTTGCTTGCTTTGATAATTGAGACATCTTTGTTGCTTGCTTTATTCCCTTTTCTTAATATTCTTGATATATTTGATATTGCATTGATTATGATGATTGTTGGCTAAACGCCCTTGCAATTCTAGGGTGATTAGTTGAAGGTTGTGGTGTAGACGATAAAAGAATGAACCTTTATCCGAGTGGACCTTGAAAGTTCGAGTTAACCCTAATCTCGACCGAGATCGATATGGAACAGAACGAGATCGCCCACTGCAATGTCTATCTCAAGTTTAGGTTATAGTTTGTCAAATCCTATCCTTGTTGCACCTTTCTTGGTTTATACGCAAACCTAGAATGAGACTTACCCGGTGATTCCTTTGCTTGTATACCGATGATGATGAGTGTTAGGTAATAAAGGTTTATCCTTTATTAGGGTTTGAGTGTGCCTTTATCCTACCTTTGAGAGTTAACCTGAGACTTACCCGGTGATGGTTAGCTCTGTACCCTTAGGTGAGTGATGTTGGTTTGAGTACTCGTACCTTTCCTTTATTCCTTGAGACTTACCCGGTGATAGGAGCTTTGGTTTAGGAAAGTGGGTAGTGAGATTTACTCGGTGATCTATCCCATAGTTGAAACACCTTCCCTCAACAAACCTCAGATTTGTCCACACTACCTTTAGAAATCTTGAGTCGAAACCACAACGGGATATTATGATCTTTAGAATCTGTTATTCCCCATCTTGATATAATTACTTGCTTTTGCTTTTGATCAATACTATTGCATGCTTCTGAAGTTTGATTGCTTTACTGTAATTATTCTCACCGATTCCCTGAGATCAACTTCGGAATGTAAGCCCTTACTACAATTGATCCGTACACTACGGGTTTGGTTATCGTTACGTTTATTATTCAGAATATGAATTTAAAGCTTTGTCTGCACACACTTTTTGGAGCGAACAAGTTTTTGGCGCCATTGTCGGGGAATTGGTCAAGACCAATTCAGTGTACGGTTGTCTAACTTGGAAGCTTCTTGCTTTACTATTGATCTTTCTGCTTGAGTGTTCTTACAAAACCTTTCCTTAGGCTTATTCAAAGGACTTGAACTGGTAAGGAAATCAATCCTTATGATCTTGAACTAGAAAAGACTTACAAGAGAAGGTTGAAAGAAGCTAACAAGATGGCCGCTGCCAATAATGAAGGAGCATAAGATCTTCGAGCTGAGTTGGCTAATGCTCGAGAATAGTTAAGACTCCAAGAAGAAGCCCTTACAAGAGCGAGGGCTTAAGCGATTGCTCAAAACGAGCGATTTCAGGCCGAGATGAATGAACTAAGAGAGCTAGTTCAACAACCAAATGCAGATGCTAGAGTCGTGGTGAATCCACCGGCACCCGCTTATGAGCCACCACCGCCGCCGCCTCCACCGAGGGTGGAGCCAATTGATCCATTTGTAGGCATTCCACAAACACTAGGTCAACGTATGAATCCCGTTCAGCAAACATGTCATCCTGGCGTTAACTTAGGGGATCCGGATGAAAGAGATTACGAGTTTCGAGCTCAATTCATCACAATGATTCAGCATAATCGTTTCGGAGGAATGGAGAGAAATTCACCACACCAACACTTACAAAAACTGTGATATTTTGATGATAACTTTGAGACCTTTTAGATGTGACAATAACAACTATAAACTGCGTGTTTTCTTTTTCTCTTTGAAAGATAAAGCACTTGCATGGTACCATTCACTTCCAACTGGAAGTGTGAACACATAGGAGGACATGACCGCAGAGTTTCTCACCAAATTCTTCATGCCATCAAAGACGGAGGAGTTGAGGGCCAAAATAAATGCATTTGTGATGAGGAATGGTGAAAGCCTCTTCAAGTCATGGGAAAGGTTTAAAGACCTTCTGTTGGATTGCCCACAATATGGGATTCCAAAGATTGATTTACTAGTGATCTATTTCAAGGGTTTGGATACTGAAACGCAATTCAAACTTCAATCACTCTCAGATGGGACATTCATGGATAAACCAGTTGATGAAGCGTTGGGTTTTGTTGAGAAGTAAACTCTCACTATGGAGAAATACTCCCACCGGAGTACTGAGACGGGAGGTCAAAGTTCTAGACCTCAAGAGTTGAACCTCACATTTTCTAGTGTCAAACAAATCAACGCCCTCAACAATGAGATGAAGGCTTTGAAGGAGCTCGTAAAGGCAAAAACCAAGAAACCAAAGAGCAAGATGTTGGGTATGTTGAAAGAGGAAACTACCAATGCAATAGGAACAACAACTAAAACAACAACAACAACAACCGGAACTAGAACAATTGGAGATCCAATCAAAACAATTCCGGTAATCCTTACCATGCTCAAAATGCTCTAACTCCACCTTCTTCTTCTACTCAATTGAAGAGTCAGGAGCCATCATCAAGCTTAAGTCAACCACCAAGTTCTAAGTTGGAACCTACGATCGAGGCGCTGGTAGGAAAGATGAGTGGAATAGAGAGTGCGGTTACTTCGATTCCTAAGGCACAAAAAGCCTTGGAAATCAAGTGTAGCAAGGCCGGAGAAGTTCCTAGAGATCAAGGGAAAACTTCTAAGACGTACAGAGAACAACTCAAAAGGCCAAATCATGGCAATTACAAGAAGGAATGGCGTGAAGACCGTTGACCCACAACCTCGATCGAATGAAGCTGTGAAGCAGCGCATTTCAACCGAGGTGAAATCTAGGCCAACCGAGGAGACCACAACAAGGAGTTACTTCGGAAAGGACCTCAATCAAGATGCTTTTGGGTCGACCGAAACGAAAGAGAAAGAAGAAATTTACGTACCACCTCTTGCATACAAACCGCCACTACCATTCCCTCAGTCTAGAACGAGAGCACGTCTAGACAAGCACTTCGGTAAGTTTCTAGACGTTATGAGTAAGCTCCATATTACCATACCTTTCATTGATACTATTCTAGGTATGACCGCATAGGGGAAGTTACTAAAAGAAATCCTCTCTAACAAGAGGAAGTTGGAAGACTTTGGTGAAGTGAAGATGTCCTCAAGGTCATCGGAATCATCAAGATCATGAGGGAGAATATGACACCCAAACTAAGATACCCGAGGTCGTTATGTATCCCCATTGGAGTTGGAAACGTCACATATGATGCACTATGTGACCTAGGAGCAAGTGTGAGCATCATTCCACTTGCAATGTGTGAGAAGGATGGCTTAGGGGAACCTAAACTAGTTAAGATGACACTATACATGGCGCATCGATCCATCACTCGACCCGTAGACATGTTGGAAGACATTCCAGTAAGGCTAGGTAAGTTCTACATTCCCATAGACTTTGTGGTATTGGACATTCCTGCAGATTATCCAGTCCTATTTATCCTTAAGAGACCACTTCTTGCGACATCCGGTTGCTACGTGGATTGCAAGAATGCCAAATTGTCTTTCAACATCGGAGAAGAACATGTTGAATTCATACTGTCAGCCTTAAAGGAAGGTCAAGGACTCGAGTAAGACATCTATAACATCTATGATGAAGAGGAGTTACGTGAATTGGTTAGCTCTATCCTTATTAAAGATCCTCTTGAAAGAGTTCTAAGTTTTAGTATGATAGAGAAAGGTATAGATGTTTCCTTTGATGCAGGTATACATTTCTTGGAAACCTTGGAGGAAGATCCATCAGCTATATTTGAAAAGTTTGAAGAAGAAACAACAGATTACCTCGAGATAAGGCAATTCATTTCGACCGAGGCAACTTTTGGACTGAACGAGGTAAAGGCAACAGGGAATCACCTCAGACCGGACCTCAGTCAAGATACATCTGAAGCAACCAAGGTGAAGGCAATAGGGAATCACCTCGGACAGGACCTCGGTCGAGGTGCATCTGGAGCAAACGAAGTCATCGATATCTCAACTCCAACTGATGCAAACACTAGCCTTGACTCCTCTAAGACTTCACAAGATGTTACCAAGGGCATGGAGCCACCACCTAAGGAGCCCCCACATTAGAGCTAAAACCTCTTCACAACACTTAAGGTACGCATTTTTTGCTTCAAGCCTATTCTGTCATTGTCAGTGCTAACCTTAATGAAATCGAGTTATCCGAACTGATGAAGGTGTTGAGAAAACATAGGAAAGCTATTGGTTATATCAATGATGATTTGGTTGGTATTAAACCATCCTTTTGTATTCATTAAATATTGATGGAAGATAATCATAATGGAGCCTCAAAGACGGTTGAATCCGATCATGAAAGAGGTAGTGAAGAAGGAAGTGCTTAATTTAGTTGATGCAGGAATTATCTTCCCTATGTCGGATAGCAAATGGGTGAGTCCAGTGCATGTCGTACCAAAGAAAGGCGGGATGACCGTTGTTACCAACAAGAACAATGAGTTAATTCCAACAAGGAACGTGGTTGGTTGGAGAATGTGCATTGACTATCGGAAGCTGAATGTGGCGACAAGGAAAGATCATTTCCCCCCATTCTTTGATCAAATGCTTGAAAGGTTAGCACAACACTCCGATTTATGTTATTTGGATGTTATAGTGGCTTCTTTCAGATCCCCATTCACCCGGACGATCAAGAGAAGACCACCTTTACATGCCCGTGGGGTACATTCGCCTATCGAAGGATGCCATTTGGATTATGTAACGCTCCAGCCACTTTCCAACGTTGTATGATTGCTATTTTCTCCGAGTATATCGAAGAGATCATGGAGGTATTCATGGATGATTTTTTTGTTTATGGCTCCTCTTTCGATAATTGTTTAGCTAACCTCTCCCTTGTGCTACAAAGTTGTGAGAATCCTAATCTCATTCTTAACTGAGAAAAATGTCACTTCATGGTTAGTGAGGGGATTGTGCTAGGACATCGAGGTATAGAGGTCGATCGTGCTAAGATCGAGACTATAGAGAAACTCCCTCCACCTTGTTCTGTTAAAGGTGTGTGGAGTTTTCTAGGACATGCAGGCTTTTACAGGAGGTTCATCAAAGACTTCTCTAAGGTCTCTAAACCACTAACCAATTTTTTGAACAAAGATGCGGTTTTTGAGTTTTCGTAAGAATGTCTAAATGTTTTTCACAAGCTAAAAGAAGCATTGATATCAGCTCCGATTATTCAACCTCTTGATTGGGACTTAAGTTATGTGTGATTCAAGTGATGTGGTAGTATGAGCAGTTCTTTGACAAAAGAAAGATGGGCAACCCTACGCCATTTACTACCCTAGCAAGACGCTAGATGAGGCTCAGCTGAATTACGCCACCACGGAAAAAGAGCTCTTAACGGTCATTTATGCTTTTGAGAAATTTCATTCTTATCATGTAGGAGCGAAAGTCATTGTCTACACTGATCACGCCGCCATTCGGTACTTTCTCACCAAGAAGGACGCAAAGCTGCGCCTCATTTGCTAGATTCTCCTTTCAGGAATTTGACTTGGAAATCCGCGATAAGAAAGGATCCAAAAATTCTGTAGCGGATCACCTCATCCGGCTACCTCCCATTGCTTTAGAGGGAGATGACATGCCCATCGATGACTCCTTTTCCGATGAGCAACTTCAATGGATGGAGCATTGTCTTCACCAAATTTTGGAAGGTAACGACCTTGGTATGTTGATATTGTCAATCATCTTGTTTGACAAAAAATATCTCACAGGCTATCATACGCACAAAGGAAGAAATTCTTTAAAGATGTGCGTCACTATATTTGGAATGAACCCCTACTCTTCAAAAGATGTCCAGATGGGATGCTGCAGAGATGCATTCTAGAAGATTACCCGGTGATCTATCCTTAGTTCCTTGAGACTTACCCGATGATAGGAGCTTTGGTATGGGAAAGTGGGTAGTGAGACTTACCCGGTGATCTATCCCATTGTTGAAACACCTTCCCTCAGCAAACCTCAACTTTGTCCATGCTACCTTTACAAATCTTGAGTCGAAACCACAACTGGATACTATGATCTTTAGAATCCGCATTTCCCCATCTTGATACAAATACTTGATTTTGCTTTTGATCAATACTATTGCATGCTTCTGAAGTTAGATTGCTTTGCTGTGATTATTCTCACCGATTCCCTGAGATCGACTCCGGAAGATAAGTCTTCTACTCTTCAAATAGAGAAATCAAGGGAATAAAGGTAACAAGACTTCCCAAAAACTTGTTCGCTTCAAAAGATGTGTGCAAACAAAGCTGTAAGTTTATATTCCGAATAATAAACCTAACGATAAGCGAGCTCGCAATGTATGGATCAATCGTAGTAAGTGATTATATTCCGGAGTCGTTCTCAGGGAATCGGTGAGAATAATCACAGTATAGCAATCTAACTTCAAAAGCGTGCAATAATATTGATCAAAAGCAAAAGCAAGTATTTATATCAAGATGGGGAATAATAGATTCTAAAGATCATAGTATCCAGTTGTGGTTTCGACTCAAGATTTATAGAGGTAATGTGGACAAAGTTGAGGTTTGGTGAGGGAAGGTGTTTCAACAATGGGATAGATCACTAGGTAAGTCTCACTATCCACTTTCCCAAACCAAAGCTCCTGTCACCGGGTAAGTCTCAAGGAACTAAGGAAAGGTACTAGTACTCAAACCAACATCACTCACCTAAGGGTACAAAACTAATCATCACCGGGTAAATCTCATATCAACTCTCAAAGGTAGGATAAAAACTCAAACCCTAATAAAGGACAAACCTTTATTACCTAACACTCATCATCATCGGTATACAAGCAAAGGAATCACCGTGTAAGTCTCATCCTAGGTTTGCGTCTAAACCAAGAAAGGTGCAACAAGGATAGGATTTGCCAAACTATAACCTAAACTCGGAATCTGCAAAGTAGTGGGTGATCTCGTTCTGTTCCATATCTATCTCGGTCTAGATACTCAACGAACAGCCCAAGATAGGTTTCGTATTAGGGTTAACTCAAGCTTTCAAGGTCCACTCGGATAAAGGTTCATTCTTTTATCGTCTACACCACAACCTTCAACTAATCACCCTAGAATCGCAAGGGTGCTTAGCCAACAATCATCATAATCAATGCAATATCAAATATATCAAGGATATCAAGAAAAGGGAATAAAGTAAGCAACAAAGATGTCTCAATTATCAAAGCAAACAAACAAACAATAGTATCAATAATGTGTTCCAAAAAGGAATGATAACAATTCACTAGCAATCCCAAAAGAAATACTCACAATCTAAGGTTCCTTGAACCCTAAGCAATCCTTCCTTCAAATCTTCTTCCCTTCAATCATTCTCCAATCAACCGTCCAAGAACGTCTTGACGTCTCAGCGTATCTAACTCAATGTTCACCTTCCACTCAACTCACTAGCAATCCCAAAAAATATATCTTATTTCCTTTGGTTGTGAGCCGTCGACCTCGATCCAGGACTAGTGGGCCATCTCGGTCGAGATGCATTATTGTGTTCATCCGAGATCAGCAATGATCTACGTGCATGCCATCGTATCTTCATATGGATATTTTTTTCTTCCTTCCAGCGTGGTTCTTGACTTTCTCCTTGTCCTTCCTAGTGCTCCTAAATGTAGCTCCAAAACTTCCTTAGCTCTTTATGCTCCATTTCCACCCAAAACATGCCATTTCCACCAAAAACATGCCTTTCTCCTTATCCTTCCTAGAGCTCCTAAATACATATATATGCATGCAATATTATGATGAGAAAATTACAAAAACATATCCGAAATATAGACAATAATTCATGCTATCAAAATACCCCATACTTGCCTCTTGCTTGTCCCCAAGCAAGGTTCAAATCTTAGATACAAGATTGAAAGAATTATAATCAGTTAAAACTCAATGAAAAACTTTCAAAACTTTTGGTTGTGTGCTTCTTCCCATAGATCACCCTTAAAGAATGCTTCATAGCTAATAAGAACCACATATGATAAAAACAAGTGACAGATATAGAAAAGTTAATCATACTTCACTTGAGATCACAGAATGCATAGCAAATTATACTCATCAAAATCATTTATGAATAATCAAGTTTAAACCGCTAAGCCAAACTACATGTTCATGGTCTTAAGGATTTTCAACCAAAGGTCAAGAAACGAGTTAGGGATGGAGTGTATAAAGGATATTGTGGTGCTAGATCCGGGAAAAAGATGAAGAACTTCACAACTTTGAACTTCACTTCACTTCATCAACAAGATTTTCTTGTTTTTTCTTCAGCATTTTTGTCTCGACTGAATTGACTTGTGCTTTTGGTCGAGATGACTTCCGGGCAAATGAGGTGTTGAACCGAGAGAAGCTCCTGTTATGGTCACCTCGTTTGGCCAAAAGTCAATTCAGTCGAGACAAAAAAACAGTTTTGTACGTTTTTTCGATCAAAAATCCTGTTGTGGCGCATGTAATGTACAAAATAGTTTCTAAGCACATAAAGGAAGTAGTCTAAATAGTCATAAGCAGATAAGTCGGTTATTACAGACCATAGTATCTCAAAGCACCCCATACTTAGGACACATCGTCCCGATGGGTAAAAAGAAGTCTAGAAAACACTTACAAGTTTTAGTGGAGAACCGCAAAATAAGAAAAGAAATAAGGCAGCAGCAGCTCCAGGGAGAGTCTGATCAAGCATCTGGAGGAGGTGGTGGCTGGAACGGGTACAGGGATGGATCGAATGGATGACCCATCAGGTGATGGAACTGGAGCTCCATCATCCTGCGCTGGTAATGGTGGCTCTCCTCAGTCGAGCGTCTCATAGCGCTGATCTCCCTAGTCTGAGCCATGAGACGTCTATCCAAAACAGCTTGCATCTCAACGAAAGACTCCTCCATTTGACGGGTAAGAGCGTCGAGTCTCTAGTGGGCATCGGGGTCATGACGACGACGGCGGTGGCGTGCTCCTGACTGTAGTGGTAACTGGTGTGGTTGATCAACGGTAGTCTCTGCATCATCCACTAGCTCAATCACCGTGTAACTCGGACCAGCAATGTCCGTCCCGGTGTTCATAGGGGCGTCTCCCTCATCATCCTCATCATCTATCAAAATATTAGCAAGTCTGGCCGCCTCCTTAACGAACGGGTCCCATATATCACTCCAGTTATGCGGGTCTGAGACCATAAATTGGGACGTCCACATGATACCTCTAGGATCCTTGGTTTCCCAAGGCATGGCCACGTAAGGTGGACCACTCCCTCGGGGAACCAAAATACGTCGAGTGATAAACTCCTGTAAACCTAATGGTTTGGCCTCAATGGCCAAGGTACAAGCGGAAAGATCGAGCCCAATGAGGTTGGCAATGTGTGTGACCAATCCCCCTACACAAATATCCCCCTTTTTCTTGCTTCTTATTTTTGGTAAATCTTCATCCAACATGACAGTCTAGTCTGGAACCTCATCCGCGATCATACACGAAAGTGTGAATAGCTCACTCTATCGAATTTTTTGTGGTGTCTCGGTGCGGGCTAACAGCATCTCACTAAGAATTTGATGGGCAATCTTAAAAGCTACATGAAAAATGCACTTCTCTTTTGAATCTCCTTGTTTCCGATTCTCGGCGCTAGTCGGAATATGAGCAATACGGGTCCAAAATGCTCTAGCATGATTACGGGAGGGGAATTCAGTAGTTGTAGCATCAAAGAAACCAAATATAGCTCCAAATGTTTGCATTGAATACTTGTAAGTTTTGTTCATAAGGATAAACTTCACATAGTCTTCCTCCGGTACATAGATGATGGAACTTAAGAATTCATATGTCGGCTCCACATAAGCCGGTGTCCATAGTGAAACAATCGTCTCAAGTCCTACATCTGAGATCATCTTCCTCAATTCATCGACAAGGTGCAAGCAAGCAAAATCATCGATGTTGATGTAACAAGGTGCAATGACCGGGCGGGAGCATATACGGTCATTTTTCTCTTTGAGGTTTGGGAGGATGATTGGTATTTGTGGAGGTGGAGGAGGTGGCGGGGAAGGTTGCATATCCTCATCACGGTCACGGAGAACTATTTGTCGACTAGAACGACGTAAACCATCCATATCAGTAAGCTATCTCGGGTTATTCTAAAGGGGATCTCGGCCGAGATGACTGGGTTCAACCGAGGCAAACAGTGCTTTGATCGAACTCATAATTCTGTAACTTTCTGCCCCAAAATCACTACCAATTGCTTCCTAGGGGGTTCTCCAATTATTCTTAACACAACAAGCAGCAAAAAAACTCCCAAAACTGACAAAATCAACCGAAATCAATAAAAAGGGTTTTTCGAACAAGAATACCCGGTTTTCTTCTGATTGTTGTTGTTTGAATATTGTTTGTTGATTAGTTTATATGATCTTTATATGCTTAAAATGATTTATGATATATGTAAGGTATGATTGTTTTGTTTAAAAGTTGAAGCATGTTTAGTAAGTTATTTTTGTCCAAATCATGCTGAGTTTGAAAGTTGACACTGCATTATGAGTTATCTCACATCCTTATTGGAATGATTAAGGTAATTCGTTATTCTTTCTTCCTCTTCTTGATCATGCTTTTAGCCCCTCATTGAAATATATTTGCCTCCCTTTACCTACCGGGAACTTGGAAGCAAGAAAGTGAAAAGCAAGTCAAAGACGATGTTGAAAGGAGAAGAAGTTATAGAAAAATAAGTTTGGGTACATTGATCTTGACGATTATTAACTCGGCACCATTCACATATCCATGTGTTTGTGTCTTGCCAAAGTCTGATTGATCGATAGTCCTAACGAGTCATGGTATGTGCATCAAGGGTTTGAGGCATCTCAAGACATTGAGATTTGATGATCTCCAAGGCTTCGGTTATTGTGCACCTATCTCCATGTTCTCAAAAAGTGAAAAGTAAGCAAAAATGCTGAAGAAAAAACAAGAAAATCTTGTTGATGAAGTGAAGCGAAGTTCAAAGTTGTGAAGTTCTTATCCTTTTCCCGGATCTAGCACCACAATATCCTTTATACACTCCATCCCTAACTCGTTTCTTGACCTTTGATTGAAAATCCTTAAGACCATGAGCATGTAGTTTGGCTTAGCGGTTTAAATTGGATTATTCATGACTGATTTTGATGAGTATGATTTGATATGCATTCTATGATCTCAAGTGAAGTATGATTAGCTTTTCTATATATGTGACTTGTTTTGATCATATGTGGTTCTTATTAGATATGAAGCATTCTCTAAGGGTGATCTATGGGAAGAAGCACATAACCAAAAGTTTTGAAAGTTTTTCATTGAGTTTTAAATGATTATAATTCATTCTATCTTGTATCTAAGATTTGAACCTTTCTTGGGGACAAGCAAGAGGCAAGTATGGGGTATTTTGATAGCATGAATTATTGTCTATAGTTCGGATATGGTTTTGTCGTTTTCTCATCATAATTCTGTATATATATATATATATATATATATATATATATATATATATATATATATATATATATATATATATAGTGTTTAAGTCATTATTCGGTTACTTTGCAAGAATCGAGGTCTACACCACGTATTATTGTAATTGTGAGGAATATGGCACGTTTTGGGTGGAAATGGAGCATAAAGAGCTAAGGAAGCTGTGGAACTACATTTAGGAGCACTAGGAAGGACAAGGAGAAAGGCAAGAACCATGCTGGAAGGAAGAAAGCAAGATCCAGATGAAGATGCGATGGCATGCACGTAGATCACTACTGATCTCGGATGAACACAATGATGCATCTCGACCGAGATGGCCCACTAGGCCTGGATCGAGGTCGACGGCTCACAGCACAAGGAAATAAGATATATTTTTTGACCTAAATTTCTTCTATAAGAATGGAAGGTGAACATTGAGTTAGATACGCTGAGACGTCAAGGCATTCTTGGACGGCTGATTGGAGAAGGATTGCATGGAAGAAGATTTGAAGGAAGGATTGCTTAGGGTTCAAGGAACCTTAGATTGTGAGTATTTCTTTGGGGATTGCTAGTGAGTTGTTATCATCCCTTTTTGGAGCACATTATTGATACTATTGTTGGTTTGTTTGCTTTGATAATTGGGACATCTTTGTTGCTTGCTTTATTCCCTTTTCTTGATATTCTTGATATATTTGATATTGCATTGATTATGATGATTGTTGGCTAAATACCCTTGTGATTCTAGGATGATTAGTTGAAGGTTGTGGTGCAGACGATGAAAGAATTAACCTTTATCCCAGTGGACCTTGAAAAAATGAGTTAACCCGAATCCGAAACCCGTCTCGGGCTGTTCGTTGAGCATCTCGACCGAGATCGATATGGAACAGAACTAGATCACCCACTACAGTGCCTATCTAGAGTTTAGGTTATAGTTTGCCAAATCCTATCCTTGTTGTCTTTCGTGGTTTATACGCAAACCTAGGATGAGACTTACCTGGTGATTCGTTTGCTTGTATACCGATGATGATGAGTGTTAGGTAATAAAGGTTTATCCTTTATTAGGGTTTGAGTGTGCCTTTCTCCTACCTTTGAGAGTTAACCTGAGACTTTCCCGGTGACGGTTAGCTCTGTACCCTTAGGTGAGTGATGTTGGTTTGAGTACTCGTACCTTTCCTTTGTTCCTTGAGACTTAACCGGTGATAGGAGCTTTGATTTGGGAAAGTGGTTAGTGAGACTTACCCGGTGATTTATCCCATAGTTGAAACACCTTCCCTCAACAAACCTCAACTTTGTCCATGCTACCTTTAGAAATCTTGAGTCGAAACCACAACTGGATACTATGATCTTTAGAATCTGCATTTCCCCATCTTGATATAAATACTTGCTTTTGCTTTTGATCACTACTATTGCATGCTTTTGAAGTTAGATTGCTTTATTGTGATTATTCTCACCGATTCCCTAAGATTGACTCCGGAATATAAGTCCTTACTACGATTGATCCGTACACTACGGGTTTACTTATCGTTAGGTTTATTATTCGGAACATATATTTAAAGTTTTGTCTGCACACACCTTTTGGAGCGAACAGTTGCCTTGGAGGTTTTGTAAAAAAGAAGTAGATATCGAGAGGAGAAGTTGTCAGAAGCATAAGATCTAGGTTTTGCTGGATCGCCGCACCCACGTCTGCCCGACGCTGCACCACACGCCTGGAGCTGAGTCGCTGCACCCGCACCTCACTTCCGCCGCACCTGCGCCTTCGGGCATTGTAATTGCGCTCACGTCCTTCCGTGCATGTGCCCGCACATTGCTTCAGAACATACCAAGTCCTTGGTATGCCTTTCCTTCCTCTTGAGTTTGTGGCTTTTTTGTAGAAGCATGCTAGGTTTGTGTTGAGGATGATGATGGTATAATAGTGTTTTTGAATGCCTTGAGAGGCTTTGAGGTTTTGATAAGATTGTCGAGGTTGATTATGATGTTTATGATCCTTGAGGATCTTTTGGGAATAGGAGTGAGCCTTCTAGTATGTTGATTTGATGATTGATATGTATGCCTTGTTTATCAGACGGTGTACATTCCTACAGAAATTTGAGAGGTTGATTGATAGTTGAAGCTACTTGGATACAAGTAAGTTTGTGGGACTTCCTTAGTTTCATTCCTATATTGGATGAGTGGGTGGTGGTTGTTGTATGCTTCATAGCATGTTATATGTTGATTATCACCTACGTATGTTTGATCCACTAGTATTGGGCAATGGTAGCTTTCTTAGTTCTCCCGAGGGGGTTTGAGGGGTTCTCTGGGACTAGGCCAGTTCTGGTATGCGGTGAGGGCATTAATCCACTTCTTATGGTTTACGGAGAGGTGCTCCTAGCCTCTCCAAATGGTAAGAGGAACAGAGGCGAGAGTCGTTGACTTCTCGTGTCACAACCATAAATTGGTTATGAGTGTATGAGTTTATAAGGATAATAAAACGGAAAATGTGTAATAGCATGCTTGGTGTTTATTATACTTCCGATATGTGTTTGTTCTTATGTACTATTCCTATATATGAATTGTTAGCTAACGGTTTATACCGTGTTGTAGATGTTTTGTAGGTTAGTAAGGTTGTAGAGTGATCTGGCGGGAGTGATCAGCCGAGGGTTCCCGTATATGTTAGAATGGTTGTGGGTTTTGGGATGTATAGATACATGTTGTATAGTTTTGATACTCGGTTGTGTTTATAGTATGTATTTTGGTTTATGATATTTCAGTTTTATCAATATTGGGTTTATAGTTATTTGTTCCTTGTTGCAAAATCCGGTGAACTTGTTGTCAGGCTAGGGTCAGGACCCATTATGAGGTCCTATCCCGTAGCATTCAGAGTCCTACAGATTTGGGGTGTTACACATATCGACGTCACCAAGAGCATGACGAAGAAAAGGTGAAGGTTAAAGTCCAAGTTTTGAAGGAAAGTGTGATTCAGATGCTTTCATGGAATGGGAGACCAAACTAGAACAAATTTGATATTTTCATAACTTTAGTGAGCAAAGGAAGATTCAGCTAGCTACATTGAAATTTCAAGGTTATGCCTTAGTGTGGTGGGATCATCTTGTCAAAGAAAGGAGAAGAACGCTAGATCCGTACATCAACACATGGGAGCAAATGAAGGCCTTGGTGAGAGCTAGATTTGTGCCTCGACATCATGCTAGAGAGTTAAGGCAAAGGTTGGAGAACCTTAATAAAGGATCTATGAGTGCTGAAGAAGTTTACACATCGATGCAAATGGCGATGGTGAAAGTCAATGTTATAGAGAATGAGGAGTCTACTATGGCTCGTTATTTTCGCATTTTGCAGCCATCATTAGCTAATGAAATTGACTTATATACTTATAAAACTATGATAGATTTGTTACATTTGGCCATCAAGGTAGAGAATAAGACTAAGCGAAGGAGCCAAGCAACTAAGTCTAGTTATGGAGCTACAAATTCATGGAAACAATAATCCAATCGGTTCCAAGGATCTCAATGCCGAGATCATTCATCCATAAAGGAGGAGAAAAAGGTTCAAAATGTGGATCAAGGAGCTAGGAAAATTTTGGCACCTCACCAACAATCTCGGTCCTTGATTAAGCCTTCAAGTGATCCTAAAGGGAGCAATTTTAACTCTACTTTACGTTCTAGAGATATGGTATGCTTTAAATGTCAAGGTAGAGGTCATTATATGAGAGATTGTCATACTAAGAAGGTATTATGCATTAATCAATATGGACAATATGAGAGTGAGGAAGAGCATGATCATGATAACACCCACCCTAATGCATTGCATGAAATGGTAGTGATAGTGATGAAGGCATTGAGTTTGAGCATGGAGAATCACTAATTGCTAGGAGAACATTGCATGCTAAGATAGCTCCATGTGAGGATAATCAAAGAGAGAATTTTTTTATACTAGATGTCTTGTTAAAGGGAAGGTGTGTAACATGATTATTGATGTAGGTAGTTGTTGCAACATTGCTAATGTCGATTGATCAATAAATTGAAAATTACTATGTCTTATCATCCTAGACCATATAAGTTGCATTGGATGAATAATTGTGGCGAATTATGTAAAGAGGAAATCAGAGCTATAAGTATATATCCAATCGACCCCAGGGCTAGTTTTGAAGTTCACAAGGGAATAGAAGAAAGCTCAAGAAATCTTGGCCAAATAGCCCAAATCTCAGCCGAGATTTTAATTAAAGCAATTAAATCGACCGAGATTTCCAAAGTCGATTGCATCATTGACCAAAATCTCAGCCTGAATTTTTCAGACCTCCTTCCCAGATTTAAGACTCCCCCTAAGGCTGTAAATTTCACCTGTAGTGTGCAAGAAGAGTCGAGTTCTTTTTCGAGGAAGTTTCTCAAGGGTGAAAGGGAGTCTTTCCTGGCACGGTTGAGAGCCAAGATCAAGAAGTTGTGTGATAAGCTTGTCATCCCAAGGAATTTAAATGAAGGAGATCTTGTTCTCAATTTGGGAGCGTCGAATTTTAAGTTGATCGGTCCACACATAGTCAAGAAGGTCTTATCCCATGGAGCGATTGAAGTATTGGGTGAGCACTCCGGCGTTTTGAAGGTGAACGGGCATAGGTTAAATAAGTACACACTGGAAGCCCTAGTGGAACGGATTGCACCTATCCACTTTCAATGAGCGACTTGATTGCTTAGTTACTAACCTCACACCTTTTGAGTGCGTGTATTGGTTAATTCCTTTGACCCCTTTTGATCTTATAACGTTGTCTTTAGAGGAGCGAGTAGATATTAATGTAGGAAAACAGGTGGAATTCATCCAGGAATTGCATTCCAAAAGCACGCAAGAGGCTAGAGGAAAAAAGGAGTGCAAGTTGCAGCCAATGCTAATGAAACCGCAAGGAATGCTATTTGAGTCAGAAGATGTAGTTTGGTTGCATCTAAGGAAAGAAAAGTTCCCCGGATAAGCGCAAGTCGAAGTTATCACCAAGAGGAGATGGACCATTTAAGGTGCTACGTAACGTTCGCAACAACGCTTATGTATTGGAGCTTCTAGAGGAGTATGACGTGAGTCCTACCTTTAATGTAGGAGATTTGAGTCCTTTTGTATCTAGTGATGAGCATAGTGATAATTCGAGGACGAATCTTTTTCAAGAAGGGGGTATGATGAGGAACCATCCCCATAGCCTCCTACTACTCAAGGACCTATCACTAGATCAAGAGCAAGAGTATTGAAGGAGAAGGAGTCTCAACCATTACTATCACCTACCATGGAAGGAGCTATCATTAGTTCTAAAGCAAGAACCATTCAAGAAAAGGATTCTAGCTTGTTGGCATCATTAGCCTCTAAGGAGACTATTGGTGATCTATGTGTGTCTAATTCTTCCTTAGTTACATTGATAACAATTCCAACCATGGAGACTAGTGTGAAGGAGACATACACGTGTGAATGCCAAAAGAAAGTCATGACTTGAAGAATTAAATAGCTTCTAGTTATTTCAATTTTAATACCTTTAAAGCTCTAGACATTCTAAAGGACTCTTATCTTTTATATTTTTATGATTATTTTATTCTTTTATTTTAAGGACTTCGGCTATATAATCCTCCTAGGATCGACATAGTCGAGTAGTTGTTAATTGATTATTTCGAAACTCATTATTGGGATACTCATTGCTTCGTTTATGAAGACTTCGTTTTATTCATCTCTATTCAATCAAAAAGAGAGTATTTGATTGAATCGTTGTGAGTCCTTGCGGTTGTTCTTGTGTGGGTTAATCTTCTTAAAGGTTAGTGTTCCTAGTCGATCTTGACCTTCCTTTTGCTTGTCTCAATTTAAAGACTTGTGTAAGGTTGAAGAAGGAAGGGTTAAGGTAATTTATTGTTCGGGTTTTGATACAAAAGATCAAGGTTCTTGCAAGTATATTTGGGTTCTTATATTCCCATATCTCATTAATATCATTTCATACCATCTTCTATTAATCTCGTCATCACCCATATAACTCACGTTGTTATTCTTTGAGTTTTCAAAAATCTTGGCACCCCAGGTTATTGATCTAGCCCGAAATTCAGCACCGAGATTTCAAGGTCGAAGCTTTTGTGGATGATAACATGATTTATGATCTTAGTTTAGGCATGCATTTAGGTAGATATGCCCTTTGTTTTGCATGCATTAGCATTTACTTGTGGCATTTGTGCTCGATTTAGCTCATATTGGTTTAATAGATGTCTACACGAGTTTTTGTCATTTCTCAGGTATTTCGGTGACCTTTGGACCTAATTGATGTATATGAGGATCAAGCCTCGGAGCGGTGGGTCCTTGAGACCCAATGGAAGCAAAGGAATCCACTTAAGGAGCAAGCATTAGAGCAAGGAAGAAAAACCGTGGAATCTCAGGTGTGCAATATTGATCTCGCCCTAGATTTCCCAATTTGCACTACCCGAGATTTCCATGGTGTGAAGGCTCACTTGAAGACTTCAAAATCTCGGTCCCAATATTTGCTAAAATCTCGCCCGAGATTTTGCCCAGATCAATCGAGATTTACTATTTGTACAACCCCATGACATCTTTCCCAAAGTACGGGCCGACAATGCGTTTTCTAAAAGTTGGCCACGATGGAAGCTAGTTGTTGGTCCTCCTGGAGTGTCCATTTCACCACCATCCTTGTCATTTCTGAGGGAGGCCCATCTTGGGAGGAAAAATAGAGGCTTTTGAAAGAAAGGAGAGTAGAGAGGTTTGGGGGAGAAAAAAAAAACTTGAGTTTGTAAGCTTGGATTTCGAATCAAGAATATATT
The DNA here is from genome assembly GCA_033239045.1 of Fagopyrum esculentum. Lineage (NCBI taxonomy): Eukaryota > Viridiplantae > Streptophyta > Magnoliopsida > Caryophyllales > Polygonaceae > Fagopyrum > Fagopyrum esculentum. The sequence goes on from BSUD01000005.1 coordinate 101,953,482, forward strand.
GTTGTGTATTTTGGATACCTTTATCTTGTTGTTTAAAGCAGAAACTAGTTGAGTATCATCTCTTTTCTCTTTGTCTTTCTATTCACGGGTTGTATGAATGTTTGGTTGATGAATGTTGACTTAGAAATGCATGTTGTAGGCTAAATCATTGCGATTCTAGGGTGATAGTTCAATGGTTATGGCTTGGATGATGATAGTATGAACTTGTATGTCCGTTTAGGACGATTTGGTTGAGCAATCACTCGCTCTTTAGAACCTCTGCATGTTCTTCATGAAATCTCGGCTGAGATTAGTATGATCCACCCGAGATTTCTTTTGTTGCTCTGATATTGATGAGTTTGTACGCTAGGGTGTTAGATTGTTCAAAACCTAGTGCTTATTGAGTTGAATCTAGCTTTAGACTTGTCTAAGGTTAGCAAACTATGTGAGGGATGAGACTTACCCGGTAATTCTCTCTCTTAGGTATAGATGATGATGAACTCTAGGTAGTAGAGGTGTAAAACCTTCTATTGGAATGAGTGTGCTAGGTTGTACGCGTGAGATGAACCAAATCCGAGACTTACACAGTGAGGGTTAGTTCAAGCCTTAGGTAGAGTGATTGGTTTGAGTAGAATTCTCATCCTTAGTGCCTTGAGACCTACCCGAAAATAGTGGAATGTGAGACCTCCCCCGTAATCATTCTCATAGGAGAAACGCTTTTCCCCTTAGCAATCTCAACTGTGTCCTTGTGTTAGAAAGCTTGAATCCAAAGGCATGATCAAAGATCTTGAATCCTAGAATCCGCATAGCTCTTATTAGATATATATCTTACTTTGTGTTGTTTGCTTTTACTTTGTTTATTTCAAAACTAATCCTTAATCAACCAAAACCACCAAAATATATGTTTACTAACCCTTTTCCTACTTTCTCTTTTCTTAGTCTAGGTTCACACTACCTTTGATCATTGCACATTTTGATTCACCTTAGTCTTTGTGTTTGACCTTGGAATATTTGTCTCACTACAAAATGACTCATACATTGTGGGTTTGCTAGGTAGATTTTAGGAAATTATTACAAGATATAAATTTAAGACTTTGTGTGCATCATTTTAGAAGCAAACAGTGGACTTTTAATCTAGATCAGGCAATTGCGGCCTCAACCCCGCATCAACTCTTATACCAATTGTTAGGATTAGAATGCAATTGAGGGAGAAATAGAACACAAGAATTAGTTACCTTGTTCGCCACAAATTTGTGACTACATTTGGGGGCACAATCAAGTTAGGCTTTTCCCCACTATATTTAGTAATGAGTGTGTAGGGGGTTATTTCAGGTGAGGAGGCTCTTTGTGGAGAGGATGTGAGGAGAAATTTGGTTCTTTTTTTCATAGTACTAGTTCAATTTGAATACATTAACAATTCATTTTTATCATAAAAAAAAATTTTGAACGGCATTCCTTAAAAAAATGAAAGTTTATCTTTGTTCAAAATTTTTAAAATGAACACCGTACTAAAAAAAAATGTAAAATGAACGGCTAACATGAAGAAAAAAATATGAAAAGGTAGTACCAACAAAATGAATCAAATTTCTCCTTGTCACCTCTCCACAAGAAACCTCCTCCTATAATCTATATAAAGTTAGGTTTCAGTTAGAACCTATGTTACGGTAAGAAATAAAAACTTATTTGAATCATCGGACTAAATTATGGACGTCCATAATTTAACGTGTTATTATGGTAATCGTACATTAGGTTTATTACAACTTTTATTTAAAGGATAAGTAATGTAGATATGACATTCATGATCCTTGCTTTCAAGGAAATAATATATCTTGTATTTACAATTAAATGTGTATGTGCACTTTAATCAATTTATGCATGAACTTAAGAGTGATGTCGTGCACTTTAATCAACAAATAAAATATGCAAACAAAATAACTCTTCCATTATGATAAAAAAAATTAAAAATTAAACAAAAAATGGGACGAAAGCAACGATGATCATCATCATATTGCACTTTAATAACATAATCAACTTAGTATAGATGTGCATTCGTGCACTTTAATCAACTTAGGCATGAACTTAGGAGTGCACTTGTGCTTTGTTGGTTTGAAATTAACAATAATAATCGTGTTAGTATAGATGTGCACAACGTTCGTGTTAATAATCATGTACAGTTAATTAAGGTAGTTAATATATTTTGTGTCTCATTAGAAAACAATGAATATTGCATTAATTATTGTCTAATTTAACAAACGTATCATAGCCGTTCAAAGTTTTTAATCTTGTTATTGGGATTTGTTCTATAGAGAGAGAATAATTAAGACTCTTATAAAAATAAAATTAATTCTACTACCATTAGAAAACAAAATTTCTACAGATGTCGGTATTATGGGATGGTGAAATGACCGATGAGTTCATTCCTTCGAGGGGTGTGCGACAAGGTGATCCCATCTCTCCGTACCTTTTTGTACTTTGTCTTGAGAGGTTGGGCCATTCTATTTTGCAGCTCATTCAAGATAAGAGTTGGAAGCCGATTAAAGTATCTCGTGGAGGTCCGAGTTTTTCTCATGTCTTCTTTGCTGACGATATCGTTCTCTTTGCTGAAGCGTCGGTAGAGAATATCATGATTATTAATAACTGCCTTAAGGAGTTTTGCAACGCCTCGGGGCTCAAAATTAGTACTACAAAGTCACAGATTTCGGTCTCTCCTAATGTTAGCGAATCACTCAAAACGGCCATTCAGGGGCATGTTGATATTCCGTTTGTATCGGACTTCGGAAGTTACCTCGGATATCCTATTCTGCACACCCGTATGAGAAAACAAGACTTCTAGTTTTTGATAGAAAAAACGAAAGGTAAATTAGCAGCATGGAAAGGGAGGCTCTTGAGCTTCGCTGGAAGGACCACTCTAACCAAGTCAGTTTTGTGCTCTATCCCCTCGTATATATCACGGATCGTCAAGCTTCCATCTTCCACATGCAAGAATCTGGATAGGTTGTGTTGTTCCTTCCTATGGGGTGATAGTGAATTAAAAAAAACGAGCTCACCTTGTGGCATGGAAGAACGTCTTCCGTCCGAAAGATCGAGGGGACTGGGGTTACGTACAACTATCGATGCTAACGGATTAGGGTTGGGGAAGTTGGCCTGGAGATTTACCCAACTCTCTACTGCACCCTGGGTCGAGCTTCTGGCTCATAAATATGGACTTCGAGATCTTTGGCAGTTCATGGACTACGACCCTACAAGACGAGGTTCATACATATTGAAGGGATTAATATGGGCGAAAGACGAGTTCCTATCTAAGGGGGCTGGATGGGCCGTTCATAATGGCCGGCACACTCGGTTTTGGACTGATCGATGGTGTAGTAACGCACCTCTCCTAACCGACGCTAGTCTCATACCCAGTGACTCCTCTCTCTCTGATCTGGTGCAATCGTACTGGATTGCTAGTCAGGGCTGGGACTGGGCTCGACTGGGCTCTAGTATATCCGCCAACAAGTTGCTTAATATATCAGGAATTATGCTCTCTGAAGACCAAACGGTATTTGACTGTCTTACATGGATCCACTCTACCAATGGTGGATTCACTGCAGCTTCTGCATATAATATAATGGTCCCGATTGTACCCAGACTCGATAGTAGGAGTAGTACTTTCAAGCGGATACATAATTAAAACTTATACGGCTCATAAGACTACATGACCCAATGAATAATATTACCGTACCGATACATAATTAAAACTTATACGGCTCATAAGACTACATGACCCAATGAATAATATTACGGTACGATCACCGGTCACCGTAGTCATTACCAAAAAAAAAAACTTATACGGCTCATAAGACTACATGACCCAATGATTGAAAAGAATAAACAAAATGAAAGGTGGGGATAAGGAAGATAAGACTTGAGAAGTGGGTTGTGGAACACTATAGCTGGGGTTATACAAGCCAAATCAGCTAAGATACATAATAAAACTCTTAAAAATAGAATATTAATTCACTTGTTTATAAACAAGTGAAGCTTTAATTTGATCATATTTACCTCGTTTAGAAAGCAAATAAGATTGAGCTGAGTTTTTCGGAACTAAGCCCAAATAGCTCGGCTCACGTAACATAGCAGCACATACTCTAGCAAAGAAATTCGACAACACACCTACTTGTGCATTTGAAACTACCGTTGAATTGGAAAACAACACACATACTCGGAGACAATAGTGAATCTAGATATTATAACTTACTCTGAACATGTAAATTTGGCCTAATATTCAACTGCACTTGTTGTGCTTCTTTCTACTATACTTGAAACTTGAAATGCTGCAGTACCTCTTCGACAAACTGCATATATATACAGTAGGACAATGATCGTACATATAAGTAACATCCAGACAGAGTGACATAACTTAGAGCTTCATCTTTCTCAAACCTCAACTCTTCCATCTCCCTTCATTCTTTCTGAATCAAGATGTAGGAGGACTGCATTAGAACTGACCCTTGCAAACTTTTGAATTTAGTTTCATTTTTATATCTCCGTACACTTCGTCTTCTTCTTTTGGTTCTTCCTGCTCCACACTTATCAATCCATAGCTACTCAAAACCTACATTTCAGACACAATAAACAATTTCACACATGAGCCAAAACTTGAGCCATGATCAGATCATGCCAATAATAAATTTGAATTATCTGATCATGCCCCTAAACCTAAATGTGTGATGGAGGCTTTACCAGAGTCTCATAAATCATCCTTGCACACATCTTTCTGCTTCTTCCATGTAAAATGGTTTTTAATGAGAGTGTGCGATCCTCGTGCTGCTCAGTGGGGCTTGAAGAGAAAGGGGATTGCCCCCTCAAATATTGAGCAACTGCTCTGCAAGATACAACAGAATGCTGCTTAGAAACAAACAAGTAAAAAGGAAGCAACAACAACAACAGATCAATATTTAACCTTGTTCTTGCAGAAAGTGTGCCACTTCCCTGAGTTCCTTGAGAATCTGGTAACATTATCAATAATTAAAAGGAGCATTACAGGGCTTGAAGCTTATCAAGACTAAACTAACATATATAAGCTCACCTGCTGGACTGTGGCTGTCCATTTCCAGAAACGCAAGTTCCTACAATTTAAACAGCATTTCAGTAGCCATGAATCCAATCTGTGAACTCTCCCGTTCACATAATGATGTTTTATATACATATAAGCTAGGATAAAAAAAAAGTTGGGATGAACTTACATCGTCAGCAGAAGCCATGAATTCAGGGCTATAAGAACGACCAGCATTTCCAGAATAATCACCGACATCCAAACTCCTCATTGGTGTTGCCTGTTTAGAACCACCTGTTCCCGTTAAGTTTCCAAGATCTTGCATGGACTGAAATGCAGTATCAGGGGACAGTGGAGTGTTTATATTATGATGAGATGTCGGTGATGCAATACGTGGGGAAGACGGCATCAAATCTGCTAAGATGATGGGCTCCTGATGACAAGCTTCATCTCGAAGAAGCTCAACAGGATCAGGCACTTCCTCGTTCCTCGTATGTTCAGGAGACTCATCTCGAAGATGCTCCACATGATTAGAAGGCTCCTCACTCCTAGTATCTCTATGAGGTTCTTCCAATTGTGTAGTCGTTGGAACTTGATGAGTTTCTTCAGGCAAAACCAAGTTTGGATTTGATGAAGTGAAGCCCTGTTCTGACATAATTTTAAGACCTGAACACATTCCTGCAGCAAATAAACATAATTATTTTAATACCTTTCCTCAGGCAACCGAAATCATCCAAATAAAAAGCACTGTAAGTTCAAACAAAACCTCATACCAGTGATTAATGGCTCAAAAAAGAGTTGTTCTTTCATCTTCCTGTTATTAAATCTCCAGGCATCCAATGATGAGCAAGGAACCTTCCTTCTCTTTTTTACAATGTCAGCACGGTTTTGAAGACGTTCTTTCATATGCCTGCAAAGTATATGCCCCTAATTACCCGACAAAATCTATAAATTATATAGCTGTTACTGAATGCCGGAATCATACTGATTAGAAAACCCAACGACTTCATCATAGAGCTGTCTCCGCCTTCTTTTCCTGGCTTGCGGCCTCTGAGGTTGGGGTTGCAGGGAAGGCTGCAGTTCCAGTGCTGGTGAATTGTTTCCTATAACATCAGGCAGTGTTTTATCAGAGAACACAGTTGAGTTGAGGTCGTAAATTTCAGTGCAGGGATAGTGGAAGTAGATGTAAAAACCAACCTGGGGAAGGATTTAACTGGAATGGTTCTGGTGTTGCCCTGGAAGTAGAGGGCAATGAGCGTAACAGCGGAGACTGTTCTTGAACATGTACATTTTCTTCACTGAGGGTAGGGGTCTCCCTGTCACGAATGATTTCCCCAGAATGCTCAAGTGGAGATGCAATGCTAGTATTCGGAAATTCTAAAATCTCAGGCACTAGCACAGGATTAGGTTCAATAACTGCATCACGCATAACTTCAATGTCTTCAATATCACGAGGGGTAACATCCACATTAGTTGTGTTATCTTGCTCATCCATATTATCAGTATTTGGCCCAATTGCATCATCATCTGCGGCTTGAGGGTCAGGGCTGAACAATATTTGAACAATTAACACACAATTAGCATGATATGCAAACAAAAGCCAAGCAGAACAAACAGGAATCTATGTTCAAATCATTAATTATACCTTATGTTTGTAGGAATTGGTTCTTGCTCACCCTCTCCGCTATTTATTGGGACGTCATTCCTGCAATCAACAGGTTAGTAAGTTACAAAAGAGAATAAAAACATCATAAATGAAGAAACTTACCCTTCCTCCATCGGTGCAAGGCCCTTGTGAGGGGGTTCTGAGTGTGGAATGTCCTGCAAAAAGAAATTACAAGCAAATATTATGTCAACTGAGCCAATACTAATACTAATATGCAAATTTATTGCAAGTAGCTGGGTATTGAGATCTTACATCATCAAAAGTAATTGCAAGATAACCACCTAGAGAAGGGTTGGCAATTTCATCTATAAGAAGACAAGCAGGGAGAGATTTATCTAAACCATTAGAAACATGAAAACAAAGTTGAAATAAATCAAATTAAACAATGAGTACCTGTAAGAGTAATATCCTCTTGGCTTAGAACGTGACTGTCATGAAACCTGAAACCAAAACCAAAACCAAAAATGACTACAGTAACCATTGTTAAATTGGAAAAGAAGAGAAAAGACGGAGAAACGAAACTCACTTATCAGATGACCAGACATCGTCAAAGTCTAAGGCGTCAAGTTGATAAGTCTCAGGGAGTGTGACGGCGTTGAATTGAGCCTGAGTGGCGTTTGGAGGCAGATTAACATCAGTCGAAACAAAGGCGTTCTTCAAAGTGACCAATACAAGATTGCAATCTTGATAGAGGTAATCTACTTTCTTGGAATAAATTCGAACGACTCCCAGGAGAAGATGGCTGGACATCCTGAGGGCAATTGGGACATCTGGCCATAGAATTCGATCTGAACCCGCAACAAATTTACACACAATGAGCCAATAATATACAACATGTATACAAACTGATAACCCGTTCAATCGAACGCTAAAACCTAAGAACAAACTGTATAGCAATATTAAAAAGAGGCAAAATTTGGAGATTCGGTAAGAACAGTACGTTGAATGCGAGAGAGAAGAGAATGTACCAACGGTGGAGGGAATGTCGGTGGAAGTGTAATGAGACTTGCGGAGTTTGTGTTGCAAATGGGCAGCGCACCATACTGTTCCCAAAGGGCCCTTCCGAGCCAAGAAGGTTTGAGAGTAGAACATTGTTGGCCGCCGCCGTCGTCGTCGGAGATGGAGGCAACTGTGTTTGTGAGAGAAGATATGAGACTCGGGAGAGGCTTCCAAGAGAGGAAGAGGGTTTTCCCAATTCCCAGTTTTGCAAGCGCGCGGGAAGGAGGGGTTATTGGGCGCCAATGGAAACTTTTCCCTCTGAATTTGGAAACATTTTTATCATTTCAAATTTTTATTTATTTATTTTTTGTAACATTAAATAGAATTTATTACAAAATATATAGGGTCCGTATTATATAATATAGGATTTTTCCTCATAGTTTCCTCAACGTTTGGACTTTTTCTCTTAGTATTGACTAAATTTTAAAATTTCTCTTGATGTTCTCAAGGTTTCATTTGTTTTCTCTTTATACCTATTTTTAATATACTACATTAAAATTCATTATAAGATAATTAAAAAATCAGAAAAATAAATTTAAAATAGATTATGACCTCATTACATTTTAAACTAAGAAATTAATAATAATAGTTTTTTTTTTTAAATATTTTTCTAATCAAAAAAATGTAAAGTAAAATAAAGATAATGTTTATTTTGAACTAAAATAAATCAGAAATAAATTTTTTTAATTTTGTTTAAGAGTCCAGAAAATTAAACATATAGTATTTTTTTTTTTTGAAGTTAATTTCTATCATTAATTTTAATTTAAAAATAACAATATTTTTTTATGTGTTAATTTATTATTTTTTATAATATATTTTTCCATAATCTTAAAATTAAAAAAAACATAATTTTAAAAAAAAAATTAATATAAATTATATTAAATTTAGAGAAAATTGTTCAAATAGTACCCATCTTTTAGGCTGATTAACCTTTAGTACCCCGTCGTTTAAACTATTAGAACGGTACACCAACTATTGAGCCCGACCAATGATTAGTACCTGAATTACTTTTCACACGTTAAGTTAATACGACAACTTTGCTCATATAACCTTCCCCTCTGTTTATTGTTGAATACGTATGTCTTGTAGGCCTCATTGTAACTGTGTTAACCCTTTTACTTAACGTGTGAACAGTAACTTAGATACTAATCTTTAGTCGGACTCAATAGATTAGGTACCGCTCTGATAGTTTAAACGACGGGGTACTAAAGTTTAGCCAGCCTAAAAGATGGGGTATTTTTTAAGCAATTTTCTCTAAAATTTAAATTCAAAATAAATAAAATTTTATTTTAATTCTCTAGACTCTTAATAAAATTTCAAAAAAATGTTTTTTATTTAATTTTATGTATATATTTTAAAGGGTAATTTTGGTAATTAGGCCTTTTTGAGAAACTAGAGTAGTAACTAGGTTTTTTAATGTTTCAATTAAGTAAATATACCCCAACCTTTTATATTTATTCTTAAACTCTTCACACTCTTCTCTCAATGGGTACATTTACTATACACAAAACTAGAAAAAGTCTAATAAACCAAATTGTTTCTATTTTAAATCAAAAGTAAAAATTAAAAAAAATATTTTAATTCAAAAATAAAAAAAAATATATGTATTTCAAAAAAATAAATAATATATATATAAACTATTTCTATTATAAATTTATTAATTAAATTTAATGAGGTCATAATCTATTTTAAATTTATTTTTCTGATTTTTTTATTATTTTATAATAAATTTTAATGTAATATATTAAGAATGGGTATAAAGAGAAAATAAATGAAATCTTGAGGGCACCAATAGAAATTTTAAAACTTAGTGGATATCAAGAGGAAAAGTTCAAACCTTGATGACACCAAGAGGAAAAATCCTATAATATAATATAATTTACATCGAGTTAGATGGAAGACAGGTAACAAGTTGTGCCGTAAACCTTTTTTTTGTATAGCGAATTCGATCCTCCTAAAAAAACATCAAAAGACCTAAGAGATGTAGCGTTGTCATGCAAGACTCGTTGCACCCTCTTGAAAATTTCAATAGCATCAGGCGCAAGAAATCCAAAAGTGTCGAAAGTGAACGGAGGAAACACATGTTGCTTTTTGATACAAGCCCTATTATGTTTGGCCACTTTAGCAGAAGTCGCCTTTTAAGTATCGTCTTACTCACCACAAAGGTTCGCTACCCAAACAAACAAGTGGGGAAACTCCAGTCAAATCAATGCAAGCATGTTTTCCACCCGCCCATCCAAACACCAAGACATCCGTCGGCATCAACGTGGACCTCCCCTCACATGGGTCAGTCAGAAGAACACAAACACCTCCTTCTTAACCAAGACCGCTGCTCTCTTAAACACATCACATAAAACATCACGGACTAGTGCCTATATTTGAAGCCAATAAGCTCTTTACAATGAATTGCATGCTCCCGGAAAGTATCCTGAATTCTTCGACAATTGAGAATAGGACAAATCTCATCAACCGGGTATAGAGAAATCATAAGGCGATACTTAAGTACCAAGCGATACTCAACCGGTGACATACATTACCCAAGTCCATCAATGGGTATTGCAAGAAGGAAATATTGGCTATTGTGTGGATTGTATACACTTGAAAACTACTTTTTGTCTAAGGGTGAAATCAAAAGTAACTTCCATCTTCTACACGGTCTTACCGAAAAGAGCACTCACCAAAGCATGTTGAGCTTTAGGGGGGACAATGTTCATGGAAGTAAAGACAGAAATATCGAAACCAGGAATAGAAGATTAAAAGATTGCCCAAAGCTCCATAAAACTCACAACCCAACATATCTACAACTTTATTATCCCGCAAAATGTGGTCTTGGAGCTCCCAATATTGGGCCCTAAAGAAAACAAAAGCAAAGTAAGATGTCTCCATAGCAGAGTATAAACCAAGCCCCCGAAATCGAATAGGCAAAGAAGCAAGCCGTCACTGAAGATCTCCAAAAAAACGGGCCACCACAAACCACAATATCCTCAACTAATCTACGAAGCCTAACATCAAAATAAGTTGTTGCACTCTCCCAATGTTCCGGAAGACAAGTCCTCATGCCAAAATACATCTTAGCAACACCCATACTAGAACGAAGCAAGAGAAACTCAATATGCGAGTATGTCAAATGTGGAAGAAGATACATCAGCTCAACCGCCTTAACTACTCTCTTCATGACAATCTCTCTAACTAATCCCTCATCTCTACTTAATGCCCCATCTAACTTAATATAAGTTCTTCGTAATAAAAGTAAGATCTATTTTTAATAGATACTGTTTTAAATTCATGAAAACTATTTTAAATAAAAAGTTGTTATATTTTTTTCATTTGTTGTTTATTTAATAAACGGTTTATTCTATTGAAACGCCCATAACTTTTAAGGTGCGTTTATAAATTTTTCCCGTATATTATTATTATTATTTTTTTTTTATTTCGTAGTTTTACAAGTATATATATATATATTGAATATTTTTTCGTTCAAATTTTAGAAAATTTCCCGTATTCGTATATTCATATACGAATATATATTTATCGAGTTAAAGAAGATTTTATAATAAAAAAAAAAGGGAAATCCGACGAATCCTTTTTTATTCTTTTTATTTCTTTACCTCATTTCCCTCTTCTCTCTCCCCGACCACTAGGCAGCCGGATGCCTTGTTCTCTTTCTCTTTTTCTTCACCTCTCTATGACACAACAACACCTACACTAGTAGCCGCCTACTATACTCTCTGCAGCCACCACCGGACTGGACCGGACCCCTCGATCTCCCTCCTCCTCTTTTACTCTTTCATCTCCTAAGCAGCAGGCTAGCAGCTACACCAGTTGCCCTTCCACACCACCTCGAACTCCTTGCAACCTCGAGCCTCCTATCTATACCTCGAGCTTCAACGTCCCAGAAGCCTCCTCACATCGAGCCTCTGCCAACAGCCCCAACGGAGCCAGAAGAGTCAGCACCTCACCACCACCTAGTCTCGTCACCCACCAAGGACGTCACTAGAACCAACGAGCTCTCTCATCTCGTCTCACCTAGTCAGGCCCGTCCAACTATAGGTGTCATTCGGCCCATCAGCACAGGGTCCCAAAAAAAAGGGCTCATATATTTTAATTGTAGTATAGTGTATTTGTTAAAAAAAATTGAGAAGATTAAGTTACTAAGGTAACTTATTTTTGTATAATACAAACAAGGCCCCAAGTATTTTACACGTTCTAAGAAAAGATAAATTAGTAATAAGTGAATCTTTAATAGGCAGTTAATGGAAGATATTTATTGTGTAAAATATATTAATTAACCATAAAATAAGGAAACAAGTTAAACAAGGTAACCGTGCTGAGATTTTCAATACCATATATCCATAATTTTCGCAATTCAACACGTAAGAAACCTTTCACCATAGCAGTTCTCTCGAGCTCTTGTCTTCAACCTCTCGCCATAGTAGTCCTCTCGTCTTCAACCAAAAATCGACTCCATGGAGACAGAAGAAACCTTTTGCCATAGTAGTTGCGCCATAGCAGTCCTCTCGAGCTCTGGTCTTCAACCTATTCTTTCTCAACATTCTCATTCAATCGCACATTAAATTGCCGTCTTCAACAAGTATAAGTTACCAATTGATTCAAAGGATAATCCAAATCTCGAATCGAATAACTTCAGTTTCGCCATAGCCAGTGCTCTTGAGGTCTCGTCTTCATCCTCAACATTCTCCTTCAATCGCCTATTAAACGGTCGTCTTCAACAGGTATATGTATCAAATATCTAGTTTGTGTACATTTGATTTGGGTTGTGTTTGTAATACCCAAAAAATATAAACTCCGTTTAATACCGGATCAAACCGGATTCCGATCCGCCAACCTTTATTTTCTTAAATAAAATAAAACGATATTAAATTCTATCATTTTATGTGACCTTGATTCACATAAAATGATAATTTATGTAACCCGTAAATAATTCTGTACATTTTAAAAACCGAAGAGCGGTTCCGTGCGAAACGATTTATTCATTCAGCTCATATTTTAACTAGAGGAACATGCCCAATAGATCCGGCCCAGTGACCTTTCAGCACAACCCATAATTAACCTTAAACCTAATCAGCTTTAACCCCAATCCTTTTCTTAATCACGTTTAACCTATCCTATCTATCAGCACTCGCGTACCGTCTCCGTTCCCCTCCCTTCTGCACCAACGACAGGAACGACGTGTGCCCAACTTCGACCATCAGCGTCCCAGGCAACTACAACTGAGTCCCAGACGGCCGTCCCTACGCCGGAGCCTGCTTCGTCCGCTTCACCAGGTGAGTACCGACCCTTCTTCCTCCTTCCCAAGAGAGAGAACCACCATGCTGACCCATTGTTGTCACACAGCAAGGGAGACTGCTCGAGCTGGGTTCCTTCCGCTAGCCAGGTCGCCGCCGCCAACGTCGCCGCTGCAGTAGGTGAGGCGGCTGCCTCCTTTTCCCTCTCCTTCTCCTCTTATTTGTTTCCCTCCTGTTGCACGTGATAACCGCCGGAAACCTTCTGCAGCCAGGAAGAGTGGTACAACTGGGGAGTGCAAGCGAGTTGGTGTACGAGCCGGCTTAGAACCCCTCTACTACGACCACCCTGTAAAACCGGACCAGTTTCAGCCCCTGTTGGTGAGTCTTCTCGGTGACCTCTTGTTAGTATCGTATTAGTGCAGAGAAGAGTGAATTGTTTGTTTCCAAATCATAATCCAGTAGGAGTTAGCTTTAAAATTTAGTATTAGAGGATATGAAATTAGGGAAGGAGTATGTATAGTTGTCACCTTATTGTGTGTAACACCCCAAATTTTGAGAACTCGGGGAGCTACTGGTTAGGACCTCACAATGGGTCCCGACCATAGTTTGACAACAATTTTACTTGGATCTTACAACAAGGCACAAAAGTATTTAAAACATTTGAAAACTGTAAACAATATATACATGGAGAATATGTATCAACCTTACAAGAAACGCTACTAAAATGATGCATATGAAGAACAAAAGACATCCCCGTCCCCAACTAAATGAGTACGTGGACCCGGCTGACCATTTCCTCCGGATCTCTCTACAACTATCTTAACCTGCAAGGCATCTACAAGCGGTATAAAACCGTTAGCTAACATTCTATGCATAAGTATAAAGGTAAAAGCACAAACACACAACATACACAATCAACATGCAACACTCAATCCTTTTATTATCTTTAATTAGGTGATAGGTTATTACTAATGATACTTATTTTGTGACACGAGGGATTCCCAAACCTCGCCCCTGTCCCCGTTTACCAACGCGGAATGGTACTAATGCATCTGACCGTCTACCGGACTGGGCTGGTCGCAAGGAACCTCCTAGACTCTCGCAAGAGCTAGGCAGATGATGTCACGACCCGTTATCATACACTTGGGTCAATTACGTAAATAATAAATTCGGCCTAATCCAGTTTCGTTGTTTATCATAACTAGCAAACACCACTCATACACATTACACTCATACAAGAAAGCCAGCTAAGTAAGTCCGTGGACTTACCAGAATCAAATCTCGACGCTCTCTTAACCGCCACTCAATCCGTAAGTGCAGAACTCAGTTGCCTGTCAGAGGAGGCACGTGAGTCAACACATTTCCCTGGATACTTATAAGTCTAAAACTCTTAAGATATACGATTCTATGTGCAGAAGTTATTACAATGTTTATTTAAGGTAAAATGACTATTTTACCCTTAGTCCCGGAACTTCCAAAACTCGGAATATGTACTTAAATTATAATTTGAGGCTATCTAACCATATTCTACTCCCTATGATGATTTTAGGTAACAACTAGAAAAATTACCCATTTTCTATTTCCCGAAAAGTCACTAAAGTCCAACTACAGCTTCAAATATAAAATTCGAATAATCTTATAAAAATTCTGAAATAATTCCCTAGATCATCTATGATATCCCATCTACTCATAGGAGAAAGAATTTCTTAAAACTGTTAAAGCATCGCTTCTACAAAAATTTCTAAAGTTGGTTACAACACTTAACAAGCAACACACTGTCTTAACTTTGAAAAATCATAACTCCTAAACTACTCGCTGGATTTATCCCACATTTTGATATGTTCTACTATAAAATCTTATCTCTAATATATCCAAAATTCAGACGCAAAGGAGATCAAAATCCTATTTAAAACTATCTCACAAAACCGAATTTCAGCACAACAGAAAAACTGCTTACGACTCAATCTTGGAAAAATCATAAATCCCAAATCACTCGCTGGATTCCTCCCAAATTTTAATATGTTCTACAAAAATATGTCAACTATATCCTATCCAAAGTTCAAGCCCAACGGAGGTCGAGAGCTTATTCAAAACCATCTCACAAAACAGCATCACTTGCTGTTTTCCTAAACAATCAGCACAGTTATAAAAACTGCATGAGGAACCAACTTTGCAACAACCGTAACTCCGATTCCTCTAAAATTTTAATATGCTGTACTATGCAATACTGTGTATGACATATCCGAAAACCAGACAGAAAGAATGAGTTTAGCATACCTAAATCTGGCCCAGAAGTTGGATCCTCGACACAGTTTCGAAAATTTAGAAAAATGCTGAAACTTTACAGATCTACAGATAGTAACCCCAAGTCAGGTTAAGGGAGGTTTAAATCTCGATCAAGACATGAGGAAGAAGGGAAGTAGGAGAGGAGAAGGAAGGACTCACCCTGCTGCAACTGCCGTGATGTACAAAGGGATTGAGGGCTTGCTGGCGCCTAGACTGAAGATCGACGAGAAGGGTGAGGGAGATGAGTCATCTGCACTGGCTGGGACACGAAGAGAGAAGCGAGGCCAATGGAACTGAAGCAATCCGGGCTGGGCTGTTCCAATCAGCAGCTGTTACGTATAGAAAGGAGGGAGAGGGAAGGCTGGCTGTTACGTATAGAAAGGAGGGAGAGGAAAGGCCGGCTGTTCCAATCAGCTTCATGGCTGCGAGGTAATTAAGGAGCAGCAGGCCCGTCTTTTCCTTGGGCTGCTGAAGGCAGGCTGGCTGGGCAACAGTAGGTCCGGTGTGGGCTGGAGCAAGGCCAGAAGATGGGCTGAAGCTGTTGGGTCAAGCAGAAACTGAAGCAATCCGGGCTGGGCTGCAATAAAACAAGAGAGAAAGATGGGCTGAAATAAGAGTCAAAATTATGTGGGCTGAGTTTGTCAAAACTTGTCAAAAACTTGTCATGGCTTTGTCAGGCCCATGCATGACTTTGTCACAGAGTTGTCGGGCTTCGTCATGACCTCGTCTTAGCTCTGTCATGGTCTCGTCACAGCTTTGTCACATTCTCGTCTCAGCCTTGTCATGATCTCGTCTAAAGTCGTCGTTAAGGATTAATTATAAGAATTAGGGTTTGATATAATTCTATCATTTTATGTGAATTAAATTCTACATAAAATGATAAATAATTATAAGAATTAAGGTTTGATATAATTCTATCATTTTATGTGAATTAAATTCAACATAAAATGATAAAATTTGTGAAGAAAGAAATACTAGATAGAATGGGAAACCGTCAACGGCTCGAAGTCCGATTTGATTCGGAATTAAACGGAATAAAAAGTCCGGATATTACATCAGTACCCCCTTAAAATAAGTTTCGTCCCGAAACTTAGAACAAGGTACTTAATTAAACAACTTCCATAAATAACCTGGTATGTCGTAGTCTCACTAAATTTTTAATCGTTTCCTAAACTTCTCTAACCCTATCAAAACGTAACGAAAAAAAATTGGTCGTTACATTGTGAACCTAAGATGTGTGAGAATGGATTTAATTTTTCCAGAATAGCTGACAGTGAGTTTTGAACCCAAGACCTCATGAACTTCTTGCCCAGATTTTTTTGTCTAGTACTCATAAACTGTCGAGTTGGGGAATTAATTTCGATACCTTAGGATGAACATCCACCGTTGAATTTTTAATATATTGTAGATAGAAGTATGAAGTTTACCGTATTAAAATTGGAAGAAAGTTAACGGTCGGATTAGAACTTATAAGGACTTAAAGTATGACATGTGAGCTGTTTTTATAGCAGAAGAAAATTTGACTAAGTATAGAAATTCTAGCTTTTATTCCAACTTTAGAGAATTATGTAGGAGTTATGGTTGAGTATTTTTGAGAGATCTTTGCCCCTATGTTTAGTATGCATATCATAGAGGATCTAGAGATTTATTTCGGAATTTAATACTTTTATCCGAGCCTCATATCTTAAGTCAAAGTTGGACCTTAGCGACTTTTTATGAAAGTCAAGAATGTGTTTAACTCTTCTAAAACTTTAACAAACTTCCTTTCTAGAGTGAGAGTGTGTTTTTGGGTTCTAAAGAATAGTTTGGAACCTTGTTATAGAATTTTGTAGAGTTTCGGGTGCAGGGGTAAAATTGTCATTTACCCGTATAAGGGTATTTTGGTAATTTCTTTATGATCGATTATATATCTTAGAAGTTGGAGACTTCTAAGAAAGTGGGATACATTATTGATCCACGTGCCTTGTGTGACAGGCGTTGGAATTTCTACGGTTGCGGACCGAGTTGAGAAATTGAGAGTTGTGATTTGATTCAAGTAAGTCCTTGCGACTTACTTAGCTAGTTTCTAGATGTTAGTTGAATGATAATAGTGGTATGTGTGATGTGTGTTTATAATAATAAATTGATAGGACGACTGTTATGATTATATTTTAAGGCCCAAGTGTATGTATAACGGGACGTGACATCACTGCCCAACTCTGCCAAGAGACTGAAAGGTTCTTTATACCCAGACCATACAGGTACAAGGTGAGATGCATCGGATCCATTCCTGATGGTTACACGGGGGCGGAGGCAAGGTTTGGGAATCCCTCGTGTCACAAAATAAGAATCATTAGTAAGAGTGAATAACCTAAGTAAAGATAATAAATGGATTGTTTGAAAGCATGATGAGTGTTTACTTTTGCTTTGATGTGTGTGTGCTATTATTATTTATCTAATGTTTAGATAGCTAGCTAATGGTTGTTCTATTGTGTTTTTAGATTTACCACAGGTTAGAGCAGCAGCTGAGTGATCCGGAAGTAGTGGTCAGCCGGGTCTCCGTACTCCTTAAAATGGGGTTGGGATGTTTCCTTTATTGTTCTTTCATCTTGTTAAGACAATTAGTATGTTTCGTTGTTTAATTAATATAGGCTATTAAACGTTGTTGCATTCATCCCTTTAAAATACTATTTTATAAATTTCGGTTTTTCTTATTGTGTCTTGTTGCAAGATCCTAGTAATATTGTTGTCAAACTGAGGTCGGGACCCATTGTGAGCTCCTAACCAGTAATGCTCCGAGTTCTGAGAATTCGGGGTGTTACAGTGTTGAAATACATACTTCTATTGTGTTCGTATGTATCAAATATGCAAGTTGTGTATATTTGGATAGGGGTTTGATGATACACATACATATTTTGTGTGTACATATAACATGTTGTCGATTAGAATATGTACAGTAGAACAAAATATTTTGTAATACAGACTTTTGTTGTGTTTGCATGTACATATGTTTGCAGTCTTTGGTAATTATGTACATATGTTGTTGCGAAAATGTTGCTGACCAACTATATGTGTACATATGTTTGTAGTCTCCGGGGATTATGTACATATGTTGCTGCGAAATTCGTATCATGATTGATTCAATATCGCCGCTATGGATGAACACAAGTTGGATTAACAACTGTATGCTACGACAATTTTGGAGAGGACGAACAAAAGGAATATATTCTGATTCTCTTAATAAATGGAGGGAATGAGAAAGATATTTACTTTCCCGTTTTGTAATAATTAATTGCTTAATAAATGAAGAGAGAAAGATATTCTAATTTCCTTAATATCCTCTTTTTATTTAATAAATCTTTTTTATATAATCTTGAAGGGCCTATTTTGTACACATTATTAACTTGGGGCCCTTTATATGCTCATATTTACAAAACATACCTACTCCCCCATTTTACCCAAAAATATTTTAATACCTTAATTAAAAGCTGAAATATTCTCTCTCTCACAATTTATTACGGGCAATAAAGTTGAAGATATTCCCCAAAAAACTCATCTTCTAACCCTGAATTTCTCCAATTCCCGGTCTCCATTTTTGCCAAAAAAATCCACATTTCCCTAGTAAATATTGCGGGAATAAATTGATGTTGGCAACGGTAAATTTTAATCGTTTTGGGATCTTCCATAGTTCCACACTTATCTTGTCTTATCTTCTCCAATTCTTCATATATATTCAATTCTGTTAAATTTTAATCGTTTTGTTGGATATTTCGGTATAAATCTGGGTATATATTGCCACCGCCGAGAAGATTTGTTGGTTGCGCCGCGGAGAAGCCTTGTTGGTTGTGCCGTCGAGACACCCCGCTAGTTGCACCTTCGAGAAACTCATTGATTGTGCCGTCAAGACTCCCCGTTGGTTGCGCTGCCGAGAAAGCCCTCCTGGAGTTTTGGTTATTACATGTTGCCTGCTTGTCTTATGAGCTAAGGTGACGCACTGATGCATTTTATATATAAACATTACAGTAAATTAAAAGGTTCTTTCTTGGCTTCTTGCAAATTTGTAATTGTACATTTGTACAATAAGGTGTCAAGTGGACTAATTGGATGTTGATTTGCTTGAGTCTACTTCCGCCATGTATTTTACTGTTATATATTTACATACATATTATATTTATTATTTGATTTCTTTTTTATTTTACAGTTGTTGAAGTGCAAGACAAGGAGGAGGCATTAGAAAAGGAAGATGTTGATATATTTAAAGAGTATCAGTTGCAATTTTTGTCAGGTTGTTTTTATCCTTTTGAAGTTATCATAAACATTAATTTTAATTTTTTTGTGCACAATTTTAGTTGTTTAGCCATGTCTTATAAAAATAGAAGATATGAATCTGGATATGAAAAGAATAAAAAGAAGAAAAAAATTGAAGAGTTGATTCATTCACAAAGGGGAACTCTAGATAAATTTCTTATAAAAGAACCACAAGAAGTCAATCTTCATAATCAAACTACTAATTTTGAAGATATTGAAGATCGAGTTGATAATGTTGATGTTGACGCTTCTGCTAATATGAACTTTATTGGTCTTGATAATGTTGATGGTGCTACTAATGTTGACAATCTTAATAACCCTGTTGGTCATGATTTTGTTGATAAGCCTATTTCTACTGAATTTGATACCAATAATGTTGATAATTTTGATGATAATGATAATACTTTTTATACATTTGATATTTTTATCATAGAAATTGGGATGCTCTTAATTCTAAAATGATTGATATTTTGGTTATAAAGGGTACTAAAAGAAATTTATCTATTCAAAAAGGCCCTAAAATAGGTTTAATAAACGATTTGTTGCAACATGTTATACTAGAGTTTTACCCAATGGCGAGAAAAATGATAGAGATTGACTTGTGTATCTTAAAGAGCTTGATAGATTATTTTGTTTTTGTTGTAAAGTATTTAAAAAATTTTGTGAAAGGGGGACATATCATATGAGGGAATTGGTGATCGGTTACATCTTATGCTTAGACTCGGAGAACATGAAACAAGTATTGAACATGTTAAAAATATGGCCACTTGGTATGATTTACGCTTAAGGCTCCAAAAGAGTCAAACTATTGATAAAGTGGCTCAAAAACAACTTGAAAAAGAAAAAGTTCGTTGGAAGAAAGCCTTAGAAAGAATTATTTCAGACATTAAATTTCTTGCTAAGCATAATCTAGCATTTCATGGTAGTAATTCAAAATTGTATCAAACTAGTAATGAAAATTTTTTAGGCTTGAGAAATGATGGCTGAATATGATCCGATAATCCAAGAGCATGTTCAACGTATGTGATGAAATTCATTTTCATTATATTGGTCATAAAATCCAAAATGAATTGATACTTTTGCTTGCTTCTGCAATTAAATCTAAAATTATTAATAAGATAAAACAAGCAAAGCATTTCTCCTTGATTCTTGATTGTACTCTTGATATAAGTAATCAAGAGCAAATATCTTTGATATTGAGATATGTAGATATTTCCTCCAAGTCAATTTCTATCGAAGAGTCATTTTTAGGATATTTGGAGGTGAATGATACTAGTGGTCAAGGATTGTTTGATGTTTTGCAAAGTGAATTAAAATTTCTTGATCTTAATATAGATAATATTTGAGGGCAATCTTATGACAATGGAGCAAACATGAAAGGAAAACATCAAGAGTACAAAAAAGACTTTTAGATATAAATCCTAGGGCTTTTTAGACCTCTTGTGCTTCTCATAGTCTCAACTTAACTCTATGTGATATGGCTAACACTTGTGGTAAAGCTAGAGACTTCTTTGGAATATTTCACACATTTATACGATATTTGATAATTCTACTAAAAGTTGGGACATTTTTAAAAGAGAATGTGGGAGGGTATACTGTGAAGTCCTTGTCATCTACTTGTTGGGAGAGTCGTGTAGAAAGTGAAAAAAAGGTTTCAAGTTTTAGATACAAGAGAAGCTTTACTTCAAGTAGCGGATAATGATAATGATTCCAAAATAAGGAAGCTAAATCTTTAGCACAAAACAAACTTGGTGATTTTGAGTTTTTAATTTCATTAGTTGTTTGGTTTAAAATATTGTATTTAAATAATGAATTTTTCGCCGTTATAAACGAAGTTATAAAACTTTTTCCGAAACTAGGCTTGGGTGAAAGTTTTTTTTTTTCCGAAAATACACGAAGTTGTATGGTCCGGAATAGAAGCGCGGTGACTCACCGCGTTTCTTCTGTGAAGAAACGCTTCCCATAACCGTCAGCGTAAAAAACAAACGGAAAATTAAAAATAAATAAATAAAGGACAGAAACGCGGTCATTGACCGCATTTCTTACATAAAAAAATAAATAACAGAAGCGCGGTGACTCACCGCGCTTCTATCCTTTTTTTTAAAAAATACTTACACTAGTGTATTTTTATATACCTCATAGCCAACGCATCTTCTCCGCGAAGAAAGTGATCACCGAGTGGAGGTGGGTGTAGATCTTCTGCTGGTTGCCTTTGTCTCCTATGCCTTCTCGCAGCATTCCAGCGATCTGCTTTAGCACCCTGAGTCGGGTAAAACAAGCATTGTGATCTTCCTATGAGGTTCCTCTCCCACGACCATAACTACAATTGTTTATGAATATTAGAATGTGAAATAAGTTAATTTATTTACTGAAATATGTTCAATATTTAGGGTTTACCTGTAATAAGATCAATGTCCTGTAATCTCGTATTTTTCTTTATGGGCCGCTTTACATAGTTGTCTGTACAGAAAAGCCAACGTTGCAGAACCCCAATTGTATCGACCAGCTGCCTCTAGATCCCCTGGCAATGGGAGGTACAAAAGATGTATAGAGCCAGTGCTATCTGCAAACATCACTACGCCCATAAGCAACAATATATATGCTCGAGCATGACGCTGCACTATGACATCGTCACCTTCCTCTGGGAGACCTCGTGCAATGAACCTCCATAGCCACGAAATTTTTAAAGATGAACCCTAAATTTCACTCGGCTCCGGCCACTCTCCAAGAAGCAACTCAACAACTCTCCCCCACTAGTAGTGTGCACTACCAGTCACAACAGTTCCATCTATGTTAAGACCCAACAATACTGCGACGTCTTGAAGTGTGATCGTCGCCTCACCAACAGCTAGGTGAAAAGTATGTGTCTCAGGTCTCCATCTCTCAACTAATGTTGTGATCAACTCAGCATCTAACTGAAAGGAAGATCCAAGACGATATATCCCATAAAAGCCATCCAACTTAAGATAATGAATTACCCTCTCATCTGGTGGAAGGCATGAAACAATGTTTCGAATATGCATTCTAGCAGTCAATGGTTGTTGAGTCTACAAATGATTAAGCATATTGTTAAGATTAAGAAATCAACAGCAAATTATAAAAATTTTCAATTTTAGTTTAGAGTTGCTCTTACATAAGGGACACGCGACCACACATCATCACTACGATACTCAGTCTGACGCCTAAGCAAATCTGGTACACGGGGGCTAGGATCCATCTACATGTGGTAAAGAACTTTAATTTTGATTGATTAAACAATATCACAACAAACAAACACAACCTCATATTTGATTGATAAAACAACTTAATACAAAAACAAACAACTTCATAATTCATTGACAACTAAACTTAATACAACAAACAAACAACTTCTAATCTCTACTTGATGACCCAACTTGAGAACGACAACTCCTATTATGACCAAGTTGTCCACAACTTCCGCAACGACTTTTTCCTCTTTCACTTTGATCCATTTCATTTTTGATTCTCGAGTTTCTATGTCTTCCACTTGGGCGCTTAGAACTTGGATCCGGGACTAACGGCCCATGTACTATTAGTCATTCTGTTTGATCGCCAACAGGTTGGAAGTATGGCTTGTACGTCTCAAGATATGAATGTGTGGTGAAAAATCCATCAATAAAGGGCTCAAAGGACCACTTGTGATAATAACAAACAACAAGTACATGAGGACACGGAAACTTCAGCAACTGCCAGGTATGATAACTAGATTGACGTTGCTCTAAACGAACGGTAAAGTTGGGGCGACTGCCCCGGTCTACTCTAGGGACCTGTACTTGATATATTCCTTGCTCAATGTAAATGGGCTCATTGTTGCTGTCATGGCTACCTCCTTAAAGTTTTCAAATTTTTGATCTATATGTTGGGATAAGGTTAAGCCGTCTTGTATGCATTTAATAGCTCGACCACGCCTTGTAACAAAATAACTGTTCAAACGGGAGAACGTTGCTTGCACAATGCTAGTGACTAGAAGAGATCTTGTGCCTTTCATTACCCTGTTGAAACACTCAGACATGTTTGTGGTCATGCATCCATATCGTAAACCACCGTCATGATGTAGAGACCATTTCTCGAGGCCAATTTCTTGAAGAAACTTACGACATTCACGGTTTTTTTTCACCAATTTGGTCAAACCCGGCGGAAAAAGGACGTCGCTCACGGATGTATGCAGTCACACCCACTAGGAATTTGAGTTGCAAATCTTTATAACGAGTTTGAACATTAGACTTAAGATGACGAATGCAAAACCTATGATATGCATTTGGTGGACTCCATCTCGGATCCGTCATTGCCCTATATCAGAAATTACACACAAGCCGACTCTATCTGTCACATGTTCGTGAATGCAACTCATAAACCATGGCCAACTTTTTGTATACTTCGCTTCCCAAAGGGCAAATGCGAGAGAGAAAAGTTGTTAATTTGCATCAACAACCATAACAATTAGAATGACGTGCTTGTACTTTCTGTATAAGTGGGTTCCATCAATTGAGATCACAGGACGGCAATGCTTGAAACCATCAATAGAAGGCTCAAATGCCCAAAAGACGCGTTGAAACATCCTCACTAACTGATCACTTGTTTCTGTTATGACCCAGTCAACCACTGTACCCGGGTTTGATTGTTGAAGGGCTTCCATATATCGCGGTAAATCAGCGTACGACTGCTTCCAATCTCCATAGATATCAGCAATTGCTTTTTGTTTACCCTCTCATGCTTTCTTGTAACTTAGAATCACTTTGTATTTCATGTTTATAACTTCTATAATGGTTCGCGGTTTGATTGTCAAGTCTTGGCGAACAAGGTTATGAATCTCATTGCTGATGAATCTAGAAGTTGCATTACGGTTATCGAGTTCTCGTGAATGAGAGACACAAGCAAGGATATGAGGCCCGTTATGCCGGTGTACAGACTACAAATCTAGCGCTTGATCAACCCGATGAGCATAAACTAGCCATGTGCATCCGGTTTCGCTTTTTCTAGCACAATAGACGGTGTAATAATGTGCATCTGCTCTACCTGTCTTGTAAGGGTATCCACTTCTTAGGGAATAACTTCCAAGCTGCATTTTCAAATCGCTCAATGAGTGGAAACATTGACCTATATAAAATTCATCAACATTGTGCATTTGAATGGAAGCATAAGTATCCTCCCATTAATTCATCTGTGTTGATATTGGTTCGACGACGTTGTTCCAGTTTGGGTTGATGGCTTGAGCTCTTATTATTCGATCCGCTTCTGCTACGACTTGGTCATAATCTGGTGTTGCAGGGCTATCGTCAACGTCTCGATCTTCTTCAGTTTCAAGAATCGCATCATCAGTCTCAACACCATTCTGATCAACGTGTATATCATCGTCATCAACTTCATTTCCATCTCCATGGCTTGAGGACGCATGTGATGTCGATGGTGCCATGGTGGGATGAGTTGTATGCATGAGAATATTTTCATATCCGGCCATCACAGTTTGCGCGTACTCATTATCTGTCAGTAATCTCGTGTATGTTTCCATGTTTTGCCATAGAGGGTAGTCATTGTTGTCATTCATATATTTCACGTTACGTTAAATTATTTTACTTAATCTAAATAAAATATTTCGTACTCAATATTCATAGTAAATGTATAAAATTTATATAGTAATCTTAATAAAATGTTTCTTATTCAATATTTTTCGTTTAACTAATGATTAACAATTTTTTAGTGATAAACTATTATACTAATGACAAAATCATATTAATACTAATCTATTTAGATATTTCTAAAAAAATATGTTTATACTAACATTTTTTTACCTATTCTAAAAAAATATAAACTAATCTATTTAGACATTTCATATTGTCATTTCTAAAAAAAATATAATAACATTTTTTTTACCTATTCTTTAACTTATCTATTTAGACTAATTTATTTATACAATTTCTATTTAATACTAATCTTAGCTAAGTTAATGATATTTTCTTAATTAAATATAGTGTAAGCCTAAACTAATCTAACTAAGCTAATAACATATCTTAACCCTAAGCTAACATTTTTATACTAACAAAATCTTTCATATTATTAAAATTTTAACATTATGTTTTTATATTACACAAAATTACATGACTAATTACAATAATCTAATCTAAGTATATACTAACAAAATATGTAAACTTAAACTAATCTAACTAAACTACTAACATATCTTAACCCTAAATATGTAAACTTAAACTAATCTAACAAAATATGTAAACTTAAATAAAATTAAATATGTAAACTTAAATAATTTGTTTAATATTCTGTTTTTTATATAAAATTAAATATTAAGAAGGAAATCACTACTAACATATCTTAACCCTAAATATGTAAACTTAAACTAATCTAACAAAATATGTAAACTTAAATAAAATTAAATATGTAAACTTAAATAATTTGTTTAATATTCTGTTTTTGTATATAAAATTAAACATTAAGAAGGAAATCACTACTAACATATCTTAACCCTAAATATGTAAACTTAAACTAATCTAACAAAATATGTAAACTTAAATAAAATTAAATATGTAAACTTAAATAATTTGTTTAACATTATGTTTTTTATATTACACATATCTTAACCCTAAATATGCAAACTTAACCCTAAATATTTTGTTTTCTATATTACACATATCTTAACCCTAATCTAACAAAATACTTACAAAATATGTAAACTTAAACTAATCTAACAAAATATGTAAACTTAAATAAAATTAAATATGTAAAGTTAAATAATTTGTTTAGCATTATGTTTTTTATATTACACAAAATATGTAAACTAACAAAACCCTAACTCTAAATAGGCTAATACAAAACTAACAAATATTAAGAAGGAAATCACATACTTGGAGAAAGACTTGGTGGTCCGGCGGTACAGAGGTGCTCCGGCTGCGGTACAGGGGTGGTCCGGCGGCGGTCCGATGCTCGGGTAGCCTCCTATGAGGTAAGTTTTATAATTTTAATGGAGGAAAACAACAAAGAAAGGAAACAACAATAGAAGGAAGAAAGGTAAGATGTGAAAATACAATGAAGGTATTGGGAATTATAGGCGAAAGAGAAGCTGTTCAACGTCGTCTTCAATGTCCTCTTCAATGTCGTGTTCGAAGAAGCCGTTCAACGCCCTAATAATGGCGAATAAATTTTTGCGTTAGGAGAAAGAAGAAACACAATGAGTCACCGCGTGTTTATAGGTTAAACACGCGGTGACTCACCACTTATCTGCTACGGGTAGAAAAAGGATAGAAGTGCGGTGACTCACCGCGCTTCTGTTATCTTGTTTATGTAAGAAACGCGGTCAATGACCCGCGTTTCTGTCCTTTATTTTATTTGTTTTTTAATTTTCCGTTTGTTTTTTACGCTGACGGTTATGAAAAGCGTTTCTTCTGTGAGTCACCGCGTTTCTATTCCGAACCTGACAACTTCGTTTATTTTCGGTAAAAAAGCTTTCATCCGAGCCTAGTTTCGGAAAAAGTCTTATAACTTCGTTTATAACGGCGAAGAATTCTTAAATAATTTGGTCAGTAAAGATTTGCAATCAAAAGATATGCTTATTGACGATGTAATTGAAAAAGTGAAGGGATTGATTTCTTGTTTTGAAAAATATAGAGAACATGGTTTTTTTGGAAGCCTTAGAAGAAGTAGAGGAAATTGCAACTAAGATTGACATGAATTCAATATTTCCTAAAGACGTAAAATTTGAAAAGAAAGATACTTTGATGAGAATTCAAATGATATATCTTCAAATCTATCACATTCTAGAGAGGAATCGTTTAGGGTTAACGTTTTTTTTATATGTTGTTGATCAAGTAATTGTTTCACTTACTAGGAGATTTGAGCAATATCAAGACTATGAAAGTATTTTTGGCTTTTTATTTGGCTCTCATAAGTTGTATGTTGTAAGATCCATGTTTCTTTAGTGACCCACACCCGCAACTTGGCTTGGCCGCAGGTGCAGCGCCGCAGTCGCGGAAAAGTAGAAGACGACCACCTTCTTTGACCGTCTTGCTTTCCGCTTTGTTCTCCTTTAAGACATCTCTTTTTCCTCATTCCATGGGTTTCCAATTCCTCTTATGATCTTCTTCTTCTTCTTCTTCTCTCTCACATCCTTCTCCTTCTCTTGGATCTTCTTCTTTGAATTCCTTGGTTTTTCTTCTTCTTCAAGTTGGATATTGAAGATGGATGTGATGATGGTGTTATATTTGATGTTTGTGATGGAATATTGAGAGTTGCAGTTGTGTTCTTTCCTCTTGTGGTGTTCTACAGAAGAGTTGGTGAGCTATGTCTTCTTCTCTTCTCCTTCTCCATCTTCCGTTCTTCCCTTTCTTGGATGCAACAAGTAACCTTGCTGTTTTTTATGGTTGGTTGTGCTATGTGTGTATATGTTGTGGTTGTTTAGCTTTGATTACTCCCTGTGGTGTTGTGGATAAGAGTTTGAACATGAGAATCGTCAAACAACTCCTTAGAGTTGTCCCCTATCAAAGAGTCGTCCCCGCGCCTTACAGTCGCCTCCCCCGTGACATCAAGAGTGTCACCGCCCCTGCCGCGTCTCCAAACCGCTATCGCGGCTTGTTACCGCCCCCGCGTCTCTACATTCCCACGGGTGCGCCTTATTTTAGCGCATACCAAGTATTGACATATTTTATTCCTTCCCTTGTGTTTATGGGTTGTTTTGAGAGCATGCTAGGCTAGTATGTGATGAGATTAATGATGATATCATGATGATGATGTATGGCCTGATGAGGCTTTTGAGGTTTAATATGATATTCGAGGTTTTTACGATGTTTATGATCCGTATGGATCCTTTGGATCTAGGTGTGATCCTTATAGTTTGATAATGTGAGGACTGATATATTATATGCCTTGTTATCAGGCAGTGCTCATTCCTACGGGAATTGGAGAGTTGATCGTGGTTGAGGTTGTATTGTGATACACGTAAGTCCGCAGGACTTACTTTGCATTCCTATATTGGTTGTATGCATGGGTGGTGTGTGCTTTATAGCATGCGATATGGATTATTACCGATGTATGATTGGCCCCTTGAAGCGGGCGGTGATAACTTTTCTCATTTCTCCTGAGGGAGTCTGAGAGGTTCTTTGAGGTCAGGCCAGACCTGGTATAAGGGGAAGGTACCGAACCACTCCACATGGTATACGGGGACGTACCCTGAACTACTCAATATGGCTAGAGTACCCAGAGGCGAGAATGATATATTTCTCATGTCACAACCATAAATATGGTTTTGAGAGTATAACGTTACAAAGATAATTAAACGGGAAATGTGCAATAGCATGCTCGATGTTTATTGTATTTCTGATGTGTGTATATGCTTATGAATGATCTTATATATGAATTGTTAGCTATCGGTTTCATACCGTGTTGTTGAGATTTTGCAAGATAGGAGGACTACAAAGTGATCTAGAGGAGTGATTAGCCGAGGACTTACGTACATTTAGGATGTTATGGGTTTTTGGGATGTATATACATACGATGATGTTGTTTATACTCGGCTGTGGGGTTTTGTATGTATTATGATACTTGATATTTCCGTTTTATAAAGGTTGTTTTATATTTATTTGTGCCTTGTTATAAGATCCAATGGGTCCCGACCCCTAGTTTGACAACACTTTCACTAGATCTTACAATAAGGCACAAATAAGGAAACCAAAATTCATAAAACGGTGTTTTAATGTCATGAATGTAACAACATGCGACTTACAACCAACAACGTACTTAAGATATAAAAAGTCTAAATGCCAACATACTAAGAAGGAAACCACAATATAAAATCCAACCCCATCCTAGGGAGTACGGAGACTCGGCTGACCACTACTTCCGGATCACTCAGTTGCTGCTCTAACTTGTGGTAAGTCTAAACAACAAAAGAAATAAACCATTAGCTAGCTATCCAAAAGTTAGAAAATGATAGTAGCACACACACACATAATACAAAAGTAAAACACTCAATATGCTTTAGAGAATTCCATTTATTATCTTTAATTAAGTCATACACTTTACTAATGCAACTTATTTTTGTGACACGAGGGGTTCCAAAACCTCGCCGCCGCCCCGTGTAACCAACAGTAGCGGATATGATACACCTCCCCGTTTACATGCCTGGTTTGGGTATAGAAAACCTCTCAATCTCCGGAGAGCTGGATAATGATGTCACCGCTCGTTATACATACACTTGGGCCATATAATAAGGTCGTCCTATGCATGTTATAATTAGTAAACACATAAGCACATGTTTGCTCCAAAAGGTGTGTGCGCAAATAAGCTTTAAATTTATATCCAAGAATTAAGCCTAACGATAGCGAACCCGCAGTGTACGGATCAATCGTAATATCGGCTGATATTCCGGAGTCGATCTAAGAGAATCGGTGAGAACAAAGCAGTAAAGGTAATCCAGCTTGGGTAGCAAGCAATGCAATGATCACAATAAAGAATATAGAAGCAAGAATAATGGGAATGCGAATTCTAAAGATCCAAGTATCCGGTTGCGGTCTTCGATTCAAGATATCTAAGGATGTGTACGGATAGAGCTGGGTAACAAGGTATACATCTTTGGTAGGATGTCGTCCGGTGAAGATCTGACTTCCTTTTATCCCTACCCAAGGATTCTACTTAACGGATGTTGAGTCTCGTCAAGAAGAGGTCATAAGGATAGGATTCAACTCTCATAACAACCAAACCCAAGGAAAAGAAAGACAAAGGCAAATGCTATGACACTCCGCACCTTAATAGAGAGTTTTGAATCACCTATTACCTAGAACTCGTAAACACTCACAACCAAGCAAGGCTAAGGTTAGAAAGGGTTAACAAAGGTAGCATTTAAGCAATCTTAAACTTTGGATAAAGGCAAAAGCGAAACGTGCAAGATAAAGGAAACCGCGGACAACTTTTGGGAAACCACGATCGTGGTTCCTAAATAACAGGCCGTGGAAATCCTCGTTTAAGGGTTTCGTCTCACAACTCTCAGGGCCCGATCTGTTAAGGCTCAATCTATCATCATCTGTACCACAACCATCAACCCTTCACCCTAGAATTGTAGGAGGGTTTAGCCAACAATCATCATCGTAATCAAATCAAGATTAAAGAAAGAAATCAAGAAGGACATGCAATCAAGAAGAACACAAAGATGAATAAAACCAACCTTCAAAGATTCAATTACTCAATCAATCAAACAATATAAAATCCCAAAATTTGTTCTCGAAGACAAAAATCAAAGACTAGAACAATCTCACGAATCTCTCAAGTGGAATCAAGAACTTCTTCAATCTCCTCCAATGATGAAACAATCCTTTCCGAAGTACGGAAAATGGAATCCAAGAACGCCGTCTTTCCGGCCTAAAGCGGGATCTCCGTCTACCACGTGATATTTGAAATGCAACCGTCAACCTCCTTTTATAAAATAAAATTAGGTCAAAAGGCTCCTTCCTTTCTTGCTGACGTGGCAATTAACGTAACGGTCTTTTCCGAAGAAAACCACGGGTGACGTCACAAAACCACGGCCGTGGTTCCTCCCGTGGTGACTCTCGACCTTCGTTTCCACGTGTGAAATTCAATTAATATCAAAACGCCGGCCGTGGAACTTTCTTTTGGGCCGTGGTTCTTCCTTTTCGACGCTTTTCACCTTTGCTTCACTTCATACTTCTTCCAATGAAGCTCCAATGCTTCCCAATGAAATCCTCATCGACCAATGCTTAGTGAATGGTCTCTTTCCATTCCATTTCAGCTCCAATTCACCTAAAATTACAACAAAGCTTGTGTAGATCTTGATTCTAAGATAATAGGTGAATATATTCAATAAGTGCTATGAATGCATGTCCTTGTACTCAAAAGAAAGGGAAAAACTACCTATATGCATATCTAAACTACGTCATATTTCATGCCATCAAAATACCCCATACTTGCCTCTTGCTTGTCCCCAAAGAAGGTTCAAAATCTAGAATACAAAGATGTATGAAATATAAATGCAAAGACAAGGAAAAACACAATATTTTTGGATCGGTGCTTCTATTCAAATATCGCTCTCTACACTTGTTTCATAGCTTTCTGAAAAATCGTTATGTGAACAAAAAGACTCATGCCTTGAAAAGAACAATCATATCTTGCAAAAGTTTCAAAATAAGCATCATAACCTGACGCGAAATAAAAAACAATCATGAGAAAAATCCAATTTGGACCACAAAGCCAAACAACAATCTCAAAGATCTTAAGATCTTTCAAATCAAGGTCAAAGAAACGTGTTAGGGTGGGATATGTATAGGATATGTGGTACAAAATCCGGGAAAGAGGACAATAACATCACAAACTTTTCAAGCACTCTTCAACTTCCACCAATAGGAGCTTTGCTCTTCTTTTTCAACATAACTTTTCGACTTTACTTTTTGAGATCAAGGAAAGAGGTGCACAATAACCGAAGCCTTGGAAATCAGCATTAACTCAAATTTTCGAGTTGCCTCAAACCGTGATGCACAATACAATGACTCGTTAGGAATATCGCTCAATCCAACTTTGGCAAGACACAAATACCCGGCTATGTGAACGGTGCTGAGCTACTCATCATCATGATTGACTTCCCCAAACCTATTTTCTAACCCACTTCATCACTTCAACTTCAAACTTCACACTTTCGTGCAATTGCATCCTAATTCCCGGATAGGTAATAAAGAGGCAAAATAATGATATTCATGAGGAGCTAAAAGGTGATCAAGAAGAAGAAAGGAATCAAAAACTGAAATGCCTTAATCATATCGATAAGAAGCGTAAGAACTTATAAAAGTGGTTTCAACCTTCAATTTCTCAACATGATTTAAATCAAATTCCAAATTATAAAACTTGCAAGAAAATTCAACAAAACATTCAAATCCTTCACATATCACAATTCATTTTAAACACATAAAAATCATCAAAAACCCAATTCACTAGTAGTTTTCTTCATTAAGGTCATCTCCAATCCTAGAAGCACAAATTTTTTTAAATTTTCCAATTTTTTGGTTTTTTTTCAAAGCTAACAAAATGCAATGCAATAACGAAACATGTGACAAAAATAATGGAAAAGCAAGTACGATGGACATACAAGCAAGCAAGTATCTGATGACATGAATTATGACCTATTTTTAGGCATGTATTTATATAGATTTTCCCTTTATTTTGCATGCATAGACATACATTCATGGCATTTATGGTTATATTCACCTACTTTGCAAGAATAGAGATCTACATAGAGTTTTATTGCATTTGTAGGTAATTTGGCGAATTATGGAGCGAAATAGCATATTTATGGATCAAGCCTTGAAGCGGGACAAAAAAGAGCATAAAAGGAAGCTAGGACGCGCCAAAGTATCTTCTGATACCGTCTGGTGGCCCAAAGTATATTCTAATACCGTCTGACGCGCCAAAGTATCTTCTGATACCGTCTGACGCGCCAAAGTATCTTTTGATACCGTTTGGCGGCCCAAAATATCTTCTGATACCGTCTGACGCGTCAAAGTATTCTCTGATACCTTCTGACGCGGCCTAGAGTGTTTTCTGATACCAACGGGCTCGACTTCTTTTCAGCCTAAATATTTAGGGTTTTATCCTTAAACCCTATATTTATCCCTACATATATCGGAGAGCCTTCAACATTGAAGGGCGGACAGTGACAGTCCCAGGACTTGGATCCCCAAAGAGAGGGAGGCTTGAAGATTTTATTGCGTACAAGGAAGATTCGGAGAAGGACGCATTTTGGAGATTGTGTACTTTGAGATTATCTTAGGGTTTACCTTTGGAGACGGATTGACACTCCGTTCTTCATTGTTCCTTAAGATTATTGTGAGAATTTCTATTCTTTTTTTTTTCCAGCATTCATTCGATACAAACATTTGTTATTGGATTTTAGATTGTTTATTTGAATATCAGTGAGTTTTCGAGGTTTTACTATTATTCTCTTTTAAACTTGATTATTGATTTGATAATGATGGTTATTGGCTAAAACCTTTTAGCGATTCTAAGGTGAAGGGTTGATAGTTGTGGCTTAGATGATGATAGATCAATCGTAATTTGATTGGACCCTAAGAGTGTGAGAAAACTTGTCGATGAACCTAAATCACGACCTGTTCTTGAACTCCACGGCCGTGATTCCTCAATAACTACCCGTGATTTTACCTATTTTACGACCTTTGCTTTTGCTTTAATCCAAAGTTAAAGATTTGCTTTAACCTAGCTTTGGTTTGCCTTTCTTAGGTAGTAGTGACACTCAACATCCTCTATTTCGGTTTCGAGTGTCACAACCTTAACTGTTTTAGCCTATCTTTGATTCCTTGGGTTTGGGCTGGGGTATTTGAGTTTAATTCTTGTCCTTAGATCCTTTCTATACTACAGCCTCAACAACCTTTATAGAGAGTGTTCTTTGGGTTAGACATATAAGGTTTTGGAACTTCCCCGTACATTACCTTACTTTAGTATACCCTTGTAATTCTCAACTCTGTCCTTATATCTATAGTATATCTTGAATCGATTGCCACAATTAGACACCTTGATCTTTAGGGTTGCTGTTTTCCCCAATATTTGCAAAGCTGCTACACTTTTACTTGCTCGATTTCTTGAAACTGGTTTTGTTTCACCAATTCCCTGAGTTCGATACTCTGGAATACTTGCTAATCTACGCCGATCCGTACACTGTGGGTTCGCTTGCTCTTATTCTAGTTTTATAAATTTAAAACTTATTTGCACGCACACTTTGAGCGAACAATATCTCAAAGTAATTAGGTATTCAACCACCCCATACTTGAACCACACGTTGTCCCCAACGTGCAATAAAAGTAGAGGTAAAAGTACAGAAACTCAAAAGTTCGGCAGAGTAGCTAAGGAGCGAATGTCATCATCAAAGCGGTGATGAGAATGGATGCCACTGCAGGTCATAGAGGTGGTCGAACTGGTCATGGTAAAGATCTCGTATCATCTGTTGCACCTGCTCGACGGTGCCAAGGTGGTTGTCCATGCTATCCATCCTCTGCTGCAATGTAGGAAGCCACGGAGAATGCTCATCGAACCATGAGGGACGCTCTGAAGTGA
The DNA here is from genome assembly GCA_033239045.1 of Fagopyrum esculentum. Classification (NCBI taxonomy): domain Eukaryota; kingdom Viridiplantae; phylum Streptophyta; class Magnoliopsida; order Caryophyllales; family Polygonaceae; genus Fagopyrum; species Fagopyrum esculentum. Next base: position 101,988,073 of record BSUD01000005.1, read on the forward strand.
TGGCTCGTCGCTGGGAAGGACTAGCTCGAGGGCGTCGGGCGGTGGACCTCCTAGGAGGCTCGTGCTGCTCCCCCATAGATGAAAATGAAGATGGCAACTCCTGAGAACTACCGAAATCCCCATCAACCCTATAATCGTTGGGACCGGTGTCCGTCCCAATGTCCATGTAATCCTGGCTCTGTCCTCCTGCCGCCTCAACTGCGGCATCCTCCTCCTCATAGTCTGGACCTCCCATCTCAACATGCATCGGCTCAAACGTCAACTTCTAGTTGACGTTGTTCCGAATGGTGTATTCCGCCTTCCATGGAATCCCTCTCGTACCCTTACCCTCCCAGGGCATAGCAGCATGTGGAGGTCCTCTGTGTCGGGGAATCAAAATGCCCCGATGAATAAAACGCTCAAGACCAAGAGGCCTAGCCTCTGCAGCAAGCTCACAAGCTGAAAAATCAACCCCTAAGCGGCGAGCGATGTAGGTCACAATACCTCCCACACAAATATTTCCCTTAGCCTTATTTTTGATCTTTCTAAGGCTATCAGCTAGTAGAGTGGCACAATCAGGAGCGGTACCGGTAGCTATGCAAAACAATATGAACAACTCATCGGCTTTAAGCCGCTGTGGTATCTCGGTCCTAGGAAAAAGACATTCGGACATGATCCGATGTGCTAGCTTGAAAGACAAATTGTATATCAAGCTCTCCTTAGAGTCGGCCGGATGCCACTATCTACAGAATTAACCACCATAACAATACTCTCCCAGAATGCACGAGGTCTAGTGTTCCTAGGGAAGGTCCCGTTAGTAGTATCACTAAACCTGAAAATCTGAGCGAACCTCCCAATAGACATGTTGTAGTTCTGATTCATCATCATGAACTTAACCGTTCTCTCCCTAGCATCATGATCAAAGGAGCTAAGAAACTCTATGGTGAGCTCCTCATAAGTATGCTCCCTAATACCGATGAACTCTCTAAGCTCGGCATTGTCAATCATCATTTTGAGATCATCCAAAACATTCAAACATTCAAGCTCCTCAAGTACAAGGTACCTAGGGGCTACAATGATGCGAGGTTGGATGGTTTTGTATGTCTTTTTGTGTTCTTCTAATATGCGGGGGAGTCTAGGAGGTGGTGGTTGTTGTTGTGGGGGTTGTAGTGGTGGTGGTTGGGATGAGGAAGAGGCTCTCTTACTTTTTTTGAACAAATTCCGACCACTTCTACGCAAACTATCCATAACTGGCAAAACCACGGCCGGATCTTCACAAACCACGCCCGTGGAACTCAATAACACCCTGTGGAATTTGTCGATTTTTTAGAAATCGGCAGCAACATACAACAAACTCAACAAAAACAGTCCTAGGCTATTTCTACTTCCAATTTCGTCCAATTCTCTAGCAAATCATCAACAAAATCGAACCAAGATCAAGTTTAAAGAAAAACCTAGGTTTTTGGATTGAGAAATAAAAAATGCATGCTGATTTCAAGTCCGTTTGTGTTGTTTGAGCATAGAATCATCAAGAGAATGATGAGAGCTTCGACTTAGGAAGAAGAATCGTCGCAATCGGTTGCCGGATCGAAGATCGGGGCCGGGGTTAGGGGTTGGCGATTTCCGCTGCGTAGGGCGTGGTTTTGGGGATTTTTGGCGCTGCAACAAAGTGAAGACGACTAATTTATACTTTCATGAAATTTTGGAAAACCACGACCCCCTGGAAACACCACGGGCGTGGAACCAACCGTGGCGCCTCTCGACTTGTGCTTCCACGGCCAAAAATAGGAAACCACGGCCGTGGAAACCTGTTTATGCTTGTGGAATCCCTTTTTACGTCCTTTTTCGACAATTCCGACTTTGCTATTCTTTTTCACATCCTTTCTTGATATTTCCTAGTTCCTGTCATCCAAAGACACAAGAAAAACCGGGAACGAACCAACGAAAACAGAAAAAACAAACTAACTAAGCTAATCTAAGAAAAAGGGAAAAAGAAGCAATACCTTGGGTTGCCTCCCAAGAAGCGATTTGTTTAAGGTCCTAAGCCAGACCATTCCTTTTGCTTGCTTAAGTGAGGAGGGTATGTGTAAGCTCCTCAATCTAAACTTCCGGTATGTACTTCTTTAGTCGTTGACCATTGACCATGAAAGCTCCGCATTGTTCACCCCATACTTCAACTACACTATGGGGGAAAATATGTTTAATTACAAATGGTCCGGTCCAACGAGACTTCAACTTACCGGGAAATAGACGAAGATGAGAGTTTAAGAGAAGTACAAGATCGCCTTATTTCAGGTCCTTCGGAACGATGTGCTTGTCGTGCCACCTCTTCGTCCTATCTTTGTATATCCGCGCATTCTCATATGCACTCAAGCGGATTTCTTCTAGCTCATTAATGTCAAGAAGGCGCTTCTCTCCAACCTCCTTTATGTCAAAGTTCAGCCACTTAGTCGCCCAATAAGCCTTGTGCTCTAGCTCAACGGAGAGATGACAATATTTCCCATACACAAGGTTGTATGATATGGTGCCAATGGGAGTCTTGAAAGCTGTCCGGTATGCCCAAAGTGCATCGTGGAGCTTTTGTGACCAATCTTTCCTAGTTCTAGAGACAGTTTTCTCTAGAATGGCCTTGATTTCTCTATTTGATATCTCTACTTGGCCGCTAGTTTGAGGATGATAGGGGGTGGCAATCTTGTGGGTCACCCCATACTTGGCTAGTATAGCTTCAAATTTACGGGCGGTGAAGTGCGTTCCTCCATCACTAATGATGGTTCGGGGCTTCCCGAACCTTGGGAAGATCGTTCTATTAAAAGAACTTCACTAACACCATAGCATCATTGGTGGGAGAAGAAATCGCTTCACCCATCTTGAAACATAGTCTACAGCCAGAAGTATGTATTGGTTTCTGCAAGAAGATAGGAATGGTCCCATAAAGTCCACGCCCCATACATCAAAGATCTCTACTTCTTCGGTGTTGTTGAGCGGCATCTCATTCCTCCGTGAAATATTTACTGTTCTTTGACAAGCATCGCAACAAGAAACAAACCGTTGCACGTCCTTAAATAAAGTAGGCCAAAAGAAACCGGTTTGCAATACCTTGGCACAAGTCTTGTGATAACTAGCATGTCCTCCACAAGGTAGAGAGTGGCAATGTCGGATGACGCTTTCAACTTCGTATTCCGGTATGCACCTTCGAAAAAGGCCATCTAGACCTCTTTTGAAGAGTAGAGGTTCATTCCAATAGTATTGTCGGATGTCTATGAATAATTTCTTCCTTTGAGTATAGGATAGTCCGGGAGGTATTTCTTGACAAACCAAATAATTTATAAAATCAGCAAACCATGGTTCGTTACCTCTAGAAATGTGATGGAGACATTTTTCCATCATGTGCAGTTGCTCTTCAAGGGACGAGTCGTCTATGAGTAAGTCGTCTTCTATGATGTGGGGAGACGACTTAGATGGTCCGCCATGGAGTTCTCGGATCCCTTCTTGTCTCGGATCTCTAAATCGAACTCTTGGATGAGGAGAATCCACCTAATCAGCCGCAATTTTTCATCCTTCTTGGTGAGCAAATACCGTATGGCTGCATGATCGGTGTAGACAATCACCTTCGCTCCTACAAGATAAGAATGAAACTTTTCAAAAGCATAAATAACTGCAATCAATTCCTTCTCCGTAGTGGCATAGTTGCGTTGAGCTTCATCTAGCGTCTTGCTAGCATAATAGATGGCATGAGTTCGTCCATCTTTCTTTTGTCCTAATACCACTCCTACATCCACGTCACTTGCATCGCACATCACTTCGAATGGAAGATTCCAATCCGGAGGTTGAATGATGGGTGCTGAGATTAATGCTTCCTTAATCCTGTAAAAGGCATTTAGACATTCCTTCGAAAGTTCAAAGACTACATCCTTCATTAGTAGGTTTGTCAATGGCTTGGAAATCTTAGAAAAATCTTTAATGAACCTTCTAGTAAATCCAGCAAGTCCAAGGAAACTCCTTACCCCCTTCACCGATGATGGTGGAGGTAGCTTCTCGATTGTCTCGATCATGGCTCTATCAACCTCGATGCCACGATTCGAGACTGAATGACCTAAAACAATTCCTTCAGTCACCATACAATGAAACTTTTCCCAGTTTAGGACAAGGTTAGTATCTTCACAAAACTGCAGGACTAAGGAATGGTTAGCAAGATAATTATCAAAAGAAGAGCCATATACGGAGAAGTCGTCCATGAAAACCTCCATAATATTTTCGATATACTCAGAAAATATTGCCATCATGCACCTTTGAAAGGTGGCTGGAACGTTGCACAAACCGAACGGCATCCTCCTGTAAGAGAACGTACCTTAAGGGCACGTGAATGCGGTCTTCTCCTGATCGTCTAGGTGGATGGGAATCTAAAAGAAACCACTATACCCATCCAAGTAACAGAAATGAGAGTGTTGCACTAACCTTTCAAGCATTTGGTCAATGAAAGGTAGAGGGAAGTGATCCTTCCTAGTTGCAACATTTAGCTTCCGGTAGTCAATGCAAACACGCCATCCCGTAACGGTTCTAGTAGGGATTAACTCGTTGTTCTTGTTAGTCACAACGGTCATTCCCCCTTTCTTTGGAACAACGTGGACGGGGCTCACCCACTTGCTATCGGATATGGGAAAGATGATACGTGCATTAAGAAGTTTGAGGACTTCTTTCTTCACAACCTCTTTTATGATCGGATTTAACCGTCGTTGAGGTTCACGTGAAGGTCTATGGTCATCCTCCATTAATATTTTATGCATGCACAAAGAAGGTTTGATACCTATAAGATCATCAGTTGTGTATCCTATGGCTTTCCTATGTAATCTCAAAACATTCATAAGCCTAGCATGCTCATCATCAGTAAAGGCAACGCTAATTATGACCGGATATGGGCGTTGATATTGGCTCTAAATTCAGCCGTCTTTAATAGCGGAAAGAATTTGGTAAGGAACTCCGTGGTCATCTCTTCCCAAGTGTTCACTCTTCCGGTTGGAAGTGATTGGTACCATGTTAGTGCTTTATCCTTCAAAGAGAAAAAGAAGACACGCGGCTTATAATTGTTATTCTCGCACCTTGAAGGTCTCAATGTTTCCATCAAGATCTCACAATTCTGAAGATGTTGGTGCGGTGACTCTCTCTCCATTCCTCCAAAGCGATTCTGCTGGATCATAGTAATCACCGGAGGTCTAAACTTGTAGTCACGATCAGTTGGATCTTCCAAGTGCACGCCCGGACGGCGAGCTTGCTGGACCGGATCCATCCGTTGCCCAAGTGTTTGTGGAATACCTGCAAACGGATCAGTTGGATCCACTCTTGGTGGAGGTGGTGGTGGTACATAAACTGGTGGTGGCAAGATGTTAACGGGCGCTGGTGGAGGTGGATTAACCACAACTCTAGCATCCGTGTCTCTCTCCTGATTCGCCAGTTGTGCTTGTACTATCATATCGGCCATTTCGGCTCGAATTCATTCTTGTAGAGTAGCTTGATAAGCTCTCTCTTTCCTCAAGGCTTCTTCTTGTTGCCTTATCTGATCTCGAGCTTCAGTTAATTCAGCTCTAAGATCCTCCAACTATTGATTGTTGTTAGCGGCCATTTCCTTAGCCTCTCTCAACTTCTTTTTGTAAGTCTTTTTCGGTTCAGAATTGTAAGGAACGATTTCTTTACCTGTTCACGTTCTTCGCATAAACCTAAGAAAAGATCTTGCAAGAACACTCAGCAAGAGTAATCAGTAGCAAAGGTAGAAGCTACGAAGCTAGACAACCGTGGATTGGATTGGTCTTGACCAATTTCCTGGAAACGGCACCAAAAATTTGTTCGCTCCCAAAGGTGTGTGCGCAAAAAAAGCTTTAAATTTATATCCAAGAATTAAGCATAATGATAGCGAACCCGCATTGTACTGATCAATCGTAGTATGGGTTGATATTCCGGAGTCGATATATATTAGGGAATCGGTGAGAACAAAGCACTAAAGGTAATCCAACTTGGGTAGCAAGCAATGCAATGATCACAATAAAGAATATAGAAGCAAGAATAATGAGGATATGCAAATTCTCAAGATTCAAGTATCTGGTTGCGGTCTTCGATTCAAGATATCTAAGGATATGTACGGACAAAGCTGGGTAACAAGGTATATATCTTCGGTAGGATGTCGTCCGGTGAAGATCCGACTTCCTTTTATCTCAACCCAAGAATTCTACTTAACGGATGTTGAGTCTCGTCAAGAAGAGGTCATAAGGATAGGATTCAGCTCTCATACCAACCAAACCCAAGGAAAAGAAAGAAAAAGGCAAAGGCTATGACACTCCGCACCTTAATAGAGGATTTTGAATCCCCTATCACCTAGAACTCGTAAACACTCACAACCAAGCAAGACTAAGTTTAGAAAGGGTTAACAAAGGTAGGATTTAAGCAATCTTGAACTTTGGATAAAGGCAAAAGCGAAACGTGTAAGATAAAGGAAACCACGGGCAGATCTTGGGAACCACAGTCGTGGTTCCTAAAGAACAGGCCATGGAAATCCTCATTCAAGGGTATTGTCTCACAACACTCAGGCTCCGATCTGTTAAGGCTCAATCTATCATCATCTGTACCACAACCCTCAACCCTTCACCTTATAATCGCAGGGGGGTTTAACCAACAATCATCATCGCAATCAAATCAAGATTAAAGAAAGAAACCAAGAAGGGCATGCAATCAAGAAGAACACAAAGATGAATAAAACCAACCTTCAAAGATTCAATAACTCAATCAATCAAACAATATATAATCCCAGAATGTGTTCTCAAAGACAAAAATCAAAGACTAGAACAATCTCACAAATCTCTCAAGTGGAATCAAGAACTTCTTTAATCTTCTCCAATGGTGAAGCAATCCTTTCTGAAGTACGGAAAATGGAATCCAAGAACGCCGTCTTTCCGGCCTAAAGCGAGATCTCCATCTAAAACGTGATATTTGAAATGCATCAGTCAACCTCCTATTATAAAATAAAATTAGGTTAAAAGGCTCCTTCCTTTCTTGCTGACGTGACAATTAACGTAACGGTCTTTTCCGAAGAAAACCACGGGTGACGTCACAAAACCACGGCCGTGGTTCCTCCCGTGGTGACTCTCGACCTTCGTTTCCATGTGTGAAATTCAATTATTTATCAAAACCCCGGCCGTGGAACTTCCTTCTTGGCCGTGGTTCTTCCTTTTCGACGCTTTTCACCTTTGCTTCACTTAATACTTCTTTCAATGACGCTCCAATGCTTCCCAATGAAATCCTCATCGACCAATGCTTAGTGAATGGTCTCTTTCCACTACATTTCAGCTCCAATTCACCTAAAATCACAACAAAGTTTGTGTAGATCTCGATTCTAAGATAATAGGTGAATATACCCCGTAAGTGTTATGGATGCATGTCTTTGTACTCAAAAGAAAGGGAAAAACTACCTATATGTATATCTAAACTACGTCATATTTCATGCCATCAGCACACACAACCATCATCATTCAACTAACATCTGAAAGCCAACTAAGTAAGTCTAAAGGACTTACCTGAATCAAATCACCTTGTTATCTCAACTCAGTCTGCAACCGCAAGAACTTAACCGCCTGTTATAAAAGGCAAGTGGATCAATAAGCTATCCCACTTTCTTAGAAGTCTTCAACTTCTAAGATACTCAAATTTATCATCAGAGAAATTTCCAAAAATACTCTCATAAGGGTAAATGACTATTTTACCCCTCGGTCTCAAAACACTAGAAATATTCCTAGAATATTTCCAAAACTTCCTATGGAACTCAAAACCATAATCCAAAACTCACAAGGAAGATTAACTAAGTTGGAAGGTTTTTCCAGTTTTGACTTTCATGAGAACTCTCTAGGATCCTACTTTGACCCAACTTAAGATACTCATACAAAAATCTAAAAATCCGAAATAAAAAATCTAACCTTTCTATGCAATGCACTCTACTCATTAGAAGAAACAAATCTTAAAAAGGATCAATAACTAATCCTACACAAAAGTCTAAAGTTGCCACTAAGGTACAAAATTCTCCATACTTGGCCAAAATAACGCCATTCTTACAAACTGCACTACAACCCTACGTCCGGACCTTATAACTCTAAATCCGACTGTTGGATCGTTCCCAAATTTTAATACATCAAACTACATATATCCACCTACAACATATCAAAAATTCAATGGTTCATGATCACTCTAAGGTATCTAAAGACTTCCTCAAAGACAACAACTCACAAACAAAATTCTAAAAAAAATAAAGAGGAGTGCAGGAAGTCCTGACTTCGATTCTCACTGTCAACCATCTCTGTTATTAAAAATGTCCAATGGTCCCAAGTACAATTCTCATGGACAGCAAAACTGAAATGAGCTTCTTCTTCAACATCCTAGGATCTACCCTTGCCAACAACCTTTACGCCCCTGATGATATGCAGATGTACACTAGAACATTCGAGGGCTCTGTGCTACTCTAGCATCACAAACATCTAACTACCACAACTATTACCTATTGACCAAACTTGCAATGTAAAAGGGACTCACCTCAAAACTCACAACCCTCTCGATCACCCGTTGACGATCTAAACTTAGGGAAGATGAGGCGGCTTAGTTCGATGTCTTTACAACCGCCGCGAGAAGTCCGATCGACTACGGTACTGAACAGATGACATACCGTTTAGTATACTCGATCGCCATAACAACATTAGTCAATGTTCGACGAGAGAAAGGTACGGAGGCTTACCTCGGCGATGTCGATCGATGACGGTACGGCTGTAATAACCGAAAAATTTAATTCCGATTAATTCCGAGTCAAACCGAGTTTTAGAGACCTTGACCTCTTTAAGATACCTAACTTTATGACTAGAATTAATTTTATCATTTTATGTAAGTATTATAACCACATAAAATTATGAAAAATACACCAAACCCTAGTTATATATATATCTAAGTCTTTTGACGAGTTTTGACGAAGTCATGACGAGATCCAGACGAAGTCATGACAACTTTTGACAAAATCAGGACATGAGTTTGACAAGCCCAATTTCAGCCATGAGCCTTACCATCCGGGCCCGTTTCGAGTAAGGCAACTGGCCCGTTAAGGCTCCTCCCATCCCCTCTTCTGCGTTGCTTGCCCTAGCCGTGCCTCACAGCAACAGGCCTTCGTTTGCGCCTCCACACTGGCGAGCCGCAGTAGGCTTCGTCCGGACAACAGTGCCTCGCTCTGCACGTCTCTCCCCCTCACGCAGCAGCCAGCGGCGCCGGAACCCTAGCAGCCCTCTCCTCTTCCCCCTATTGACTCCAGCCGGCGCCATCTCCCCTCGCACGCCTCTCCTGCGTCGCACGCCTCTCCTGCATCGCACGCCTCTCCCGCGCCGCACGTCTCTCCTCGTCTAGCCAGCAGCGTCGGAACCCTAGCAGCCTCCCCTCTTCCCCCTGTTGACTCCAGCCGGCGCCATCTCCCTCTCCACACACACGCGGCGCAGTGGACCTTGTTCGGCAAGGTGAGCTTTCTGCCTCCCTTTTCCCTCTTTAACTTCCTCCTTACTGCTGACTAGTGCAATCTGGACAGCGGCCTCCCCAGCAGATCGTGGACAGCCGCTTGCAACAACCGACTCTTTCCTTCTGATGCAGATCTCTAACCAAGGAACCCTAACAGCAGCAAGTCATGACCCTTCTTTGCCTTCATTCACACAAGCATGCTTTGTCCGGCTAGTTGGGTAAGGATCGCAACCCTCTCCTATGTGTTACCCTCTTTGTGTATGTGCTGATGAGAGTATAAAATTATGTCTTTAGACCCTCCATAGAAGCCCTAGAAGATGGCTTGAAGAGCTGCTGCGTTTTTCTGGGTTGTAAGGTGACGAACATTCAACTTTGAGGTCAGATTTGGGTAAGCTAGACTCTTCCTTTGCTCCTGGTTTTTGGATATGTTGTTGTCGGTATTGCAGTGTAAAACATACTGAAATTTGGGCTTAATCTGAGTTATAGTTTAGGAGATATGATTTTCTCAAGTTGGCTATTCAAGCAGTTTTTTTTTTGGGTGCTGAGAGTGAGGAAATTTGCTTGAGATGCAGTTTTGTAGAATAAATTTGGAGGGGTTATTGACTTCTGTTAGACTTGAATTTTCGGACAAGTTATAGTTGATATAGTATAGTAGATCATACTAAAATTTCAGAGGAATCCATGTTATGGTTTGAGAGATATGAGGTTTCAAAGTTCAGTTTTATAAATGTGCTGAATTGAGAAAAACAGCATGGGATGCTGTTTTGTGAGATAGTTTAAAATAAGCTTTTGATCTCTGTTAGGCTTGAATTTTTGATATGATATAGTTGACATCTTGTTGTAGATCATATTAAAATTTGGGAAGAATCGGAGTTACGGTTCGAGAGTTATTGTGTTTCAAAGTTGACGTTTTTATATATGTGCTGAGTGTTGGGGGAAAACATCAAGTGATGCTGTTTTGTGAGATGATTTTGAATAAGCTCTTGATATCCTTTCCGGCTGAATTTTGGATATATTATAGGTAAGATTTTATAGTAGAACATATCAAAATTTGGGATAAATCCAGTGAGTGGTTTAGGAGTTATGATTTTTCAAAGTGTACTCAGATTTTGGCTAAGTATAGGAAACTTCAAGTGTTGTAACCAACTTTGGAATTTTTATAAAAATGATGGATGAACAGTTTTGAGAAATTCTTGCTCCTAAGGGTAGAGGGAACATCATAGATGATCTAGAGAATTGTTTCGGAATTTTTATAAGCTTTTACGAATTTTATATTTGAAACCGAAGTTAGACCTTTACGATCTTTCGGAAAATAGGAAAATAGGAAAAATGCCAGTTTGTAACCAAACTAAACTTTAGGAGTTAGAATATGATTTTAGAGTCTCAAATAGAAGTTTAGACATGAATTTTGGAAATTCTGGGAGTTTCGGGACCAAGGGTAAAATAGTCATTTGACCCTAAATTAGTACTGTAACTAGTTATGTTTTACTACGTTCTTTTATCTTAGAAGTCTTAGACTTCTAATTACGTGGGAGTGTGCTAATGCACTTATCTCCTTTGACAGGCAACTGAGTTGCTACAGTTTACAGAGCGAGTTTGGTTTACAGAGAGTCGAGCTTTATACCAGGTAAGTCCCTTGGGCTTACTTAGCTGACTTCTAAATATGAGCATGAATGATGATAGTGGCGTGTGATTGGAATGTTTAGAGAGATAGGTTGAGATATATTTACCGACCTATACTTGGCCTAAGAGTAACGGGCGGTGGCATTCTGCTCAGTTAGCTTGCGAGCGCTGGGGGTTTCTTTAGGGACTATTCCATGCTCGGTTTGTAGTGATGCTACCGGCGGAGGTCAGCTAGACCTACACCCAGTTGGTAAGGAACGGAGGCGAGAGCTGTTAATAGCTCTCGTGCCACAACTTAAATTGAATAATGTGAATCACTTAAATAATAGATAATAAACGGTTGAGTGCCAGCATGATGTTTGTTTATAATTTTTTCTGCGTGTGTTTGTGCTATTGTTATTCTACTTATATTTGGATTGTTAGCTAACGGTTTATCCGTGTTGTAGATCTGTAGAGATAGACAGTTGCAGAGAGATCCGGAACGGATGGTCAGCCGGGTCTACGTACTCATTAGATGGGGACGGGGGAGTTTTCCATACGTCATGCATGTTATGTATCTTTATATATGTTGTAAGGCTGTCACATGTGTACGTTTATACCATTAAAAATATTATGTTTCAGAAATTGTTTTAAATACATTTGTGCCTTGTTGTAAGATCCAAGTAATGTTGTTGTTAAACCAAGGTCGGGACCCATTGTGAGGTCCTAACCAGTAGCTCCCCGAGTTCCGAGAAATTGGGGTGTTACAACATGGTATCAGAGCACGGTTGGCAACAATGGCACTTGAAATCTTCTAAAAGACCGAATGTATAAAATAACTAGAACCCGAAAGGGGTCTAAGATTTTCAAAACGGATTTCTGTTTTTTTTTCACACGTGCATAGTCGGGTTGTTGGGTTAGTAGTACGTCGGACCACCATCGTTCTCCGTGGATCTCTGCAGCTTAGTAGATGAGAAATAGTTTGTGGACTTATAGTATTGTATGTTTATGTATGTTATATGTATATCTATACGCATGTAACTTTTAATACCTTAAAGGATAGGAAATATACTTTAGTTGAGTTAATATCATGCGATCATCGCCTTATGATAAAATTTTAGTAGATCGTAAAGAGTATCTCTATAGGAAAATAATGGACTCCGACCTCGGAGTAAAGTAATGTGTCTTGACGTACATTTTGGCGATTCCTACAATCCTTTGAAGAACGAGTTGACATAAAGTGAAGATTAAAAGATGATTCTTAACCACGAGAATAATTAGATAAGAAAGAATATCAAATAAACTCAGATAGAAGTGACAGAAGTCCATACAAGGAATTTAGCGGTGGGAAGACGAGAGATGAAACTCAAGAATATTCGTAAGGACTGATAAGAAGCGCAAATTGAAGCGGACAAAATCGGAATACAAATTAAGTGGTGTCGAGTACAACTACACTTGGCGGGTTAAATGACAGTGCAACAAAGGTGGACGACGCCATAGGCAAGTATGGGCCTGAGAGTACAAAGAAGATATGGTGTTGACCCCGATGTGAAGAATTAAAGAAGTACAAAAAAAAAGAGTTACAGACGAGAAATAAATTTCTTCATCTAAGAGATGGCTTGACTTCCTTAAAGATTCAAGAATTTTGAAAGAAATCATGAAACAAGTATCAAATACAATAGAAGTTTGAAATTTCGACAACATATTTCTATAAAGGTGGAATCACAAAACTACACCAACCAATTCGGAAGAATGTGAGAAAATGAGATTGGTGGACTCAAGGGTCCGCAATAATTTCTCATTTACAAAGAGATTTAAGTTACCAACACTAACAGTTCATACCAGAGAACCGCAAACAGATGATGACTAAAGTAAGGAGAATCGCGAAGACACGCTTACAAGCTAATGTGGAAGACTTGATGAACTCATTGACGACAGATGAATGCTAGGACTAGACTCAGAAGAGTATAGTGACCTCATAAGAGAACAAGAGAAGTGCAGACTGTGGAAGAAACTAAAAGAGTATTAACAAAGAAACTAGAGGAGATAGATTTTCACCAAGTCTATCAAACTTCAAAAGAGATAGAAGAACAATAAGTCTGTGATCTTATGGAAGGTCAACTACATACCAGTCAGTAATAATTGAGACATAACACGTGCGGGTCAACCAGTGGTAACTGGTTATCAGATAAGGAGGATAACCATAGAATGATGAAAGAATTTTATAGACGTCTAGAGGACCCTTCAAGAGATCAACAACGACAAATGTGAAGCTAAATCGATCCGCGTGCTAGTACCTTAATAATAACATGGAGTGAGTTCGAGCAAGGAACCCTAATTAAGAACTTAAGAAGAAAGACTAGACGGCCAGAAAGGACCCCCTTTATGTCATTGAAGACCAAGGGAAGCGTGTGAGGGATTTACTACCTACTGGCTAGGTAAAGGGTGCATATCACAGTTAGTACAAATGGATTATAAAAGAAGAACTAGAGGAGTAAGGAGTATATGATTTTGATAAGGTTCTATGTCAATCAAGACAAAGTGTGTGTAGCATTCCCTACTAGATAAACCGCCAGTAGAGGGAAGTTAAGGTCATGAGAGTCGCGTAGACGTGCTTACAAGCTATAGTAGAAGATCTAGAAAGGACCATTGATATCAGATGGATGACACAGTTGGACTCGAGAAATGGAGTTAGTTCACGGGGGAACTGGAAGTTTGTAATGTAGAATGAGCTAAAGGAGTATAAAGTGATGAACTCGAGTAAGTAGTGCCCGCCAGGAAATTCAACGGCAAAAGAGGTATGAGAAAAGTAAGTCCCGGAAATGGAGATAAGTCAACTATTGACTGACCGACATCAATTGAGGACGTGCAAGAGTTGTTTGGGGATTGACGAGCTATGTACAGTTAAGAAGAGATATCTGTGATTGAGGATTATTGAATTAACTCTACCGATGCTTTGGAGGAGTTCCTCAAGTAGACAACGAAAATCTACTTAGACAACTAAAGGTATAGAGAGAATCGTGTTAGAGGTTACTTCTCGGTTGGTTAAGATCAAACTTCAGTCGAGTCAGGAAGTTTGGATCCGTGTTAGAAGAATTCCAAAAGTAAACGGAAGAGGTCGTCTTCCAACCGTTATCTTAGTCCCTTAAGGCAAGTAAGGAAGGTACTTGGTATTTCATCCGGGTAGGACTTATGGTGTAATTGAGAGGAAGCATTTTGGGTCCATCAATTTGGACTCACGGAAAATGTCCTTACGATTAGCGGGTGACAACATAATTATCAAAGTAGCGCAGCGAAAGCGTGATGAGTCCTAACCCACAGAACCGGAAACTCGAGAGTACAACAAATGACGTGTCGAGTTTAAGACGATGATAATTGGTGAAATGCGTTTCGTTTAGAAGGAACGTGAAATAGGCTACGTGGAGTGACAAGAACTTTTGTCGAGGAACTGTATCACCAACTAGATAGACGAGAAAGTATGTGCACGCAGAAGTATAGAAAGAGAGTGGTACCCCATTATAGATCCAAGTGAAGCATGCCGACCTAGTCACATGTTGGAAGACCAGTAAATTTGGAATTTAATACCTAGCAAGGTACTTTAGAACGAGTTTCTTGATAAAATGAGAAAGGAAGTAACGAAGTAATAAAGGTGTTGTGTAGGGCCTGCACTAACAAGCTCAAGGTGAGTAACTATCAAGTTGAATCTAAAGATAGATAAGAAAAGAAAGCTACGGGAGTGTACTTACAGACCAGTACTCGTACATATAGAAAACATAATCTCAAGAGTAGAGTATAAGAAGAATTTGATACCAGAACAGATCCGAGTGGCGTTGCATGTCAGAGAAATATTATCGGTCTGATAGACGTGAGGGATATAAGAGTAGAATGTTGATGGGGTGTTAGCAGTTATCGAGCAATTAGGATCAAACGATGGTGAGGTAAGATTACCTTGTGCCTAGTGTTGTCATCGCGAATACATTCTATATCACCTAAGATTTCGATATTGCGTAAGAAGCTTGAGTGGAACTAGAGATCTATAAAATAATATGATGACGTCGATAGAATACAAAGATTGACCACCGGGTTTTGGTTGTTAAGTTATATCCAGTTTAAGAAAAAAAAAAATGATCAGATGACGGTTCTTTAATGGAGGAACCATATGACGGAGTCATATTATGACATCAGACCAAGTGAGTTATGATACAACTAGCCTTAAACACTTAGTAAAGTACCGGGAGATGTATAAGGGGGGATATCCTAGATCGGATACCCGGAACCTTCAAAAGAGAAGAAAGAAAATAATTGGAATAAATTACCTCAAGAAGGTCATCAAAAGATTTAGAGGCGAGCTAGGTAAGACAACCTTGTGAGACCTTACAAGCGGAGTTGAAAGTGAGTGAAGGACTACTATTCCTCACCCTATTGAGGAGAACAACCCCATTGGTCAACATATTTAGTTAGAAGGAATACCTACTAGACACGAGTTAGGTCCTCAAAATAGAGGATCGGACAGTTGGGCCGAATGATACCGGTGAGATATTCGATAACCACCCTAAAACATGGTAACAGGCGCTTATGATGTATGTACATGAAAAGATTTTCGGAGAAAGGTGTTTTATGAAAAGCCGACAAGGCTACTTGAGATATTGTGGATAGTATGAAACGTCGTAACCTTCATAGATCTATACAAGATAGTGGTAACCTTGAAAATAACTAGTTAGGGCTTGATCCTGCATATGTGTGTTATGGTTGACTACTTGTTTATTTCATGCTTGAGTGTTTAGTCCTGTGTGTTATATTGATGACCTTTGGTGTTTGAGTACTTAGATGTGGAAATGTTGAGGCTTTTGTGTAGTGATTAGATACACCCGACTGGTGCCTTAAAGACCAGTCATGATTATCTAACCCTAAGTTTCGGGACGAAACTTATTTTTAGGGGGTACTGATGTAATAACCGAAAAATTTAATTCCGATTAATTCCGAGTCAAACCGAGTTTTAGAGACCTTGACCTCTTTAAGATACCTAACTTTATGACTAGAATTAATTTTATCATTTTATGTAAGTATTATAACCACATAAAATTATGAAAAATACACCAAACCCTAGTTATATATATATCTAGGTCTTTTGACGAGTTTTGACGAAGTCATGACGAGATCCAGACGAAGTCATGACAACTTTTGACAAAGTCAGGACATGAGTTTGACAAGCCCAATTTCAGCCATGAACCTTACCATCCGGGCCCGTTTCGAGTAAGGCAACTGGCCCAGTAAAGCTCCTATCTCCCATCCCCTCTTCTGCGTTGCTTGCCCTAGCCGCGCCTCACAGCAACAGGCCTTCGTCTGCGCCTTCACACTGGCGAGCCGCAATAGGCTTCGTCCGGACAACAGTGCCTCGCTCTGCACGTCTCTCCCCCTCACGCAGCAGCCAGCGGCGCCGGAACCCTAGCAGCCCTCTCCTCTTCCACCTGTTAACTCCAGCCGGCGCCATCTCCCCTCGCACGCCTCTCCTGCGTCGCACGCCTCTCCTGCATCGCACGCCTCTCCTGCGCCGCACGTCTCTCCTCGTCTAGCCAGCAGCGTCGGAACCCTAGCAGCCTCCCCTCTTCCCCCTGTTGACTCCAGCCGGCGCCATCTCCCTCTCCACACACACGCGGCGCAGTGGACCTTGTTCGGCAAGGTGAGCTTTCTGCCTCCCTTTTCCCTCTTTAACTTCCTCCTTACTGCTGACTAGTGCAATCTGGACAGCGGCCTCCCCAGCAGATCGTGGACAGCCGCTTGCAACAACCGACTCTTTCCTTCTGATGCAGATCTCTAACCAAGGAACCCTAACAGCAGCAAGTCATGACCCTTCTTTGCCTTCATTCACACAAGCATGCTTTGTCCGGCTAGTTGGGTAAGGATCGCAACCCTCTTCTATGTGTTACCCTCTTTGTGTATGTGTTGATGAGAGTACAAAATTATGTCTTTAGACCCTCCATAGAAGCCCTAGAAGATGGCTTGAAGAGCTGCTGCGTTTTTCTGGGTTGTAAGGTGACGAACAGTCAACTTTGAGGTCAGATTTGGGTAAGCTAGACTCTTCCTTTGCTCCTGGTTTTTGGATATGTTGTTGTCGGTATTGCAGTGTAGAACATACTGAAATTTGGGCTTAATCTGAGTTATAGTTTAGGAGATATGATTTTCTCAAGTTGGCTATTCAAGCAGTTTTTTTTTTGGGTGCTGAGAGTGAGGAAATTTGCTTGAGATGCAGTTTTGTAGAATAAATTTGGAGGAGTTATTGACTTCTGTTAGACTTGAATTTCGGACAAGTTATAGTTGATATAGTATAGTAGATCATACTAAAATTTCAGAGGAATCCATGTTATGGTTTGAGAGATATGAGGTTTCAAAGTTCAGTTTTATAAATGTGCTGAATTGAGAAAAACAGCATGGGATGCTGTTTTGTGAGATAGTTTAAAATAGGCTTTTGATCTCTGTTAGGCTTGAATTTTTGATATGATATAGTTGACATCTTGTTGTAGATCATATTAAAATTTGGGAAGAATCGGAGTTACGGTTCGAGAGTTATTGTGTTTCAAAGTTGACGTTTTTATATATGTGCTGAGTGTTGGGGGAAAACAGCAAGTGATGCTGTTTTGTGAGATGATTTTGAATAAGCTCTTGATATCCTTTCCGGCTTAATTTTGGATATATTATAGGTAAGATTTTATAGTAGAACATATCAAAATTTGGGATAAATCCAGTGAGTGGTTTAGGAGTTATGATTTTTCAAAGTGTACTCAGATTTTGGCTAAGTATAGGAAACTTCAAGTGTTGTAACCAACTTTGGAATTTTTATAAAAATGATGGATGAACAGTTTTGAGAAATTCTTGCTCCTAAGGGTAGAGGGAACATCATAGATGATCTAGAGAATTGTTTCGGAATTTTTATAAGCTTTTACGAATTTTATATTTGAAACCGAAGTTAGACCTTTACGATCTTTCGGAAAATAGGAAAATAGGAAAAATGCCAGTTTGTAACCAAACTAAACTTTAGGAGTTAGAATATGATTTTAGAGTCTCAAATGGAAGTTTAGACATGAATTTTGGAAATTCTGGGAGTTTCGGGACCAAGGGTAAAATAGTCATTTGACCCTAAATTAGTACTGTAACTAGTTATGTTTTACTACGTTCTTTTATCTTAGAAGTCTTAGACTTCTAATTACGTGGGAGTGTGCTAATGCACTCATCTCCTTTGACAGGCAACTAAGTTGCTACAATTTACAGAGCGAGTTTGGTTTACAGAGAGTCGAGCTTTATACCAGGTAAGTCCCTTGGGCTTACTTAGCTGACTTCTAAATATGAGCATGAATGATGATAGTGGCGTGTGATTGGAATGTTTAGAGAGATAGGTTGTGATATATATTTACCGACCTATACTTGGCCTAAGAGTAACGGGCGGTGGCATTCTGCTCAGTTAGCTTGCGAGCGCTGGGGGTTTCTTTAGGGACTAGTCCATGCTCGGTTTGTAGTGATGCTACCGGCGGAGGTCAGCTAGACCTACACCCAGTTGGATAAGGAACGGAGGCGAGAGCTGTTAATAGCTCTCGTGCCACAACTTAAATTGAATAATGTGAATCACTTAAATAATAGATAATAAACGGTTGAGTGCCAGCATGATGTTTGTTTATAATTTTTCTGCGTGTGTTTGTGCTATTGTTATTCTACTTATATTTGAATTGTTAGCTAACGGTTTATCCGTGTTGTAGATCTGTAGAGATAGACAGTTGCAGAGAGATCCGGAACGGATGGTCAGCCGGGTCTACGTACTCATTAGATGGGGACGGGGGAGTTTTCCATACGTCATGCATGTTATGTATCTTTATATATGTTGTAAGGCTGTCACATGTGTACGTTTATACCATTAAAAATATTATGTTTCAGAAATTGTTTTAAATACATTTGTGCCTTGTTGTAAGATCCAAGTAATGTTGTTGTTAAACCAAGGTCGGGACCCATTGTGAGGTCCTAACCAGTAGCTCCCCGAGTTCCGAGAAATTGGGGTGTTACAACGGCTTGGTCACTATGGACTGCGATCTGGCTAGGAGATCTTTACCGTCAACTAGGGTAAAATGGGAAAGGTCCACGACGTCTTCGGCTGGTTTACACAGGTATATACTCTCAACAACAAGGTAAGGCTAAGGGAGGAGAAGGCTACATAAGGCTTACCATGCTTCAGAAGTTGCGTTGATCGTGGTCGACGCTACGTGACGAGATCTGGGAGGTGGAAGGCAAAATTACTGCGCAAGAGGAGAGAGCGTCGTCATCTGTGTTCGTGAAGGAGGGAGAGGGAGCGTCGGTGATGGCGTGTGCGTACATAGAGGGATGATGGTAGGAGGATGTTGTTGTAAAGACGGTGGTATTAGGGGCCCAACTGGTGCTACGGGTGGGGGAGTGAAGCTTTCATTGAGTCGTTGTTGGCCCTCTTGAGGTTGCTAGTTAGTCGCTGGAAGGGAGGAAGCTTGAGGGCCTTGTCGTGGACGAGTATGCACAACAGGGAGGAAGGAATTGGTTAGAAGGGTTGGAAGTTCAGGGAAGCTTTGCAAAGTTACGGCTTGCAAAATCCGGCAAGAAATCCGCCCAGTATGGCCAAGGGAATCAATGTGACCAGGGAATGGATTAAGACTAAAAATGTGTTAATTTAATCAAAATCCAATGTGGCATATAAGAGGGGTGAAGGTCATTTCCTTGTCTCTTGTGTATATAAAACAAATTACATGTTTAGAAGAGGAACCAACTAGGTAGAATATAAGTGATATCATTCATAAAAAGATATGTAAGAGTAGTAGATGTTTAACTAAATAATTGGTTAATTGGGCATTTGTGTGAATGAAATCTTTACATAAAATGATAGATTAAAGTATGTGATATATATAGTTATATCCACATGAAATGATAATACCAACATGGCTTGTGATACTAAGTATCACATAAAATCATGAGAATAGGAGGTTGATCCCACAATACCGCTTGACTCGGAGTTTATCGTAAAATAAATTTTCTCGGATATACACGAACACAACTATTGTTTATAGAATTTTGTTGGCTATCCTTATAACTGTTGCATCTGTAGAAAAAAGTTTTTCAAGTTCAAGTTGTTGAAGACATATATGCGTTCTACAATGACGCAAGAGAGACTTAATGAATCAGCTTTGCTATCGATAGAGAATACATTTTTGGAAAATGTGGATTACGAGGAGTTGATTGAAGAATTCATTTCAAACAATGCTAGACGGATTTTACTTTTTAAATAGTAGTACCTATTTTATTTCTTATAAATTTTTTTTAAGAAATGACACATTTGTACGAGAATCATTTGATATATGAAATATTTTTTTTATCACTATAGATTCCTATTATTAGGGCCACATGTTGAGATTGGCACAAGATCTCTAAATTCCATTAGAAGGCCCTGCACCTAGTCAGGAAGCAAGTTGTCGCCGGAACCAAAGAAAAGCCAGAACCACCTATGCCGGAAAGATCACTCCTCCTCATCTTAGCCGGAGATGGAGCCTCCCGCCTCGCCGCTTGTCATCAAAGTCGCCGCCGTGAAGAACCCAGTTACTCGCCTCCAACGTTTTCAAATCGGGGTTCCTTCATTTGGGTATAATTATAGTAAAGCTCTCATATTTTATCATTTACGCTTTTGGCCCATATTTCGTAAAGTTGCATTTTTTCCATCGTTTGTTTTATTACAAAAAACTGTCAAACTTTATATTTACGTTAATGGCCTATATTTACAGATTTTGCAAATCTACCCTGAAAAAGTATTTACATAAATGGTCAACTTTTATATTACGGGATATGACCCTAACTTTTGGAATTTGTAATTTTTGCCCCGAAAGGATAAGTTAAAGTTTTTTGCCCAAGTTTTTTAATTACGACTTTTAACCTATATTTTTATAAATTACATTATATGGCCCAAATTTAGAAAATGGAGTTAAACTTGTGTAGTTGGTGTTTTTTAGATTTCACGTTCCTTGGAAGCACCTTTGAGTAAGGTTTTAGCTCAAGTCACAATTCGATAAGTGTCGATCGACTTTCGTTCCATCCTCACTTCATGAGTCCTCTTAAACCCTTACTTGGACAACATTTGCTACACGTTATAATTTGCGGGATTTTGGTGTTTTGATTGATGATATACCTAGTTGGATGTTACTAGGTACTTTGATTATTTGGATGAAAGGGTAATGACAAACCCTAAGTGAAGTACAACCTCATTCACGTTGAGATTAAGTAAGTTACTTGTAGACCTATTAGACGGTGTTTTGTGATTATAGTAGTAGTAGTACATAAGTTGATTGTGGAACCTTTTCTTTGATTAGGTTGATTGTGAGAGTTGAAGAGTTTTGATGCTTGCTTGACCGCTTGTCGCTTTTGGCTAATTTTGTGCATTTAAGTAAGCATATTGAGGCAAAGTACTTGTGGGATTTTATATGAGCATGATTAAGTTTAATGTCAATTATTTTGTTACATGTATGATTTGATGCTTTTAAAATTTTGATTTTGTTATTTATGACACATGCATTTGTGATCCATGCATTCGTGGCATTTTAAAGTAATGAGATTATTGTTGATTGTGAAAGCTTTTGATATTGTCTTTGATTTGAGTGGCATTTTGCCAATGTTGGTGGTGATACGTTTATCTTGCATTTGTGATATTTTAAAAAGAACCAAATTGTTAATGTTGAGTATTTGAGTGGTGATTTGGTCTTTAACATAAGCGGGCAATTTGCCAACATTGTTATGAAAATGTAGATTTGGTCTTTGACCTAAGCGGGCAAATTCGCCAACAATGATTATTTTTAAGATTTTTCGATTTTCGCTCCTCGATTTATGCGGGCCGTGCTTAATAGTTGGTCATGGTTTGTGTGGGCCGAGATTGTGCCCGACCATTGTGGGTGGCGAAGATTCACCTAATCCGTGATTGTCGTGTTCTTCCCGTTGTTGGGGTTAGGAGATATCTTCATGTTCAATATATATTGAACATGTTTTGAAAATATTTATTTCACTCTTGGTTTGAAATTTCTAAAATAAAGAATGTGTTACGCTAATATTGTGTAGCACAAAAGTCTTACAATTTATACTCGATATATTTCTCCTAACTCCTAGCGAACCCGCAGTGTACGGGACGTTTTGTAGTAGGGATAGTATTCCGAGGTCGAACACGAAGACTAAGGTGAAATCAAGTCAAACAAATGGTCATAGATAGTGTGAATCTAGTCTAAGAAAAGAGAAAGAAATAAAGAAACAAAAATCATGATATTTTTGGTTTGGTTTTTGTGGTGATCAAGCAAAGATCACAAATCAAACAAGATAATAAATCAAACTAACAACTCAAGCTAGCAATTCAAACAAGTAACGCAAGCACAAAATATGTGATCAAAGAGAGAAGAGTGGATTCTAGAGGTCAAGATTTCCGGTTATGGCATTGGACTCAAGGTTCTAAAGATTCTAAGGACAAAGCTGTGGTGTTGGGAGAGGGTGTTTCACTAATGGAAGCAATTACCGGGTAAGTCTCTCGCTTCTCTAATCCCGCATCAAACTCCTATTACCGGGTAGGTCTCAAGGGGTTAAAGTAGGGAATTATACACAAACCGGACTCTACTTAAGAGGCAACCCTCTCCTTACCGGGTAAGTCTCGGAAAAGGGTAGTCTCAAGCAATAATCCTAGCACACTCAATCCAATAGCTGCTTGTGAGGCTCACTACTACCTAGAGTTCATCATCTTCGGTATCTAAGATCGGAATTCACCGGGTATGTCTCTTCCCTCACTTAGGTTGTTAGCATTAGGTGATCCTAAGCTAAATTATGCTTAATAAACACTAGGATTCCAACAACCTAACACCCTAACATACAAATTCATCAATTAAAGATCAACAGAGAGAAAAATCGGGTGGATCATACCTAAATCGGCCGATCTCCCTGAAGAACAGGCCGATTTTTCTTCCTAGGTTAGGTTCCGTGCATACAAATCATCCTAAACTAACATATAAGTCCATTCTATCATCACCCAAGCCATAACCTTCAATCCATCACTCCAGAATCACAATAAACTAGCCAATAGTATGCATATCAAGATCCAAAATCATCACACAAGTATACATGGTTTTCATAGATGGATGATGAAAGATAAGCAAGTAAAAACAATAAATCTCAGCTGAATCTAAGTTTTAGCAAGACTTACAACCCTTAAAATGAAGTTCCAAAACGTTCCTAACAATCCTTCCAATAGTTCTTCAATCAAAGACTCCAAATATCACTCAAAATCACTCAAAAACTCACTATCACTCTAAGTTGGTGTTCTTCTTCTTCCTCCAAAATGAGAGAGTTTTTCTTCTTCTCCAAGTCTATCCCCAATGGAATGAGATGTGAATGAGAGAATGTGGGAGAAGGGAGTGCTCAGCAACAGCTTGCAGGCCCACTTATATTCTTCACCAAGAGTAAGGCCGGACAAAGAGATCGTGGGACACGTGGCTTAAGCTGTCAAAGGCCAAAAATCGACCCAGTCAAGAAAATCGGCCGATTTTCCTGAGTGTTGGTCCGATTTTCTTCAACAGAGACTTGTTATGATCCTTTAGCCATGAGTTACTCCATTGCTTGCACCAACAAGGGTCCTTGTGTCCTTCATTGCCCCAATTATGTTCCTTCAAAGCCTTGGATGTGTACCACCATGAGGCATGACCCTCAAATGTATCGATTAATGTCCAAAAGATCCCCGAAATACCTACAAAACCGACAAAAGCTCGTGTAGACGTCTTTTCTAGAAATATGCACGAAATGAGTGTAAACGTCGTGAACTAATGCCAAACCGTGCATGAATAACGGGAAAAACTATCTAAATGTATGCCTATACTAACGTCATAAATCACGTTATCAAAATACCCCATACTTAAGATTTGCTCGTCCCCGAGCAAGATCCAACTATAGGCCAAGAGATGACATGATTCATGTATGCAGAAAAACAACAAAATCTTTTTGGAATTGTGCTTCTAACATTGGATCACCTTCATAGTCATGTTTCATAGCAATGGACAAGCAATCATGCATAAAACGAATGAAGGCATGGAAAGACAATTATACTTAACTAGAAAACATGCATGAGAGGTGAAAATGAAGAAGTCAAGATGATCATGAGTATGTCCAATCTAGATCACTAAGTCTTACACACATGCATTTAGGTCACAAGGACTTAGGAAAGAAGAGGCTAAGAAACGTTGTGATTAGGTGGGAGTTTTTAGGTCATGTGATGCTAATCCGGGAAAGGAACTAACTCCACAAATTTTGTTTTTGCTCAACTTCCCAACAAGTGTATAATTTCTCCATCTTTTCTTTGTTTTCTTTTCTTTTTCACTTATTTTTGAGACAATGACATTGGTGTACAAAAGCCGAAACCTTGGTGATTAGCCGTCCTCGGGCTTTTTTATTTTTCGAGGTGCATCCACACCGGGCACACATACCAAAGCTCGTTAGGACTATCGGTTTATTTGACTTTGGCAAGGCACAAACACCCGATTATGTGAATGGTGCCGAGTTACTCGTCATTTAAACCAACGTCCCCAAACCTATATTTTTTCTACACTTTTCACAACAAATTCAGCACTTCATTCACATCATTCATTCATCAACAACTTCACCCCACACTTGCTTTTCACACACATCAACACACTAGCATGCTCCTATTCCCGGATGGGTCAAAAGAGGTAAAATTTTTCATCAATTGAGGTGCTCAAGCAAAATGATCAAGATGAGAAGTTGATAGCATGAATTATAGTCTATATTTTAGGGTTTGTTTGGACGTTTTATCTTTCATAATATGCATGTTTGTATGTACATTATGTGATTTTGCTACCATTTCATCTACCTTTGCGAGAATCGAGGTCTACACCTAGTTTTGTTGTAATTGCAGGTAATATGGTACGTTTTGCATCAAAAAGGAGCAAAAGGAGTCATGAGTCATTTGGAGCCACATCCAGGGAGCATAGCCATGGATTAAAGATTTACTTTGGAGCAGATTCAAGAGATTTCACATTCTGTCGTGACTCACCTCGGTTGACCATTGATTCACCTCGACCGAGGCGATCCAGAGATGCCGACTCGACCGAGGCGAACACCTAGGACGCGGCGAGAATATTTTATTCTTGGATGAGATCTTTTAAAATTGGAAAGTGATCTTATATTTTTGGGCTTGGCTCCTGGAAGGAAGGAGATATGCAGAATCGTATATTTTACCTATATTTATGGGAAAATATCTTTCTAAGATTTATTATCTTTGGAGGGTTATTTTCCTATAAAAAGGTTTGGATTTCCACAAATCAAAAAGCCCGCATACACCGGATCCGCTATCAGCGCAAGGAGGTTGTTTACGCAGCAACAGCATACTCCAGTTGGGAGTTTCGAAGAACCTTTTTGAAGGTTGAAGGAAGATTGAAGTTCATAGCTTTTATAGCTTTATTGAAGGGTTTTGTAAGATTGTCTTCAATTCCCTCAATTGTTGTCTTGTCTTTTTGGATTATTATCCAAGGAACGCTTTGTTGTGATATTTGATTCAGTTATTAAAGTCTTTTCCTTAAATTCTTCTTTGTTCAAATATTCACCTTCTTCCCATATATTTAATACTTTCATTATGATGATGAGTGACTAATTTCCTTGTGTGATTCTAGGGTGATTGGCTGAAGGTTGTGGGAAAAACAATGATAGAATAATCTTAGATTCCAGTAGGATCCTGAAAGTTCGAGTCTTTAACCTTAACCCTAAGCATCTCGTTCGGTTGATGAACATCTCGGCCGGGGTGGAATTCTTCTGACCGAGGTGACTTATCTGACCTAAAACAAAAAGTTAAGTGTTAGAGTTTGCTAAAATCCTATTCTTATTACACCTTCCTGGTTCAATGCAAGCTTAGGATGAGACTTACCCGGTAATTCCTTAGTTTGTGTATTAACGATCATAAGTGTAGGTAATAAAGGTTTACCCTTTATTGGGGTTTGAGTGTGCTTCCATCCCATCCTTGTGAGTTAGCCTGAGACTTACCCGGTAAAGGTTGATTCTATTCCCTTAGATGGTATGTTAGTTTGAGGTTATAGTTCTTTATCTTGATTCCTAGAGACTTACCCGGTAATAGGAGTTACGGTTTAGGATTAGTGTGTAGTGAGACTTACCCGGTGATCTACTCCACTTTAGTAACACCTTCCCCACGCAAAAATCTCAGCTTTGTCCGCCTATCTATAGATCTTGAGTTGGAACCACAACTAGATGCTTTAATCCCTAGAATTGCATGTTTGCTTTATTGACTTCTTATTCATCTTTGATTGTGTTAATTGCTCTTGTGGTTAGTATTGACATAAGCATACCGTATTGA
>BSUD01000005.1:102014582-102046727 GCA_033239045.1 Fagopyrum esculentum
ACCTTTTTACTTTTCTTTAAAAGATAGAGCTCTTACTTGGTATCAATCTCTTCCTCCAGGAAAAATTAGCACATGGGAGGAGATGACTACGGAATTCTTAACCAAATTCTTTCCCCCCTCAAAGACCGCTGAAATGAGAGGGAAGATCAATGCTTTCATCATGAAGGACAAGGAGAGCTTGTCCAAATCTTGGGAGCAGTTCAAGGATATCCTTTTGGATTGCCCACATCATGGGATTCCAAAGATCGAGTTGTTGGAGATCTACTTCAAAGGGCTGGACGGAAGCACCCAGTTCAATCTCCAACTACTCTCCGCCGGTACCTTCATGGACATGGCGATTGATGAGGCTTGGGACTTCATTGAGAAGCAAGCCTTGCACATGGAGAAATATACCCACCAAGGAGCTGAAGGTGGAGTTAAAAGAGTCAACTTTCAAGAGACTCAACCCAACAACAATCAACTCACGTCGTTGAAGAATGACGTGAAGCAATTGAAGGAGCTCTTGATGGCTCAAACTAAGAAGGAAGAGCAAGGGCAAAGGAACAACAACAATAATGGGTACCGTAACAACAACAACGGTCCCCGAAACAACAACTACAACAACAACAATAGAGGATCCAATAGCAACAACTGGAGGGCGAATAACCAAAACCACGGTAACAATTATTCAAACTCCAACTCTAATGATTCCTCTAATCCTTTCCTCTCTTCCCCTTCTTCTTCTTCTACTCCATTGAAAATCCAAGGGCAAGGATCAAGTTCGTCTCAGCCAGAAAAGAAAGACGCAGTTCTGGAAGCAATCTTGATCAAGCTTAGCGCTATGGAGAATTCTATGACTTCATTTTCGAGGGCCCAAAAGTCCCTCGAACAACAACTTGCTAATAGGGCGAATGAAGCGCCAAGAGATCCAGGGAAGCTTCCAGCGAAGACGGAAACTAACCCTAAGGGCCAATGCAGGGCCATAACGACGAGGAGTGGACTTAAAACTGCAGATCCAGTACCTCGCTCGACGCAGACCACCTCGGTCCAGATCCAATCGAAGAACACCTCGACCAAGATGCCAACCGAGGCGGAGCAACAGAAAGCAGGAGGAACGACAGAAACTTATGTCCCACCTCCTGCATATAAGCCACCACTTCCATTCCCTCAGTCCAGAGCCAGAGCACATCTAGACAAGCACTTTGGTAAGTTTCTTGACTTGATGAATAAGCTACATATTAATATTCCTTTCCTTGATGCTATTTTAGGTATGCCCGCCTATGGGAAGTTCTTAAAAGAAATCTTATCAAGGAAGAGGAAGCTGGAGGATGTTGGTGAAGTTAGGATGACATCTAAATCTTCGGAGCTTATCAAGATCATGAAGGAAAAGATGCCACCTAAGTTAAGAGATCCCGGCTCATTTTGCATTCCCATTCAAGTTGGGGATGTCACTTGTGAAGCCCTTTGTGATCTAGGAGCCAGCGTGAGCATCATCCCGCTGGAGCTATGCACGAAGATCGGTCTTGGAGAGCCCAAGCCGGTCAAGATTCGACTTTACATGGCGGACCGCTCCATTACCCATCCCGTGGGCATTTTGGAAGACGTTCCGGTCAAGTTAGGTAATTTCTATCTACCCATAGATTTTGTCGTACTTGACATTCCCGCAGATTATCCTGTCCCTATTATTCTCGGGAGGCCATTTCTAGCAACTTCGGGTTGCAACGTGGATTGCAAGAACGCCAAGTTGAAATTCAACGTTGGTGGCGATGAGGTGGAGTTCGCACTACTTGCGGCCATGAAAGGGGAGCAACTTACTGATGATATCTTCAACATCTACGATGAAGAAGAATCAAGAGAATTGGTGAGCTCTATCCTTATTAACGACCCACTCGAAAGAGTTATTAGCTTCAGTTTAATGGAGGAAGGTATAGATGCTTCTTGTGATGCAGATATACGGAGCTTGAAGGCACTGGAAGAGGATCCAGGGGCTAAAACTGAGAAGCTGATCCAGGAGGCGAAGATCTCCAGTCTCGGATCCAGTAGCAGTACCTCGACCGAGGCACTTTCTGGACAAAGCGAAGCGACTGAAGAACACCTCGGTCAACGCCTATGCGCCTCGACCGAGGTCGATGGCGAGACGATTCTAACTGAGACTGCATCGAGTCCAGTTCCTGACACCACTCCACTGGAAAGAGGAAGCAGAGATCCCTCTCAGAAAGCACCCCCAGTTGTGGAGCTTAAACAACTCCCTAGTCACTTGAGGTATATCTTTCTTGGGCCGGATTCTACTTATCCCGTTATTGCTAGTGCCTTCCTCTCTGATTCTGAATTGTCTAAGTTAATGCATGTCCTGAGAAAGCATCGAAAAGCTATAGGCTACACCACGGATGATCTTATTGGCATTAAACCTTCTTTCTGCATGCATAGAATTCTAATGGAAGATAATCATAAGACTTCACGGGAACCTCAAAGACGGTTAAATCCGATCATGAAAGAGGTTGTGAAGAAGGAAGTTCTTAAGTTGTTGGATGCAGGTATTATTTATCCTATCTCGGACAGCAAGTGGGTTAGCCCGGTGCATGTCGTTCCGAAGAAAGGAGGGATGACCGTTGTGACGAATAAGAACAACGAGTTGATCCCAACAAGGACCGTTACGGGCTGGAGAGTTTGCATCGATTATAGGAAGCTGAACACGGCGACTCGGAAGGATCATTTTCCGCTTCCCTTCATTGATCAAATGCTCGAACGGTTGGCCCAGCATTCACACTTTTGCTACTTGGACGGCTATAGTGGATTCTTCCAGATTCCTATCCATCCGGATGATCAGGAGAAGACCACTTTCACTTGTCCTTGGGGGACGTTTGCCTATTGGAGGATGCCATTTGGATTGTGCAATGCACCCGCTACCTTCCAGCGATGCATGATGGCTATCTTTTCCGAGTACATAGAGGAGATCATGGAGGTATTTATGGATGATTTTTCTGTATATGGTTCCTCTTTTGATGATTGCCTATCTAACCTTTCTCTAGTGCTTAAAAGATGTGAAGACACTAACCTTGTTTTGAATTGGGAGAAGTGTCATTTTATGGTTAATGAAGGCATTGTGCTAGGACACCTCGTTTCTAATCGAGGTATTGAGGTCGATCGAGCTAAGATCGAGACTATTGAGAAACTCCCTCCTCCTTGTTCTGTTAAAGGTGTGAGGAGTTTTCTCGGGCATGCAGGTTTCTACAGGAGATTCATCAAGGACTTCTCTAAGATTTCTAAACCTCTAACTAACCTCTTGATTAAAGATGTTGATTTTGAGTTTTCGCAGGAGTGTCTTGATGCTTTTTACAGGATTAAGGAAGCGTTGATCTCCGCTCCCATTATCCAGTCTCCTGATTGGACCTTGCCCTTTGAGGTCATGTGTGACGCTAGTGATGTAGCCGTAGGAGCGGTGCTTGGACAGAAGAAGGATGGACGGACCACCGCCATCTACTATGCTAGCAAGACGCTAGATGAAGCACAACGCAACTACGCTACCACCGAGAAGGAGTTATTGGCGGTTGTATATGCTTTCGAGAAGTTTCGTTCCTATCTAGTGGGGGCGAAAGTCATTTTTTACACCGACCACGTGGCCATTCGCTATTTGTTGGCTAAGAAAGATGCCAAGCCGCGCCTTATTCGATGGATTCTCTTGCTTCAAGAGTTTGATCTAGAGATCCGCGATAAGAAGGGATCCGAGAACTCCGTTGCGGATCACCTCAGCCGGCTACCGGAATCCTCCCGCGAAACGAATAACCCACCCATAGACGATTCATTCCCCGATGAGCACTTACACTTGTTGGAGCGTTTGATGGATCTACTTACTTCACCCCACGATGGAGGTGAAGTATGGGGTGAGGGCACCTCCCACCTCGTTTGAGACGCATCATGGTCCAGCTAGCGACCTTAAATCAAGCGCTTCTTGGGAGGCAACCCAAGGTA
This sequence comes from Fagopyrum esculentum, assembly GCA_033239045.1. Taxonomy (NCBI): domain Eukaryota; kingdom Viridiplantae; phylum Streptophyta; class Magnoliopsida; order Caryophyllales; family Polygonaceae; genus Fagopyrum; species Fagopyrum esculentum. Next base: position 102,018,531 of record BSUD01000005.1, read on the forward strand.
TTGCTTTCTTTTCCCGTTTTCTAGTCTAGCTTAGATAGTTTTTGTTTTTGCTTTGCTTCGCTTTGTTTTTGGCGTTCTGGACAGACAACAGGGAATATCTAAGGAAGAAGCACAACTGGAAGGACAGAAGTTCGAGACTCTGAGAAGATATAGCACCTCGGTTATTGTCAGAACACCTCGACCGAGTTGATTTTTGAGCAACCGAGGCGACTAGGGTTCCTGCAGAACCTCCTCGGTCCGTACCACCTCGGTCCAGTCGAGACCATCTCGACCGAGGTGACAGCAGATCAAGTAACAGTATAAAAGGGGGGGAAATTACTTTTCACTTTTTATTCACCTTCCTCGACCGCGGCGACAGATCTACCTCGCCTCCTTCGTTTCTCGCTCGTGTTCGACGATTTCTGCTTCTAAACCGAGATTGAAGGGTAGAGGAACCGATTGCAACAACAAATCTGCAGAAAGATCGAGCGACTCGACCGAAACGAGGTAAAACGAGTCGAAACCCTAACTCGTTCGTTTGCTTTGATTTGGGCTTTGGTTGCCCCTGATTTTGCTGAGGAAAAGCTTAAGTACCCCTTAGGAAGCATCTGTAGTGATTTTAGGGGGAAAAGAACTGAAATTCTGAGATTTGGAATCGTAACTGCTACGCCTCGGTCCGGTCGACCTGCATCTCGACCGAGGTGATTCTTGGAGTTTGTTAGTGACCGAGGTAGCCTGACAGTGTTGATTGAAAATGAGTTCCGATCGTCGTCTAGCCCTTAGAGACAGATCCTCACCCTCCCCTTCTTCCTCTTCCTCCCGTCCTTACCGCCCGGTTATCCACGAGAGATGCCGGGTAGACTATGAGCGGATAGCTAACCGTCCAGTTCTCGCACCACGATTTCTGGACGTGTCGGCTTTTGATTGCCTAGGGTTAGATGCTGACCTTAGGAGGATGATTGCTACCGTTGGGCTGGATCAGTTTACTGAGATCCGAGCCCCAGCTTACTTGGAGCCGACCTTAGAGTTTGTTAGCTCCTTCTCCTACCTCCCCACAGACCGATCTGTGAAGTACCGGTTGATGAACCGGAACTTCATAGTTCCTTTAGAGATATGGAGAGAGATTTTTGGGTTTTCTGAGCCCACCGCCACCGACTTCCCCTCCCGATCCGTAGCTAGGGAGTTCTGGGGGCAGATAGCCCATATTACTGAGCATGCAGACAGATGGCGCCCTGGAGATTCCAAGGAGAAGGTCATCTTCCATCCGGCCTTCAGACTTGCCCACAGGATTTTCAGTGAGACACTTCTGGCGTGTACTGAGACGCCCCAGAAGATCAGACAGGGGGAGCTCTTCAGCCTCTACTGCATGGTGACAGGAGGTTTCCCAGACTTTGGCTTGCTCCTGGCAGAGGATATGCACAAGATCAAGGCCAAGGCAAAGGGAGACATTTGCTGCGGAGGTCTAGTCACCCACATCGCTACCTACCACGGGATGGACCTCAGTGTTTGCACGATGGCGGCGGCTTCGAAGCCGCTGGGATTACAGGAGATGATCACACGGAGGATTCTAGTTCCCCGTGGTTTGACCACTCCATACGTCGCCATGCCTTGGGAGCGGACTGCACCTCAGGGGATCCGCTGGTCTGCACAGTTCACAGTCTTTGATCCGCATTTCTGGCAGACAGCTTGGGATACACTGATGGAGGATCACAGAGAGGCAGCAGCTGCCCCTACTGAGGCTGAGGAGGATGACGACGACGATGAGGATACAGTAGATGAGAGAGGAGGTGGCGTCCCGATGGATACAGGGATAGATACTGCTGGGACGAGCGCGCCACCTATTATAGATTTGGATGATGAGGAGGATACTGATGCTGCACCAGCTGAGACTTCTCCAGTCAGACCTGCTAGACGCAGGAGGCGCGGAGTGAGAGATCGAGCTGCTCACCGACGGATCGATGACCTGACGGATCAGGTTATCGACTCATATGCTGCACTATCGCTGGATATCCGCGAGATGCAGGAGCGGCAGCACCATCAGCACATCATGGCCCAGCTTCAGTTCGAGCGTGTCATGGGCCATCCTTACGATCCGACTCAGTATCCATATGCACCACCACCGGATCGAGACTACTGAGGAGCTGCAGGATTTTATTATTATATTTTTATGCAGTTCGGCTTTTATCCGGTGAGTACTCTCATGTTTAGACTTTTTATTTGACCCACTGGGACATTGTGTCTCAAGTATGGGGTATTTGTACTTATTTGACTACGTGATGTATTTTATTCGACTACCTTTGATGTATTATATTTTATCGGATATTCTATTTTATGCTTCACTTATGCATTTATATGATTATCTGATATTACATGCATACCTACAGGTTATTTGATTAAGAAAAACGTCGAAACCGAAAAAAATAATGGTTTTAAAAAAAAAAATTTGACCTCGACCGAGTCAATCTTGGCCAAACGAGGCATTTCACCTCGGTTGAACCAAGAACACCTCGACCGAGATGCGTAACAGAAAGTTTTCGAAACGATTTTGTACTACTTATCTGGATATGATCTCAGTGAAGATTTTGTTTACCTACTGGTTTTAAATTCTTTATGTGTTTGAAAGGTTTTATAATATGTTTAAGTTGCTAAATGCTTTGTTTGAAATTATTAGCATGTTTAATACTTTGTTTTTATCCAAATTATGTTGAATTTGAAGGTTGACACCGCAGGTTAAGTTCTCTCACTTTCTTCTTGGAAAGACCAAGGCAATTCATTCTCTCCTTTTTCTTCTTCTTGATCATGCTTAGCCCCTCATATACATTTTGCCTCCCTTTACCTATCCGGGAATTTGGAAGCAAGCGAAGTGGTGAAAGCAAGTTAAAGTTGAGAAGTTGGTTGGAAGTGAAAGTGTTAGAAAGTAATTTTAGGTTTGGGGAAGTCAATCATGAAGATGAGTAACTCGGCACCATTCACATAGCCGGGTGTTTGTGTCTTGCCAAAGTCGGATTGAGCGATATTCCTAACGGGTCATGGTATGTGCATCAAGGGTTTGATGCATCTTGAGAAATTGATGATTGCTGATTTCTTAGGCTTCGGTTATTGTGCACCTCTGTCCATGCATCCCAAAAAGTAAAGTAAAAAGAAAAAGTGTGAGATAAGCAAAGCTTATTGGTGGAAGATGTTGCAAGTCAAGGTGGAAGTGAAGTTCATCATTTTCCCGGATTCTAGCACCACATTACCTTACACACATCCCTACCCTACACGTTTCTTAACCTTTTCTTTTGGGAAGCCCTTGAGACCTTGAGCTTGTTGATTGACTTAGCGGTTTAAACTGGATTATACATGATTAATTTTGATAATTATGATTTATTATGCATTCTAGGATTTTATGCAAAGATGAACAACTTTCTTATATTTATAAAATGTTTCGATCATATTAAGTTTTTAATTCCAGGAAGTACTCTCTTAGAGTGATCTATGATAGTTGCACACCATAAAATGTTTTTGAAAGACTTTTTCATTGATTTTCTTGACTTATAATCCATTCTATCTTGTCTTCTATATGAGGAACTTGCTTGGGGACAAGCAAAGGCTAAGTATGGGGTATTTTGATAGCATGAATTATAGTCTATATTTTAGGGTTTGTTTGGACGTTTTATCTTTCATAATCTGCATGTTTGTATGTACATTATGTGATTTTGCTACCATTTCATCTACCTTTGCGAGAATCGAAGTCTACACCTAGTTTTGTTGTAATTGCAGGTAATATGGTACGTTTTGCATCAAAAAGGAGCAAAAGGAGTCATGAGTCATTTGGAGCCACATCCAGGGAGCATAGCCATGGATTAAAGATTTACTTTGGAGCAGATTCAAGAGATTTCACATTCTGTCGTGACTCACCTCGGTTGACCATTGATTCACCTCGACCGAGGTGATCCAGAGATGCCGACTCGACCGAGGCGAACACCTAGGACGCAGCGAGAATATTTTATTCTTGGATGAGATCTTTTAAAATTGGAAAGTGATCTTATATTTTTGGGCTTGGCTCCTGGAAGGAAGGAGATATGCAGAATCGTATATTTTACCTATATTTATGGGAAAATATCTTTCTAAGATTTATTATCTTTGGAGGGTTATTTTCCTATAAAAAGGTTTGGATTTCCACAAATCAAAAAGCCCGCATACACCGGATCCGCTATCAGCGCAAGGAGGTTGTTTACGCAGCAGCAGCATACTCCAGTTGGGAGTTTCGAAGAACCTTTTTGAAGGTTGAAGGAAGATTGAAGTCCATAGCTTTTATAGCTTTATTGAAGGGTTTTGTAAGATTGTCTTCAATTCCCTCAATTGTTGTCTTGTCTTTTTGGATTATTATCCAAGGAACGCTTTGTTGTGATATTTGATTCAGTTATTGAAGTCTTTTCCTTAAATTCTTCTTTGTTCAAATATTCACCTTCTTCCCATATATTTAATACTTTCATTATGATGATGAGTGGCTAATTTCCTTGTGTGATTCTAGGGTGATTGGCTGAAGGTTGTGGGAAAAACAATGATAGAATAATCTTAGATTCCAGTAGGATCCTGAAAGTTCGAGTCTTTAACCTTAACCCTAAGCATCTCGTTCGGTTGATGAACATCTCGGCCGGGGTGGAATTCTTCTGACCGAGGTGACTTATCCGACCTAAAACAGAAAGTTAAGTGTTAGAGTTTGCTAAAATCCTATTCTTATTACACCTTCCTGATTCAATGCAAGCTTAGGATGAGACTTACCCGGTAATTCCTTAGTTTGTGTATTAACGATCATAAGTGTAGGTAATAAAGGTTTACCCTTTATTGGGGTTTGAGTGTGCTTCCATCCCATCCTTGTGAGTTAGCCTGAGACTTACCCGGTAAAGGTTGATTCTATTCCCTTAGATGGTATGTTAGTTTGAGGTTATAGTTCTTTATCTTGATTCCTAGAGACTTACCCGGTAATAGGAGTTACGGTTTAGGATTAGTGTTTAGTGAGACTTACCCGGTGATCTACTCCACTTTAGTAACACCTTCCCCACGCAAAAATCTCAGCTTTGTCCGCCTATCTATAGATCTTGAGTTGGAACCACAACTAGATGCTTTAATCCCTAGAATTGCATGTTTGCTTTATTGACTTCTTATTCATCTTTGATTGTGTTAATTGCTCTTGTGGTTAGTATTGACATAAGCATACCGTATTGACTTTGTTTCACCGAGTCCCTGTGATCGATCCCTGGAATTTTCTTGCTTTTACTACGATTGACCCGTACACTGCGGGTTCGCATCCTTGTTTTAAGCTTAAGTCTAGGGTTATAAATTTAAAGCTTGCACACACCGTTTGGAGCGAACAGAAGTAGAGAAAGATGAATTGCCTTAATCACTCTTAAATGATGTGCAAGAACTAGCATGTAATTTCGACTTTCAATCCTCAATCTAATCAAGACAAACATTTATGATCACAAATCATTCATGGGATTCAAGATAAGTACTTCAAGTCCACATATGCATACATCAATTCAACACATAAGGCCATCCATAGCCAATTCACAAGATAATTTCATCATAAGGGTCATTCCCAAGCTTAGAAGCATTAAAATTTTTAAAATTTTCTGATTTTTTTGGATTTTTTTCGAAATATGTATGCACAATGCAAGATGTAATGAAACATGTGACAATATTAAACTATCCTAGATGCTAATCATGCAGGTGATCATGAAAACCCCACCCCATACTTAGAAACACATTGTCCCCAATGTGGAAACTAAATAAAGAAGTGAAAGAGAGTCCTCACAATGTAAAATTGGTAATGCTTTGGTATTTCGGTTCACATCGAATGATGATGGTGGATGATCGATCAAGGGTGGTAGAGAGCTCTTGATGTTCATTATGGTGTCGGAACCCGCGCTTGGCACCGCAAGCCGTCCAAGTTCCACGTCCGCTCCACCCATGCTTGATTGGAGATCATCACTTTCCTTGACAGAAGGAAAAATCGTGCCAACTACCCAGAAAAATCGGTCGATTTTTGTGAAGAACAATCCGATTTTCCTGGGTGCTTTCTTCCTCGTCCATGTGCTTGGATCTTGTACCTTCAACAGTTCCATGAGGTTTTCACATGACCTCCAACGTCTCATCACACATGACAATCAACAAGATCTAGCACTCAAAAACACAAAAGAAAAACAAAGCACACCAAGAGCAAGATCAAACAAAAACAAGAAAAACGAAAGGGAAGAATATGTACCAATGGGTTGCCTCCCATTAAGCGCTTCTTTAAGGTCATTAGCTTGACCAAACTCAGGAGCATTTCACTCAAGGTGAAGTGGGGCAATCACTTCCACCGGGGCTTCCGGGATGTACTTCTTCAAACGGTGCCCATTCACTTGAAGTTACCACAATGATCTTCTCCTATCTCCACCGCTCCATGAGGAAAGACCTTCTTCACAACATAGGGACCCGTCCATCTTGACTTGAGCTTTCCGGGGAAAAGCCGCAGCCTCAAGTTGAAGAGAAGCACTAAGTCCCCCTCACTCAACTCCTTTGGGATGAGACGCTTGTCATGCCAACGCTTGGTCCTCTCCTTGTAAATCCGGGCATTCTCATAAGCATCCAACCGGATCTCCTCAAGGGCGTTCATGTCTAGCAACCTCTTCTCACCGGCCTCCTTGAGGTCAAAATTCAGCCACCTTATGGCCCAATATGCTCTATGCTCCATCTCCATCGGAAGGTGGCAAGACTTGCCATAAACTAGCTTGTAGGGAGTGGTGTCAATTGGTGTCTTGAAAGCGGTTCTATAAGCCCACAAAGCTTCATCGAGCTTCATAGCCCAATCCTTTCTTGTTCTAGAAACCGTCTTTTCAAGGATCCCTTTTATCTCCCGGTTGGAGATCTCCACTTGGCCACTAGTTTGGGGATGGTAAGGTGTTGCCACCTTATGAGTCACCCCATACTTAGCCAAAAGTGACCCGAAGTTCCTATTAGTGAAGTGTTTTCCTCCATCACTTATGATCACCCTTGGTGTCCCAAACCTAGGAAAGATCACTCGGTTGAAGAACCGCACCACAACCTTGGCATCATTTGTGCGAGAGGCGATTGCTTCCACCCATCTCGACACATAGTCCACCGCCAATAGGATGTAGAGGTTGCCACATGAAGAAGGAAATGGTCCCATGAAGTCCGCACCCCATACATCAAATCTCTCCACCTCTTGTATGTTGTTCAAGGGCATCTCGTTCCTCCTTGAGATGTTGCTCGTCCTTTGGCAAGCATCACATGTCACTACAAAATTCTGCACATCTCTAAATAAGTTAGGCCAATAAAAACCGGATTGAAATACCTTTGCACACGTCTTGTGTGAGCTAGCATGGCCACCACATGGCAAAGAGTGACAATGCCGGATCACACTCTCCACCTCATCCTCCGGTATGCATCTCCTAAAGACTATATCCGGCCCTCTCTTGAACAAAAGTGGTTCACTCCAATAGTAGTGCCTCACATCCTTGAAGAACTTCTTCCTTTGGGCATATGACAAACCGGGAGGCACTTCCTCACACACAAGGTAGTTCACAATGTCGGCATACCATGGCTCACTTCCTCTAGACACTTGAAATAGACACTCCTCCATCATTTGCAATTGCTCATCCCGGAATGAGTCATCAATCGGGATATCATCTCTCTCAATCTCTAATGGAGGTAGTCTACTAAGATGGTCCGCCACAGAATTTTCGGACCCCTTCTTATCCCGGATTTCCAAATCAAACTCTTGAAGGAGAAGGATCCACCGAATCAACCTAGGCTTGGCATCCTTCTTTTTAAGGAGGTAACGGATTGCAGCATGATCCGTATAAACAATGACCTTCGCTCCACAAGATATGAGCGGAACTTCTCAAATGCGTATACAACCGCTAGCAACTCCTTCTCGGTGGTAGCATAATTGAGTTGGGCATCATCTAGCGTCTTGCTAGCATAATAGATGGCATGTGTTAGCCCATCTTTCCTTTGCCCCAAAACATCCCCAACGGCTACATCACTCACATCGCACATGATCTCAAACGGTAGACTCCAATCCGGAGGTTGCATGATAGGTGCGGAGATCAAAGCATTCTTCAACCTACAAAAAGCTTCAAGGCAATCCTTGGAGAAAACAAACTCAACATCTTTCATTAGTAGGTTAGTAAGAGGCTTAGAAATCTTAGAGAAATCTTTAATAAATCTCCGATAAAAACCGGCATGCCCTAGAAAGCTCCTTACCCCCTTCACCGAGGTAGGTGGTGGCAACTTCTCTATCATTTCAATCTTGGCCCTATCAACCTCAATGCCGCGGTTGGACACCAAGTGTCCCAACACAATACCTTCACTTACCATGAAGTGGCATTTTTCCCAATTTAAGACAAGATTTGTCTCCTCACATCTCTTAAGCACCAAAGACAAGTTAGCTAGGCAATCATCAAAAGAAGATCCATAAACGGAAAAATCATCCATAAACACTTCCATGATGTTCTCAATATATTCAGAAAATATGGCCATCATACACCTTTGAAAGATGGCGGGTGCATTACACAACCCAAATGGCATTCTCCTATATGCAAATGTACCCCAAGGACATGTAAATGTTGTTTTCTCTTGGTCATCGGGGTGGATAGGGATTTGGAAGAATCCACTATAGCCATCTAGGTAACAAAAATGAGAGTGTTGAGCTAATCTCTCTAGCATTTGGTCAATGAAAGGAAGAGGAAATGATCTTTCCTAGAGGCCACATTTAGTTTCCTATAGTCAATACACATCCTCCATCCCGTATCCGTCCTAGTTGGGATTAGTTCATTGTTCTCATTAGTTACTACGGTCATCCCACCCTTCTTAGGAACCACATGTACTGGACTAACCTATTTACTATCCGAAATAGGGTAGATGATTCCCGCATCTAGCAACTTAATGATCTCTTTCTTGACTACCTCTTTCATTATAGGATTCAATCTTCTTTGATGTTCAATAGAGGGTTTATGGTCATCTTCCATCAATATCTTATGCATGCACAAAGAGGGCTTAATGCCAACAAGGTCATCAATAGTGTATCCTATTGCATTTCTATGCAGTTTCAATTCATTCAACAATCTATTGAGCTCATCATCATTCAAAGATGCATTCACAATCACCGGATAAGTAGAATTTGAACCAAGGAAAGCATACTTTAAATGAGAGGGAAGAGGTTTTAGATCAAGTTTAGGAGGACCTTTATTGGTTGGAGATGATCCATACAATGTAGGTTGAGATGATTCCAAATCTATGGAAGCCTCACCTAAGTCCTTTGATGATTGCTCACAAACACTTGGATGATGCTCAAAAGACTCAGGAAAATCGACCTTCTGTGAGAAAAATCGGCCGATCTGGGGGTCGATCTCAGTTTCTGCATTTGTAAAATTGGATGGAAATTCAGGATAAGTGCAAAAATCGGCCGATCTTCCCCCCCTATCCGATTTTTCTGCAGGTATTTCTCTCTTCCTCTAGTACTTCAAATCCAACACTTGGTAGCTCATCCAATGCATTCAAGGCTTTGATTGCTTCATTGCTACTCTCCTCAACTCCTTCCTCCATCAAACTTGAGCTAAGAACCTTCTCAAGTGGATCCTTGAGCAATATTGAGCTCACAACCTCTCTAGACTCCTCTTCCTCAACAATGTTGAAGACATCTTCACCTAGGGCTGGCCCTTTCACCATTGTGGACAAATTAAACTTGATGTTCTCTTCTCCAATGTTGAAAGAGAGAATTCCATTCTTGCAATCCACCAAACATCCGGAAGTAGCTAGGAAAGGTCTCCCCAAGATGATAGGAACCGGGTAGTCCGCCGGGATGTCCAAAACAACAAAGTCTATGGGCACATAGAACTTCCCTAGTTTCACCGGAATGTCTTCCAAGATTCCAACCGGATGAGTGATCGAATGGTCCGCCATGTAAAGGGTCATCTTGACCGGCTTTGGCTCCCCTAGCCCAACCTTGTTGCAAAGTGCAAGCGGGATGATGCTTACACTTGCCCCAAGATCACATAGGGCGTCATACTTCACTTCTCCCACTCCAATTGGTACACAAAAGGATCCCGGATCTCTTAGCTTAGGAGGCATCTCCTCCTTCATAGTTTGAATCAACTCCGAGGACCTTTTTATCATCCTCACTTCTCCATACTCCTCCAACTTCCTCTTGTTGGAGAGTATTTCCTTCAAGAACTTGCCATATACCGGCATACCTAGAATAGCATCCATGAACGGAATGTTAATATGCAATTTAGACATAAGTTCAAGGAATTTACCAAAGTGTTTGTCCAAACGAGCTCTCGCTCGTGATTGTGGGAATGGTAGTGGTGGCTTGTATGGAGGTGGCGCCACATATGATGGCTCATCATCCTTGCTCTTTCCTCCATCTTCTTGCAATGGCTCTTCTTCTATCACCACTTGCTTCCCTTTGTCATTTCCCTTAGGTAAGGGATCCTTCATGCTTATCCCACTCCTTGTTGTAATAGCCAACACTTGGCCTCTTGGGTTATCTTCGGTTCTTCCGGGAAGCTTTCCCGGATCTCTATGAGCTTCACCCGCCTTTTAGAACACTTGTGCTTTCAAAACTTTTTGAGCCTTAGAAATTGAAGTCACCGTGCTCTCAAGACCACTCAACCTTCCAAGCAATTGCTCAAACATCATTTCGGTTCTATCTTTTGAAGGTTGAGTAAATCCGGGTGGAGGTTCTTGTGTAGCCTTTGGTGGTGGAGTTGTGCTTGTGGAAGCGGGAGGGTTCAAGGCTCCATCCGGGTTAGAATAGGAAAACCCGGGATGGTTGTGGTTAGGCCAGTAATTGTTGAATTGCCGGTTGTTGTTGAAGTTCCTTGGGCCTTGATAGTTGTTGTAGTTGCCCCTTCCCATGTAGTTCACATCTTCCTCCTTGGAAGACAAGTTTGCTTGCACTTGCACTTGAGGGCTTGCTTGACTCTTCAAAGTTGTAGCACACAACTCCCTCAGAGATTTCAACTCATTGTTGATTGCATCAAGCTTGAAGTTACTCATGGTGACTTCACTCACCTCATATGCTCCCGCTTTCCTCCCATCACTCTTCCTATGGGAGTACTTCTCAATTACCAGAGCTTGTTTCTCTACAAACTCCCAAGCTTCATCCACATTCTTCTCCATGAAAGTCCCACAGGAAAGAGATTGAAGCTTCAATTGGCTATCTTCATCAAGTCCCTTGAAGTAGATCTCCAATAGCTCAATTTTTGGTATACCATGGTGTGGACAATCCAAGAGAAGGTCTTTGAACCTCTCCCAAGACTTAAACAAGCTTTCTCTATCCTTCATTAGAAAGGCATTGATCTTCCCTCTTAACTCGGTAGTCTTGGAAGGTGGGAAGAACTTAGTCAAAAACTTGGTTGTCATCTCCTCCCAAGTACTCACTCGCCCTTGTGGAATAGATTGATACCAAGCCAAGACTTTATCCTTAAGTGAGAAGGAGAAAGCCCTAAGCTTATGGTTGTTGCTCTCCAATCTAGGCGGTCTAAGAGTCTCCATCAAGATCTCATAGTTCATCAAGTGTTGATGAGGAGACTCTCCTTCCATCCCTCCAAATTGATTATGCCGGATCATTTGTAGAACTTGAGGGTGGAGCTCGTAATTATGGGTTGCGGGATCTCCTAAGTTCACACCCGGACGGTGTGCTCTTTGTGCAGGATCCATACGTCTCCCTAATGTTTGTGGCTCCTCAATAGCAATGGGCACAACCCGAACATTCACCGCCGGCTGCGGTTGTGGTGGAGGAGGAGGTGGAGGTTGTTGACGATTAAGCTCTCCTTGCACAAGAGCTTGCCTAATCTCTTCAATCTCCCTCCTAGTTGCTTCTTGCCTCTCATTGGCAAGTCTCCTTTCTTCCTCCAAGAGCTCATCTCTTAGCCTAATTTGCTCTAAAGCCTCATCCAACTCAGCTTGGAGATCTCTTCCGGCCATCTCTTTTCCCTTTCTAATGCTCTTGGATCTAGATCTAAGGGTTTTCTCCGGTTCGGGATCGAATGGAGCTAAATCCTTGCCACGAGATCTTCGCATACACCTAAAGAGTAAGATGTAACGACCGGATTTTTCGTTACGCTTTAATAGGGTTAGAGGGGTTTAGAAAACGAAATTAAAAAATTAGTGAAACTAGGATAAACAAGTTTATTTATGGAAGTCGTTTAATTAAGTACCTTGTCCTAAGTTTCGGGACGAAACTTATTTTAAGGGGGTACTGATGTAATACCCGGAATTTTTATTCCGTCTAATTCCACCGTTGACGGTTTCCTTTTCTATCTAGTATCTCTTCCTTCACAAATTTCATTATTTTATGTAGAATTTAATTCACATAAAATGATAAAATTATATCAAGCTCTAATCCTTATAATTATCCATTATTTTATGTAGAATTTAATTCACATAAAATGATAACATTATATCAAGCTTTAATCCTTATAATTATCTATTATTTTATGTAGAATTTTATTCACATAAAATGATAGATTTATATCAAACCCGAGTTATTATAATTCATTCTTACCGATGACTTTAGACGAGTTTTGACAAGCTGTGACGAGACCATGACTAAGCTGAGACGAGGCCATGACAAAACCCGACAAATCTGTGACAAACTCATTCATGGGCCTGACAAGGCCATGACGAGTTTTGACAGATTTTTGACAAGTAATTCAGCCCACTTTTCTAGCATGTTTCAGCCCACTACTCCTACCTTAAGCTCAGCCAGTTTGCTTACCCACAACAGCCCAACAGTGTGACTTCGAGCCCAGCCTGCAGCAGTCCGGGAGAGGCTGGTTACGAGCCCATTGACAGCCCCTCCAGCCCAGTATACATAGCTCCTCTCCAGCCCAGTATGCACAGCTCCTCTCCAGCCCAGTATGCACAGCTCTTCTCGCAGCCCAGGAGTACAAACGCACGCTGCAGCCGTTCTTCTGCCCTTGTGAACGCTGAATGTAACGGCTGAAATCAATGCTCTCCCTTGATGGCCTTCATTCACGTAGCAGCCTCCCTCTTGCCTTCTTCACTACTGCCTACAGAAGATCGATTCACTTTCAGAGAGGAGCAATACCACCAAGGTCCCAACAGCAAGATCGACATTCACGTTCATTTGGAAGCTTCTCTCTGCATAGGTGAGTCTAATAACAATTCTCCTTATCTATGTGCACTAGGATTGGCTACTAATCGTGTCTTCTCTATGCTGAAGACTCGAGTCTTCTTAGATCAAGCGTACAGCAGCCAACTTCGTCTTATCCCTGTCGTCAGAGTTTTCCGAAGCCAAGGTCAGTGGGAGATCGTTAGTGCACGGTTTCTTCAACAACTTGCAAGTAGTGAGTAAGCACTTCCGTTCTTTCCTTTTGACAGTGATGTCTTCTATTATAAGACCCGTTAGGATAGATTGGAGTGAGTGTTCTGGATAGAAGAGAATAAGGGACTGCTGTAAAGGATTTATTTTAGTTATTCCTTTCAGTTTTGAAGTGGAAGATTACCTACTGTTGTGAATCAATGTTAAAACGATTGGTTGAAGATCCACCGTTGAATTTTTAATAGATCATAGATAGATATACATAGTTTACCGTGTTAAAATTTGGGAACAAATGAACGGTCGGATTAAAAGTTATAAGGTCCCAAAGTAGAGTAGTTGAGCTGTTGCAGTTTCTCAGTTTTCTATATTGGCGAGCAGCCAACTTTGTGACCAGATTTAGGTATGCTAAACTCATTCTTTTTGGCTGAATTTTGGATATGATATAGTTGACATATTGTTGTAGAACAGATTTAAATTTGAGAGGCATCCAGCAAGTGGTTTGGGATTTATGATTTTTCCAAGATTGAGTCATAAGCAGTTTTTCTGTTGTGCTGAAATTCGGTTTTGTGAGATAGTTTTAAATAGGATTTTGATCTCTTTTGCGGCTGAATTTTGGATATATTAGAGATAAGATTTTATAGTAGAACATATCAAAATTTGGGATAAATCCAGCGAGTAGTTTAGGAGTTATGATTTTTCGAAGTTAAGATAGTGTGCTGCTTGTTAAGTGTTGTGACCAACTTTAGAAATTTTTGTAGAAGCGATGCTTTAACAGTTTTAAGAAATTCTTTCTCCTATGGGTAGATGGGATATCATAGATGATCTAGGGAATTATTTCGGAATTTTTATAAGATTATTCGAATTTTATTTTTTAAGCTGTAGTTAGACTTTAGTGACTTTTCGGGAAATAGAAAATGGGTGGTTTTTCTAGTTGTTACCTAAAATCATCCTAGGGAGTAGAATATGGTTAGTTAGTCTCAAATAAGAGTTTAAACATAAATTATGAAATTTTTAGAACTTTCGGGACCAAGGGTAAAATAGTCATTTTACCATAAATTAATACTGTAATCAATTCCGTTCTATTAAGACCTACTATCTTAGAAGTCTTAGACTTCTAATTACCTAGAAAGTGTGCTGACACACTTGCCTCCTTTAACAGGCTACTGAATTCCTACATTTACCGATGAGTGGTGATTAAGAGAGTCGAAATTTGATTCTGGTAAGTCCACGGACTTACTTAGTTGGCTTCTTGTATGAGTGTAATGTGTATGAGTGGTGTTTGTTAGTTATGATAAACAACGAAACCGGATTAGGCCGACCTTATTATTTACGTAATTGACCCAAGTGTATGATAACGGGTCGTGACATCATCTGCCTAGCTCTTGCGAGAGTCTAGGAGGTTCCCTGCGACCAGCCCAGTCTGGTAGACGGTCAAATGCATTAGTATCATTCCGCGTTGGTAAACGGGGACAGGGGCGAGGTTTGGGAATCCCTCGTGTCACAAACTAAGTATCATTAGTAATGACATATCACCTAATTAAAGATAATAAAAGAATTGATTGTTGCCTGTTGATTGTGTATGTTGTGTGTTTGTGCTTTTACCTTTATACTTATGCATAGAATGTTAGCTAACGGTTGTATACCGCTTGTAGATGCCTTGCAGGTTAAGAAAATTGTGGAGAGATCCGGAGGGAATGGTCAGCCGGGTCCACGTACTTATTTAGTTGGGGACGGGGATGTCTTCTGTTTTTCTTATGTGTCGTTTTGGTACCTTTGTTTTGTAAGGCTGATACGTATTATCATGTATATATTGTTTAAAGTTTTCAAATGTTTTAAATACTTTTGTGCCTTGTTGTAAGATCCAAGTTAAATTGTTGTCAAACTATGGTCGGGACTCATTGTGAGGTCCTAACCAGTAGCTCCCCGAGTTCTCAGAATTTGGGGCGTTACATAAGAGATGTCCTGAAAAGCAAAGACACAAACCACACGAGATCAAAAGCAACAAGAAAGATCTACACAATAAACAATCACAAATATGACTCAATCTAGACCTAGTCCCCGGCAACGGCGCCAAAAACTTGTTACGCTAAGATTGTGTAGTACAAAAGTCTTACAATTTATACTCGATATATTTCTCCTAACTCCTAGCGAACCCGCAGTGTACGGGACGTTTTGTAGTAGGGATAGTATTCTGAGGTCGAACACGAAGACTAAGGTGAAATCAAGTCAAACAAATGGTCATAGATAGTGTGAATCTAGTCTAAGAAAAGAGAAAGAAATAAAGAAACGAAAATCATGATATTTTTGGTTTGGTTTTTGTGGTGATCAAGCAAAGATCACAAATCAAACAAGATAATAAATCAAACTAACAACTCAAGCTAGCAATTCAAACAAGTAACGCAAGCACAAAATATGTGATCAAAGAGAGAAGAGTGGATTCTAGAGGTCAAGATTTCCGGTTATGGCATTGGACTCAAGGTTCTAAAGATTCTAAGGACAAAGCTGCGATGTTGGGAGAGGGTGTTTCACTAATGGAAGCAATTACCGGGTAAGTCTCTCGCTTCACTAATCCCGCATCAAACTCCTATTACCAGGTAGGTCTCAAGGGGTTAAAGTAGGGAATTATACACAAACCGGACTCTACTTAAGGGACAACCCTCTCCTTACCGGGTAAGTCTCGGAAAAGGGTAGTCTCAAGCAATAATCCTAGCACACTCAATCCAATAGCGGCTTGTGAGGCTCACTACTACCTAGAGTTCATCATCTTCGGTATCTAAGATCGGAAATCACCGGGTAGGTCTCTTCCCTCACTTAGGTTGTTAGCATTAGGTGATCCTAAGCTAAATTATGCTTAATAAACACTAGGATTCCAACAACCTAACACCCTAACATACAGATTCATCAATTAAAGAGCAACAGAGAGAAAAATCGGGTGGATCATACCTAAATCGGCCGATCTGCCTGAAGAACAGGCCGATTTTTCTTCCTATGTTAGGTTTCGTGCATACAAATCATCCTAAACTAACATATAAGTCCATTCTATCATCACCCAAGCCATAACCTTCAATCCATCACTCCAGAATCACAATAAACTAGCCAATAGTATGCATATCAAGATCCAAAATCATCACACAAGTATACATGGTTTTCATAGATGAATGATGAAAGATAAGCAAGTAAAAACAATAAATCTCAGCTGAATCTAAGTTTTAGCAAGACTTACAACCCTTAAAATGAAGTTCCAAAACGTTCCTAACAATCCTTCCAATAGTTCTTCAATCAAAGACTCCAAATATCACTCAAAATCACTCAAAAACTCACTATCACTCTAAGTTGGTGTTCTTCTTCTTCCTCCAAAATGAGAGAGTTTTTCTTCTTCTCCAAGTCTATCCCCAATGGAATGAGCTGTGAATGAGAGAATGTGGGAGAGGGGAGTGCTCAGCAACAGCTTGCAGGCCCACTTATATTCTCCACCAAGAGCGAGGCCGGACAAAGAGATTGTGGGACACGTGGCTTAAGCTATCAAAGGCCAAAAATCGACCCAGTCAAGAAAATCGGCCGATTTTCCTGAGTGTTGGTCCGATTTTCTTCAACAGAGACTTGTTATGATCCTCTAGCCATGAGTTGCTCCATTGCTTGCACCAACAAGGGTCCTTGTGTCCTTCATTGCCCCAATTATGTTCCTTCAAAGCCTTGGATGTGTACCACCATGAGGCATGACCCTCGAATGTATCGATTAATGTCCAAAAGATCCCCGAAATACCTACAAAACCGACAAAAGCTCGTGTAGACGTCTTTTCTAGAAATATGCACGAAATGAGTGTAAACGTCGTGAACTAATGCCAAACCGTGCATGAATACCGGGAAAAACTATCTAAATGTATGCCTATACTAACGTCATAAATCACGTTATCAGAATGTTCGAGCATGTTTCATATTATTTTTGGAAGGATTTTTGGTGACGGAGTTCTATTGTACGGGGAGAATCCTAAAAAAGTTGAATTATACCTTCATTACATTAATCCTACAAAATGATGATCCATCTTCGACTAATGATCATAGACATATTAGCTTATGCTCAACAACGTATAAAATTATTGCAAAAAGTTTTGGTTCTAGGCTTAAAACAATCTTACAAAAGTTTATTCATCCACTTCAAAGTGCCTTTACACAAAATAGATCAATCCATGATAATATTCTTATTGCTCATAAAATTTTTCATCAGTTTAAATTTAAAAAAGGAAAAGATGGATACATGACTATTAAACTTAACATGGAGAAAATAATTGGATTCGAAACATCCAAAAAGAATGTAGGATTCCTTATAACTAGGGGGTTTTGTCATTCTATGGAAAAAAAGGGAAATAAAAAATTCATGATAATTTTCTTATTATGGTTACTTTGTTTTTCGAATCTTATTTTCGTTCAAATGTTGAATCTTAGGTTCGGAAGTTCTTGCACTAAACATCCAAAAAGGAAGTAACAATAATAAGAAAATAATTGGATTCCCTATAACTATGGGGTTATGTCATTCCATTTCTTGCATTTGCAGATGTTATTATTATATTTACTAAAGTCTCTATTGGTGCAAGTTCTATAATTTTTGAGCTATTGAATGGTTTATGCCATATTTCGGTGAGAAAAGTTTTTTTTCCCACAAATCGGTTTTTCAAATTTCTAAGAATGTAGAATCTTTTTTGGAAAGACAAATCCAATTGATTATGGGGATAACCACTACTAATTGCATGAAAAATATATGGGTTATCTAATCATTAACAGTAAAGTAGATAAGGGTGTTTTTGAAGATGTAATAACAAAGTATAAACAACGGTCAACTAAATGAAAGGTATTTCGTCTCAAGAAGGAAGATCAACACTTATTAAGGCAAGCCTTAATGCTAAACAAAGAGTTTCATGCTCCCATCTTCTGTTCATAAGGAACTTTATCATATTAATAATAAATTTTTTTTGAACAAAAGGGCCTAATTAAACCGCCCTCCCCTCCGCTTATCAGTTGGGATAAGATATGTAAGCATAAGTAGAAATGTGGTGTGAGAGTTAGGAAAGCAGGGACATAAATAAGGTCCATCAAATAAAACTTTTGTGAAAAATTATGGTTGAACTTGGTAATATTTGGGTTAGAACCGTAAACGGAAAATATCTTAGAGGTTCACTTTTATGGAATTATAAATCTAAAAGTAATACTTCTTGGCAATGGAAAAGACTCATGAATCTTAGGTATGAACTTAAGTAAGGTTTCAGGTGGAATTAGGTGATGGCAAGACCGTTAAGTTTTGGAAAAACCTTTGGGTGTTAGACCAACCACTTATTAAATTACTTAAGAATAATGTAGATATTAACGAGGATAAATTAGTTATTAACTACATAATAGAAAATAAATGTGAAACCCAAAACTGGATCTAAATTAGAAACCTCCTTTCTCTGGAGATTTTAACTACTATTAAGTCTTATCAAATCCCGAAGTCGTTCATTCAAGAACGACTCTATTGGGAACCTTCGGGTAAATGATTATTCTCTACAAAATCCTCCATGGATCTTAGCCATCATAAAAGGGGGTTAACACTTAATCCTAACACTTGGATTTGGGATTTTAGTGTTATGTCTAAAGTTAAAAACATCCTCTAAAAACTCTCAACTAATGGACTCTCAACCAAAGAAAATTTTGAAAAAACAAAATATTTCAGTTGCTATGTGAAGAGATTTGTGAATAGGAAAGATTAGAGATTTGTGAATTGAAGGCTTGTCTTATTCCATTGATGAAACAATGTTTATATAGGAAAATATAAAGAGATAAAATAATAAACTAATACTAAAAGATAAGATCAAAAGATAAACTAACAAACAAAGGATAAGCCCAACATATGGTCTAATATACTAGGCCACACTCTAACACTCCCCCTCAAGCTGGAGGTGTGATCCAACAACTCCAAGCTTGAACAGTAGAAACTTGAAGAAGAGCATCTTGATGTAACTTCCTTCCTTCATCATCGGTTTGTATTGACGCCGGTGGGTTGGACCCTGATGCAGGTTGGTTAAGTTTTGGGCACTGGACGCAGGTTGATTAGCGTCTTAGGGTCCTAGGACGCAGGTAGATTAACGCCCTAAGATAAGTTTTGGGCCCTAGGACGCAATTTGATTAGCGTCCTAGGGTACTAGGACGCAAGTAGATTAGCGCCCTAAGTTAAGTTTTGGATCCTAGGACGCAGGTTGATTAGCGTCCTAGGGTCCTAGGACACAAGTAGATTAGCGCCCTAAGGTAAGTTTTGGATCCTAGGACGCAGATTATATAGCGTCCTAGAGTCCTAGGATGCAGATAGATTAGCACCCTAAGGTAAGATTTGGATCCTAGGACGCAGGTTAATTAGCGTCCTAGGGTCCTAGGATACAGGTAAATTAGCGCCCTAAGGTAAGTTTTGGGCCCTAGGACGCAGGTTGATTAGCGTCCTAAGATCCTAGGACGTAGGTAATTTAGCGCCCTAAGGTAAGTTTTTGGCCTAGACGCAGGTTGATTAGGGTCCTAAGGTCCTGAGACATGAGTTTAGGAGGAGAGGGCAAAGTATTTTCTGATACCGCGGACAAAGTGTACTCTGATACCGCGGCCAAAGTCTTACGTGATACCGCCGTCATTGCCGCCGTCATCACGGCGGCGATGACGGCGCAACTAGGGTTTTGTTTTGTGCGGAAGCGTAGGTTAAGGAACCTGCTCTGATACCATGAAGAGATTTGTGAATAGGAAAGCTTAGAAATTTGTGTATTGAAGGCTTGTCTTATTCCATTGATGAAACAATATTTATATGAGAAAATATAAAGAGACAAAATAATAAACTAATAATAAAAGATAAGATCAAAAGATAAACTAACAAACAAAGTATAAGCCCAACATATGGTCCAATATACTAGGTCCATACTCTAACACTATGCAATGTACTCTTTGTAACCACTCATGCGAGTCAACAAACCATGTATTTTTTATATGTCAATTTATTTTATAAATATTATATGGAGGAACTCAATCTGGTTAATAATACAAATCAAAGCATTTTCAATATGCTTACCATTCTCAGGGATATAAATAAAGTTCTTATTAATCTAGTTATTACTTGGTGAAATATTAGGCTCTACAAACCAATACATTTTTAATAGTTAAAAACCTCAAGATATTGATATAGGAGTTTAAACCCAAATAAAGGATTGACTAGAAGCAAGCGAAAGAAAGATCTAAAATAAATCTGAATTATCTAAGACCTAGAGGAAAACTTGTAATATCTATTGGATTAAACTCAAGAAGGAATTTATCACAAATGTTGATTGTTCTAAAGTTGGATATGGAGAATACACTTTCGGATTTATACTTAGAGATCACTATGCTTCGACTATTACCCTTTTGATACGCCCTTGGCTACCACCACCATATGTATGTCCACCTATCACTTACCACGAAACACCTTACATTTGCTCCACCATGGGTTTGTCGACGAATATACGAGGTTTAGTGACGGATGACTTAGACTTAACGCGGAAGACTTTTCCCGTATATTTATTTTCATCATCTTTTCCAACTTTATTTATTTATATTAATTAAAGGGAAAATTCACAAGAATATCCCCTTTAAGAAGGCATTGAATGTTTGAGATAATTCTTGATATACGTCATCAAATATCTTTCTTTAATGTCTAGAATATTTGTTTTTAATTCTAAATTTAAGTATTAGGATTTGTCTCCATTCTCCCTATATAAATGATGTTTGGGCTCATTTTTAGACATGTCTTATTTTGATCAAGTTTAGTTGAAAAGTATTTCCTCCCCAGTGGTTTTGGGCATCACAATTTTCTTCTCTCAAAGTTCTTATGTGAATCTTTTATCCAAGTCTCCACCTTTGAGGATTTTTCAAGAATCACCTATTCACTCTACTTCACGGCTTTCTCAATCTACCTTGATCGAATCAACCATTCACTTCCGCATCCATCTCAAAGCTTTCGCCTACTCATTTCCATCGTTCGAATTCATCCACACATAACAAAACGGAATAGTTGAAGTTCAAGCCTGATCTAGATCCGGAGTTTGTCCTTGAACACATCCAAGGGCGCATCAAATTGGTATCAAAGATTAGAGCCCAATTTGATGCATCAAAGTTTGTACGCATCAAATTGGTACCAGATCTAAGAGATCAAAGCTTAGAGATTGAAGTTAAGTTTTCCCTAATCCTGTTTTTGTGTGTTCATCATTCTTCGTTCATCATTGTTCTCTCGTGGTGACGATGAGTCCTTTGATGAGGACGAGAAGTGGTTGTCTCCTCTATATCCATCAAGGCCTAAACAAATCATCAATGGGTACCGACGGTATCCATACGACCGACGTCGTGCCTATCATGAAGACGAGGAGTGGTTGTCTTCCCCATACCCACCAAAGCCCAAATAAACCACTCATGGGAACCGACGGCATCCCCACAACCAACAACAAGCCTATCATGAAGATACATATGTTTCTCCCCTACATCGTGCCTATCTTGAAGATGACTACGTTGTGCCCTAAGTTCGAGTCTAACCCAAAGATGACTATGTTGTGCCCGAGTCAACGCATGTTGCCCCCCACATCGTGTGCCCTCCTTAATCAAATAAAGAGCTACTCCAATGCGTGAATAAGAGGCTTTAAGGGTGAAAATTAATGCCCTCACGGAGTCCTCATCACCCAAACACAACCTCAATGAGAGTTTGTTGTCAACCCGTTGTGTGAAGACTGAAGAGGGAAAATTCGAAGAAGATGAACATGAAGTCATCATTGAGGGTGAAGGAGATGTCAATCCTAACGACGACACATCTTTTCTAAACCTGTTAAATGACGAAGATGAAGGAGACACCGACGACAACTCCAACATTGCGCCATATGGGGATCAATTAGATTACACCCTATCACTTCCGACACAGTTTGCCAACCCTTTGTATGAAGAGGAAGACCACGACAATGTCACCATCAAGAGTGAAGGAGACAATAACCCCGACAACGGCGCCATGATGATGATGGACTACAAGTTTAAACCTCCCGATCCAAGGTTTGTCCTTGTTATGCCCATTAGCTTACCTCTTGACTTTCCCTTTGATCTATTGGGCATGCACCCGAAGTTCAACTTCAAGGGCGTTGACGACATGTTAAACGGGGCAACCATTTTGATGGACTACAAGTTTGAGCCTCCTGATCCGTGGTTTGTCCTTGTTATGCCGATGATATACCACTTAGCTTTCCACGCAACTGAGGCCTTGAGCACCACATCAGTTTGGTTCTTGTCACGTAGGGGTGGGAATTTTTGAATATCCGATCCGACCCTAAGGTTTGGATATCCATCCGAATCCGAAAGCACCCGTATATTTATCAAGATCGGATATCCGATCCGAGTATTTCTTATTAGGCTAGTTGGATATATCCGATCCGGTTTTTTCCTCCAAACCTCAATATGTATCCGATAATCCGACAAATATGTACGGAACGGATCGGATCGGATCGTACTCGGATCACCAATTGCCGAATATTTTCGGATTCGGATTTTTAC
Source organism: Fagopyrum esculentum (assembly GCA_033239045.1). Classification (NCBI taxonomy): domain Eukaryota; kingdom Viridiplantae; phylum Streptophyta; class Magnoliopsida; order Caryophyllales; family Polygonaceae; genus Fagopyrum; species Fagopyrum esculentum. The sequence continues at coordinate 102,041,416 of BSUD01000005.1, forward strand.
GGATCGGATCTTCTGATTAGCGGATCGGATTAGTCGGATCTGATATTTTCACTCAACCCTATCGTCACGTCTTTTACCCAACCATGCCATATTTATTACAAGTCTGGAAGAAATGAAAGAGCTCTGTTGCCAAATACAAAAGTTCCGGCACCATCAAACACTTTCACCGTTCAAGCAACGACAAGCGATTTTGCGCCTCACCGACGTAGTAAACAAACTCCATGGCAACATCACCGTAATAGACTAAAAGTCCGTATCTCCCGATATCTACGGCGCACACCCGATGTTCAAAGTCAAGGGTCTTGTCTTATGTTTTGATCCCTTCTTTGACAACGGTGAAACAAGGACGTTTTACATCCAAGATGGGGAGACTGATACGCCCATGACTACCACCACCATTCGTATGTCCACCTATCCTGACACTTACCACGACACACCGTGTCTTTGCTACACCATGGGTTTGTCGACGGATATATGATACTTATGAACGGATGACTGAGACTTATCAATACTTTTCTCGCATATTTATTTCCGTCATCTTTTTCAGCTTTACTTATTTATATTGTTAATAATTAAAGGGGATATTCTTGCGAATATCTCCTTTTAAAAAACATTGAGTACTTGAGATAATTCTTGGAATATGTCATCAAATATCTTCTTTAATGTCTAGAATATTTGTTTTTAATTGTACATTTAAGTCTTAAGATTTGCCTTCATCCTCCCTATATAAAGGATATTTGGGCTCATTCGTAAAATATGTCTAATTTTAATCAAGTTTATTTGAGAAATATTTCTCCTCCTTAGTTTTGGGCTATAATGCACAAACACGGACACGGGAAATGGACACGGCGAGAAACGGGGAAGCGGCAATCCTCAAAAGTATAAGAAACGGGGACACGACGAGTAAAATAAATAATATATCATTTTAAAGATATTGAAATATAGAATTCTTATATCATAATGAGATACATATATATGAAAAAAAATCAATGATATATGAGTAGATAAGAATATTAACATGATAACAATATAACCGAAACAAAATCTTAGAAATAAACATTTTTAATCTTACAAAACATAGAAATAAACATATTTAGTCTATGAAATAAACATACTTATTATCAAAACTGAAGAATGAACCATTCATTTTGCAAATTAACAACAACTGAACAACATGATCAACCAAGGGAAACAATAATAAATGTTTGTAAATTTTAAAAAGTGAACACACTCAACATTCAACAAAGAAAGATTACACAATAAATTAGTAATAAAAGATTCAAAATTAATTTATGAAATCATAAGAAAAATGGAGAGAAGAGTCGGTCGGCGGAACAACATTTTAACATTAGAGCCGGAGAAGAAGATCGGTGTCCTACTATTGGCAACCACAATCTCGCAGGTGGCCATGTGCGGCTAGGTTTAGTCATACAAAAATGGGAGAGAAGAAAAAAAAAATATTACAGTTGATCAATTATACTTTATGTTTTAAAAAAATGTTTCCTTTTTTTTCCAACCTTATAACATAAGGTAAACTTTCGTTGACCGTGTATTGACCGAACACAATCCGTGTCCTCGCCGTGTCCTAGACATGTCCTCCACTTGTCCTACCTCTGAGACGTGTCTTGACTGTGTCCGATCATATTTGACCGTGTTCCAAGTCGTGTTTTGTTGTGTCCTCGTGTCCGACACGGCAGGACACACCGCCTTCTAGAAGTGTCCGTGTATCATAGGTTTTGGGCATCACAATCTTTATCTCTCAAAGTTCTTCTTTGAATCTTTAATCCAAGCCTCCACCTCCAAGGATTCTTCAAGAATCACTTATTCACTCCACTTCATGACTTGCTCAATCTACCTAGATTGCATCAACCATTCGCTTCCGCATCCATCTCAAAGCTTTTGTCACTCATTTACATCGTTCGAATCCATCCACACATAACAAAACGGAGTAGTTGAAGTTCAAGCTCGATCTAGATGCATAGTTTGACCTTGAACGCATCCACAACGCATCACCTTGACTATTGACAGCGTGAAAACATATCGGTTCTTCATGCTGAAGCATGTGCGCTACGAGAAGGTCTGATTAAAGCATGTGATTTGGGTATTGACAAAATTGAAATTGAAGGGGATAAGTTGACACTTAACAACTCCATTAAACAAGTTTGGAAGCCCCTTTGGGAACTTGACCTTATTATTTCAGACATTCTAATATGTTGGCTAGTTTATGCCAGGTGAAGATTCATCATGTCCTTAGAGAAGTCAATGGTGTCGCAAATAAGTTTGTTGATTTGGGATACGCCTTTCCGCGGTCCTCGTCTTTCATTCATTTCCTTGTTGGGTGATCTCATCTGGAATGATTTGAGATGACTAATTTATTATTGTGCAATATAAAAAAAATGCCAGATCACAAGATGTATGAGACCACTAACAATTGTCGGTTTCTAAACTCCATTTCTTAACTTTCTCACTCCGTCACGTCAATTTATAAAACTCTATCTAATCTTTCTCCAGATTCATTGTTTCTTAACTCGCATTTTTTAATTTTATATTTATTTACACCGCATATTTATATTTTTATTAGATTATCATTTAATCTAAAGTGAGGAATAACTTGTCATGTCACTAAAATTTCGATTTTTATTTTTAAGTATGTTGATATAGTTACGTATTTGTAATATATACATGTAAAAATTTTGTAATATAGTCAAGTATTTGTAATATATACATGTTTGTCTAATGAATAGCGGTATTGTTTGTTAGAGATTGTGAATATTATGGTATGATCTTATTCCTATAATATTATGAAGAGATCCTGTCAAACGGATGAAGCATCGTTACATAAAAAGATGTCAATGGGAGAGAAGTGTTATACAGAAGGTGTGTCCAATTGCAGAAGAAGAAGAAGAACTGAAAGTGATAGCAGAGGCAAGTTTGATGGTGGTCCGATGCCGATGGCGAACACCGTGATGTCGTCGAATGAGTGGATTAGCTGCATCAGTAACAACCACACACCATTACAATTTACAACATGAAATCGATGAACTAATCAAAGAAAGGATCGAAATCACCTCTGCCCATCCCCGGCGCTTGCATATCCACCCTCGTCCGGTGGCTGCCACATCGACTGCCATGCCATAGTCGGAGCGTAAACACCGGAAGGATCCAGGGAAGGCCTGCCAATCATGACCGCCGGAGCTCCCGTCGGTGCAGGCGGATAATAATAGGGAACTCCGCTGGCGGTCTCAGGCGGCATAGTCGGAGCTCCGATTCCAAATCCAGCAGGCTCCTCCTTAATCTCATCCCTGGGAACAATATCAACAAGGAAATCGAAGATGTCGGTGCGAGTAATTGCAGCGGCAATGTCGTTCTTCTGGAGAGTTCTGCGCTTGTTCTCCTCAGCGTGGAGCCAAGAACGGATGGTGAGCTCGAGGATGAAGAGCTCGCAGGCCTTTGCGAACAGAATTGGGGCTTCCGCCGAGATCATACGGACATCTTCGTCGGCTTTCATGATCTTCTTTATGCGAGCCAAAGGAAGCTGGTGGTTCTTGAAGTCGTTGGCCTGTTCGATCTCCTGCCGCTGAAATGACCAGAACATCTGCAGCTGTTGTTGCTGTTGCTGGAGGAGGTGCTGGTACGGAACCGCTGCTTGGGAGGGGTAGCTGCTTGAGATCTGACTCCCCGGAGGCGGCGGCGGTTGGTTGCTCTCCATTGTTGCCGGCGATTACCGAACTGCTTTTGTGTGGGGTTGAGGGAAAGCAGACGGACGGATAAGATTCAGATTGATATATAGGGATCGGGTGAAGACTACAATTTCCAATTTTCATTTTATTTAAGGGCAATATTAATTCAAGGAAATTATGCAAATTTTTATTTATCAAATTCATAAATTTATCCTTTGTGCTTTTTTTTTTATTTGGTTCGAATTCATGCCCTTTATTTTTTTAAAAATAATTTCTTGAAAAAAAGATGATATTGGTGTTAAGAATACTATATTAGTGTCATTATCAACAATCAAAAACACCAAAAACATGATATCGATGTTACCGCTATCATAAACATTTAGGGCCCTTTGGTTTTAACTCCGGAATCGGAAACGGAATGGAAACGAATCTACTCAATACGTATACCCTTATTCATTAAAATTTTTGGAATCATTCCTTGTGGTTTGTAGTAATTGGATGAGAGTTTAATTATTTTTGATACCCTATAGAGTAACAAAATGTGAGGAAGCAATTGCATTTTTCATTAAACCATGGAAAATGATTTCATAAAATTTCACGAATATGGATATATATATATATATATATATATATATATATATATATATATATATATATATATATATATATATATATATATATATATATATATATATATATATATATAGGGATAGGATCAGGTAAGAACATGTGTTACGGTAAGAAATGAGAACAAATCTTATCCATGCGATTATTAGTATTCAACGACCGTGATTAGTTTATAAAATTAGATATTAAAAACGTAATATTTGTCCGTTGCCTTAAATGATAACAGATATATTAATTTCCTTAATTAACAATATATCATTATTACATAATTAACAAAATTAACACGATTCACACTCATTACACCGGTGTATTCCATCGTAATAAGACTTGACTCGTGCACATCAAAAGAAAAAACTTTAAACGTGCACTTGTGCACTTGTTCATGCAATGTGCTCGTAGTCGTGCATTTATACTTTATTCAAATGAATTACTCTATTGTTTTATACTTTTCAACTATGATGTATGCACATGTTCATGCAATGTGCCCCTGCAAAATTTTTTGTTAATTTTATCCGTGCATGTTATGAACACGAATCTATGTTCATACTCGTGCATTCGTGTACCTATTTATTCGATTTGTTAGTATGTTAAAGAGGGATACAAGTGCACGGATAAATATCAATGCACTATTCAATTCAACATTTGGATGCACGATTATTCGTTGATAGTAATGAGGTTATCGTTGTTGGTCTTTAAAAATTCTCTAATACCGATGAATGAGTTAACGTGCACAATTAATTCACAATATTTTTTTCCATTTGAGTAAGATAATATACGTCATTTATCTAGTACTTACCATTAACATAAATGATACAATAAATGTTTGTGAACAATTACCTTTTATAATTGAAAAATCTTAGACGTTCATTTTTTAATCAGATGGTCCATATGCATTCTCATTTCTTACCGTAACACATGTTCTTACTGGATACTAACCCTATATATATATATATATATATATATATATATATATATATATATATATATATATATATATATATATAT
>BSUD01000005.1:102046898-102154363 GCA_033239045.1 Fagopyrum esculentum
AAAAAAAAAAAAAAAAAAAAAAAAAAAAAAAAGTGTTGGTAGTAACATCAAAAAAAAAATAAATAGTGTTGGTAGTATCACTAATACCTAAAATATCAATAATTTATCCCTCATCAATACTCGAAAACTAAGAATTGGAATATCATCACAGAGGTAAAAAGGTAAAGAAGAGATAAATGAGTGTGATGCTTTTTCCGTGATATGAAAGTTGCAAACACAACACCGAATTCAACCTAGAGTGCTTCAATTAAGCATGAAGCTCGAGTCTTGGATGAAGCAATTGTAGGTGGAGGCACAAGAGGGCTTGGAAAATTCAAGAGAAACACAAATTTCGAATAATATTGCCTTAGCATTCGATAAGTGATCCATATAGACACTAATGCTGAATATAAATCAATTCCAAAGTAACGATTATAAGGAGTAAATGTCTCTCTATATATATATACTACTCAACTAGGGTTTTAAGGAGGGTAATTCAACAAAAAAAAGTTTTCTTCTTATATTGTAAGATATAAAAGAAGAAAATATAATACAACTCTGGAGATATAAAAACTAATTAGTTTAATCAAAAACATAAATGATAGAATATGGAAGCTCCAATATAATAAAAACAAGAAGACCATGAAACAACATCCTCCTTTGCATGTGGATCTTCAACCTGGATATGGGCATGAAATTTCTTCATTTACTTAGGGAAGTCCTTCAATTTTATAAATATGTTGCATGAATGGATCATTTATATTATAATTAAAAATATAAAAATAAATTATTAATAAAAAATATCCCCAAACATCATTCAAATTCCTTTTTAGTAAACTTACTAATATGTTATTGGACTACGGTGTCGGATCAACTAACGCGTGTCTGACACACATTGCGACTAACGCGTGTCTGACGCACATTGTGACTACGCGTGTCTGACGCACATTGCGACCACGTATCATTCAATAGTAAACTTCCTAATACATACGGGATTCGCCCTAATAAAAGCGAACGCGAAATGGCCGCCGCTCACGCCTCACAATCACACAACAGATCTCAGTTTTTACGAGAGCGTTTTGGGGAGATTTCGATCAATTCCGATCCAAAAACACCGAAATGGAAGGAGCTGAGAAGCCCGGTGGTGGTAAAGGTGGTTGCTCGTTTGAAAAGCGCAAGAAAGCGACGGAAAGAGGTATGCTAAATACGAGTTTTGCGAGTTTTGTTTTCGTTTTTTCCCGTTAAATTGTATGTTAAATAGATTAGGTTTGTATGTTATATGTTGGATTTAATTAGTTTGAGTTGGATGGATTGGAAAATACGAAGAAAAGCAATGAAATCGAGTTTTTTTGGAGACTTTTGAAATGACATCAATGGCACTTTTATGGGAAAGGCGACGAAGAAGCTTGACGGGCACCGTGTCTTGTCTTTCCCGAAAGAGCCCGGACACAGTCCGGACGTTGATGACTGGACCTTTCTGCATGACATTGAAAATCTCATCCGAAAGGATGTCTAGTACAGGCAATTTTTATAAATTAAACCCCCTTTCCCCTTGCCTTTTTATTATGATGCAGTTCTGGTTATGAAAATAATCAAAACCACAATGGCAATTGGCAAACCTAAAAAACACATGACAATCCACATCAAGTAAATTCTAATTCCCAGTCGAATAATGATGGACATTCCAATCAGAAACTGACAAGGGCAAACCATTCTAGTCAGTGCTTCAGCTTCAGCTCCACCAGCGTTTCTCTTTGACAGCTACTTGATTCTGTTGTGAATAAGCTTTACAACCATTCAATGCAATACACGAGAGCAGAATCCATCCACAAAATACTCGCTCCTACTTCTGAACATTTCAATTTCACATTCCTCTGTTTTAGTGCATAAAATATGCCTACGTTCTCGATCACCAATTAACTGAAAGATGGCTATATTGTCCATATGGTATATAGCACAACTACGAAAAACAAAACAGAAAATCCTGCACTTATGCTAACTGTACATCAAAACAGAAAAGATCCCTAAGCCATTGGTTTCAGGATGTACACATTCAAGAAATCATCCAAGCAACAGCCATGCCTTAGCTGCTTACAATTCCCAAACTATAGCCTGCTTCCAGAAAGAGCAAAAGAATTTGTTCATTAACCAAAAACATTGCGCACCAAAATGTACTTGTCTGTCAGTCAGGATACCTGCATTGTTGCTTCTATTTCCATCGTTCATAAGAAAAAAACGACCTGCCTAGCTCTGTCGATCATATCCTAGGCGAACCCTATAATTACCCAAGGACTGTTCTAGTAATGGCTCATATGAATTAGTCACTACTCACTAGAAACTTTCGGTGATGCTTCAGTGCTGCCCATGGCAGCTTCTTCTTCGGCTTCTGTTATCACACTCAAAAGCTCCAAAGGTGTAGCTGCGGGGTCAATTTCCCAGCAACCCTTTGGAGCATTAGGAGACTCATCACCTGAAAGCAAGCATGAAGGGACCTGGTGCGACAACCTGAACATCTCTGACTTTGGGATCCTTCTGACCTGCTGAGGATCTGCTGGTTGACGGAAAACGGCCTTGTAACCTGCAACCTTCACAAGCGGAACAACAACAGTGCCTTTCTGATCGTCATAATCTTCTACTACTTCAACCATGTCATATTTGTGTATCAATTCATCCGGGGTATGCTCGTTCCAATTGGTCGACCAGTTTCTATAGAGGGCCCACACATCTCCTTTTTTCGGGTATATCTGAACTGCTCCTCTTGCGCCTTTTCCCCAACTTACTTTATGAGAGAATGAGTTGATTGTCTTGTTGATTTCATATTTTCCTACTCGAAAATCCCCACAGGTTTTGTAGAAGCCACTTCCTATCCAATTCATTGATCCAAATTCAGCATTGCTTTTTGAATTAAGCCAGCTGATACGCATCTTAAATGGCTTCCTTGAAATAACACTATGAATTAATGCATAGTAACGCGGCATACCGTCATCGTCATCATAAGCAGCCCAAACCTGATTATCAGCAAAGGAATCTTCAGAGCGATCATTATCAAAATCATGAAAATCTGGGTCAGGGACAGTCATAGTAAGAGACATTGACTCAGAAGACTTGGTTTCTGATTCAACAACAGAAGTATTAGGAGCAGCAGCTTTAGAGCGATTCGGGGGTACAGAATTCCCAAAAGCTGGCTTCTTGCTTGCATTATTTGTTGCACCGTCTGCATCTGTTCCCGTAATGCCATCAACAACAGTACGATGGGGATAGTCTAGTGTGGATTTCTTCATCTCTTTTCCCTTAACCACAAGGGGGTTTTCAGATTTCTTCCCTTCATTCAGGTACTGGGAGATACTCTTTGTTGCTTTATACATCAACATATTTCGAATTTCAGGAAAAGAAGGTTCCCTTATGATGTTTGAAAACTTAGCCCTGGGGACAAACTTCTGCATTTCAGGAACATCTCCATTTTCATTCAACTTCAGTTCACATTGGCGTCCTCTTTTCCGAGGCCTCTCATTTTTTAGTGCAGAGGTTGAACCATTTGTATCAGAGGCATAAGTTCTCTTAAAAGCATTTGTCCTGCTCTTGATAGCATCCTCAAGGGAAGCTGAGTGCCCACCTTGTCCAACATCTGACATATACATCATAATCATCAGCTGCATTCACAAACAGAATACCTAATGAATGAAAGAATGAGAGTGAAGCCCTTTTACCTGGCAGAGTTGAATTGCTTCCAGGCCTAGAATGGTTTGATTTCTGTTGTCGTACATAGGGTGGCCCTGAGTTTTCACCGTTTATCTGAGGAGGAGGCACCTGCACAGCATAGAAGGGCTCCTGACAATTGGGACAAAGAAGTCTTTGGTTAAGGTAAACCTTAAGGTACTCATATTGCATTCTACAACGAGTACATGCTGTCCAGAATGTGTCTGCTCGCGGTTGAAATGGAGGATGTGGGTCAGAACGGGGAGGCTTGGTGGTTTTATGATTCCTTGTACTTGAATTTCCATTGTTTGTAGATTGATGAAAACCGTTCCGATTATATGATGCTTCTGTACGCGTGGTCGACACCTTGGGATTCCTCTTCTGGTCGTATGCTGCCCTCTTAGTTTTATCAGACAATAGACTCCAAGCCTCAGAAAGAATCTTGAATGCACCATCTGCCCCAAACGATTTGTTTTTGTCAGGATGGAGAATGAGAGCAAGGTTACGGTATTGTTTCCTCAAGTTGTCATCATCAGTTGAGGGATCAACTCCTAACACTCCATACCAATCCATATCCCCGTTAACTTTTTTCTCAGCAGAAATGTAGATATCAAGGGTGGCAGACAAGTGAGAAAGGCCATCAAGGTCAGGGAACAAGGATTGAGCCTTCACAACAAATTTTTTTGCTCCCACTAAATCATTGACTGATATCTTCTTCTCGGCAAGCTCCTTAGCCTTGAGAGCCTCATCTCTGTTACATTCCATTCCAACTTGATCTTTTGAGCCCTTCTAACGCCAAGTACTTACAACTGCTTGGAAAAATCAAATTGATGAAGTTAAAATTTGATTTTATATTAAAAAATATGTAGTTCAATAACCAAAAAGGTTAATTCATCAAATGCAAGCTTGAACAGAGGTTACAGTCACATTACGCTTCAATACTTATTTCATGGTACCTTAATTCCAAATCTTACAGCCCATAAGGCATGTCAAAGGCCACTATAGCAATATGTTGCAAATGCCACTGATAATAACAAATATTATACTCATCAATCAACAACCCCAAATTTGAATCTATCAAGCCTGAATTTAGCAATTTCAAAACTATCTAGGTGCACGTAACTCCTATTGACGTTTGAGATTAGGATAAAGTAAATTGTAACCAAAAACAGTAGCAAGCCAAAATGATGGATGAAAATGGAGTACAGAGAGCTCAACATGACCAAACAATGACATCAGCAAAATGAAAATCACCGATCCGCTGCATCCGCACTAGAGAAAAGCCTAAGGGCGTGTTTGGTATGAGATAGAGATTCTTTTTTTAGATTGTGGGGATGGAAATTGTTGGGGATTGCTAGACATTGTAAATTTTATGTATTTGGTATAGGATTATTGGGTGAGATTATTTATTAACAGTTTACCAAAATACCCTTACACAACCATATGTTTTCCACGTTTAGCTAACTACCTGCACACAAACAGAACTACACAGGAGCTTCAGAATTGGCAGCCAAACAGAATATCAACACAGAAGACAAATATGCTCATTACACAGTAACATAAAACCCAGAAAAAAAAAAAACATTTACAAGAATAAAGAGAAAAGTAGGGATAATAATTAACTTGGTACATGGAATAATTTCAATGTATTAAGCTATTTGCAGTAAATCAACAAATTCTGATGTATAATGCATGAGACTAGGAATCTCAAGGTAGCTCATAAACTGAAGTGCATGGCATTCTTTCCTTCATTCATCAATCTGCAAAATGCTATCATATTGGACCTAAAATCCAATTCAATCTATGTACCACATAATCTTGTTAAACCATTCAGAAGGCCCAAAAACTGAATAAAAAACGACATGAAGAAAGATAGAAGAGATATCAATCGTTGCTTGATGAATGCCATGTGCCTAGCTACTTTATGTATCTGTGGAGGCTGGATTTTTTTCTGAAGCCAATGTATGTAAGCGCAAGAATAAGACCAAGCCACCGCCAAAAACATCAACACAGTCTATAGGTCAGATATCAAACCAAGTTTTGCAGCATGATTATTCAAGGAGCTGTCCCACCGCCAAAACCATCAACCCAGTCTATAGGTCAGATATAAACCCAATCTGATACCAAATGCCTCCCAAATAACACTGTCCGAAAAATAATTTAAATGAATCTCCAAAAAACTGATACCAAACAGGTCTTAAGCTCTTAATTGTCACGATCTGCACATGCAATACAAGGAGCAATACATCTAGAATGTCAAATTGATGACAATTAAGGGTTTTCGGATCACGCTAACCGCTAAAAAAAACAAAAGAAAACCTAAAAACGGATCTGAGAATTGTAACTTACCGGCGACGGGGTGGGCTCAGTAGAAGGAAGCGGGAGCAACAATGCCAGAAAATAGATATCAAGCAGAATTCAAGTCGATTCGACACCTGAATGATTGAAGAAAGCGCAAAATGTTGCAATTGCGTAAGAAAATTGAACCGTGAATTTCGGGGGAATTATAATGACGGAGAGTCAGGGTTTAAGCAAGTGTGGACGAAAAACTTAACAGGGAAGCAGTGAAAAGAGAGACATATGTGGATTAAGAAACTGGACAGCCATTGGTAGGAGGGGAGAGCCTCCACACGGGTAAATGAGTTTTGGGTTTTCTTTGCTGGGTTTGAGGCACACGCAAACAAAGAGGAGCAGAAATGAAGAAGAGATTGATTATTGAAACAATAAGATGCTTCAAACGCTGCGTTTGATTGGTTTTTCTGAGGGGAACACCGAGTTTTGGAGTTGAGCAGCACATGGGGTTGTCAATAGTTTTTTTCTATATTGGTTGGAAAACCCTATTTTGAAGGTATAAATTGCCATAATAGTTGGCTTTTAATTACACAGGGTTAGTACGTAAGAAGATGGAATTGCTGACGGTCTTTGGGGTCATTTACGTCTTTTTCTCTCCGATGCCAATCCGCTGTGTATCTTTATTCCCATGTTACTGCCACTTGTATATAACTTAATTATCTGACTTTATAAAAATTATATATTATCAACTCAAAAATGTATGCTAAACAAAGCTAAAGCTAAGCACGCCTCTGTGACTGTGAGAGAACAGCTGATCACCTATTTTTATCTTCGTATACATCAATGTTATATACATTGATACACAGCCCTTTATAGTTTGAGTGAAAGATTGACAAACTGGATCATTACATAATAAATACATTAGAATCTAGAATAAAGAGTCGAATATGCTATACAAAGATAGTGAAAGCTGCAGGATTTGGAGATGAAGGAAGGATGAGATTGATCAATCCATAGAGTCGAAGCTTGGAGCATCCCATCCGAGCAGGTCTACGATCTTCTTCATCCTCTCTTCTTGGCCCTTGGAATCCCCAAAGGCAGTGGTGAATGGGTATACGTAGGTCACCTTGGTGGCCATACACCTGTAAGATACTACATCTCCTTTAACCAAGAACTCGAGTACGTCTCGCCCAAACCCGCCATCCACCTCTGCTTGCAGATATTGACCTGAAGTTCAAATTCCATGCATTCATTTTGTTGTAATAAGATTTATTAGAGTGATACGATGGGCGAGCTAGACAAGCTCTTCTTGGGCCCAAGGCCCCGGAAGAAAAAGGGAGCAAAATCGTAGTTTCCTCTTCCATCCCCATTGGAGTATCAATAGATAGGTTTCAGGGTTATTTTTTTATACACAAAAAATATATTGAAAACTCTAGGTGGAAGTTCCGTGTAGCAAAATCATAATCGTTTCTTCTCTAGCTATTTCACTGGTTAACTACTTCAAATTACAACACATTTGAGACTAAACCACCAAAACTAAACAAATACTTGCCTAGTACTCTTGCAAAACCCCAATGATTCCCGTTACCTCGAAGACACAGACACTTGTAATGTTGCATTCTTGAGAGTAATGACTAATGACTACCATTTCATTATAAGATCAGAAATTCATACCAGCAGAGGTGTCTTCAACCACTTGTATTGTTGCATTCTTCTGAGTATTCAAGATAGCTTCTTGGAGTTTCTGAATGGCAATTCAATGACAAGTTCATAAATCAAATCGAAAGAAGTAATCAGAGCAAATTCTCTCATTTCAGACCTGAATGGCGTTTTCAGTTGAATCGGGGGGAATGCGCCATGGAAAAGCAAAAGATGAAGATCGTGCATTTGTGGAGACACAGCCTGGATTCACTGACGGGCAAGCCCTAACTTTCCTGCAAAACCAAATGGCAACTACCCATAAATTGACACAATTAGAACAAATTTGCAAAGACGCTGGAGAAATACCCAGATTCCAAACCGAGCAGCAAGTTCTTTGACTGGGAGAAGGGGGTGGTGGTAGTGGTAGGGAGGGAGTTGTTGAGAGAAGGGATTGCTAAACAAGGGAGTGGAGGATTGAGGGTTACAGCAAGGGAGAGTGAGAGCAGATGAGAGAAAAGAATGTGGGATTGTTTTCCTTTTGTGTCCTCCTCCAATTTGGCGGTGGTAAAAACGGGCCGGTGACCGGTGGTTTGGGTTTTGGAGGTTAACACTGACGGCAAGGGACGGTGGGAAATGGAGGAGATCATCTTTGCCTTTCCCTATCTCATTTGCCTTCACCTTTGGCCGCTTTACAATTCACAGATTCATGCGCGTGTATCTCCGGCGCTCGCCTGCGCGTCGGTGTTCGTCTCAGCTTCCGCCTTAGACACACATTTGTTTCCTCCAACACTGTTTTCAATTTTGACCCCGGGATTTGCAGCGTCCGATCGTTTTTTTTTTTTTTAACTAAGAAGATAATGACATCAATAGACGTCGGAATATAAGCACTATCCATATGAACGTCCTGATGAGAAAAATTGACAATGGGATTATCGTGACCAAGGTTAGCAAGCTTATCCGCCACACCGTTAATCTCTTTGTAGATGTGGTTAAGTTGGACATGAGGAAATTCAGCAATCAGGAGAGTGATGTAATATCCAATTCCCACGGTGGTTTCCAAATATTCTTTATTGAGTTAATAATCGTAAGGTTATCCCTTCAATATCGAGATTTCTAATTTTCAGCTGTTTTGCTTTAATAAGACTCATTTTCAAAGCATAAGCTTCAGTTTGGATGATAGAGGTATGACCACACTTACCATAGTCTAGACCAACCACTGAGGCATTATGATCTCTTAGGATGAATCCATATGAGCTTTGTCCATTTTTCTTTGACCCGTTAAAGTTAAGTTTGATGGTTCCTATATTAGGTGGCGTCCATTTAATACTCTTTTGCTTTCTTTTCTTACCCGTTTTTGTTATTTTTTCCTTCTCCCTCTCGATTCTCCATTCCCTTATTTGAGATTTCACAATCTGTGAGACGTTAGTTATTTTACTGTTATAGAAGATGTTCTTATTCCTCACAGACCATATATTCCACCATGTGACAAATAGAGAGGTAATAGTCGGGTCTTCAAGTTTTGTTCTGATAATGTGGACTATCTCTCTTAGATCTTTAATTGTCGTATCAATATTTTGTATGCACTCTCGGGTTTTTGGGGTCAGTAATGTTGTCCAACGTGAATGGGCATCTGAGAAAAATATGAGTAGCGCTCTCAAAAGGATGTTGGTAGAGTACACAACTCATAGGGACTGGGATCTTTTATTTTTCCAGGTTTTCTTTCGTTGGAAGTCCATTTACTGATAATTTTCATATGAAGTTTTTTATTTTCAGCATGATGCCAATATTCCAGATCCATGAATTACCAATTTGTGAAGAACCGGCATTCTTATGGAGGAGAGTGAGAGCATCTTTGGTATGGAACCAACCATCCATACTCGGAGCCCAATAGAGTCTATCTCGGATGTCACAACTCGTGATTGGAGGGTTTTTAATCTTGTAATTATACTGGGAGTAGTAAGTTGTTTTTCCAGATTTTTTAACTTATCTTGGTCCCATTTCTTATTCGTGATGAGGGAGCAAACAGTTTCGTCCATGTTTGTTATTGATTCTTTATTAATAACATATTCTTCTAATGGGCGGTCATCAATCCATCGGTCTTTCCAGATTCTAATAGTTTTTCCGTCCCCAACATTCCATCTGATTCCTTGATCAAAGTCTGATCTTAAATTCATTAGTCTCTTCCATTGCCAGGACGTATTTTTTCCCGTTTTGTAGTTCCATAGCCGGTTCCCTCTTAGGTACTTTTCCTCAATAACTTTAACCCATATATTATCTGGTTCTGCCATAATTTTTCATAGGAGTTTCATTTGTAAAGCTCTATTCATGTCTTCTGCTCTTCTAATTCCGACACCTTCTTTCTCCTTTGGCTTGCAGATCCTATCCCAGCTAATGAGTGGGTGATAGTTCGGACCTTTATTCCAATAAAATTGCCTATTAATTTGGTCTAATTCTTTGTGTATGGAAGACGGGAGCATAAAGCTTTGAATTATGTATTTAGGCTTGGCATTTAGGTTGGCCTTAATAAGGACTTTACGTCCTTTCTAAGAAAGAGAAGAAGCTTTCCATTTTGACAGTTGCTTCCTAGCATTCTCAATAATATCAGCAAACACTAATTTGTTCACTCTACCGTTAATAATCGGACAGCCAAGGTACTTTTCCAGGTTGGTGCTTGGAGAGATACCTATGTTTTGCTGTATCATTCTTTTCGTTTGGTTGTCTAAATCCCCGAAAGTCTGGAAGGTCGATTTATGATAGTTGACTTTTTGGCCTAACACTTGGCAGTATTTAGATAGGGCCTCAAGGATTTTATTGCAGGCCGGGTTCGTCCCTTTCGCGAAGATAATGATATCATCTACAAAGGCCAAGAAAGGAATAATAGTTCAAATCTAGTGATTGGGAAGCCGATGCTCTTATTATCCTCATTGCTTATTTTTTGGAGGTTTCTCGCCAGCACTTCTGCAACGAGGTTAAACAGAAGTGGGGATAAGGGGTCGTCTTGGCGCAACTCTCTGGTTGGATATATGACCTTGGTTGGGTTATCGTTGATTAGAATGCAGTAAGAGGCAGTGGTGATACACTCATTAATCCATCTTATAAATTTTTCCGCGAAGCCAAGCTTTTTGAGAATAGCAATGATACAAGGTCATTCAATCCTATCGTATGCTTTTTCCATATCGAGCTTGATTGCTACATAACCATTTTTACCTTTCTTAGTTCTGAAGCCATGGAAAATCTCGTGAGCAATCAAAATGTTATCATGGATTGATCTGTTTTGGGTAAAAGCACCTTGTAAGGGGTGGATTAATTTAGGGAGAAGATTCTTTAATTTGTTCGTTAGGATTTTTGCAATAATCTTATAAATTATTGAGCAGAGGCTGATGGGCCTGTAATGACTTGTTGACGAAGGGTTATCCGTTTTTAGAATTAGTGTAATGAATGTGTGATTTATTTGTTTGAGTAGTTTTCAGGATCTGTAGAAACTTTACACTACACAGATAACTGATGGGCCTACAATGTGCCAGTATTTATGAAAGAAGCCAACTGGGAAATCATTAGGGCACGGGGATTTATCACATCATATCTCAAAGATTGCCTTTTTGATATCTTCATTTGTGAAAGGTCTAGTTAGCATTATATTTTCATCTTTAGTAATTTCCTTCTGCATGATTTCAAGTTGATTCTGGAGTTCCACTGTATTGACATGAGAGGCCATGAATCTAGACTCGTAATCCGCACGAAACTCCTCCTCAATCTCGGCTTCCGACGCCAGCATTACCTCGTTCCTATTTGCAATAGATGCTATGTTTTTATGATTTCTTCTCCCTGTAGCTCGCCTGTGGTGGTATTTGGTATTTTTATCCCCTTGTCTAAGATAATTGAATTTTGCCCGTTGTGTCCAATATTTGTGTTGGTAGTCAATGAGGCATTCCCTTTTTCTGTTTAGCCTACCTAGTTTATTTTCCTTTTGTGCTGAATAGTTAGTGATAATTTCTCCTTATAACTTCTCAATTGCATTTTCAACCTCACTTACTTGTCTGTTGATGTTTCCAAATTGTACTCTACTCCATCTTTTAAGTTTATTCTTTAGAAGGCTTAGTTTCTTGACAACGTTAAACATGTGTGTTCCCTGAAATTGTGTTCTCCATGTTTGTTTGATAAGATTCTCGCATTCTCTTCTTTGCGTCCACATCATTTCAAATCGAAATGGTTTATTTCTAGTTCGTTGGTCAATGTTCTGGAGATTTACTAATATCCGGCAATGGTCAGAGGTGATAAATGTATGATTCCAAGTGAAAATGTGCGGATAGGCTTGAATAACTTCTTGTTGCGCTAAGGCCCTGTCAAGTTTCTCGAAAGTATTATTTTCCCCTTCTTTTCGTTTCCTCCAAGTAAATTCATTTCCTTTTGTTATTAAATCAACCATGTTACATTGTTGGGTAAACTCATGAAGCCTCTTGGTTTTGTTTAGATTGATATTTGCTTCTCCTTTCTTATCTGAGAGTTTCAACAGATCATTAAAATCACCAATTATCAGGGAGGGATATTCACTTACATTAATATGATCTTTCATTTTTGACCAAAATTCTCCTTTCTGATTTTCAGACGGAGGTGCATAGATAAATGTTATGTTTATGTTGTAGTTAGAAGGTTCTTATGGTTAACTGTAATAAATATATTCTCCTTTGTAATGATCTCTATTTTCTCGTTAATTATTTGGTATCCTTTCCAGAGGAGGCAAATTCCTCCTGAAAAACCGTCTGTAGGGACAAGCAAATGTTATCAAATCCTGCACTTTTCCAACATTTTTCGTTAGGATCCATACTCGTTTTTATTTCAGCTAGCATGATCATCTGGATTTTATCATTTTTGCAGATTATGTTGAGATCCGTCCAAAAATTTTTCTTCCTCATTCCTCTACAATTCCAGAAAGCAATTTTCATTTGATCCGTTGTAGATTTTTGGGTGGAGAGCCCTTAGTCCTTCCCGAAATAGTTGCTTTCATATTCTTCCTATGAATTATGAAGCTAAGGGTTGTTGACTATTTTCCTATATAGGGGTTCTCACTATGAAGCATAGGAATTAACTTGGACGAGATCCACGGAATTAGATCAACAATAGGAGGACACAAGGAATGGAGTGCTCCTCGGTTTCTATATCTTCCTGAGGACCAATTAGAACTAACACTCAAATTTTTATTCTACACCAAACTATCCTTGTTCTAACTTTGGGTGCGTCTTTAATCTTGACACCTTCAAAGATTCGCAGTATAGTTCTCTTTCTTTTGCGTCTAGTGGTTTTGGCCAATATTATCATTTTAAGAGCACGTCTTTTGTTTGCAAAATTCATATTACATTTTAAGATGGTCATAGATCTCAAAATTTTCCTTCTTTGGTTCATTACTTTGGTTAGGTCTTTCGTGTAGCTGCAATAACGGTTCTGATTCATACCAGTCAGAGTATAAACTGCAAGTTTGCAAAAAAAAAAAGTTAAAAAGCTCCTGTACACCGCAATCAGACTTTGTTACAACAAATTCGTATTTCACCATAAATTTTCCTAATTTAATGCACAATCTGAAATACAAAGAGAGGCATGTGTCAGCATTCTCGTAGTTTCCATATACTTTCCTATGTTTCTTATGCAAGTTGAGCCACTTAATGTTCGTCAGGTCATGGTCTGTATGATTAGGCTCCCCCGATTTCTGGAGTTGATACCGTTTTCGAGAGTATGGGCATCGAGTCATAAGGCTCCAGCCGTGACAGTTGGTCGGAAAGGTCCTGCACAACAGTAAAGAGAGGCTACAACAACAAGCAAATCAATAGAGAACAAGCAAGGAGAAGTAAAACAACATTCTTATAGATAAGAGACATATCACACATAGATATTCAATAGTGCAGGAATAGCCAACAGTGAAAGGTCTTTCCCTAGGGGGCATACAAGCAGTTTCTGCAGAAAGAAATTTCCCGAAGGAAATTCTAAGGCATGAAAGCCTATGCAAACACAAGATTATTTTAGTCATAATAAGTGAGGCCAATTTCATAAAGGGAGGCTCACAAACCCTTAACAAAAGATAACATTTATTTATCATTCTAATATCATTTGGGGAAATCAGATTCTGACTTTTTTAACCCTCTTCAGGGTCGAGGTGGTTGTATCACTAGTGCCTCATTTCACTTTCCTTTTGCTTGAAGTTGACTTAGACCCCTCAGTTTTAACTTCCAGCTCCTCCAGTTGCCTATGCATTGTATTGTTAGTGTGGAAGGAGTGGAAAGAGCCTTCAAAGATCATTATTTCATCATCAATTGGGGCTGGAACTTTGTGCAGTAGGTTAGCCAAGGCCACGTCATTTTCACTTGAGCTCAGAGTCATTCCAATTCCCTGATTATTAATCATATTCATTACAAACAGCTCATCCTCAGGCAGGGGAATGTCAATTTCTTGCTCCAGGAAGGTGGGTTGCACTAGGACATTGCCCAAGATCTCGTTAGTATTATCCTTAGGGGTTTGCCCCTCAGTTGTTTCCTCATTGGGGCTTGGGCTGACCTTTGGCTCCTGCTCTCACAAGGGCCCAAGGAGCTGCTTTTCAAGCTTTGGGAAGAGATGTCATTGAAGGCAATTGTGATACTAGTGGTCCCCGAGAGATAAGGCTTAACTCCACTGACAAACACTGGAGTCCTTTTTTTCTTCTTATGGCTCATCACTGGTGTCCAGTCAACAACTTTCTCCTCTTCCTTGCCCTTCCTACTTGTACCAGTTTTCCATTTTTTCCCATTTCTGAAAGAGTAATTAGTTTTCTTAGCATTTATCATTCTCATGGGGCATTGTTCAAAACCATGGTCCTTCTTAGCACAAAATCCACAACCTTTGGAGAAGTCCTCAAACCAGACTTTGAACATTTTGGTCTTTCCCTCATCATCCGGAATGGGAACTTCCTTCTCTTTCTGGTAATTCATCTCGATATCATAGTTAATGCAAATGCAGGCATAGTTCACACCCATACCCTTTTCAGAGAAGGGTCAAGGTGGATGAATTTGCCAACTTTGTTCACCTCAATGATGGTTCTAATAGCTTCCTTATTGATGTGTTCAGAAGGAATCATAGGGATCCTTACCCACACATCAACAGCTGATACGTTTTCAGAAATTGGGCTTTCAGGGACGGAGAATGAGAATATGACCAAAGATGTGAAAATGTCTCTTCTCCCAATTCATGATTTACCGTAAGGATTAGAGAAGTTAATTTTGAACCAGTGGTTAAGCTTAGGGATAAACTGAACTTCACCCTTAATATTTCTCCATTCAGACAACAATTAAGTTCTTACCTTATTAAATTCAATTGGGTTGTCGAAAATTCTTCCCATTAGAGAGAACTCTCTAATTTTGGTGAAATTAGATTTCACCTTGGATAACATCTGGAGATATTCATCAAGATTGACCTCTTCATCAAGGATCTCCTTTCCCTTCTTGGATTTGTGCTCCACTGGTTTTAGGTCTTCTTTGCTTTTCACTAGGCTAGCTTCAGTTGGGTTATTTTCCTTGGCTTCAGTTGGACTTCCAGCCTTGACAACTATGTACTCCTCTTGATTCTCATTGGAAGAGTTTTTAGGGATCTCACACACTTTCTCTTTATATGATTTGTTTCTTTCACTCATGCTTATCTTAGATATAACCTTTGCAATGTATATGTGTTTGGTTTGGATTTTTGGTGTGGGATGGTAATTCATTTTATAGGAGTGTTTGTTCAATCTCACGCCTGGACTATCAAACCAGACAACTTGGGATTTGTTCAGGTTAGTGAAGAGATACCCTTCTAACAGGGCTTTATGCCTAAAGACAAGTTCAATCTCATACTTGTAATCACCAGTAGGGAAAATCAAGATAGACAGGAAATCAAACCATAGAGCAACAGGGCAGACACAAAGAGGGGGAGAACATACCTGATTTCGCCGGAATTCAGAATAGTCCATAATTGTGCCACCATTGTCATCATCAGGTTCTGTGCTTTTCCAAGACTTGCAAACACCCATCTCATTTCATCATCATAGGAGAAGGACATATTAGATACAGATGGTTCAAATCGAGTTCTAGGGTTCGAAATTAGTAGTGCAGTATCAAGAGATTCAGACCTGATTCTTTGAACCAGACTGAGGGATCTTCTAGACCACATAATAGCCGCTCGTCGGCATCTCCTTTGAAGCACATATCCTGCCCGAATCGTCTCCTCTTTATCTCTTTCCTTTCTCCTGCTTTTCCAACCTTGTTTCGCTTTATCTGGAAACCAATCAACTTTTATGTTTTCTTCACAGTCGTCTTTTTGCCTCAAGCAGCTTCCATCCATACTTTGCTTGTCTGAATATTCGACGGAGACTGGAACCAACACGATTTTGCCAATACTTTAATCGGCCGACCTATTGCTTTGGAGAAGATACTCATCGCTTTCATTTTGATAGCAGGAGGGAATTCGTATGATAAGGAGACGATATGGGAGTTTCAATCGACAGAACTCATTAGGGTTGAGATTGGGGGCGCGTGAGGCGCGTAGTATTTGGCCGAGAGGGCGCGTGAGGCGCGTAGTATCATTAGTTGAAGCCTTCGACGATATTAATTAGTTAAAAGGGTTAATAATTTAAGAATTTTTTTTAATTACATAGAGATAAATTGTGGGCATTAAGAAATTAAAAAGAAGTTTAAATAAATTAGGGATAGAGTTGAGCGGAGTCTATATGGATCACCAAAGCCTTAAAGGTTGGCTTGCACATGATCAAACCTGAACAGATCGGATCAGAAATTACGGTGCGATTTGGTCCGGAATCTTAATAGTAAAAATTAAGTTCAGTTAGGTCCTGGATTTTAATGTTTCGGTCCGGTCCGGTTCATGGACTGTTTCACGCAAACAATTGAACGGTCCGATCCGGTCCGGACCGTTTGAACAACCTTGCTTAAAACAATTGCCTCATAAAGTTAACAATTGAGATTTTTTTTTGTGGATTGGATTTGGGTTAGATTACGTGACTTCAGTTTGGATTATTCGGATTCGGATTATGTTTGTATCGAGTCATTTTCGGGTAAATAAATATCAGCTCAAATTGGGTTTGGTTTGTCCGGATTTTGGGTTTGCCAAATTTTGGTTTGTCAAGTTTGATGGATTTCGGGGTTATAGTATGTTCCATTAAAGTAAAGCAGATTAGGTATATATCGGGTTAGGGTTATTCACATCTTGAGTTTATTCTTAACATGATACAAATATTCGAGTTTGACACCTGTATTACTACGGTTGAAAATATAGATATAGATCAAGCAAAGAAGATGATAGATACATTTGAAACCTTCCTAGATAATTTGAGTGACCATACTTTAAAGCAAATCCATTAGAAATAAGAAGTTCCACACTCGTACTTCTTTCTTTAAACTTACTACTAATATGTACCAAACAGAGGAGGTCCAAGCCGCCTAAAAGCTAAAGTATATCTATAGGCCTAAATTTAAATTTTGTTTTTTTTATTTATTTTAGAACTACCTTATTTTACTCCGTTAATTTATATAACTATATAGTTTTTCCTTTTATATTGTAGAATTTATCATTTTGGTGATTTACCCCCCTTTAGAGTAGTATAACATATGTACATGCATATTGTAAACCTCACTTTAGAATCAATTGATATTGAACATATTATTTATACATTGATCAATTATCCAATACTTCTCAATAAAGTTACGTCATAGATACGTGTTAGTATGGTAGCGCCACATACCACCATACTGAAACAAGTACTCCGTAACTGAACAGTCTGAACCTCCCCTAATTGTTTTAGAGGAATTTTATTATTATTTTTTGATTTTATTTTGAATCAATAAAATTTCCACTCAACTCTAATCTAAAAACTTACTGTTTTATAAATCGTTTAAAATCAATCTAAAAGCCGGAGATAATATAGAAATCTTAAGTACACATGTAGTCGTACAACGGTCCATATTATTTGATAGGCTAGCTATGATATTTATATATCTCTATTACAATAAGGGCATTTGGAATTGCTAAAAATTATTTATGAAGACGGAATATTATCGAATCAATAAAAAAAGTTATGTTTGTTAGCGACTAAAATGAAATGTTAGAGGTCTTTTAGATATGAAAGTAATATAACCATTTTCATTTCATTTACTTCCCCTTAACCATTTTCATTCCGTTTTCATTTCACACTTTAACCTAACGGAAATTAAAGTACTTAATTTAGTCTATTTTCAGTCCACTCCTGAAACCAAACGGTCACTTAAACTTTAGCTAGATCGAGCAATCCATGAAGTGGAGTGAGTAGGTGATATTTGAAGAATCCTCGTAGGTAGAGACTTGGATCAAAGATCCAAAGAAGAACTTTGAGAGAGGAAGATTGTGATGCCCAAACCAAGAAAGGAAAAACAATTCTCAACTAAACTCAATTAAAATTAGTCATGCTTTACTAATGAGCCTAAACATCCTTTATATAGGAAGGATTAAGGAAAATCCCAATACTTAAATGTAAAATTAAAAGCAAATATTTTGACAATGAAGAAGGGATTTGATTAGTATATTCCAAGAATTATCCCAAGTAATCAATGCCTTTTAAAGGGATATATTCACAAGTATATCCCCTTTAATTATTAAATAAATAAAAGATGGAAATAAATATCATGGAAAAGTTTTTCATCGGCACTGTGGGCTGTAACACCCCGAATCCGCGGGACTCGGGACGTCATATTGGGCTAGGATCTCACAGTGGATCCTGAACCTAGCCTGACAACAAGTTCACTGGACCTTACAGCATGACACTGACAAATATAAAAACATATAAATAAAACGGTATAAAACTGTACATCAAAAGGTATACAAGATCGTAGCCGAGTATGAAACACAATCCTCATGCATGAGGTATACAAACATCATCCTCACGCAAGAGGAATATATATAACATCCCCAAAACCATGACCACCTAATGTACGAGAGTCATTGGCTTGTCACCCTGCCGAATCACTCTACAACTCTCCTATCCTGCAAAGCATCTAAAACATGGTATAAAACCGTTAGCTAACCATACATATATAAGGTAATACATAAGCATAAGCACAAGTCATGGAAGGTAAACACATAATCATGTTGTCACACACTTACCCGTTTTAATCATCTTTATATAAGTAGTCATTCACTCAAATCGTATATATATATATATATAGATATATATGAAACTATTGTGACAAGAGGAACGTATCATCCTCGCCTCTAGGCCTGCTAGCCATTTGGAGTAGTGTCGGTCACACAATCCGTGTACCCTATGAAAGTGGTGTTGTGTCTTCCTGTAGACCAGGTCTAACATGACGTCAAAGAACCTCCCAATTCCTTACAAGATGAAAGGGACAAGTTATCACTTCTACTGCAAGGGGGCTATCAATAAAACATAAGTCCGTAATAATCGACATCACATGCTATCTTATCAAAGATATAACAAACACACCACTCATGCATACACCCAATATAAGGATGGTAGCTAAGTAAGTCCTACGGACTTACCTCAACCTCGTACAATATCAACCACGATCAACCTCCAATCCTGAGAGGGACAATGCCTAATAACAAGGCATAAAAGGATATCAATCTCCTATTCATCAAAGGGGTCACACCTACACTCAAGGGATCCATAGGATCATAATCAACCTAAGCCTCACATCCTACTAATCCTCAAAGCCATAACCGGCATAACATGATATCAAACATCATCACCACACTCTCATTTATACCTAGCATGATACTAAACACACACTAGGAAAGGAAGGGACAATGCCATCCATAGGCAAGCCCAAAATCAAGATACACCTGCGTGACAAGGACAACACATGGATGGAATGCTAGGAACTGTTAGCATGAAATATTGTGATATTCTAGGCACGTTTTCTAGATGTTTTTCATCCATTATAGTGTTCATTGATAAGACATTGAAGCAATTGTTAGCTAGTTTGTCTATAATGTCGATATAGAGGTCTACATTAGCTTTGTGTTGATTGTAGGCGAATAAGAGCTAAAACCGAACCAATTAAGAGAGGATGGAGATGAATTTAGCACATCCAAGGATTGAGGACACCACAAAGAAGCCAATGAAGATGCTAGGATGAGGAATGACACGAAACAAAGGAAACTACGAGCAATCTATGCTTCCACGCTCTAAAATACGGCCGTAGAGAAGTCCACGCCCAAAACCACGGCCGTGGATCTTGGCAATATGAACGTGGAGCATTCCAGAGAGTTACACGGTATAAAGTACGGTCGTGGAAGTTATGAAAAACCGTAATCCACTTCCACGCTCTAAACCACGGCCGTGGAACTCTAAGAAACCGTGATTTAGGCAATCTTTTGACGAATAAAATATGGACACATTGTTTACGCATATAGGTCGGATAGTTATTCTATCCTTCCTTATAAAAGGACTGAAGAAGGGAGAATTCGGCACCTTCGCTTACGCTCACTTACACGTTTCTAGGGTTTCATTGGACGTGCGGAGAATTGCACTTTTGCAACGGAGATTTACGAAGGCTTGAAGATTGGGAAGTTGTGTGTGGCGGAAGTTGCGCCTTTTATTCCTAGGTTTGATTAGAAGACGGATTGAAATCCCGCTCTTCGTTCTTATCAAGGATTGTGATTGGTTTGTGTTATTCCAAATCTGATATACATTATTATCCTTGTTTGTGGATTTGAGATTGACTTGAGATTTATTGAAGGGTTTCGAAGGTTTTCATCTTTCATTCTTCTTAATCTTGAATTTGATATCATAATGACTGTTATTGGCTAAAACCCTTTAGCAATTCTAAGGTGAAGGATTGATAGTTGTGGCTTAGATGATGATAGATCGATCGTAAACAGATTGGACCCTGAGAGTTAGAGAGATTTCGCCGACGCCCCCAACCACGGTTTGTTCTTGAGGTTCCACGGCCGTGGAACTCAAGATTTGCCCGTAATTTGTGTCAGTTTACGAACCTTGCTTTTACTTTGATCCAAAGTTAAAGATTAGCTTTAACTTAGTCTTGGCTTGCATTTTCTAAGTAGTAGTGAAGCCTCAACAACCTCTACTTCGATTTCGAGTGTCACAACCTTAATCGATTTAGTTAGTCTTGATCCTTGGGTTACAAGTTTGGGTATTTGAGATTAATTCTTGTCTTTATATCCTTTCTATACTGAAGCCTCAACAACCTTTATAGAGAGTACCTTTAGATAAGTCATATAAAGCCTTGGAACTTCACCGTACATTGCTTTACCTTAGTATACCTTTGCAACTCTTAACTCTGTCTTTAGTTCTTTAGTATATCTTGAATTTATTGCCACAATTAGATACCTGGATCTTTAGGGTTGCTGTTTTCCCAATATATTTGCAAAGCTTTCTCCCTTTTACTTGTTTGACGATTTATAACTGGATTTAACCCCCCAAATCCCTGAGTTCGATACTCTGGAATTCTTGCTTTACTACGCCGATCCGTACACTGCGGGTTCGCTTGCTTGATTCTAGTTTTATAAATTTAAAGCTTATTTGCACGCACGCTAAGTGGCGAACAAGTTTTTGGCGCCGTTGCCGGGGATTTGGTCTAGGCCGAATTCGGTTACCGGTTGTCAAGCTTGGGAGCTTAGCTCTTGTTATTTGATATCTTTTGTGAGTGATATTTGCAGGTTATTTTAGGTTTATGCGTAGGTCTAGGAACAACAAGGACCTCTTACCTCTTCATCAAGAACTTGAGAAGACTTTGAGGAAGAAGCTCAAGGAAAGAAAGATGGCTGAAGAAAGAGAACGAGATTACCAAACGAAGTTAGCGGAATCCGAAGCTCAACTTAGATGGAGCGAGAAGACTCGCAAGGAGGAATCGGAGCATCATCAATCAAAAGTTGATGATCTAACGGATATGATATTTCAAATAAGGATGGAATTGAGCGACCTTAAGAAGAAGAAGAGCAGAAAACCGTCAAGATCGGTTAGAACCCATTCATCCGACGAGGATAGCGACTCTTCCATGCCACCACTAGAGGACACTGATCCGACGATCAATGTGAACCCATTTGTTCCAAGACCGGCTGCCAATTATCGTGTTCCAGCTGGGAATGCGAGAGCCGCTCATGTAGATGAAGAGCCAAGAACTCTTGGCCAAAGGATGGATCCAATTCAGCAGCCACGCCGTTTAGGTGTGAACTTTGATGCTGATGATATGCAAGGGTTTAACTTCAACCCACAAGTTATTACCATCGTTCGCCAAAATCAGTTTGGAGGAACGAGTGCTGAATCTCCACATCAACATTTACAAAATTTCGAGATCATGATGGAGACAATGAAGCCAAAGAATGCAACCACTAACAACTACAAGATCAAGCCATTCTTCTTCTCTTTGAAAGGGAAAGCTTTATCTTGGTATCAAGCTCTTCCAAATGGAAGACTTAACACATGGGAGGATCTTTCTGCGGATTTCCTCACCAAATTCTTTCCGCCATCCAAGACGGCGGAGTTGAGAGGTAAGATTAATGCATTTTCTATGAGATCTAACGAAAGTTTGTTTCAATCTTGGGAAAGATTTCAGGACTTATTGTTAGATTGCCCACACCATGGCATTTCAAAACTGGGTTTATTGGAGATATACTATAAGGGGCTGAATGTGGAAACACAATTCAAGCTCCAATCCTTTTCATGTGGCACATTCATGAACATGAGGGAAGATGGCGCTTGGGACTTCATTGAGAAGCAAGCCCGAGTCATTGAGAAGTATTCTCACCGGAAAGTAGAAGCAAATCATGTGGAGCAAGGAGCAAAGCTATCACAAGCTGCTTAAACTCAAATCTTTTCTCTCAATACCGAGATTAAAGAGTTGAAGAAAGCCAATAAAACCAACTTTTCAAAGCAAAAGGGGCAAGATATGGGTTATTTGGGAAACAACAATAACCACAATGGGAATGAGAATACGAACCGCAACAACCGGAACAACAACCGGAACAATTGGAACAACAACAACAACCGGAATAACAGTTGGAACAACAATAGGGGTTCAAACAACAACAATTGGCGGTCCAACCAACAACACAATTCCGGTAATTCTTATCCCAATTCAGGAAATTCACTAACTCCACCCACTTCTTCTTCCATTCCTTTGAAAAGTCAGGAACAAGCACCTAATAATGGAAGCACTTCGGGAAAAGAGAAGCCCGATCCCATGTTGGAAACAATCTTCGGAAAGCTTCAAGGATTGGAGAGTCACATCATTAAGGTCGATGATCACATTACTAAGGTTGATAAAGCCCAAAAGATTTTAGAAAACCAAATGTTTAGCCATGCTGAGAAAGTTCCTAGGAATCAAGGAAAACTTCCAAGAAAGACGGAGGATAACCCAAAAGGAAGGGTGATGGCTATCACAACTAGGAGCGGAGCAACCACCACCGACCCTCAACCTAAGTTTGTAGAAGTTCCCGTCGAGAAAGAGAAAGAGAAGGGAAAGGAGAAGGAAGACATCTACGTTCCTCCTCCAGCTTTTAAACCTCCCCTACCATTCCCGCAATCTAGAGCAAGAGCGCGTTTGGACAAGTAATTCGGTAAGTTTATTGAACTCATGAGCAAACTGCATATTAATATACCTTTCATTGATGCAATTGTAGGTATGCCAGCTTATAGAAATTTCCTAAAGGAGATCCTCTCTAACAAAAGGAAATTAGAGGATTTTGGAGAGGTTAAGATGAGTTCGGATTCATCGGATCTCATCAAGACAATGAAGGAAAAGATGCCCCCAAAGCTGAAGGATTCGGGGTCATTTTGTATTCCCATAGGAGTGGGAGATGTCACATATGATGCATTATGTGATTTGGGAGCAAGCGTGAGCATCATTCCGCTTGCCTTATGCAGGAAGATCGGATTAGGCGAACCTAAACCGGTGAAGATGACGTTATACATGGCGGATCGATCCATAACTCGTCCCGTAGGCATAGTTGAAGACGTCCCGATCAAGCTTGGTAAGTTCTATGTTCCTATAGATTTTGTTGTGCTTGACATTCCTGCAGATAGTCCGGTCCCGATCATACTCGGAAGACCGTTTCTTGCAACATCCGGTTGTATAGTTGATTGCAAGAATGCTAGACTCGCCTTCGACATAGGAGAAGAAAAGGTAGAGTTCGTACTCTCCACTTTGGTGAAGGAACCAGCTTTCGATGAGGATATATTCAACATCCATGACGAAGAGCTATCTAGAGAGGAGGTAAGTTCGATTCTCTTCAAGATCCCTTGCAAAAAGTTATCTCTATGAGAATTATGGATATAGGGGAAGAAGAGGAATGCAATGAGAAAATTGAAGCTTTAGATAAGCAAAAAGAAGTGTATGAAGAAGAATTTGAGAAACTCTACGATGGGTAAGAAAACGTAAGAAATCACGGTCAGTCGTGCTATTCTACGGCCGTGGAATCCACCAACATAACCGTAATTAGCTATTCAGAGGACTCCAGTAAGTTACACGGCCAAAACCACGGCCGTGGAACAAACAGAGGCACCGTAATTGATTTCCACGCCCAAAACCACGGCCGTGGAGGAAACAGGGGAGCCGTAATTTTGGGTGAATCTGAAGGAAATTGTATTTTCTCCGCCACTTCTTTTGATTCTTCTCCAACATCTTCTACATTCTTAGACGCTTCTAAGGAAGCATTGGATACGCCTCAAGAGCCATTAGAGACTCCTATAGTGATGGACTTGAAGCCACTTCCTACACATCTAAGGTACGCATTTCTAGGACCTAATTCTACCTTTCCAGTAATTGTTAGTTCCGATTTGAGTATAGATGAACATAGCAAGCTCATGGCTATTCTTAAGAAACATAGGAAAGCCTTAGGGTATGCTATAGAGGATCTAGTAGGAATCAAACCTTCACTATGCATGCATAAGATCCTAATGGAAGAAGACTTTAGAACTTCGCGACAACCTCAAAGGCGGTTAAATCCGACCATGAAGGAGGTTGTCAAGAAGGAAATTCTTAAATTACTTGATGCAGGTATCATCTACCCTATCTCCGATAGCAAGTGGGTGAGTCCCGTACAGGTGGTTCCAAAGAAGGGAGGAATGACGGTCATCACAAATAAAAACAATGAACTCGTTCCCACACGAACCGTAATGGGATGGAGGATGTGCATAGATTACCGCAAGCTAAACAACGCGACGAGGAAGGATCACTTCCCACTACCCTTCATTGACCAAATGCTTGAGAGGTTAGCACAACACTCACACTTTTGCTATCTTGACGGTTATAGTGGTTTCTTTCAGATCCCAATACATCCGGACAATCAAGAGAAGACCACATTCACGTGCCCGTGGGGAACGTTTGCTTATAAGAGAATGCCGTTTGGGCTTTGCAACGCCCCAGCCACCTTACAAAGGTGCATGATGGCCATCTTCTCGGAGTACATAGAGGAGATCATGGAGGTCTTTATGGATGATTTCTCCGTTTATGGTTCCTCTTTTGATAATTGTCTTTCTAACCTTGCTCTTGTGTTACAAAGGTGTGAAGACACTAACCTAGTTCTTAATTGGGAGAAGTGTCAATTTATGGTGAAAGAGAGCATTGTATTAGGACACCTAATCTCTAGTAGAGGGATTGAAGTGGATAAGGCTACGATAGAGACTATAGAAAAGCTTCCTCCCCTAACTTCGGTGAAAGGGATAAGAAGTTTTCTAGAACATGCTGGATTCTATAGACGTTTTATAAAGGATTTCTCTAAGATATCACAACCGCTTACTAATCTATTGATGAAGGATGCAGTTTTTGATTTCTCGCACGAATGCTTAGATGCATTTAATATGATTCGAGAAGCTCTAATCTCAGCCCCGATTATTCAACCTCCGGATTGGAATCTTCCATTTGAGATTATGTGTGACGCAAGTGACGTAGCTATAGGAGCTGTGCTTGGGCAAAGAAAGGAAGGACGAACCCACGCTATCTACTACGCTAGTAAGACGCTAGATGAAGCGCAGCTCAACTACGCCACTACCGAGAAGGAATTTTTAGCAATTGTATATGCATTTGAAAAGTTTTGCTCTCATCTTGTAGGTGCTAAGGTGATTGTGTACACGGATCATGCTGCGATCCGGTATTTGCTTGCAAAGAAAGATGCGAAACCAAGGCTAATTAGATGGATTCTTCTCCTACAAGAATTCGATCTAGAGATCCGTGACAAGAAGGGTTCGGAAAATTCTGTCGCAGATCATTTGAGTCGTCTACCACATCTAGAGGACGACAATCTACCTATAGATGACTCCTTTCCGGACGAGCATTTACATATCATAGAGGAGTGCATCGACGTGATCACCAAAGGTAACGAACCATGGTTTGCTGATTTTGTTAACTATTTGGTTTGCCAGGAATTACCGCCCGGATTAGTGGTGGGTCGCAAACCTAAACCTAAACCTTCAAAATCCAAACCGACGGTTTAGGTTTAACCTAAACCGCCGGTTTGGTCGGCGGTTTAGCCGGTTTATTAAAAAAAAAAATAATTGAAAAACTGGACCAAACCGGACCAAACCGGCGGTTAACCGCCGGTTTAGGGGACCAAACCGGCGGTTAACCGACCGTTTGATCTCCAAACCGGCGGTTAACCGACGGTTTGATCTCCAAACCGCCGATTTGGTCCATTTTTTTTTAAAAAAAACCAAACCTCCGGTTTAGGTTTGGTCTAGAGCCAAACCTAAACCTAAACTGTGAACCGCCGGTTCAACCAAACCGGCAAACCTAAACCGCCGGTTTGGTCAAACCGGCGGTTTACGCCGGTTCACAAACCGCCGGTTCGGCCGTTTGGTTTGAACCGGCCCCATCTCTAGCCCGGATTATCCTACGCACAAAGAAAGAAGTTCTTTAAGGATGTTCGGAAATACTTTTGGAATGAACCTCTCCTCTTTAAGAGAGGTCCTGACGGTATCATTCGACGATGTGTGCCGGAGGATGAAATGCAAAGTGTCATCCGTCATTGTCATTCACTACCTTGTGGAGGACACGCTAGTTCGAACAAGACTAGCGCTAAGGTATTGCAATCTGGATTCTTTTGGCCTACTTTATTTAAAGATGTGCAAACCTTTGTTTCCTGCTACGATGCTTGCCAAAGAACAAGGAACATATCTAGGAGAAACGAGATGCCTCTTAACAACATTCAAGAGGTGGAGATCTTTGACGTTTGGGGAGTGGACTTCATGGGACCTTTCCCATCATCTTGTGGAAACCAGTACATACTTTTAGCCGTAGGTTATGTTTCGAGAAGGGTTGAAGCAATTGTCTCTCCCACTAATGATGTAATGGTTGTGGTTAAGTTCTTTAACAAGACCATTTTCCCACGATTTGGGACACCACGGACTATCATTACTGATGGAGGCTCTCACCTCATTGCCCGACGATTCGAAACTCTATTGGCTAAGTATGGGGTGATTCACAAGATCGCCATCCCTTATCATCCACAAACTAGTGGACAAGTGGAGATCTCGAACCGGGAGATTAAAGGGATCCTAGAGAAGACGGTTTCAAGGACAAGGAAGGATTGATCTTTGAAACTAGATGACGCATTTATGGGCATACCGGACTGCATATAAGACTCCCATATGTACGACGCCATACAACCTTGTGTATGGGAAGTCTTGTCACTTGCCGGTAGAATTGGAGCATAAGGCGTATTGGGCGATAAAGTGGTTGAACTTCAGCATGAAGGAAGCGGGAGAGAAGCGTCTCTTAGACCTCAACGAGCTTGAAGAACTTCGCTTGAACGCCTACGAAAATGCCAAGATCTATAAAGAAAGAGCGAAGCGTTGGCATGATAAGCATATCATCCCAAAGGACCTCAAAGAAGGGGATCAAGTTCTCCTCTTCAATTCAAGGCTTCGTCTCTTTCCAAGTAAGCTTAAATCTCGTTGGACTGGACCTTATCTAATCAAACGTGTTTTTCCCCATGGTGCAGTTGAAGTATGGGGTGAAAAGGGCGGAAGCTTTAAGGTGAACGGTCAACGACTCAAGAAGTATTCGCCGGAACTCCAAGCTGAAGAGTTCGCGCCCACCGCACTCGAATAAGTGCAAATATGGTCTAGCTACGGACCTTAAACAAGCGCTTCTTGGGAGGCAACCCAAGGTATTGCACTTAGTTTTGTTTTTGATTCGTAGATTAGAATAGTTTAGACGTTTTTGTTTTGTTTTGCCTTTGATACTTTCCGGTATGTTCGTGTTTTTGGATGTAGGATCAGTGGAAGAGGGAAGAAAGAAGAGAAACTCAGAAGAAATTGACGAAACTTGGACTTTGGCACATTACAGAGAGTTCCACGGCCAAAACCACGGCCGTCACAGCTACAGTGACCGTAATTTGCAAAAGCGTGAGAAAAATCACCAAAACCACGGTTCCGTACGTTTCCACGGTCGTGGAACCCCTCGAGTGACCGTGATTTTCAAAAATTTTACGGCCACTATAAAAACCACGTTTCTTCACAAAACACACCAAAACACCATTTTCCACGCCCAAAATCCCCGGTTGAATCCCCCTCTCTCAAATCTCCGTTCGTTAATCGTTTCGAACGATTCTTTAACCCAAACTGGAGCAAATTTGATCATCTACAAGATCCAAACAACTATTCGAGTGAACAATCGCCAGAGAAGACGGAATTTGAATTTTAAAATCCAAAAAACTAGGTTTTTCTTCTCTTCTTTCACTTTGTCGATTCGATTCAATTTTTGCAAGATATATTGAGAACTGATTGGAACTGGATTGAAATTAGTCTAGGACTGCTATCTGCTGATTGTGGTGTTGATTGAGTGATTTTTGAGGATTTTCGAGTCGAATCACGGTCACTGGGTATTCCACGGCCGTGGAAATTCAAGAACAGACCGTGGTTTTGAATAGAATATGGACTTTGTTAGGAGAATGTCTAATAGGACCAAGAAGAGGAAAGGTAATGCTTCCTCCTCCTTCCAGGCACCCCTAGTGAACCACCATCACCACCATCACCACCATCACCCCCACCCCCTAGAATTCCACAAATTCATGATGATTATCTAGATGCTTTGGAGAGAATTGTGAAGAGACCGGTCATAGGACCTCGTTACTTGTTGCTTGAGGAGTTAGAGCCACCGAATGTGGTAGGTGACCTTACTTGGTTACTTGATAGAGCTGGTTTGATCGTCTTCTCCGCTATTCGGGAAGACGCTTATGAGGAGATCACTAGAGAGTTTGTGATCTCATTTGAGCATAGCCATGTGGATAGGACAGTTTCTTTCCGGCTGATGGAGAGGAACTATGAGTTTTCGATCCGAGAGTTTGGAGCCTTCTTTGGGTTCCATGAGACCTTCAATGGTCGATTTCCTAGTGGCGTATACGCCAAAGATTTTTGGGAGGACATCGTCATGGTATACGCTAGCAAGGACCGCTGGCAGCCTGCTGATACCAAGGTTAAGTTGATTAATCACTTAGCCTTGGAGATTGCCCACCGAGTGCTTTCTGAGTGTCTCTTCCCTAGGACAGAGACTCCTCAGAAGATCAAGATTGATGAGCTGTTTTTGTTGTATTCGATGCTGCATGGGAGGTCTGCTGACTGTGCCACCCTCTTAGCTTCTACCATGAGTAAGCTAAAGAACAAGAGGGCTGACAATATTGGATATGGTGGGATGGTCACTGTTCGCCCGAAACGGTGTGCGTCAAAGTCTTAAATTTATATCTAAAACTCAAAAGCAAAGCGAACCCGCAGTGTACGGATCGGCTGTAGAAAGGTAAGAATTCCAGAGTCGAACTCAGGGATTTGGTGAGAATAAATTCGAAATCAGTTATCTAGCAGAAGTGTAAAAACTTTTGTGATTTAATAAGAGAGAAATGATTCCAAGGATTCAAGTATCCGATTTAGGCTTTCGATTCAAGACACTTCTATAGATTTAGGACAGAATTTATATTACCAAGATTAAACGTTCAAAAGTAGGATTCGTACGATGAAGTTCCGAAACCTATATGACTAATCTATAGGTTCTCTCTATAAGGGTTGTTGAGGCTGCAATATAGAAAGATCTAAAGATAAGAATTATGATCAAACTAACTATCTAAAACTCCAGGATATGACTCTCCAAAGTAAAGATTAGGAAGCACATTTAATTTCTTAATAAAGGATGATGAGTCTCTTTATTACCCAAATTCTTGCAATCTTTATCTATTAAATGTAGAAAGAGGTTTGAAGTGCCTTCATACATTCAATTAGAGGATAGAAAGGTTAATCAAGATTGGGGTTTAGGCAAGGATTGGTTTTGATTAAAGATTAATTCAATTAAAGTTCGTCAGAAGAATAAATCGCCCTGTTCATAAGAAAATCGGCCGATTTTCCTCAAGAACAGCCCGATTTTCCTGTTTGTCGCAAAACCAAAATCTAAACTCTCAGGATCCTAATGTTTGAATGAGTTCAGTCTATCATCATCTAAGCCTTAATCATCAACTATTCTCCCCAGAATCACAATGGTTTTAGCCAACCATTTTCAAAATCGAATTAAAGTAATTCTTGAGTGAAAAATCGCAAAGAAACCAAATCTTGGACGAACAATTCAATAACTCGTCAAATCTGTAAACAATTGTCAATTCTACTCAATGTATCTCTTAAACAACTCAGTAATGTGTTCACAAATCACAACCAAAACAATGGAATAGAGAAATCTCACAATCAAAGATCAAGAATGACTTTCCGGCAAAAGCTCTTCAATCTCTCTCCAAGAATCGTTGATTTCTCACAAACGTGTAAAAATTCTCCCGTGCGACCTCCTCGTTTTCGTTCGTAGGGTTCTCCTCTATAGTTTCTTGCAGATGGGCCGTTTGGCAAAACTCCTCTCTAGCCCAAATTAATTGGGCTTTATGTCGTCTTTTCATTTGGCTGAATCGTGAAGAAAATCGACCTAGTCGATTTAGGTGCAAAATCGTTCAATTTCATCCAATGAAAATCGTCCGATTTATATATCTGTTGGCACGATTTTCTTCAACAGAAAGTGTTCTTCTTTTGCTTCGTTTCCTATGCTTCTCCTTTGTAATTCCTTAGCATTTTGTGATCCTTCAAAGGCTCCTTTAGCTTCCTTAACATCCTTGGATGCTTCTTGCTTCATTATTGCTCCCAATTCAACTCTATTTACCTGTAATTCATCAAAATCTCGTGTAGACCTCTATTTCCGACAATTGATTGAATAGAACATAAAAGGTACGCAAAATCCTTCTAAATGCAAGGTAAATAGAGATAATGTGCTGCAATATGCATGAATATGATGGTACATAATTCATGTCATCAAAATACCCCATGCTTGCCTCTTGCTTGTCCCTAAGCAAGACTCAAATTTAGAATAAGGGATGCCATGGAATTATGTATGTATGAAAACTTAAAAACTTTTCTTTTGGTAGTGCTTCTTCGTTTTGGATCACCCTCAAAGTGAAATTTCAAGGCATAAAAGAGCAAAGAATGTATCAATGATGACTATAAAACGAATAAACTCCCTTTTCTTCCTTGAAGCCATAAATAAAGAACATGATAGAGGTGTAGAGGCAATCAAATTCAAACAAATCTAGGCCATTAAGTCTTGAACACATGCATAAAAGTCTCAAGGTCTTCTAATCAAAGAAAGGGTTCAAGAAACGTATTAAGGGAAGGAATTCTTTTTTGGCAATTGTGGTGCTAATCCGGGAAAGAGAAACACATAACACTTTCAAGAATTTTCTTCACCGCACATGCTTCGCATGTAGAAAGCTTTGCTTTCTTTATACTTTACTTTTTGAGAGTATGGACAGCGGTGCACAAAAACCGAAGCCTAGGAGATTGACGTTTCTCAATTTCGAGATGCCTCAAACCCTTGATGCACATACCATATCCCGTTAGGACTTGTCGTTCAATCGGACTTTGGCAAGACACAAACACCCGGCTATGTGAATGGTGCCGAGTTACTCATCATCATGTTCAACGTCCCCAAACTTATGAAATTTTTGCACTTTTTCAATACATTTTCCTTGGCCCTCCCACATCAAACATGCCTTTTTCAATCGCCTATCCTAATTCCCGGATGGTAAGAGGAGGGTTACATAATTCATTGAGGAGCTAGCATGATTAAGATATGAGAAAAGAAAAGAAGTGAATTGCCTTAGTCATCCTTAAATGGTGTAAAAGAACTTGCAATATAGCTTCGATTATTATTTCATTCTCTCATCAAAACAACTAAATCATATAACTTATTCATGTATTCAAGTAACAAAAGCAATTTCATTCATGCTATAGTCAAGATCTCAACATAACTAAGCGTCTTTTTGCCTATCCATATACACAATATTCATCATAGAGGTCATTTCCATATAAGAAGCACTTAAAATTTTTTTTTAAAATTCATAGTTTTGAAAAAGGTCATGCAAATGCAAGTGTTGATAGTAGAAAGCAAGTAGTGCAAGAGTTATTACAAGCCAATTTGTCAAGAGTAGTGGAAAGTACATAGAGTGCTAGAATGAGAAATAAGGTATTGTAAGTACCCCCACCCCATACTTGACATCCACATTGTCCCCAATGTGAAAATCAAGCATAAGAAGGAGAAAAATACTTACAATGTAAAAGGAGTGGAAGCTCAATCCTCTGTCGGTGGTGGAGGTGGTGGATATGGATACATCGGTGCGGAGGGATCGTAGAAGTGGCCGAACTGGTGGTAGTACATGTCCCTCATTTGGCCATCATAGGATGAATGCCTAGCGTCCGTCTCCTCCCTGTAGCTCCTGAACTGTGTGCTCAGGGTGTCATAATCGGTGCGGAGGGCACGGTAGTCGGTGCTGAGGCTCTGGAAGCTAGTGACTAGCTCCCTGAAGTGGCGCGGAGCTCGGCGTCCTCGTCTAGGGCCTGGAGCATGTGCATAGGAGTGTCGAGGTGGCTGCATGTCATCCTCCGTCTCCTCATCCTGTCTGCTAGTCCTGCTCGGTCCTACTCCATGAGTGTCAGTGTCCATGGCGTCCGTAGCTTGCCCGCTATGAGTATCACTCTCAAACTCGAGCATGGTCTCCTGTCCGACATCCTCATCCTCCTCATCTGAGTCACCTGCATCATCATCATAATAAGTAGGAGGTGAGAGCTCCTCAAGCATCGCCTCAAAAGTCTCCTTCCAGTTCCTCTTATTCCGAATGGTGTATTCGGATTTCCATATGATCTCGGATGGCTTCTTCTTCGGATCCCTGTGCCATGGCATCGGTACATGAAGAGTTCCTCTTCCTCGAGGAATCAAGACCTGTCGGACTACCAATCTCTGTGAGCCTAAAGGGAGGGCACTCTCAGCTAGAGTGCATCCTGAGAAGTCATAACCTAGAGTCCTAGCCACGTGAGTGACTAAGCCTCCTGCACAAATGTCGCCCTTAGCTTTGTTGGCTATCTTTCCTAGATAGTCAGCAAGCATGGTGGCAATGTCGGGAGTGGTGGTAGATGCCATGCAGTAGAGGATAAAAAGCTCATCAGCCTTGAGCTTCTGCGGGGTCTCGGTCCTGGCAAACAAACTCTCATTGAGTATCCTATGTACTACCTTGAAGGAAAGGTTGTACATGTTTGTCTCCTTGGAGTTTCCGGGTCTCCACTTATCCCCGCCGTACTCTCCTACGGAAATAGCCTCCCAAAAATCACTAGCACTGAGGCCTCTAGCAAATGTGCCTGCATGTGAATAAGAGAAGCCAAACAAGTCGCCAAAAGCATCAATAGACAAAGTGTGGTCTTGGTTCATGAGGCGGAAAGTGACCATCCTTTCCCTAGGATCGTGCTCAAATGTGCTAAGGAATTCTAGGGTGATCTCCCTATAAGCATCTTCCCTGATCGTAGCAAACTGTCTCAACCCTGCTCTATCAAGCATCATATCAACATCCTCTCGAACATATAACGAATCTAAGTCATCGAGTACTATGTAACGAGGAGGGGTGAATGGGCGATCTATAATGCGTTCATAGCGTTTCTTATGCTTGGATAGGGGAGGGGGAAGCCTAGGGATGTTGGTAGGTGGAGGTGGTGGTGGGTTAGGGGCTTTGGAAGAAGATCCCTTCTTCTTCCCCGTGTTTCTAGTTATCCTCTTGACAAGATCCATTCTAAGTCCTAAAAATCGACCTGTTCTTCACAAAAATCAGCCGATTTTTCCGGGCTGGGTCGATTTTTATCTCGATTTCAACGATTCTCACAATTCTGTAAAGTTCTGTTCAATCTATCACCACACACAGTTCTCTATAATGAATCCTAAGCAAATTCCTCTTTCTGAATCGGGCGATTTATTGTCGTCAGGTCGATTTTAGTTTCTGTCGGAAAAAATCGTGCTACCTCTTCATAAATCGGACGATTTATTTCTGGTAGGTCGATTTTAGTTTCTGTCGAAAAAAATCGTTCTGAATCTGCAAAAATCGGACGATCGTTTTGTGACAGGTCGATTTTCTTCACAATTTCCGGAGTCCTCTCTAGCTCTTCAAGTTTTGCCTCTAGTTCTTCCTCCATAGCATTTAATGCTTTCACATCCTCATTGCAGTCATGTTCTACCCCTTCCTCCATGATGCTCATGCTAAGAACCTTTTGAAGGGAGTCTTTCATTAAGATCGAGCTTACTATTTCTCTAGACTCTTCTTCCTCAACAATTTCAAAAACGTCATCTTTCAAGGCTGGCTCCTTGATTAAGGAAGATAGTATGAACTCTATCTTTTCTTCACCTATGTGGAACGATAGCTGGCCGTTCTTGCAATCCACCATACATCCAGATGTGGCGAGGAATGGTCTCCCAAGGATGATGGGAACTGGGTAATCTGTAGGTATGTCAAGAACGACAAAATCTATAGGTATGTAAAACTTACCTAGCTTTACCGGGATGTCTTCTAATATTCCCACCGGCTTAGTGGTAGAACGATCAGCCATGTAGAGTGTGATCTTCACCGGTCTAGGCTCTCCTAGACCAACTGCCTTGCAAAGAGCTAGAGGTATGATACTCACACTTGCTCCAAGGTCACAAAGAGCATCATAGGTAGCTTCTCCCAAGGTGATGGGTATGCAAAAGGATCCTGGATCGCGGAGCTTGGGTGGCATATTCTCTGTCATAGTCTTGATGAGTTCGGATGACTCCATGCTCATCTTGACTTCACCTATATCTTCCAACTTCCTCTTGTTGGAGAGGATCTCCTTGAGGAATTTCCCGTAAGCTGGCATACCTAAAATCGCATCCATAAAAGGTATGTTAATATGGAGCTTACTCATAAGTTCAACAAACTTACTGAAATGTTTATCTAGGCGTGCTCGCGCTCTAGATTGAGGAAAAGGTAGAGGTGGTTTGTAAGCTGGAGGAGGAACATAGACTTCTTCCTTCTCTTTTGCTTCTCCTTCTTTTGTGGAGGTATCAACTACTTTAGGTTGAGGGTCGGCGGTTGTCTTCCCACTCCTAGTAGTTATGGCCATAACCCTTCCCTTTGGGTTATCTTCTGTCTTTCCGGGAAGCTTCCCTTGATCTCTTGGAACTTCTCCGGCCTTGTTGAATACTTGGTTTTCTAAAGCTTTGTGGGCTTTGTCAACCGAAGTTATGTAACTCTCCAATCCTTGTAGCTTGCCTAGGATCGTTTCTAGCATAGGATCCGGCTTGTTTGATCCGCTTGATTGTCCTTGGCTTGTAGACGGAGTAGAAGATGATGGAGGTGTTAGAGCCTTTTCGGCATATGAGTAAGGATTACCTGAACCTTGCTGATTTGACCTCCAATTGTTGTTATTCGAATTCCTATTGTTGTTGTTGTTATTCCAATTGGAGTTTCGGTTGTTATTGTTGTTGTTGCTCCAATTGGAATTCCGGTTATCATTCCTTTGGTTGTTGTCTCGCCCCATGTAGTTGGCTTCTTGCTCTTGAGTCCTTTGAAGACTCGTTTTGAGCACTTCTCTCAATTCTTTGATGTCATCTTTGAGGGAGAATATTTGTGTTTGAGCTGCTTGATTCAACTTGGCTCCCGGATCGCCTTGATTCCGGTTACTTGATTCCACCTTACGGTGGGAATACTTCTCAATCACTTGGGCTTGCTTCTCAATGAAGTCCCAAGCATCATCCTCTCTCATATCCATAAATGTGCCGCAGGATAGAGATTGGAGGTTGAATTGTGTCTCCACATCCAACCCTTTGTAGTAGATCTCTAATAATTCCAGCTTGGAAATGCCATGGTGTGGGCAATCCAACAAGAGATCTTGAAACCTTTCCCAAGATTGAAACAAGCTTTCGTTAGGTTTCATAGAAAAAGCATTTATTTTACCTCTTAATTCCGCCGTCTTGGATGGCGGAAAGAACTTGGTGAGGAATTCCGAAGACAGTTCCTCCCATGTAGCTAACTTCGCAACCGGAAGTGTTTGGTACCAAGCTAGAGCCTTGTCCTTCAAAGAGAAGAAGAATGGCTTGATCTTGTAGTTGCTTGTAGTAGCCTTCTTCGGCTTCATAGTCTCCATGAGAATCTCAAAATTCTGCAAGTGTTGATGCGGAGATTCAGTACTTGCTCCGCCATATTAACTTTGGCGGACCATAGTAATGACTTGTGGTGAGAAGCTAAACTCCTGGATGTCTTCAGCTCCAAAGTCCACACCTAAACGGCGCGGTTGCTGAATAGGATCCATCCGTTGCCCCAAAGTTCGGGGTCTATCTTCGTTATTAGCAGCTCTAACATTTCTAGTCGTAATGCGTGGGACGACCTTAGGTGTTGGAGTGTTTCGGTTAGGACGAAGTGATGGATCAATCTCTTCAAGTTCCGGCATATCTGGATCAATTTCATCATCATCGGACGAGTCATCTCGAATGGATTTAACTGGTGTCTTGACTTTCTTCTTCTTGGAGGTGTTCGACTCCAATTTCATGTCCAAAATCATAGCTCTTAGTTCATCAATTTGAAATTGATGACTTATTTCAGCTTCCTTTCGAGCTTTCTCACTCAGTTGGAGTTGGCGTTGAGCTTCGTTCAATTCAGCCTTGTAGTTTCTCTCATCGTTTTCGGCCATTTTCTTCTCCTTCAACTTTCTCCTCAAAGTTCTTTCTAATTCGGGGTCGAAAGGAATTAAATCTTTGGTGGATCTAGTCTTTCGCATATACCTAAAGAACCTGCAAAATCACTCAAGTAGACAAATCAAATCACAAGAGCAAGAGCTCCCAAGCTAGACAACCGAAAACCGGATTCGATCTAGACCAAATCCCCGGCAACGGCGCCAAAAACTTGTTCGCCCGAAACGGTGTGCGTCAAAGTCTTAAATTTATATCTAGAACTCAAAAGCAAAGCGAACCCGCAG
Organism: Fagopyrum esculentum; assembly: GCA_033239045.1. Lineage (NCBI taxonomy): Eukaryota > Viridiplantae > Streptophyta > Magnoliopsida > Caryophyllales > Polygonaceae > Fagopyrum > Fagopyrum esculentum. The sequence goes on from BSUD01000005.1 coordinate 102,083,794, forward strand.
TGTACGGATCGGCTGTAGAAAGGTAAGAATTCCAGAGTCGAACTCAGGGATTTGGTGAGAATAAATTCGAAATCAATTATCTAGCAGAAGTGTAAAAACTTTTGTGATTTAATAAGAGAGAAATGATTCCAAGGATTCAAGTATCCGATTTAGGCTTTCGATTCAAGACACTTCTATAGATTTAGGACAGAATTTATATTACCAAGATTAAACGTTCAAAAGTAGGATTCGTACGATGAAGTTCCGAAACCTATATGACTAATCTATAGGTTCTCTCTATAAGGGTTGTTGAGGCTGCAATATAGAAAGATCTAAAGATAAGAATTATGATCAAACTAACTATCTAAAACTCCAGGATATGACTCTCCAAAGTAAAGATTAGGAAGCACATTTAATTTCTTAATAAAGGATGATGAGTCTCTTTATTACCCAAATTCTTGCAATCTTTATCTATTAAATGTAGAAAGAGGTTTGAAGTGCCTTCATACATTCAATTAGAGGATAGAAAGGTTAATCAAGATTGGGGTTTAGGCAAGAATTGGTTTTGATTAAAGATTAATTCAATTAAAGTTCGTCAGAAGAATAAATCGCCCTGTTCATAAGAAAATCGACCGATTTTCCTCAAGAACAGCCCGATTTTCCTGTTTGTCGCAAAACCAAAATCTAAACTCTCAGGATCCTAATGTTTGAATGAGTTCAGTCTATCATCATCTAAGCCTTAATCATCAACTATTCTCCCCAGAATCACAATGGTTTTAGCCAACCATTTTCAAAATCGAATTAAAGTAATTCTTGAGTGAAAAATCGCAAAGAAACCAAATCTTGGACGAACAATTCAATAACTCGTCAAATCTGTAAACAATTGTCAATTCTACTCAATGTATCTCTTAAACAACTCAATAATGTGTTCACAAATCACAACCAAAACAATGGAATAGAGAAATCTCACAATCAAAGATCAAGAATGACTTTCCGGCAAAAGCTCTTCAATCTCTCTCCAAGAATCGTTGATTTCTCACAAACGTGTAAAAATTCTCCCGTGCGACCTCCTCGTTTTCGTTCGTAGGGTTCTCCTCTATAGTTTCTTGCAGATGGGCCGTTTGGCAAAACTCCTCTCTAGCCCAAATTAATTGGGCTTTATGTCGTCTTTTCATTTGGCTGAATCGTGAAGAAAATCGACCTAGTCGATTTAGGTGCAAAATCGTTCAATTTCATCCAATGAAAATCGTCCGATTTATATATCTGTTGGCACGATTTTCTTCAACAGAAAGTGTTCTTCTTTTGCTTCGTTTCCTATGCTTCTCCTTTGTAATTCCTTAGCATTTTGTGATCCTTCAAAGGCTCCTTTAGCTTCCTTAACATCCTTGGATGCTTCTTGCTTCATTATTGCTCCCAATTCAACTCTATTTACCTGTAATTCATCAAAATCTCGTGTAGACCTCTATTTCCGACAATTGATTGAATAGAACATAAAAGGTACGCAAAATCCTTCTAAATGCAAGGTAAATAGAGATAATGTGCTGCAATATGCATGAATATGATGGTACATAATTCATGTCATCAGTCACCCACATTGCTAGACAGTTAGGAGTAGACTTCTCCGCCTGCACTAGGATAGCGGCGAGGCCGTTAGGACTTCAGAGTCTAATGACTAGAGGGTTGATTTTCCCTAGACATAGAGGTCCATCCACCGCCGCCATGCCTTGGGAGGATAGAGGAGGTAGAGGTGTGACATGGCTTCCCGAGTACTCAATTATGGCTGGACGCCATAACTGGAAGGAGACATTCGCTGCTATGCATGCGAATTGGTTGGTAGCACCTCCTTACGTTCCCCCTGAGGCACCTGTTGTAGATGAGGAGGAGATGAGAGGAGATGATGGTTTTGAGGGAGGAGGTGAGGAGCACGACTTTGGTACTTTTCCGGATCAGCCGGATACATTTCCCGACCTCCCTAGACAATCTTCCCGCCTTGCTAGAGCTTCCGCCTCTTCCTCTCGCCGTGCCAACGTGAGTGAGAGGCTGACATGGATGGCGACCCCTCCTGATTGGTATAGCACGCAGCGGGAGTGGATGAGAGCTCCACCGACTTGGCATGCACAACCACCACCTGCACCAGCACCATCAGATGCACCAGCTTGGTATAGCCAGGCGCCGGAGTGGTACGAGCAGCTGGCGGAGTGGGCCACCGACCTTTCCAGTAGAGTCGGAGCCTTAAAGATCCGCGCGGATGCTAGGGATGCACGAGCCGATGCACATGACCGGATAATGAGAGACATCTACCGCCAGCAGTTTGAGCGAAACTACGACCCCGGCTTCTTCCCGTTTCCACCACCACCGGCACCCCAGTGAGGATGATGATGATCTACCGCATTAGCCGCTCCACCGCCATCTTGTGAGTTCATTTTCTTTCTTTCTTTTCTTTATTTCTTTTTGAACATTAGGGACAATATTTGTCTCAAGTATGGGGTGGGGTGTGACTATTCGTTTGTAATAACTCTACTCACTTTTGCTTGCTTTGATTGAGAACACTTTGCATGTTTCATTCCATTGTTACATGTTTCATTATCGCATTGCATGAAAAAGCTTTTGAAAAACCCATAAAAATCGAAAAATTTTGAAAATTTTGTGCTTCTAAGAATTGAGATGATTTCTATGATAATCACCACTTGTGAATTGAGTTTTTGATGACAATTGTATACCTAAACAAATAGTGAATTGAAAAGGAATTGAGTGTGTTAATTATTCCTCTTTTGCAAGTTTCATAATGTGAAGAGTGTTACCTAAATCATATTGAGAAATCAAGGTTGAAATCACATGATAAGTTCTTATACTTCTTGTTGAGATGATTAAGACAAATCGATTTTCTTTCGTCTTTCTTTGATTATTTAGCCCCTCAATGAAATAATGGCCTCCCTTACCTATTTGGGAATTTGGAGGAGTTGATATTTGGCATGTTTGATGTGGGAGGGCCATGAAAGCAAAAATTTTGCATTCAAAGAATAGAAAGAATTTATAGGTTTGGGGAAGTCAATCATGATGATGTGTAACTCGGCACCATTCACATAGCCGGGTGTTTGTGTCTTGCCAAAGTCGGATTGAGCGATATTCCTAACGGATTATGGTATGTGTGTCAAGGGTTTGAGGCATCTCGCAAAATTGAGAACCGCCAATCTCCTAGGCTTCGGTTTTTGTGCACCTCTGTCCATAACTCCAAAAGTAAAGTCGAAAAATAATGTGAAAAGAAGAGAGAAAAGCTCTAAGTTGAAAGTGTTGCAAAACCGCAAGAAAAAAAAAGAGTTAGTTATCCACTTTCCCGGATTCATGCACCACATTCCTTATAGTTTCCTTTCCCTTTCCGCATTCTAGACCTTATTTGAAAGTCCTTAAGATCAAGAGAATGTTATATGACTTGGTGATCTAAATTTAAGTTTCTTATGATTGATTTTGATAATGTTTGAAGGTTATGATACTTACATTGAAGTTTGATCAATTCATGATGTTTCCTTTCTCTTTGTTCTTTGCTTATGTATATGAGAGTCTCGTGAATGAATGAAGCAAGGTTTGAGAATGATCTATTGACTAGAAGCACATTCACCTAAAAGATGTTTTGTTTTAGATTGCATGCATATTTCATCCTAACTTGAGTTCTAAAGCTTTCGAAGGACCTTGCTTGGGGACAAGCAAGTGGCAAGTATGGGGTATTTTGTTAGCATGAAATATTGTGATATTCTAGGCACGTTTTCTAGATGCTTTTTATCCATTATAGTGTTCATTGATAAGGCATTGAAGCAATTGTTAGCTAGTTTGTCTATATTGTCGATATAGAGGTCTACATAAGCTTTGTATTGATTGTAGGCGAATAAGAGCTAAAACCGAACCAATTAAGAGAGGATGGAGATGAATTGAGCACATCCAAGGATTGAGGACACCACAAAGAAGCCAAGGAAGATGCTAGGATGAGGAATGGCACGAAACAAAGGAAACTACGAGCAATCTACGCTTCCACGCTCTAAAATACGGCCGTAGAGAAGTCCACGCCTAAAACCACGGCCGTGGATCTTGGCAATATGAACGTGGAGCATTCCAGAGAGTTTCACGGTATAAAGTACGGTCGTGGAAGTTGTGAAGAACTGTAATCCACTTCCACGCTCTAAACCACGGCCGTGGAACTCTAAGAAACCGTGATTTAGGCAATCTTTTGACAAATAAAATATGGACACATTGTTTACGCATATGGGCCGGACAGTTATTCTATCCTTCCTTATAAAAGGACTGAAGGAGGGAGAATTCGGCACCTTCGCTTACGCTCACTTACACGTTTCTAGGGTTTCATTGGACGTGCGGAGAATTGCACTTTTGCAACGGAGATTTACGAAGGCTTGAATATTGGGAAGTTGTGTGTGGCGGAAGTTGCGCCTTTTATTCCTAGGTTTGATTAGAAGACGGATTGACATCCCGCTCTTCGTTCTTATCAAGGATTGTGATTGGTTTGTGTTATTCCAAATCTGATATACATTATTATCCTTGTTTGTGGATTTGAGATTGACTTGAGATTTATTGAAGGTTTTCGAAAGTTTTCATCTTTCATTCTTCTTAATCTTGAATTTGATATCATAATGACTTTTGTTGGCTAAAACCCTTTAGCAATTCTAAGGTGAAGGGTTGATAGTTGTGGCTTAGATGATGATAGATCGATCGTAAACAAATTGGACCCTGAGAGTTAGAGAGATTTCGCCGACGCCCCAAACCACGGTCTGTTCTTGAGGTTCCACGGCCGTGGAACTCAAGATCTGCCCTAATTTGTGTCAGTTTACGAACCTTGCTTTTATTTTGATCCAAAGTTAAAGATTAGCTTTAACTTAGTCTTGCTTGCCTTTTCTAAGTAGTAGTGAAGCCTCAACAACCTCTACTTCGATTTCGAGTGTCACAACCTTAAGCGGTTTAGTTAGTCTTGATCCTTGGGTTACAAGTTTGGGTATTTGAGATTAATTCTTGTCTTTAGATCCTTTCTATACTGAAGCGCCAACAACCTTTATAGAGAGTACCTTTAGATAAGTCATATAAAGCCTTAACTTCACCGTACATTGCTTTACCTTAGTATACCTTTGCAACTCTTAACTCTGTTCTTAGTTCTTTAGTATATCTTGAATTGATTGCCACAATTAGATACCTGGATCTTTAGGGTTGCTGTTTTCCCAATATATTTGCAAAGCTTTCTCCCTTTTACTTGCTTGACGATTTATAACTGGATTTAATCCCCCAAATACCTGAGTTCGATACTCTGGAATTCTTGCTTTACTACGCCAATCCGTACACTGCGGGTTCGCTTGCTTGATTCTAGTTTTATAAATTTAAAGCTTATTTGCACGCACGCTTAGTGGCGAACAGGAACCGCAGGGGCGGCCCTGGGTGGCGCAGGGGCGGCGCGCTGGGGTATCCTGGTTGGCGCAGGGGCGGCTGGTGTGCAGATTTGCACACTTCAGCTCCTCTTCACTTCTTCACTTGAACCTCTTCACTCCTTCTTCAACCAACAACCCCATACATACATATACATACATATATACATCAAACAAAGCTTAAGAAGGCTGCCACAAGATCAAATCTTGTGGAATTCTAAGCTAGAAAGGAATAAGAGAAGAAAAGAAGAAAGGAAGAAGAAAGAAAGGAAGAACTCACTAGTTGAGCCCTAACAGAGGAAGACTCCTCACAACAACCTCAAGGCTAGCTCATCAAAAGCACATCAACCACATCCATTATCATCCTCATCATCCAAGCATCAAAACTCACAACCAAACAAGGGAGAAGCAAGAAGAAGATCCAAAGAAGAAGAAGGGAAGAAGAAGAAGAGCGTAAGGGAGAGAAGATGGAGCTGGAAGAGATAAGAAACCCTCCTCTTGAAGCAAGGGAATGACTTATATAAGAAGCCATCCAAAAGCACGGGTCAAGGTCAACAATGTCCGCTGCAACACACCACAAACCGCAAGGGCGGCTCATGGAGGCGCAGGGGCGGATCAAGCTGGCCGTAAGGGCGGACTCTACACACGCAGGGGCGGCTCAGGCACACTCTGCACACTCAACACCTCAAAGACTAAGGCTCTTAAATCTCACTCCCTAAAAACAAGTTTCGTCCCGAAACTTGCAAAAGCCCAAATCCTCTCGAACCCATATGCCGAGGTATAACTCTCTCTATCGGAGGCATCACATCTCCGTTCAAAAGGTCACAACCTATAACAATCTATAACCTCAAAACACAAGCATGGAGGAATCATCAACTCCAAAAATCAGAATCATAACGCTATCCAAAGGCATAGAGGAATCACATCTCTTGTCATACTCACATCATAGGGCTTAGAGGAAGCACATCTCTAGCTAGATCATACTCTTACACAAAGCATGGAGGAAAAATATCTCCAGTAAGAATATGTCCATCAAAATAGCGTGGAGGAATAGCCATCTCCAACTAGATCCTAATCGCACTCAAATAGCATGGAGGAAAGAACCATCTCCAACTATAATCATAAATCGCGCTAGCACAACAAAATCTAATAAGATCATATATCACATCATAACTAGCATGAAAACAAACACATCAAAGCACATAAGCAAATAAGCACAACACTCACCAAAATAGCACTAAGATCTGACTGTCAGATTCTGTTTTAAAATTTAAACAAAATTTTTATATAAAAAATAAATTTCCCAATGAAACTAGTTCATAGATTTGTTTATTTTTATCAAAAAATAATCCGTAGACTTTTTTCTTTTAAAATATTTTTTTATCAAATATCTTACTTATCAAAAATTTCATTTTTTATTTTTTTCATATTTAGTTTTGTTTTACCGAATGGACTTTCGGATTGAAAATTTTTATTAAACAAAATGCTAAGAAACATGTTAAACTCTCATTATATCCGTGTTATTATAAATAATAAATATCACATTTTTGTGTCTCTAAATCAAACCAATTATATACGTAAAGTAATATTGGACTTGTATTCATTATCATACGCCTTTTAGTTCGCACGACTCTATACATATTGTTCAAAAAATTTGATATATAATTATAACCGCACAAGGTGTGGAGTATGCACTAGTTTTACTCTAAAAATCCGCAACAATGACAAAATAAAATATCGTCTATCAATTATTATATCCTTTTTAGTAAACCGACCTTTACAAATGAAAAATCCTTCTCTTTTGCATAACTCTCATAATACTTCATTGACAAAATAAAATATCGTCTATCAAACATCATATTACTTGAAACAATTAGTTGATTTGGAACCTCATTCAAATCAAATAAATAAAGTGACCTATAAAAAAACAACAACTATTATACTACAAGATCATCAAATTAAGGATATAAGTAATATAAAATAGGGGTGAGCATATGTCCAAAATCAAACAGAACTATAATAAATCGAACAGAAATTAAAATTGATTTTTTTAAAACATTGGACCGAAAATCAAACCTACGAAAGTAGGTTTGATTTCGGTTTGGATCTAAAAGCGAAAATTAGAAATATTAGAGCCGAAAACCGAACTTATTAGGGTCGGTTTCGGTTCGATTTAGGTTTTGGACCTAAATAGACAACAAAAGTAAAAGCTAAATACAATTAAAATAAATTAAAATAAATAAAAATTACATTGTAACGTACAAATATAGGCGCTCTCATCTATCACGATTAAAAAAATAACAAATATGAAATATCATAATCTAATTCTATCTCGATAAAAATAACACATATGAACCGGTCCTTTTTTTAATAAAATCGGTTTTTCGGTATATACCATAGGCTTTTTGGTTATTACCCAAAAATCGAATGAAAATCTATTTTCTAAAATTATGCAATACTAAAACCAAATCTAAATTGTCGGTTCGGTTCGAATAACCGAACCTAACGTGCTCAACCGTAGTTAAAAAAACAATATTAATTGGTTTGGAAAGTATATCATAGGTTAAATTTGGTTAATGAAATATATATACCATGATAAATCATTAATTAAAACTATTGGTAAGTAAAAGCTACGTGTCATTAGCGGCTGTACAGTCGGTATGTCCGAGTGGTTAAGGAGACAGACTTGAAATCTGTTGGGCTACGCCCGCGCAGGTTCAAGTCCTGCTGCCGACGCGTCCATTTTGCTTTTCAAATCAGTTGAGTGTGTTTCGATCATTTTCATATGTTTTGTTAGAACACACGGATGTTGTTTCTTAATCTTCTTATTTGTATGTTAAATCAAACATAATACCTAGCCTGAAATACACATCATATTCTTAACTGTGCAGCGACAAGATTAAGAAGTTGATTACAAGGGATACACGCTAATTGTGACCCGGTGTTCTTGTTGTGAGGGAAGATCTCATGTCTACAATAGCAGTTTCGTTGGCTCCGAGCCTGAGAGCCTCGTTGCTAGCTCTAATAAACCTGGACACGGCTTTATTGATATAGCGCTCTCCTTGCTTCACATTCATATTCTTAGTTAACTCATCAGGGAAGCTGTTCAGATAATGATCTCCGTTGAGAATAGCAGCCAGTTGCACCATCTCTCTTTGGAATTCTGAAAGTGCTCTCTTCTCATCCGCTTTCGTCTTTCTCAATGGCGCTACATCCGGCAGAGTCATCGGACAATCGACTCTCGGAGAGGTAATTTGTCCAAAAACACCTTCAAAAGTGCCGGCCCATGCATCCCTCGCAGTCAGGAAGTCCGAGTTAAGATTGAATATTTTCTTGATGGTTGCAGGGATGGACGAGTGCTCGTACTCCGACTCGGGCGTCGGTCCATTCGCTTTGCTTACCACTATTTACAACTCAATCAAAACGGCCATTTTGTTAGTTTATTTTTATATATCCGACAAGTTCATTAATATCATATTGTCCATATTTACAAAAAAAACATCAAAAAGGAAATCAAGGTATAGAAAATGAAATGAAAACCAACCTGTTCCTTTTAGAATCCAAGGGGAGACCATGATGGCGGGTACCCGGACGCCTAAGCGGTCGAAGTTGAAGAAATTCGGGTCAGGGCCTTTGATGCCGTCCGGGTTAGGGACATTGACGTAAGGGGTTTGAACATGGTCATAAAACCCACCATGCTCGTCATAAGTGATCACCAAGAGACTATCCTTCCACTGTGGGCTTATCCTCAGCGCCTCATACACCTCCTTGACAAGCCTCTGCCCGTTGGCGACGTCGTGGGACGGGTGATCATCGTTGGCCACTTTACCCATCAGGTCGAAGTATCTTGGCTCGATCACCGAAAGCGGGGGCAGTTTCCCGCTCGCGGCATCCATCCGGAACTGGACCAGACCGTTGGGCCTTAACTTGGTCACATACTTGAGTTGCCTAAGGTTCCGGTAGAAGAGAACCGATGGCGTGTCCTCGAAGTATATATGGAAGTTAAGCCCGTTGTCGTGAAGGGAGTCGAATATAGTCTTCTGCGGATATCCGAGCACCAAGTCCTTCACCACGTGGCTCGTCGCGCCGTGGGAGGTCGCCGAGTACACGAATAACCGGTTCGGCTGAGTTGGACCGGGTAGCGACGAGAACCACCTGTCGAAAACCGCGAATTCGGATACTAATGCGGAGTAGACAGGCACGTTTTCCGGCTTGAACCCTTTCATGACTGTTCCAGTGATGTCCGGTGACATGGAGACCGCCTGCTCGACGAATCCCGCCATGGTGGGTATCGTGGAGTTCGACCCGAATACCTGCTGTTTAACCGCATCGAATGAGTGACCCGGATCCGGGTCGACGTAAACAGCGTCGTCGCTCACGCAGACGAGTTCCGATTGCGGCGAATCGGGTTTGGTCGATATCGGGTTGCATTCTTTGCCCGTCACACCGTTGATCTCCGGGTTGATGGATTTCATCCACCCGATTATGTGATCGAATGAGCGGTTCTCCATCACCAATACCACCACATTCTTGATGGGTGAAGCTGAAGTTTGTTGCTGCGCTAGAATGGTGTGAGGGACTGTGGAGACGATGAGGAAGATGGAAATGCAGAACTTCCACGACTGTGAGGAGCCTTTCATGGCTGATAATTTAGTTGCAAATGGCACTGAAATTGGAATTCCTATATATAATATATCACAATTTGAAGCGCAAAGTGAAATAGATTCTATTGTTTGGGGAAGTATTAATGGGGGATAGGATTGTAGGATTTATAGCTGGATAGTATATATAATTTCCTATTCAGACAATATAGGTTTCCCTATTTGACTGCCGATACAGAGGGATTCTTCTGGAATTTTGATTCCATGAACTTGACTAATTAAAAACCAAACGTGTATGGAATTCAAATTGCTAATTACAGACTAGGATATGCCTTCTTCAAAGGGAGATATCCATTATGTATGCATTCAACGTGTGAAGTGAACACACTTTTATTTTTATACTCATTAATTGTGTTCCAACAGTATCACACTACTGGATCTATTGATTCTCGATCTACATTCTGGTAATATAGCTTCAAAAAGTGTTCTTAATATCGATCAAAGCTAAGTGTGAGAGTTCACCCTTGCACCCCTGCCTGCCGTTGGTCTGAATGACACCCTTGTTGGAGGGGTATGTGAGAGTTGACCTAAAATGGGATTAAAGCTAAGTTATATGTGAGTGTTAAATGATTATAGTGTGGTCATGTAGTAAGTCATATATAGACGTCGTCGTTATATATATTGACTTGTTATGCGTCATTTGGGAATTGATACCAATATATACACATTATACATTTTTGTTATGCGAAATTAACGAAAAAAGAATAGAATTCAACAAATAAGAAAGACAACACACAAATTTATAGTGATTCAATAAATAATGGATCTGTCGACTTTTCAAAGAGATTTTATTAAAAAGTTTTTGAATACATATGAACAAATTATTGGAAGCAAAGAGAACGATACAATATATCGAGTAACGAAACCTTGAGTTATACATGAACGCCAAATATAAAACTGAGCCAAACTGTAAAAATTCAAATAGATGACAAACCCAATTCAAGGCACATCAACAAATCTCCACCTTGACTTGAATCCTCACAAACATACCAAGTGCATTAGTCAATGCACAAACTAGCTCATATCTCTCTATCCAGATGTGCCCCTTGGACACGTAACAACTTCTGACATTTAGCAAGTCCAAACAATATTAGAAATTACAGGGTACCAACTTGGTGAACATATGAACATGATTATCAATAGTACCTACTTTTTTCACCTTGATCCTCTTCTCACTTCTCAAGAAATGATATCTGACGTCAATATGGTTAGAACTCTCACGATGAAACCTGATCCTTGGTGAAAAAGATTGCACTCAAACTATCATAATATACAATAACCTATTCTCGATGTATACCTAGACCACTAACCAATTATTTTAACCAAATTCCATCTTTAGTTGCTTTTGTCAACGCCATGAACTTTGTCTCTATGATAGACAAAGTAACCGTGGGTTGTAAGGTTGTCTTCCAACTCACAACAAAAATCCCCTAATAGTGAAAACATAACCGGTCATAGATCTTATGACGCAGGGTGAAAGCCGCAGTTTCCCGATCTAGATTGAAAGTCCTCAAATTGACAACAAAATGGAAATCTCGGATGAATCAAAGGAAATCTCGGCCGAGATTTACTCAAGATCAAACCGAGATTTGTTAGAACTCATAATGCGGAATAATGAACGATATGAAAAGATAAGAAGATGATTATATGGAATGATAAAAGATAAATATAGGAAGATAGGACTATGTTAAGACTTGCAAAGAACCTTGACCTAAATTGGATCAAAACCCTTAAGAAATACCTTTCACCCTTCATTCTTTAATCTTACACAAGTCTTCTCAGTAAGACAAACAAAAGGAGAGACTAGTATTGACTAGGAGCACCAATATTCAAGACGATTAACACACACAAGTACAATCTAGCAAAGACTCACAACTTTTCAATCAAAAACTCTTCTTTTGATTGAATAGAAATGATAAAATGCAAACCCCGTGGGTGAAGTCACAAGTATCTCACAATAATATGGAATTAACAATCACAACTAAGCTATCTAATAATCTCCCCCTCTAAGACTATTTATAAGGGAGATCTCCTACGTAAACTAGGAAATATATCTTTAAAAGATAATCTAGGAAATATATCTCTAAAAGATAATCTAAAAATAATCCTACAAGATAAGATCCAAAAATAACAATTTTCTTAAGATAGTTTGAGAGTTGTAAGGAAATAAAATATAAAAGATAAATGCCAAAATTAAATGATCTTTGACCGGATCTTCTAGCTTGCACCAAAGGCAAAATATCGACTTAAATCTCGGCCGAGATTCCTGAGTGTTGGCCGAGATTTTGCATCTTCAATGCAATCCTCCATTCTCTCGGATCCTCCCATGAGTGCAACTTGTTACCGACCTTTCTTTGAGTTTCTCTTTCTCGTGGATTAGTGAAGGGTCCATGTAGCGTAGGTGTAGATGCGATAAAGGATGGTCCCACACCATCTTATAGTATTAACATCTCTTGCATAATCAAAATCAAAGTACCTTGTGACCAAACAATGTGTATCATTCCAAAAAAAGAGCCCAATGTTAGATGTACCTCTAAGGTACCGAAATATCCTCTTCACAACTTGCGAATGTTTTTTTCTTGGTTGCCCCATGAACTTTCTCAAGACACTAATAGCTTGTGTGAGATCTGGTCTATTTCAGATCATATCATACATCAAACTCTCTACTACACTAACATAAGGGACTCACGACATATACTCCTTCACCTCACCCGATTGAGGTAAAAATAGAGTGGTAAGATGGATGTTAGCAACACTAGGTGAATCAATAGGTTTGGCCGATGACATTCTGAACCTTGACAACACCTTTTCAATGTAACCGTTATGTGATAAGAAAAGATTCTTATGACCCCTATCTCTAAGAACCTCCATTCCTAGATTTTTTCAAGCTGTTCCCAAACTCTTCAACTCAAACTCAGTACTTAGGAGACCCTTCTGCTTCTGAACGTCATACTTGTTATTTGCACCTATTAGCATATCATGTACATACAAGACCAAATAGATGAGATAATAATCTTTCAACTTATTGTAGTATACACAACAATCATAAGTACTCCTGTTGTAACCAATCTCAATTATATATTTGTCAAATCTATTGTACCTTTGCCTTAAAGTCTACTTAAATAAATATAAAGACTTCTTTAGCTTTCTGGCATAGTTTTCTTTCCATGGAACATTGAAAATTATATGCTCGAGTCATGTATATTTTTTCTTCTAACTCTCCATGTAAGAAAGCTGTCTTTACATCAACTTGTTTGACCTCTAGATTTTTATGTGCCCCTATTGCTAGTAATACTCTGATGGAGGTATGCTTGACTACCGGTGATAAAATTTCATTGTAATCCACTCCCACTCTTTGATAAAAATCTCTTGCAATAACTCGAGCTTTATACTTGACCCTTTCAGCAAGAGACACTCATTCCTTCTTCTTGAAAACCCATTTGTAAGTAATAACCTTTCTCTCTCTAGACGGTATGACTAACTCCCAAGTCTGATTCTGTTGAAGTGACTCATTCTCATTTCCCGTTGCTGCAAACTACTGTGTAGCTTCAAACCTAAATACAACTTCTCTATAGGTAGATAGTTCATGACTATCCATCTCTTTTGCAACCTGTTGAGCATAACCAACCATATCCTCAAAACCATACCTTTGTGGAGGACTTACTCCAACTCTTTTTGAGTGTCCTTCAACTAAGATCTAGTAAATAGCTTCTGATGGTAGATTTTCTAATGTTATAGATACGGGTAGCTCAAATTCTAACTGTAAAAGTTCCTCTTCTTCTTGAGGAAGAAATTGGATCTCCAACTGTTTATCAACACTACTACTCTCCCCTGATTCCACTGGCTTCATTGAAGAGTTAAGCATAGAAATCTCATCAAAAATGATACTTATACTAACAAATAACTCTTTAATCAGATGGAGACCAAACTTTGTATCCCTTGACACCGTTGAAGAACCGGTAGGTGAAATAAATAAGTTAAAAGATACTCTAGAAGGGGTGGGGGGTTGAATAGAGTATGAGAACTTTTCGTAAACCAAATCTCAAGGCCTTGGAACTCCTTTCAAGGGCCTTCATGTCAATCTGTGCTCTTAGTGAAACTTTGATTTCAAGGGCTTTGAAACAACTTTCAAGAGCCTTGACTTCGTGCTCCTGAAAAAATACAAAGTTAGTCACAATAGCAAAATATAGTGCGGAATGTAAAAGATTGACACGAGGATATGTTTACAAAGTTTGGCTCTAAATAGCCTACTCTCCGTCCCAGGGTATAGCCTTAGGATCTAACTATCTATTATCAGCTTCAAAGAGTCCTAGATACAAATTAGAAGAAATCCCCTTCTTCTCTCACTGTAGCCAATGCTACGATCTAGCTCCAACCCTCAACCTAGCTATAATAGCCTAGTTACTTCGCAGAGTAACACACACTCTAGTATAACACTATTTAGATCTTCCAATGGAGATCTTGTGTTTTCTCTCTCTAAGGGGATAAAGCTTTTGCATAAAAAAGAGAAAGAAAAACAATGAATGAAGATGATTAGGTTGCTTGAAGACGTAAAGATGTTTTCCGTATATGCTTGTGTGTCCTTTCTTTTTCGACCATCATCTTCATTTGTACTCTTCTATGGAGAGGTCTTCTAGCCGTTTGAGAGATGACCGTTTGAAGATGAATCTTCTTCTCCATGAAGATCACTTTCTGTTTTGAGATAAGGTAGACGTTGCAAATCTTCAACTCCTGAGACCACGTCGAGTCCTTAGCTCCTTGATCTTCTTGTCCTTTGTTGAATCGAAAGAGAAGATATTTTGCCACTTTTTGTTTTTAGAAAATCTTCTAAAAAGATTCTCTAATCTTCGGTTGAGATCTTTGGTTGAAAAAGATCTTCCCTAAAATCTTTCTATTCGAGCAAATCTTCATGGAAAATCTTCTTTGCATTTGAATCCTTGTTTCGTGCATCTATATATAACTCTAAGGCCTTTGAGATCGTCCTTTTGTAAATGCTATCTTTCTTGTCCTTAAGTTAAATTTCAAGGCCCTTGAATCCCATATCAAGGCCCTTGACATTTCAATAAGACCTGCAATGAATTCAAACCAACCAAGCATCTAGAGAATATAATCAATACATTGTTAGTGTATCCAACTACTACATTTGTGTTATGTCTTCCATCATCAACACCTGTAAAACATTATAAACAAGGTGGAGTTTTCAACCGTCTTCATAGCCTACAAACAATCCTTTCTTTGCTCGAGACTCTAATATACCCTAATTGAATGATAGTAAACAGTACAACCAAAAACCCTAAGATTAGAATAGTCATCAAACAACCAGCTCACACCTCATAAGGTGTTTTGTAGTTTATGTCAGTGTAAGGTCAGCTGTTTATCAATTAACATGTTCTAGTCAATACTGCTTCCCAAAACCTCCTATATAGCTTTGCATCAAAGAGCATGCACCTTGCTCTCTTTAGTAGGGTTAGCTTCATCATCTCATATACACGTTATGTTGTGGTGTATGACTGACTGTATGATGACGAACGATTCCAACAACCTTGCAAAATTGATCAAACTCAGATGAACAAAACTGCATACCATTATCAGTTCACAACCTTTTGATCTTGTTTCCTGTTTGGTTCTTCATTCACGTTTTCCACTCCTTGATGTTATTGAAAGCTTCTCCTTTGTGTTTCATGACAAACAACCAAGTCATTCTTGAATAATCATCAATGGTAGTCAAGAAATACCTTTAACCTCCTAAAGACACAAATTTGGCTGGAACCTAACAATCTGAATGGATTTAATCAAGTGTGCCTTTTGTCTTGTGAATACCCTTTGGAAACTTAATACGATGTAGCTTCCAAAGGACACAATGCTCAACGAAATCAAGGCTCATGATCTTGTGACCACAAAGAAGATCTTCCTTTGCTAGATTCTACATCCCTCTTTCACCCATATGACAAAGTCTCATATGTCGTAACTTAGTCATATCATCCTTGTGAACCTCTAAAGATGCAACAAAAACGGACTCGGAAACGGTAGAATCCTACATGAAATATAGAGTGCCCCTCTTGACACCTTATAGAAAAACGTCAAAACCCTTACAAACTTTCAAAACTCCACCTTCACCTTTGAACCAAAACTCCTTCCTATCCAACATACTCAGGATATTAGATTCTTAGTAATAAGTGGATCTTGTCTGACCTCATTCAATGTACAAAATATACCTTCACGTGTCATAATTTTAATCGAGCCAATTCCAACCGCCTTGCAACCATAACTATTGGCCATGGAAATGCTGCTACACTCTACCTGCTTATAATTTTTAAACCATTCTTTGTTAGGACATATGTGATGGGAAGCTCCGGAATCAAGAACACACACATCATCTTGATAAGTGTGTCCACCAACAAGAAAAGCTATATCCTCATCTGATTTAAAATCAACTTCTATAACAACTGTAGAACAAGAATCATGCGGTTTCTTCTTCTTAGGACATCCGTTCTTCCAATGTCCTTTCTCCTTACAGTAGTTGCAAACATCATTAGGCTTATGAACTTTTGAAGAAGACGACTTCTTGTCTTTCGCCTTCCCAGATTTTTCTTATCCCTTGCCTCCGCTTGTAAATGGACTAGATGCTTGATTGTCCTTCTCTACACCACTTTCATTCACCTTGTAGCATACTTCTCTTGTATGAAGGGAAAACTTGTCGTCTTCAAGAGTAATAAAATATTTTCCAACAACAAATAACCGAATAAAATTTTCATATGGTGACGGCAAAGATACCATTAGAATCAACGCAGCATCCTCGTCCTCAATATTAACATCATTATTACGCAATCTATAAGAATTGTGTTCAAAGTGATCTAAGTGATCACGAAGTTGCGTACCTTCTTGCATTCACCGGCTGAACAGACATTGCTTTATAAGGAACTTGTTGGTGAGAGACTTCATCATATAGATGCTCTCCAACTTCAACCGCAATTTGATTGCGGCATCCTGATCCAAGACCTTACATAAGACATCATTTACGAGACACAACGTGATGACTGAATGCGCCTTATCCTCTTGAGTAGCCATCTCAACAACATCACCCTTTTCCTTATCAGATTCCTTCATTGACAACAACCCCATAAGCCCCGTTGTTTTAGTAATGCTTGCATCTTGATCTGGCACAAACAAAAACTATTCCTCCTTGTGAACTTGTTGATCTTCATGTTGAAAGAATTTCTCCCAGATAAAAAAAACAAAGAACCCAAAGCTTTGATACCAATTTGTTGTGCATAATTATTAAGAACAAACATAAGTCAACAAACAAGAAAGACGGCACCCACAAATTTATAGTGTTTCACCCAATAATGGCTACGTCCACTTTCCAGAGAGATTTTATTGAAGAGTTTCAGAATACCGATAAACACATATGGAGGGAAAGGGAGCATTGTAATATATAGGGTAACAAAACCCTAGGTTATACATGGGCACCAATTATAAGACTGAGCAAATTGTAAAAGTCCAAACAAATGACAGTCTCAAGACAAGACATATCAACAATTTTATAATTCACTATATGTTCTACGATGACATTTCAATAGGTTGTTTTGCCTTTATATCTTGGTAAGTCGAATTAGACCCATTTGACAATCTTAATGTTGTTATGTGATGAAAATCTTACGTAAGTGTTATTAATTGTTATGCATTATATGATGCATGAACATAAGCATCTCATTGTCACGATTGGACTAATGGTTTATATTAACTTTTTTTAAGTAACTTCTGAAGAAATCAAGACACCGAGGTTCCAGGTTATCTCGGTTGTTATCTACCGTAAAATCTCACTATTTTATCCCTAAGTTCCCTTTAAGTTATTTTTTTTGAGTTTTATTAAGCTCCAAATCAATTTGTTAATCCTTTCGTTAATCGAAACGAAGATAGAAAAATTCTTTGAAATACCTTATCTAAAATTTTATTCTTATAATTTGGAATTTATTTCAAAAAATCAAACCGTGCCATTTAGGTATTTTTGCGAGTTATGGTAATTACAGATAGGGTAGTTTAGCCTTCATATAACAATAGTTAGCACAAAGGCAACAAAGCACCCAAAATCTACAAGCCATCCAGAGGGCATGGACCATTCCTCCCAGCCCACTCAACAACCTCAAAACACTCCTACTCAATTGCAACCACAAAACCCAGAGGAAGCTCAACCTCGACTCGCTTATAACAACGTTGCGCCTTCAGCCAATTATGATCCTTAACAACAACAAGCCAAACGATCCCTGGGACTCAATAGAGCTCACTACTTGCCGATGAGGTTGTTGCGTATGGTGTTATTGTTCAAGCTTCTATCTTGAGTGGTGAGGGTAATAAGAAGGTCTAAGACCTCTATTTTTTGGATGTCACTTCCCTCTCTCTTGGTTTAGAAACTTTTGAAGGTGTCATGACCATGTTGATCTTGCTATTCGTGATAAGGAATAGTATAAGAGCTTTAGAAACCAACATAACTTTATTGAGATGAAGAACATTTCCAAAATGAGATGAGAAATAGATCGTACCAATGTTTAATATAGAGAGTGGGGTAGTGAAGACGAGACTTTTGCCTTGATATGACGAGGATGAGACAAAAACAACTGGATTGCTCGTTGAAAGCAAATGAGGATGTAAAAGGATGAGGGAGTACTTCAGGCTATAAACTTTGTTGTGGATTATGTAATTTCTATTAATCCGTTTATTTATTTAAACATTTTGTTTTTAGAAACAAAATAGTATTTTTAAAAATTAACATAATTTAAATGAAGGTAACATGAATACACAAATTCCAATTATTTAGAAGTTAAGTTTTTGTGGAGTAAAACTCAAACAATCTTATAAAGTACGTAGATGTTACATCTCATGTTACTTGGATAGTAAATGGATCAATCATCGCTATCGTTAGGGATATGACTAAATAGTTCTTCACAAAAGTTTAAAGACGTATGTAAACCATTTTGCATGTACCCCATACTTCAACCCAATATTGTACTCAATGTAAAAATAAAAGATAGAAGAAAAGAGGATACTCACAAAATGGTTTAGGGTGCTTTCCTATCATTGTTTTTAGGTCTTTTAGCTAAATCTGACTTCTTTCAGTAGAAGGTTCTTATGAGATTTGATTTTGAAGTCCATCTAGAAGAGTGCCTCCATATATTATCCACACTTTGTTTAGAATTCTAAAGCTTTTCTCGAATGCCTCCCCAATAATTGATTATTTGTCCCTGAATGTTTCCATTGACTCATCGAATATATTAACAAGTTTTGTCGGCATGTGTTTTTAAGTTGTGACATCAATTTCTAGAGCATCCCTCTCTCTTGTCTCTTACCTTAGTATATCTTGTTCAAGGGCTCGTATTCTTAACTTCATTTTGTAACTCATATTTCTTGCCGCCGTCGCTCTTAATCGAACATAAGGGTAGGAGCTTCATTCTTTTATAATCCTAATCCTTGCGTTATCAATCACGTTTGTAGTCTCGTGTATACCTTATCCTTTTTTTTTTTTTCCATGCTTTAGTTTCTCGTTGTAGCTGCTCAAGTTTTTACACAATGCGGTAAGAATGTTACTTTCCTTTGATACTACAATCATATAGTCTTTAATATTGGATCCACTCATAGAGGGTGACATAACCGATATTGCAACAACAAAGTCGGTTATTTGCAACTTTGTTTCTCCGTATGCTGCGTATGGGTCGTTTTGGATCGGATCTTGACGTGGAAAGTGTCTTTCCCAAGATTCTTCCACTTTGCAATGTCTACAATCTAAAAATAGAAAAGATTATTGACAAAGATTTTCAAAATTAATTTTTCAAACAAATCAAAGCCTTCCCCAACAACGGTGCCAATTTGACCAGGGACAAAACGTGAGCCTCATATCTCAAAAATAATTACTAGAACCAGTTGTAAAAAAGGGTTCAAAATCTAATGTGAGAAGGCGATGTTTTGATTCGACAGATTAATAGTGAATCAACAAACAAATGAACAAAAGTATTTACAAAAACAAAAATAAAAGAAACACAAAAACATGTGTTAGTCAATCGATGTCACTTTCGATCGGCCTCAAACACCAGACATGCACATAAGCAAGTAAAACAAAATGTAAAAGCAATGTGGAAGAAAACAAAAGCTTGGTCGATCGGCATGGAGGCTTCCAGCCGATCGTCATGTATGTAAAATCCTCGTAAAATAGTAGTAGTAAGGGAAAGGGAAAGATTGTGTAGTGCTTGACTTATAATCAAGGATTTCGAGAACAAATTGACAAGAATAGGAGATCAATGATTAATGAAGAGTTATAAGATTAAGATCACTACAACATCCATATATAGATCTAAATTAAATATCCATAAAAAATGTAAAATCGTGTTATGCGGGTATAACCCCCCAATATACTAAGAACTCGTTCTTGGTCCTTCTCAAGTACTTCATAATATTCTTAGCTCCACTCGAGTGTGCTTCTACGGGATTTGATTGGTATCTTCTACACATGCTCAAAGCATACGCAACACCTAGACGTGTACATACAATGATATACATGATATATCCTTTAGCAAAAGCAGATGTGATCTAGTTCATCTTCTCCAGCTCAACATGTGTTTTAGGACACTACGTCTTGGTCAAATATACACTATGTTACATAGGTAAAAATTCCTTCTAGGAATCCTGCATTTTGATTCTATCAAAAATCTTATCAATATAAGTTCCTTGGCTTAATCTAAGAAGCCTCTTAGATCTATCTCTATAGATCTTAATTTCAAGAATGTACTCCGCCTTTCCTATATCCTTTATCGAGAAACATTTTTCCAGTCATCCCTTCTTGGAATCCAAGAAGCCTCTTAGATATATCTATATAGATCCATTACGGTAATCCTATCAATATAAGTAGTATGCCATCCACATACAAGACTAAGAAAGCTACCTTACTCCCACTGAACTTCTTGTAAACACAAGGATTACACTAAGAAAGCTATCTTACTCCCAATGAACTCCTGAATGCATGTTTAAGTCCATAAATGGTTTTATTAATCATGCATATCTTCCCAACATCATTTGGATCTTCATAACCTTTAGGTTGTTTCATGTACCCATCATCTTCTAAAAAAACCATTTAGAAAAGCGATTTTGACATCCATTTTCCATATCTCATAGTTATAAAATGCGACAATAGCTTGAATTACTCTAATGGATCTAATCATTGCAATTGGTGAAAATCTCTCGTCATAATCTATTCCATGAATCTATCTTAAACCTTTGGCAAATAGTCTTATAAACATATACATTTTCATCCTTGTCAGATTTGAGTTTGAAAAACCATTTTATTCCCATGGATTTTTGATGTCCTAAAACCTACCCGCAATAAAGACGGAGTCATTTGTAGTAAATCCAGTGTCGAATTCACAAGGATTACATCCGAGTTGAAAAATACTACTTAATAATTACTCTAAGTAAAAAGGAGAAAAGAAGGAGTGAATATGACAAATGTGTCTTTTGGGAGTTTTTGTAAAGTGAAAATAAGGTAAACCAATGATTGTTATCGACAAATAATGGAGGAAAGTGATCTAAGAAAACAAGAATCAACACTATAATGAATTAAAGTAAAACTACATATATGAATATCATGAACATTGATATGTGAATAGTGCAAGTAACCATCAAATATAGACTTTGCTATAGACAAACAAAGACTATGTTAACCAACTTGATTTTGATCTTTCAACAATTGTGTCAAGTACAAGGAAATCCTTTAAGAACTTAGAAATCCAGAAAAAACAAAAAAAAACCTCGGTTTTGGCATATGAGCTAGAAAATATACAAAGACCGGAAATTTCTATGATTGTTAAAAATCCTTAAAGTAAAAGGTAGGATTTAATCCCTTAAACCAAGTTCTTTTCAATATTTCCAATAAAAACAACTTCAATGGGTGTTGCGTAAGAGTTTTATCTAAACTTTAAACATTATTTTTCAGCCCATTATATTTTATTTATTTTTATAATTAATTTATGTCTTCTAAATAGAGAAGCTTAAAAAAAAAACTTTAATAATATCTTCTAGAGATACTTGATGACCAAGTCATAAAAAATCCTAAATTATTAGAAGATTGGATCTTATTTTATTATTTTCTTTGGGCTAGATTGCTTGCAACCCACTCGAGCCACACCCTATATATTTGAACTCAAGCCTCTTATTTTCTTAACCTGAAATTGAATAAACACTTTACTTTACCGTTTTTTGCTAGTTGTAACCGAATTTTGTGGCCTTTCGGACGGGAAGTTGAGAGCGAGCCACGTCTTGTTCGACCTACAACTTGTACTTGTTTGAGTTAGTTCTACTTGTGTGCGGCAAGTAAGGTGCTTTAACTTTTCACAGGCATACCTCCTGGTGCTCTAGAAACCATCACTCCCTTTTGTGTCTGGTTGTACGGAAGGGTTCTATAGAATGATTGTCGGATGTGTGATAAGGTCCATCGCGTCTTATCGTGCCTTTGAGTCATTGCTTAGGGTTTGACCTTGATATATCCATCTATCCATCCATTAACCATCGGATCTTCTTCTTTTCCTTTTCTCTTTTATTTGTGTTTCTATCGAGTCTTTTTTGGTGTCGAAAGATTGGGCCACCTACTACAGCTAACCCCTTATTAATACCCGTTACTACTTGCTTATATGTAAAGGATTATTATGTTTTAAAAAAATAACATCAAGTTTTACATTAAAGATTAAATCATCATAACATCTTGATTGTAGCCTTGACCTTTCCGATCTACGAGTGGGTTATACTTGTTCAACAACTGAATCTAAAACATGATCCACAACTATTTGTAGATCCTCTTGTTCCAAATCTTGGATGATTTGAGGCCTTAGGCCTTCTACATTAATCATCTCATTAACAACATCATCCTTGTCATCTTGTTGTTGAGTTTGTTGCTCTTCATCATCTTTAACTGTTTCAAGATGAATATTCCCCCACTTGACCATTTGGAGTGAAACTCTCTTTCTAAAAAGACACTATCTCTAGCAATAAACACCTTTTAATGAGATGGATTGTAGAAGTAATATCGAAAACTTCATTTTCGATACCTATAACAAAGCATTTATCTGATTTTAGTGCAAAATTCTTTGTTTGTAAACACGTCACATAAGCTTCACATCCCCATGTTTTCCAAAACGACAACTTTGGAACCTTTCTAGTCCATATCTCATATGGACTTTTGTCAACGGTTCTTGACAGAGTCTTCTTTAATTTTAGTACAATGGTAGTGAGGGCATATCCCTAGAAGGATACCGGAAGATAAACAATATCATTATTGATAGGAGCATGTCTAACAAGATCATGTTTCTTCTTTCAAACACACCATTCAATTGTGATGTTCTTGGGGTATACATTGTGTTACTATCCCACAATATTTCAAATGATTGTAAGACTCCGCGGTGAAAGGAGCCACCCTTGTGGCTGGCCGCCCCTACGGCAGGACAAACCGCCCCTGCGGTTTTGCCAGAGATTGCCCCGATATGTTTTTATTTGTTTTATCTTCTTTCCATAGATAGAAGATCCGATATCTATCTTATGGGTCAACCTTCCTATCACGTTCCTAACCCTAGAACGTCCTTTCATCTATCTTTTCACCCCTTTCCTATAACATCCCGTCTTCTCTTCTTTTTCCCGTTTCTTGCATACGTTATTCTTCAACCTTGAGAGCTACATCCCTTTCCCTTCTTCCCTTAACTGAACGTGTAAATCTTCTTCTCTGAGTTCTTCATCACGTTCATGAGTTGATGCATATCTTTCCTTTTGTTTCATTTTCTTCTTTTGTTCTTCCTTTTCTTCTTCTCCAAGAATCAAGTTTGAACCTTGATTCTTGTTGGCATCCCCGTTGTTGATTCGTTGTTGTTCTCAAGATTTTGTAGTTGAGTCTTGACGTGTATGTGGATTGAGAAGCAAGCCTTGGTGCCTTGCTATGTTCCTTGCTGTTAAAAGATTTGCCAGCGCTTGTTGTCACGCCGCCTCCCCCGCGCATCTATTGTCCCGCCCCCGTGGTGCTGTCTGTCGCCCCTACGGGTTGTCCCTAGTGGATCCCATTTTTGGTCAGCTGCTTCCTTCCTTGCTTCCCTTGTTCCTTCCCTTGGTTTCCGATGATGTTGTTAACCCTTCCTGATGTGTAAGACCAAGGTTGAGACCTTATCTAGTGGAGATCTATTAGAGATCATTGAAACTAGAAGTTATAGACTTCTGGCAATCGTTTCGGTTCCTGATTCGTGATGCCTTATGTGAACAGGATTTCCTTCCTCCTTTCTTGCGGGAAACTGAGTTGTTGTTTGATTTGCGAGTTACCTTCGAGTGAGGTAAGTCCCTTGAACTTACTTAGTTGCATTCCGTATATTAGTTTGATTGTTTTGGCTTGTTTGTATTATTATTCATTGTTATACTTGACAACTGGAACTAGGATTGACCTTTATGTAACGCCCGGTTTCGATATTTCCCCCTCTTGCATAATCCTATCGATATTTTATTAGTAAATTATATTTATATTTCCTTATAAATGTTGAAAGACTTAAAAATAAAATTTTGGAGTATGATTATGTTTTGATTTATTTTCGGAATGGCTCGGAAAATCTTTCCGACTCGGAAATCCCGTTCCGAATTTTGATTACGAGTTATCCCTAATTTCTTTTATTGTTTACAATTTTATTTAATCCCCTCCTTTCTTACTTTTCTTTTTTTTTTCCGTCCCTTCACTTTTGCGGATGAAGAGCCGCCTGGACCTTTGGCCTCCCGTCCCTTGGAACGCGAGTGGATGCTAGCTAGGGTTATAATATTGGGGAAGATGCTCTTGAAAGACATCAATGAAGAATGGTTAAGTCTATGAAAGGGAGTTATATGAAACAACAAGACCAAGAAGATATAGTTACCTTATAAAGAAGAGGAGGCATGGAATAAAGAAAGAACTAACGGAGTTTAAGATAAAGTACCCCGAGGAGGGTAGCCTTCATGAGAATGGTAACATGAGAAGTGTAGTAGAATAATAAGTCGTTGACTTCGGAGAAGGTCAGACACAAGTTAATCGGTGACAACTGAGAACACACAGGTGCGGGTTGCCTATTGGTGAGTGTAGAAGGGGATGAGTAAACAAGATTATGGGAAAATAGAGGGATTTGGATGACCTTATGCGACCTTTGTAGATCATGGAATTGGCATATGGGAGAACGACACGAATTAGAGGTTTTAAAGTTTGATCACGGTAAAGGGGAAGTAATGAATCAAGAAGAAGGTAAGGTGTCATGGAGGTGGTACGTAAGCGGGAGTATATAGAGGATGCAGGGTATGAAATGGATGATATGTTACCGCGGGCAAGAGATAAGTCAAGTTTCTAGACTCACACGGAAGCGACATAGTGGCTATGGTGTGAAAGGGAGGACTTAGATTAGGCAACACTCCAAGCTTAGAGTTATGATGTTAGTACCTGAAGATGTAATGAATTTGATATTTTAGTGGTTTTGGATGGGGAGTTTCTTCTAGCATTTTCCACGGGGCGTACCAGTACAGTCGTGAAGTTATTCCTGGAATACCGAGAGATGCATAAGGCGACCAACAGGAGAAAGAGAAGATCGAAGTTTTGAAGTTTGATGTCGACAAGAGACGTACAAAAAGTATATGGAAGATTGAGGTTAGAACCTCTACCTTCGGGTTGACTTTACAAAAGGAAAGTGAAGTATAATTTCTGCTTGAACAAAGGATGTTTGTGATGAAAGCTTATGTAGAATACGAAGAGCTTCTCCCATATGTTGGGATGTTGCGGAAAGTGAAGAAGATAAGATTGTTATGTTATAAGGCATGATTAAGTCTTGTAGTTAGGGCCTTCGTGACTGAACATATGTGCGAGAACAAGAAATATTATTATCGTCATTCCTTCGAAGTGAAAAAAGGGAGATTGAACTGAAATATTGGTTAACCAACGGTTCAAGAGTTAGAAGACTCGAGCAAGTGTCTCGAGTTCAGGAGATGAAGGATATTTGAAAGAGGATGGTCGACATTGTAGCTGAAGATGGAACAATACACGCGTCTTAAAGACGTCACCTCAATAGATCGAGGTAGACCAATTGTGTCATGACCATTTGTAAAGTGATAAGACAAGATTGTCGGTTATTACGATATGTAACGAGACGAGAAAAGATGGAACCGAGATATCACGGATTATAATACGTCGGAATGTGGATTTTTCCACTAAGGACGAGCTTGAATCAATTTCGATATCTAAGGCGCCGTATGAAATGAAACTTGTGCAGAGACATGGGTTATGGAAGCAAGTGAAGGAGCATTTGCAAGAACTTATTGATAAGATTTCATTAGAATTAGTGAAATGCTATGGAGAACTCCGAATTATATCTTGAACTCTTGATTTGAAGTTATTACGAGAACACCAGAATTTTTGTGGAAAAGACATACAATTCTCTCCAATTAAACATCGATTACCGTGAGTCGAAGGACAAGTATTCCTTACAACGAATGAATGATCTACTCGATTGGTTACAAGGGTCAATAGTCGCTTCCAAGAATGGTTTAAGGTCAGATTTTCACCAATTGACAATCCGAGACCGGGATATTGCAAATACGGCATTCCGGACAAACCATGGTCACTATGAGTTGTAGCGATTCCATATGGGCTTACTAATGCCCCGGATAAGAATTTTGAGTCTACTCTAAAAAAAAAAAAAAAGAAAGAAGATGTATGACAAGTTATCTCGGGATGGCCAACCCCGAAGTATGTGAAAGAAGTTACAAGTTTTCTTAGATGTGTTGAGCTTTACCAAACATGTGAAGAGGGAAGTTGTACAACACCAATTATAGTAACCTACTCCGGACGACAATGAAGTGTTGAGTAGGACGAAGAATTGACAATAGAGTTGCTGAGAGTTAAGAGGGGATTCCTTGGTGCAACTGTTTTGATTTACTTTGAGGTATTATGGGTTTGAAGTGTACAAGTGATTCTCCAAAACAATGTCTTTATTGAGTATGGAGGAACGATGTAAGATTAATAGCATATGTGTCTCGTTAGTAAAAGTAGTGTGAAGTATAGTACTTCCTTCATTACTTGGAACTCGCAACAAGAAGTGAGGAAACGTAACATCAAAGATTTGTTTGACAAGAACCAAAGTCAACGGTGTAAACTGGAAGTTCGATCCTCTTTGTTAGAGGCAAGCAAAGAAGAAACATAATAGAAATGCTGCATTTAGAAAGACCCGAGAAGAAGTTGAGTTTCCGGTATATTAGACCTTTTTTTAGATCTTAGCACGAGTTTGGAAAGTGGTTTACCGGTGGACGTGATCGCCGAGAGTAGAGGGTGTTCACCCGGGGTTCATGTGCAATAGTCGAGGGAGTACATACAAGGCTGGAGACATGTAGTCCGTTGTGATGATCTAGTCGAGACGAGGAGCCGATGAAGCAAACTGGAAGATGTAGGATAATACATTTGGTCAAGTTTTACGCAGGTTTAACGACATCTATAGGACCATCGGGT
Organism: Fagopyrum esculentum; assembly: GCA_033239045.1. NCBI lineage: Eukaryota > Viridiplantae > Streptophyta > Magnoliopsida > Caryophyllales > Polygonaceae > Fagopyrum > Fagopyrum esculentum. Next base: position 102,111,372 of record BSUD01000005.1, read on the forward strand.
TAGTCCCGAGATCTTTCATTAATTGTGCTTATGTGATTTGTGACGTGAATTTTCTTTGTGTGTACCTTGCGAGGTCTTGTTGTGTTTATACAAGTAGACTTTGGATTAGAGGGCTGTAGTCACCACGTTATAGGGTTTCGAGCGGTTATCGAGACGAGTTTGGTTTCGAGTTTTGCGTTTAGCAAGTTTCGGGACGAAACTTGTTTTTAGGGGGATCAAATGTAACGCCCGGTTTCGATATTTCCCCCTCTTGCGTAATCCTATCGATATTTTATTAGTAAAGTATATTTATATTTCCTTATAAATGTTGAAAGACTTAAAAATAAAACTTTCGAGTATGATTATGTTTTGATTTATTTTCGTGATGGCTCGGAAAATATTTCCGACTCAGAAATCCCGTTCCGAATTTTGATTACGAGTTATCCCTAATTTCTTTTATTGTTTATAATTTTATTTAATCCCCTCCTTTCTTACTTTTCTTTTTTTTTTCCGTCCCTTCACTTTTGCGGATGAAGAGCCGCCTGGACCTTTGGCCTCCCGTCCCCTCGTTCTGCGCTTCGACCCTTTGGCTCCCCCTCTGCATACCTATCCTACCCTCTCAGCCAACCAACCTCACACGTTTCTCTCGCTCAACCCTTGGGCTCTCTCTCCTGCGCGCCTCACTCACCATATCTCTCTCTAATTTCTCCCATCTCCCGATTGCCCTCTCTGTTGGAAACCTGGAACCCGATTGAGGAGCTGGGCCACGTCGGAGCAGACGCTGCGCCACTAGGACCTGCCGGAATGAAGGGGGGACGCGTCCACACCGCTGTCTCGGCCCAATCGGAGCACCAACAGGCCGCGCCTCTTTTCCTCCCCTGTTCTCTGTACCCCCGTCGCAAGTCTAGGGCAACCACTGCCGCCGAATTTGGACCACCTTTGTGCGGCCGCTCCTTCCTCCGCCTGAACCGACGCCGGCCGCCTCTCCTTCCACCGCCTGCACAGCCGCCGGAGCTGCACTCCTTCCTCTGTAGAGATTGAAAGGTTGAAGAAAGCCCTCTTTGTATTTAAAATCGGGCCCCACACTTTCAGCATAATTGCAATCTGTAACCTATACTCTATATTGCAGTTTTGAACCCGACTTTTTGGATATGAAAAATTTACCCTCATGCATATTATTTACATAAATGGACCAAAATATTATATTGCAGATTTGACCCTATGTTCTGTAAATGTGCGGTTTTTCCCTTGTGGATAATCATAGCTTTGACCCAAATAGTATTTCGGAAATATGGCCCGAGTTTGGTGAGTTTCATGATTGCCCGGAAAAGTTGATTTCGGATTTTGATCCATGTTTATAAAATGGTATAAGTCACTCCGGGAAATGTTTTGCGGGTTTTTAACCTTGTTTTCAAAGCGGATTTTCCTTAGAATATTATACGTTATATTCCGTTCAAATTTAGCATGCAAGCTAAATTTCCTTAACTTTGGTTTTAGGTCCGGAAGCGGCCGTTATAGACAAACGAATCCAATCTCGACGTCCGTAGATCATCTTCAACCTCGAATCGTGTGTGAGTACCTTCTTCCTCGATCTAGTTAAGTTTAGTGGTAGAATCATGCTAGGTTGGATCTAACATAACTTAGGGCAAATGCCAAGTAGTGGCTTGAAACTTTTAGGTGAGTGGTTGAGGTTATTGATGCTCTATAACTTGTGGTGAGTGATCTTTAGTTGTTATAAATTTGTGAGCCTCGTGGTTGATCTTGTGAGACTTGAGGTGGTTTTATATGTTGGTTGAGATTGCGGAGTTAGGATGAGAGTATCCTAGCACTTGGGGATATAGTTTAGATCTCGTGAGTTTATGAGGGCTAGAAGTGTATCCTAATTTATGAGAGTGTACGACCTAATAAGATCATATAGGAGTAATAGTTTAAGGACTCCTAGTTTGTGTGAGTGGTTGTTGATTACCGTGCCTTGTCTTGAACAGGCTTTGATTATACTCCTTCGGAGAGTGATATTGGTTTCTTTTAGCTTTGAGACGAGGTAAGTCCTCGGACTTACTTAGCCGCTTCTATGCCTTATTTGGATGTATATGGTGGTGTGTGTTTACCGCTTTTAAGCATGAAAATGGATTAGGATTTACTTGACCTTATTTATTGGCCCATTGTTACTACTATTATTATCGGGCGGTGACATCACCGCTCAGTTTCCCGAGGGAGACTGGGGGGATCTCTGCGACCAGGCCATACACGGTATACGGGCGGGCTTCTTCATCACTCCCTCAGGGTATACGGGTTGGGCGCCGCCACACTCCTGTTGGTTACACGGGGACAGAGGCGAGAGTTATAAGACTCTCGTGTCACACTTGAACGAATGAATTAGATATGGAATAACCTAAAAAGATAATAAGTAACGGATGTGTATGTTTATGAGCATGTTGTGTGTTTGTGTTCCTATGTGTGTTTGTGCCATATTATTCTTATAGTGCCTAGAATGTGAGCTAACGGTTTTATACCGATTGTTGTAGTTGATGTGCAGGTTAGGATGTGGCCGAGTCATCCGGAGGAATGGGCAGCCGGGGTTCCGTACATCTTAGGTTGTTTTGGGTTTTGGAGTCCTTGTGTTGTTGTTATTATATATTATGTTGATGTTGTTGTAAGGACAGCTGAAGTCTTTCCTTTCTTTTATTTCCGGGTTTCATAACATTGCATAAAAATGTATTTCGGTTTTGGCCTTTATTTGTGCCTTGTTGCAAGATCCGGTGAAATTGTTGTCAGGCTAAGGGTCGGGACCCATTGTGAGGTCTCGCCCGTAGCATCCCGTTATCCTGCGGATTTGGGGTGTTACACTTTATAACCGTATTTGACCCTAGTGTATTATAACCGGGCGGTTACCGCTTGTCCAATTCAAAATGCGGAAAATGGGAGGTGCCCTTGCGACCATTCTAACAGGTGACAAAAGGATGCATACGTTCAATTCTTGTTGGTGAAAGGGGATAGAGGCGAGATTGTAGCGATTCTCGTGTAACAACCTTAAGTTGAATTAGTAAAGGGTTTGACCTTAATGAAAGATAATAACCGGCTGAGTGTGAGCATGTTGATGTGTTTATATTACCTTATGTGTGTTTGTGCCTTTATTGTCTTTCTGATATCTAGAATGTTAGCTAACGGTTTATACCAATATTGTAGATGCCTTGCAGGATATAGGTGTTGCTGAGTGATCCAGATGGTATCCGGGGTTCCCGTACATTATAGGACGGGATCGGGTTTATGTTTCACTTGTTGTCTTTCCCTTTGTTTTGAACTCGGCTGTGAGTCTTTTTCGCTTCCCTTTGTTTAAAACTTTGCTTTTATTATGAGTTTTGATTTTCATTTATTTGTGCCTTGTTGTAAGATCAGTTGTGTCATTGCTACTCTGAGGGTCGGGATTCATTGTGAGGTCCTAGCCCGTAACGCCTCGAGTTCCCGGAATTTGGGGTATTACAATATGGTATCAGAGCTCTAGGTTGGCAACAATGGCACTCAAAATCTTCTAAGGGTTGAATAGATAAATAAACAGAACATGCAAGGGGTCTACGTTTTCAAAAGGGGGTTTGGTTTAAAACTTGTCGGTCTCGGATAAATGTACGGGCGACCACCACTAACTCCGTGGATCTCAGTAGTTAGTTTTCTGTTATGTTGGCCATTATGTGCTTTTTCTGGAATTCTGCTTTAGCTGTAGCATGACCTTATATATATATATTCTTATATATCTATCCTGCTAGTAGATGACGCGTACTAGAGCTACATCTTCTATGGGGCGAGGAAGGGGTCGACCACCTCTTCCACCTGCCATCCGTGGACGAGGACGTGTAGGAAGACCTCCACTAGCTAGAGGTCGGGGCCAAGCCCCAATCGTTTATCCGCCGAGTGCTGATCCGTCTATCGCTGAGGCATTCGGTGAAGAAGTTGATGAGAGCATTGTTCCAGAGGCTGGGAACTGGACTGCTGCTAGGTCCGGAGCACATAGAGCGCAGTCGATTGAGTCCGGTTGAGTATTCCTTGGAGCTTCTGCATATCGCGACTATGTGCAGAGAGTTGAGGAGGCAATCTAGACTGGAGGACCTGCACCAACACCACTAGTACTGCGAGATCAGCTGAGATTTCGCAGAGAGTTACGCAGTTGAGAGTTCCTTCTTTTGGAGGCAAGACTGAACTAGAGGTGGAGTTGTGGCTAGGACAAATGGATTCTGCTATGGAGGCTATTTGTTGCCCCAATGGACGTCGAGTCAACATTGCACAGACATTGTTGAAAGATCAGACTCATCACTTGTGGAGGACCATGCGCAATGAGGTTACTAGCTATGAGTAGATGAAGACTATGATCAGGGATCGCTACTGCCCTGTAGCTATGAGGAGAGATAAACTTCAGGATTTTCTCGAGACTGGATTTGAGGATCTCCCTAATGCTGAGATTATCAGCAAGTTTTTGGAAGAGTTGTCTTTGTTGGGTCCGTCTACACCACCCGAGGATCAACGTGTTTACCTTTTCTCTCGGAGGTTGAGAGAGTCTACACGCTCTTATCTTGATGGTTTCTGTTGTGACTCCTTGACGGACTATCAGGATAGAGCATTTGCGTATGAGAGAGACCGACCAGGTTAGAGGAGAGATTCTCAAACAGGAGGTCTTGAGAAGAGACCGAGGGCTGGACCTGCTAGTGCTAGAGCTAAAGCATCGGGATTTGGGCGTAGTAAGATGCCGGGATGTTTTGGTTTCCAACAGTCTATACAGAGTTCCGACAGAGAACGACAATGCTTTAACCGTGGAGGTGTCAGACACATGAGAGATGATTGTAAGAAGACTGTTGTCACTTGCTTTTCCTGTGGCAAGCCAGGACACAGAGCTGCGTTTTGTCGTCTGGGCAAGACGCTATCTTAGTAAGAATCTTCACCTACTAGCATCGCAAGAGGTGGACAAAAACCTCAATACTAGTAGCAGCAGCAAAGAGCTCCTGGTTTTATCGCTCCCTAGGGTTCCGCTCAAAGACAGGGTAGAGGAAGAGGTGGTGGTACTACCGACACCAGAGGCGCTTCAACTAGAGTGTATGAGCTAAGAAGCGTTGTAAAGTCGACAGCGCCAACGCCACATGTTCCATTCATATTAATGGTTTCTAGTCAGAGTTCTTTTCGATAACGGTGCTACACATTCCTTTATATCTGATGCATGTGTAGATAGATTGACCTTAGTTACCGTAGAGGGGAAACCCTTCTTTATGGGATTACCCGATGGGGTAAGATTAGAGGTACACGAGAGGTTCGCGATTCCCCTATTAGATTGAGAAGTCGCGACTGGCCAGCTGACTTCTTCGTCATGTACTTAGTACATGAATAATTTATTCTAGGCATGGACTAGATGGATCGACATCGAGCATTTTTGGACATCGCAAGAGGATAGTGACGGTAACTATAGAGTCTGTCCATGTAGAGATTTTCCGAGGATGGGATCTCGGAAAGACCGGTACAATCATCAATGTAGTATGAGCCGCGAGATTTATCGGTCAAGGCTCAAAGGCTTTTTGGTGCTATGCCATAAAGGATAGTACGAGCCCAGTATTGGAGGAAATTCCGGTAGCATGTAAATTTACCGACTTCTTTGGAGAGCCATCAAGTTTACCTCCACAGAAGAGTGTAAACTTTGGCATTGATCTAGAGCCCGGTACGAGCCTGATCTTTAAGGCTCCTTATCGTATGACGCCTATCGAGATGGTTGAGCTTAAGAAGTAGCTCGAGGAGTTAGCAGAGAAGGGCTTCATCCGCTCTAGTGTATCTCCTTGGGGCACACCAGTACTCTTCGTTAGGAAAAAAGATGGGTTGATGAGGTTATGTATCGATTACCGAGAGCTTAATAAGGTGATGATCAAGAATAAGTACCCATTGCCCTGTATCGACGATATTTTGGACCAGTTACATGGAGCTTTAGTGGTTTCACGGATCGATCTAAGATCCCAATATCACCAGTTGAGAGTGAGAGAGCATGACATAGCCAAGACGGCATTTCGGACCAGGTATGACCACTACGAGTTTGTAGCGATGCCATTCGGGCTCACGAATGTGCCCTCAATTTTCACGGAGTTAATGAACAACATCTTCATCGACTTCCTAGACCAGTTTGTAGTTGTCTTCATAGATGACATTCTGGTATACTCTCGCAGCAAAGAGGAGCATGCATGACACTTAAGGATCGTACTCCAAGTCCTGCAGGATAGAGAGCTTTACGCCAAGCTCTCTAAGTGTGAGTTTTGGATGTCCGAGGTAATATTCTTTGGTCACATCATTTCAACGGAAGGGATCAAGGTAGATCCCGCAAAGATCGAGTCAGTAGCTTTGTTTCAACGAAAGTGTGAGTTTTGGATGTCTGAGGTAGCATACATCCCCATTGTTGATGTGTTGATGTTCTCAAGCTCTTTTTCTTAAGTCTTGATGTGGTTGGATCAAAGATGCGAGCTTTGGGATCCCTTGTTGTCAGTTCTGTCGAGAAGAACCCCAACATCGTCTTCTGTCAGTGCACTACCCCCGCGGCTGCACACTTCCGCCCTCGCGGCAAGCCTCCCCTGCACCTTGTCCAACCGCTCATGCGGTTCCTTCTGTAGTAACTCTCATTCTTGTGAGTTGCTTCTTTCCTTTCTTTCCTTGTTCCTTTCCTTGATTCTTATGGTTGTTCCTTGTCCCCTGAGTATGTTGTAAGACTAAGGTTGATCTCTTAGCTTGTGGAGTTCTCTTAGAGATACTTGAGACTAAAGTTATAGACTTTTAGCAATCGTTTCATTCCTGATTTGTGATGCTTGTATGAACAGGATTTTCTTGCTCCTTTCCTAAGGGAAACTGAGCCGTTCTCTGAGTTGTTTGTTGAGCTTTGAGTTCACTTCGAGTGAGGTAAGTCCCTTGGACTTACTTAACTTCATTCCGTATATTGTTTTGAGTGTTTTGGCTTATTTCCGTTATTTATTGTTGTTACAACGGATAACCGGAATAGGATTCACCCTTTATGACGTAAATTGGCCCAAGTGTATGATAACCGGGAGGTGACCACTTGTATAGTTCATCAGGAGACTAGAATGCGCATTTACAACCCAGAGCCGTAGGTAACGGATAGTACTGATCTATTCCTATTGGTAGACGGAAGTGGAGGCGAGTTTCGGGAGATTCTCGTGTGACAAAAGAAGTTGAATTAGTAATGGATAACTTTAAGAAAGATCATAACCGGTTGAGTGTGAGCATGCTATATGTTTTCTTTACCTTATGAGTGTTTGTGCCTTTAAGTTCTTTCTAATATCTAGAATGTTAGCTAACATTTTATACCGATGTTGTAGATGCTCCTCAGGTTAAGGACACTACTGAGTGATCCGGATGGTGTGGTCAGCCGGGGTTCCCGTACATTATATTATGGGATCGGGTTTATCTTTATGTTGTTGCTTTCCCTTTTGTTTTTAACTTTGTTGCGAGTCGTTTAAATCTTTGGTTTTATATTGAGTTTTGGTTTTCATTTGTCTGTGTCTTGTGGTAAGATCCGTTGTGATGTTGCAACTCCGAGGGCTGGCACCCATTGTGAGGTCCTAGCCCGTAACGCTTCGAGTTTCCAAAACTTGTGGTGTTACAATATGGTATCAGAGCTCTAGGTTGGCAACAATGGCACTCGAAATCTTCTAAAGGTTGGATGGATAAATAAATAGAACCCGCAAGGGGTCTAACGTTTTCAAAAGGGGTTTTTGTTTTTAAACTTGTCGGTTTGGGATAGATGTAGGGGCGACCACCACTACCTCCGCGGATCTCAGCAGTGTAGTTTCTTATATGTTGGCCTTTATGTGCTTTTTCCTGGATTTTTGCTTTAGCTATAGCGTGGTCTTATATCTATATAGATTCTTATATATCTATCCTTATAGCAGATGACGCGTACTAGAGCTACATCTGCTATGGGGTGAGGAAGGGGTCGACCACCACTTCCACCTGCTATCCGTGGATGAGGACGTGCAGGAAGACCTTTACTAGCTAGAGGTCGGGGCCAGGCCCCATTTGCTGATCCGCCTATCGCTAAGGCATTTGCCGAAGAAGTTGCTGAGAGTTTTGTTCCTAAGGGTGGGAACGGGACCGCTGCTAGGTCTGGAATATAAAGAGCGCCATCAACGGAGTCGTATCAAGTGTCCATAGGAGCTTCTGCATATTGCGACTATGTGTAGAGAGTTGAGGAGGCTATCAAGACTGAAGGACCGGCACCAGTGCCACCAGTTCCTACGAGATCAGCTGAGATTTCGCAAATAGTGACACAGATCGTTGCCTTGCCTGCTAGAGTTGCTGAGGTTTTTAGAGTGCCGGCTGAGGCAAAGGAGCCGAAGCCCGAAAATTGGTTGAAGGCTTTCAATCAGCCGAAGGTTCCCACTTTCATTGGGAAGACTGAATTGGAGGTTGAGATGTGGCTTGAACAGCTGGATTCTGCTATGGAGGCGATCGATTTCCCAAAGGGACGTCGAGGCGACATAGTACATACGATGTTGAAGGATACAACTCATTCTTGGTGGAGGACCGCTCGCAGTAAGGTAACTAGTTATGAGCAGATGAAGACGGTGATTAGGGATCGCTATTGTCCTGCAGATGTGAGGAGAGTTCGTCTTCAAGATTTCCTCGATGTTGGATTCGAGGATTTGCCTATTGTTGAGATCATCACGAAGTTTCAGGATGAGTTGTCTTTGCTGGGTCCATCTGTACTACCTGAGGATCAACATGTTTACCTCTTCTCTTTGAGGTTGAGGGAGTCGACACACTCTTATCTTGCTGGTTTCCGTTGTGATTCTTTGACGGACTATAAGGATAGAGCTTTTGCTTATGAGAGAGACCGACCGGGTCAGCGGAGAACTTCTCAGATAGGAGACCTGAGAAGAGACAAAAGACTGGATCAGCCAGTGCTGAAGCAGCTGAGGTTGGGCGTAGTTAGACGCCGGGCCGTTCTAGTTTTCAGCAGAGTTCTGACAGATGACGGCAGTGTCATAACTGCAGAGGAACTGGACACATCTGAGATGATTGTAAGAAGCATGCAGTGACTTGCTTTTCTTGTGGCAAGCCCGAACACAGAGCTACATTTTTCCGTCAGGGCAAGGCGCTATTGCAACAAGGTTCTTCACCTGCTAGTGTTGCTGGAAGAGGACATAGATCTTAGTATCAGCAGTAGCAGAAAGTTCTTGGTTCTACCACTTCTTAGGGTTCCACTCCTAGACAGGGAAGAGGACGAGGAGGTGGTACTTCTAACACCAGAGGCGCTTCAGCTGGGGTTTATGAGTTGAGGAGTACAGTGGAGCCGACAATGCCAACGACCACAAGTACCATTCATATTAATGATTTTCCTGTCAGAGTTCTTTTCGATACCGGTGCTACGCATTCTTTTATATCTGATGCATGTGTAGATAGATTGACCTTAGTTACCGTAGAAGGTAAATCCTTCTTTATAGGATTACCCGATGAGGGTAAGATTTGAGGTACACGAGAGGTTCGCGATTGCCCTATTAGATTGGGAGGTCGCGATTAACCAGCTAACTTCATCATGTACTCAATACATGAAGAAGTTATTCCGGGCATGGATTGGATAGATCGACATCGAGTAGTTTTGGCCATCGGCAAGAGGACAGTGGCGGTAACTACATATGCATACCATGTTGAGATCTTCAGAGGATGGGATCTCGGGGAGACTAGTACATTCAACAATGCAATGCGAGCTGTGAGACTTATCAGTCATGGATGCGAGGCTTTTTGGTGCTATGCCATGAAGGATAATACGACTCCAACTTTGGAGGAGATTCCTGTAGCTTGCGAGTTTGCTGACGTTTTTGGAGAGCCATCAGGTTTACCTCCACAAAGGAGTGTAGACTTTGGCATTGAGCTAGATCCCGGTATGAGACCGATCTTTAAGGCTACTTACCTTATGGCGCCTACCGAGATGCTTGAGTTGAAGAACCAACTCGAGGAGTTAGCAGAGAAGGGCTTCATCCGCCCTAATGTTCTCCTTGGGGCGCACCAATTCTCTTCGTTAGGAAGAAAGACGGGTCAATGAGGCTATGTATTGACTACCGCGAGGTGAACAAGGTGACGATGAAGAACAAGTACCCATTTCCCCGTATCGACGATCTTTTGGATTAGCTGCATGGAGCTTCAGTGTTTTCGAGGATCGATATGAGATCTGGATATCACTAGTGAGGGTGACAGAGTAGGACATAGCCAAGACGGCATTTCTGACCAGATATGGACACTACGAGCTTGTAGTAATGCCACTCGGGCTCATGAATGCGCCCGCAGTTTTCATGGAGTTGATGAACAGCATCTTCATCGACTTCCTAGACTAATTTATTGTTGTCTTCATAGATGATATTCTGGTTTATTCTCGTAGTAAAGAGGAGCACGTAAGACACTTGAGGATTGTCCTTCAGGTCCTACAGGATAGAGAGCTCACGACAAGCTCTCTAAGTGCGAGTTTTGGATGCCCAAGGTAGCATTCCTTGGTCACATCATTTCAGCTGAAGGGATCAAGGTAGATCCGGCGAAGATCGAGTCAGTAGCATCTTGGCCGCCTCTTATGAACGTCAAGGAGGTATGCATCTTCTTAGGATTGGCGGGCTACTACCGGCGTTTTGTGGAGGGCTTTTCAATTATCGCCCGACCGCTCACTTCCTTTTTGTAGAAGTCTACGAAGTTCGTATGGTCCGATCCGTGCTTGTAGAGCTTTGAGGAGCTAAAGAAGAGGTTGGCCTCTGCTCCTATCTTAGCTCAGCCAGAGGGCATTGAGGACTTCGTGGTTTACTGCGACACTTCCAAGCTGAGCTTGGGATGTGTTTTGATGCAGAGGGGTAAGGTGATTGCTTACGCGTCTAGACAGTTGACTATGTACGAGGAGAATTACCCTACCCATGATCTTGAGTTGGCTACTGTCGTTCATGCTTCGAAGATTTGGAGGCATTGTCTGTACAGGAGCTACGTGTCAGATATTCACAGACCATAAGACTTTAAAGTACATATTCACTCAGCGGGAGTTGAATAACTACCAGAGGAGATGGTTGGAGTTGATCAAGGACTTTGGTCTTGAGATCTTATACCACCCGGGGAAGGCGAATGTGGTAGGTGATGCCCTTAATAGGAAGACTCCCCGAGAGATGGCGATCGCTAGACTGACAACTCAACCACAGTTACAACGAGACCTTGTATGGTTACAGATGGATATCCACTTCCCAGATTCCGAACTCTACCTATCCACCTTAAGAGATAGTACCTGATCTGTTGGCTGAAATCCGACAGAAGTAGGAGAGTTGCCCAGCTTTGACACAGATTCGAGACAGGATGTCTCGAGGAGAGACACCACAGTTTGCAATCGGTGCTGATGGGATCTTGAGATGCCAGGAGCGTGTTTCTGTGCCTTCGGATAGATAGTTGAGACGGAGGATCCTACATAAGGCTTACTCTTCACCTTACTCAGTGCACCTTGGTGCGAGTAAGATGTATCAGGATATCAAACGCTCTTTCTGGTGTGGAGGTCTGAAGCCAGACGTCCCGAGATATGTAGCTCAATGTGCGACCTATCAACAGGTCAAGAGCGAGCATCATCGACCAGGAGGCGAGCTACACCCACTTCCCGTCCCTCAGTAGAAGTGGGAGGACATCTCGAAGGATTTCTGTACCGGTTTGAGACCGAGTCGTGGTTTCGATGCTATCTAGATCTTAGTAGATCGACTAACAAAGACCGCACGTTTCATTCCGATCAAGGAGACGTGACCAGTAAGTCGATTAGCAGAGGAATTCACTAGGTAGATAGTGAGACTTCATGAAGTACCTACGACTATAGTCTTTGATAGAGATGGACGGTTCACCTCGAGGTTCTGGCAGCAAGTGCATGCCGCGCTAGATACGAGTCTGCAATTCACGACTTCTTATCATCCTTAGACCGATCGTTAGTCCGAGCAGACCATCCAGACTCTGGAGGACATGTTGCGAGCCCGCGTGTTAGACTAGGAAAAGGTGTGACAAAATCACCTTCCCTTAGTAGAGTTTTCGTACATCAACAGTTGGCACGGATCGATCAAGATGTCTCCTTATGAGGCTTTATACGGACAGAGATGTCGTACACCGTTGTGTTGGGACGAGCCAAGTAGTGCTAGTGGAGTAGAACCTGAGCAGATTCAGGATGACATGGCTCGAGTAGCAGTGATCCGAGAGCGGAAGTTAGTAGCGCAGAGTCGACATAGGTCTTATGCAGATAAGAGGCGCAAACCTCTGGAGTTCAGAGTTGGAGCCCAAGTTTGGTTGAGAGTATCTCCTACACGAGGCGTTAGACATTTCGGCGTCAAGGGGAAGCTGAGTCCCAGATACGTCGGACCGTTCAAGATTCTTGAGCGAGTTGGAGAGGGAGCATATAGACTTGCTTTGCCACCGAGGCTGGAGGGTGTCCACCCCGTCTTCCATGTGTCTCAATTACGGGAGTACATACCGGACACGAGACACATCGTCAGTCACAAGGATCTAGTGATCGAGCCAGACCACATGTTCGTCAAGCACCCGGTAGCTGTCTTAGAGCGTATGATAGGTGATGAAATCACTATCAATTAGGATAGTTTTTAGCGTCTTTTTAGTGTCTTAGAGTCAGTTTTTTTTACTAACATCTTAATCCAGAAGAAGTCCAAATGAAGCAAAAAGGAGATGTTAGCAACCCTTGGGAGTTGAAGATCATTCACGAAGACAAGTTTCTGGTGTCACACCGCTCCCACGGAGCAGTGTCACCGCCCCTACGGGTGGCACTGCACTGTGGAATGCAGCCTACGGCTTCACCAGCCCCCGGAACAAGCGTGTCACTGCCCTTACGGCCGCCTCTGGCCGCCCCTGCGGTGACTCACCCTGAAGGAGCGAAGCCGGCGCCACTGCGCCTCTGCATGCGGACCTGTGAAGCCGAAGAGCCAGCGTCACCGCCCTTGCGGTGACATTGGGCTACCCTCGCGGCTCGACATCAGAAACGACATGAAGATGAAGAGTCAGACGTTTGGAGAGCATTAAAGACCCGCCCCTGCGGGATTGCCAGGCCGCCCCTGCGGCCAAGAAGAAGATCAAGCGTTTTGGCTTATACCGCCCCTACGGTCCTACAAGCCCGCCCCAGCGGTTTAAATGTCAGAGGACTTTACTCTGACTGTTTGCACCACCTTTATGGCATTAACGGTGGCTGTTTAGGACGGCCATTTACTGGCAATTGTAGTATAAATAGAGTTATGGCGGATTGCTAGAATCATCCATCATTTTCCCACTTAAGCTCTATTTTCCTTACTTCCAAGTGTAATGAGTTTCTAAGTTTCCTTGCTACATTGGGTTGTTTTGAAGTTGCATTTCTACTTGGTTGTAAGTCTAATTAATATAAGTTTATTTAGTGATATATGTGTTCTGTTCCTTGTGCCTTAACTTATGTTTTGTATGTTTCTTACCACTTAGATTGATCACCTTAAGTGTCTAATTGCATGCAAATTACTAGGATTAATCAATTTCGGGTTCGGGTCCTTAATCTAGTAGTAATCCTTTAGGTGAAAGCTTGTTGTAATTGCTTAAAGGGAAAGGAATATAACTATAAAGAAACGTTTAACGGCGTTTATTCCTTTCTTTATATCTCTTTGTCTTTTTTGAAATGCCAACTTGTGTATTTAATCTTGTAGGTTTACGGATCATTAAGCTTGTTAATTTGTGTTGATGTCTGTTGGCTCAACACATAATTAAGATCAAGACGAGAACATTGATGAATAACTTATAAAAAGAACCAACCAAGTAGTGTGCATGCTAAGATTCAACCTAGTGTAGCTTTTCATTCTTTTATTACCATCTTTGCTTATTATTATTATTATTATTATTATTATTATTATTATTATTATTATTGTTATTATTATTATTATTATTATTATAATAATAATAATAATAATAATAATAATAATAATAATAATAATAATAATAATAATAATAATAATAACCGAAGGTAAAACACATTACAAGCCGTTGGATGAGAGCCGACTAACAAGTTGGGCTCCACATCCCTTTTGGATGGTGAACGCAATCCTAGTCAGAATAAAGAAAGTATTCCTACTATATCCGGGCAACTCTTTAGCAACCGAGCTCAACCTTTTAAGAAGTTCCACCACGTCGTCACCCAGGTCACCAAACGTTGAAAAGGAAAAGGGAAGAAAGTGATACCCCATGGAGCTACAAACCTCTGCATACTTCTTCCTCTTGATATCAGCAGCAACCCTCACAACTTTATCCGGAATGAAGTTAGAAAGGCCAGGCGAAGAGAAAGGAGATGTACCAGTGATGTCAACACATGTGTCTTTGCCCTGAAACGAATTATAGAAAAGGATGTCGGCCGGGCGCAGCTCCCCACCTCTACCATCAATCATACCAGTATGGACCTCTTTTCGGACAGAGATCCCAATCTTAAGACACTCATCAAAATTGGCATCACGTACCATGTTATGCCGATGCTTAATACCAACCTGTGTAGCACAAGCAAGAGCATGGTCACCCCAAGCGTCCAAAATGCCCTTCTCACAAGCTGGGCACTTGGACCCCTCCCTAAACATCTCAATGCCCAAGCGATACTTAATGACGGTCCGAAAAGTAGCCGGGTTCATAACCTGACCAAGACCAAAAACCGGGACCGCTTTAAGCCAATGCTGAGCCAAGGGTAGCCTCAAGGTTTCAACTAAGGCCTTCTACCTAACTGTAAGGTCAAAGTCTCTCAAAAAACCCTTAAACACGATATTGTAATAACATCCAGCCAATTTCTTCATTAAATGGGGGGTTGGACGTATCACAGTCATATCTAAGTCGTAGTCTTTACAAAATTTGACCCAACAAGCAGCAGCCGACCCAAAAGCGGCTCCGTCACCTAAAACACCAGAAAACCTCAAAATTTGATCCTACAGGCTACGGGTCTGAGATCTCGAAGCCAGAAAAGCAAAATGCAAAGTATCAGCACATGAAAGAATACCAAGCCCTCCGTCACTAATCGGCAAAGTGGAGAGCCGCCATTGAAGGGGGCCAAATCCAGCCCCTCCAGCAGTGACAATCTGCTCAACGGAACAGCAAAGGGCATGATCAAAAACCCCCCATAGCCTCGGAAAAATGAGAAGGGGGAGCCGTCCGCATAGAAAAGTAAAGACAGGATACGCCGGAACAAGACTCTCTTGGGATCGACCCTTACTTATACACTATACATACCAATTAGTGTAACGTTAGGTAACTACTTTGACTTAAGCTAAAAGACAACGACGATAGGTTTTTAGCCTCATCAAATTTGGCACCGTTGCCGGTGAGTTCTTGTTTCTATTTTGATTTACTTTGATTATTAATTATTGGTTTGAACCATTTTCATGGTTCAAACCCGTTCTACTAACTCCGATTTTGCTCCTTTTGATCTAGAAATTGAAAGAACGCACAATCGACTACGTAGGCAACAACGAACCCGAGAAGAGATGGCTAACCGAACTCTCCGCCAACTCATGCAGCCAGATTTGACTCGACACCCTCTTGCGGTTACCATACCAAAAATTAGGGAAGGAGTCAACTTTGAGCTCAAACCGGGGCTGACCCACTTGCTCCCATCCTTCCATGGGTTGAGTGGAGACGACCCTATCAAACATCTTAGGAAATTCCATACCGTATGTATGAGCATGAAGCCGGCCAATGTCACCGAAGAACAAATCAAGATGAGAGCGTTTGGCTTTACTCTCAAGGATGGGGCGGATGATTGGTAGTATCATCTTTCATCCTGTAGCATCGACACATGGGAGAATTTCCACAAGGCCTTTTTGGAGAAGTACTTCCCCGCTAAGAAGGCAAACAACTTGAAGAAGGCCATAAGTAACATAGAGCAAGAAGCGGACGAAACTCTTTATGAGTACTTCGAGCGCTTTGCCAAATTAAGATCAAGCTGCCCTTTTCACGGATACTCCACGCAGGACTTAGTGCTTTTTTGTACAACGGTTTGTTGGACAATGAAAGACGGATAGTGGATGCTGCTTGTGGAGGTAACATTCTTAACTCAACTCCTGAAGTTGCTATGGAAAAAATGCAGGAAATGGAGGAAGGTACACGAAACATTGGAAGATCCTCTACCAAAAGAGGAGTACATGCCATCAACCCCAGCTGTCTAGAGATTGTACAAGAGATAGATGAACTGAAGAGATGGTTAAGAGGTTGACTTTGATGGGAACTCTACAACAACTCAAGGCTTGTGGAGTTTGTGCTGATCCTTTCCACCCTACGGAATTGTGTCCACAAGTCCAGGACGATATGCCCAATTGGCGAGATCAACAAAACTATCGATGGAGGGATCAACAAAATCAGCAGCAACCCCGCCAAGGTAAGTCCCAATCCACTAAAGATATGTTGCAGGTTTTAACTAGACACTTTGCTACCCATGTACAAACTAATGAGTCTAGCATCAAGAACCTCGAAAAACAGGTTTGACAAATGGCGGAGGTCATCACAAGGATCGAAGCTCGATCCTCCAAAAACTTGCCCTCCTAGACGGTCGTGAACCCCAAGGAGAATGTTAGTGCTCTAACATTGAGGAGTGAGAGGCAAGTCCAACCAAAACCAGCCACTGAAGCAAAGGAAAAAGCCTTTGACAGTTCTAACGCCCCCATAACGTCCCCTGTGACTGCAACTGCATCGCCTTTTGTGTAGACGCCGCCCGCACGGCTGGATGTCACCACCTCTGCGGTGACAGCCCCTGAGCCGCCTCTGCGCCTGCAACCGTCTGCCCCTGCGGAAAAGACGACAAAGGCTTCTGCTGAAGAGGATTATTACATTCGTCCTAAATTTCCCCCTCTGTATGATGAGAAACCTCCATTTCTCTTTCTTGAAGCACTAAAGGAGCGAAGGGTAATTGCGGATAAGGATCACTTTGAGACCTTTTCCAAATGTGAGGTAAACATCCCCCTTTTAAAACTTGTGAAGAGTATTCCTACATATGCTCGCTTTTTGAAGGAACTCTACATCATCAAGAGGAACCAGAAACTGAAGGGCAAGCAGAAGGTGCAGGTTAGTGAGCATGTATCCGCTGTCTTCCAACGCCTAATGACCAAAAAGTGTAGTGATCCGGGCATGGTAAGCATTCATTGCGTTATTGGGGAAACCCGATTTGATAAAGCAATGCTTGATTTAGGTTCTTCCATTGATGTTCTTCCTTACTCCATCTACCAATCTCTTGGCCTTGGGCCACTCATTGAAACTCGGATTTTAGTCCAATTTGCTGATAGATCAAACGTTTACCCGAAATGAATTGTTGAAGATGTATTAGTAATAGTTGATAATCTGATTACTCCATCCATCAATTTTCGTCCTAGGGGTACCTAGGACGAAAATTGTTTATGTTAGTGGTAAATTGACTATGGAATTCGATGGGGAAGTGGTTGAGTTTAACAATTATGATGCAATGAAACACCCTATTGATGATCATTTGCTTTGTGCTATTGATGTTATTGATCATATTATTCAAGATGTTTTTGACATACCTGACATAGATGAATTGAAAAACATAATTGAACATGAAATTGACATTCATACTTCGGATTATGCATTAACATCCAACATACAGGAATTTCTAGCTCAATTGGATTGGCACAAAAGGCTCCCTCACCTTTGGCCATTGGGCCCACATTGCTAACTCCAAGCGAAAAGCTTGTCCCGTCAATAGTGTAAGCACCGGAGATATAATTGAAGGACCTTCCACCACATCTCAAATATCCTTTTCTGGGGGAATACAACACCTTGCCGGTAATCATCTCTAGCAAGTTGTCCCCCATTCAAGAAGAGAAGTTGGTGAAGGTTTTGAAAGAGCACAAGACGGCTCTTGGTTGGACCATTGCGGACATCAAGGGAATTAGTCCCTCCACATGTATGCATAGGATCCTCCTTTAGGAAGAAGCGAAACCATCAAGGCAACTCCAACGAAGATTGAATCCACCCATGATGGATGTGGTAAAAAAGGAGGTATTGAAGCTCCTCCAAGCGGATATGATATTCCTGATTTCGGATAGCAAGTGGGTTAGTCCAACCGAAGTGGTTCCGAAGAAAGGGGGTATCACCATGGTGGAAAACCAATATGGTGAGATGGTCCCATGCAAGACACAAACCGGATGGAGAGTTTGCATTGACTACCGCAAACTAAACACGGCAACTCGTAAAGATCATATTCATTTGCCCTTTATTGACCAAATGCTTGAACGCCTTGTAGGTCACCCTTATTACTGCTTCTTGGATGGATATTCGGGCTATTTCTAAATAGCCATCGCTCCGGAGGATCAAGAGAAGACGACCTTCACATGCCCTTTTGGCACTTTTGCATACCGCAGAATGCCATTTGGACTTTGCAATGCTCCCGGCACCTTCCAACGGTGCATGATACGTATTTTTTCGAATATATTGAGAATTTTATTGAAGTTTTTATGGATGATTTTACCGTCCATGGGGATAGTTCAATGCATGCTTAGGATATTTTAAAACTTGTTCTTCAAAAATGCGTAGAAACCAATATAGTTCTTAATTCCGAAAAATGTCATTTCATGGTTGAACAAGGAATTGTGTTAGGACAAGTAATATTGTCAAAAGGGATAGAAGTAGATAATGCCAAAATTGATGCAATTCACAGTTTGCCTTACCCTACTAATGTGCGTGAAATTCGTTCTTTCCTAGGTCATGCAGGTTTCTATCGGCGATTCATCAAAGATTTTTCCAAGATTTCAGTGCCGTTGCGTGAGCTACTCAATAAAGACGCGAATTTCATTGTTGATGAAGATTGCAAGAAGGCTTTTGACACCTTGAAAGCTTGTCTCACTAGTGCACCCATCATCCGATCTCCAAATTGAAAGAAGCCCTTTGAGATCATGTGCGACGCCAACGACTATACTGTAGGAGCCGTCCTAGGACAAAAGAACAGAAGAGCACCACATGTCATCCATTATGTATCCATGACGCTTAATGGAGCCCAAAGAAACTACTCCACCACCGAGAAGAAGGAGATGTTAGCGGTGGTGTTTGCGCTAGAGAAGTTCAGACAATACCTCCTTGGTGTAAAGGTAATAGTATTCACTGACCATGCAGCCCTCCGGTACCTCATGAAAAAGAAGGAAGCAAGCAAAGGTTGATTCGGTGGGTGCTCCTCCTAAGCAAATTCAATTTGGAAATACGAGACAAAAAGGGGGCAGAGAACCTTATGGCCGACCACTTGAGTAGGGTGGTGAAGGAGGAGGAATATCCAACAAGAGGAAAAGCCATAATTGGGAGTTTTCCAAATGCACATTCTACACAACTCTCTGTTGTGTAACCGCCCCTGTGCAATCAGAGTCCCACCCCCACGGCCAGCCGCCCCTGTGGCTAGAGACTAGCGCCCCTGCGGATCACATGACAGAGGTTTAGTTTAAGCTTCACTCTTTTAAACCTTGGTTTGCTGACATCGTTAACTTTCTTGTTAGAGGTGAGTACCCTCTAGATTTCACCAAAGTACAGAGAGAGAAGGTGAAGGACAAGGCAAGACACTACGTTTGGGATGATCCATATCTTTGGAAGCATTGTAGTGATCAGGTAATACGCCGTTGCATCCCGGATAATGAGGTACAATCTGTTCTCTTCTTCTGTCATTCTGAAGCATGTAGGGGACATTTTAGGACCAATAAAACAGCTAAGAAAGTTTTAGACGCGGGATTCTTTTGGCCACAAATCTTTCGAGATGCTTTTGCGTTTTGTAAGGTGTGTGATAGGTGTCAAAGAGTGGGTAATATTTCTAGGAGAAATGAAATGCCTCAATCTTCACTTATATTTTGGAAAAAATTTTGATGTTTGGGGAATATATTACATGGGTCCTTTTCCTAACTCTTTTTGGGCATATTTATATATATTACTTGCGGTGGACTATGTTTCCAAGTGGGTGGAAGCAAAGGCCATCAAAACTGATGATTCTAAGGTTGTGGCAGCATTTCTTAAGGATAACATTTTCGCAAGGTTTGGTATCCCCAAGGCTTTTATAAGTGATCGGGGAACTCACTTTTGCAACAAGACAATCACCGCTCTCCTTAAGAAGTACCATGTCCATCAACGTGTGTCAACAGCCTACCACCCACAAACAAATGGATAAGCGGAAGTGTCAAATCGGGAGATCAAGACCATCCTTGAGAAGACGGTCTCCCCCGGAAGGAAAGATTGGAGCTTGAGGCTCAATGATGCTTTATGGGCGTGTCGGGCGTACAAGACCCCTATTGGAATGTCCCGATTCCAACTTGTGTTCGGAAAGGCTTGTCACCTTCCGGTGGAGCTAGAACACAAGGCATGGTGGGTGGTGAAGAAATGCAACATGAAGGTGGATGAGGTAGGAGAATTCCAGAAAAATTAATTGCAAGTGCTGAAAGAGTTAAGGTTCAATGCATACGACCATGCCACAACATACAAAGAGAAGACAAAAGCATGGCATGACCGGAACATTCTCCGAACGGACTTTAAAGAAGGTAACACAATCCTACAATTTAAATCACCTTTAAAACTTTTTGCAGGAAAGATACGCTCAAGGTGGAGAGGTCCGTATGTGATAGCCTAGGTCCATCCACATGGTGCTGTAGATCCTTACGATCCACAAACGCATAAGATATTCAAGGTCAATGGACAAAGGTTCAAGCCCTATCTTGAAGGAGTGAAGAATGATCCCATAGACGAGATGATGTTAGAGGAGGCCCAAGCAGAGTAGTAAGGTCCTTACGTCGAGCCAACGACGTAAAACAAAGGCGCTGCTCGGGAGGCAACCCGAGAGAATAAGAAGAGGAGTCACTGTCAAGGAAACCGCTCCTGCGGCCCCATGTCACCGCCCTTGCGGTGACAACCCATGCCCAGCGCTGCCCCGGCGTTGGGTCTGCATCAGCCTAAGACTGACACCGCCCCCGCGATGACAAACCCCGCCCATGCTGTGGTCCCCCTTGACAGAAGCTCCAGAGCAGCCTCCGACGCTGGGTGTGCGTCTCCCCTTTCCTTGTCACCGGTCCCGCGGTGACAAGCCCCCATCCCTGGGGGTTTACCTAGAAAAAAAAAGAAAGTCAAAAAGACCCTACACCTACCCCACCCACCCCTCTCTCTCTTCTCCCCACCTATCACTCATCTCTATCGACCCCTCTCTCACAAGCCTTCACGCCCCCTGCGCCCCAATTCCTTCTCCTCCTCACGCTACCTCCGCAAAGCTAGCCTGCCGCCCTTGCGCCACCACTGCGCCGCCCTCCCTCACGCCACCAGACCTCTCCTGCACGACCCTGTGTTCCCTTCACCCATCATCCCTCCATCTCTCACATCTAAACCCTAACCACCTCACACCACACTCAACCACCTCCAAAACACAAGCGACGCTAGTGACGCCGCCCAAGTTGCACCTCCATCGTAGCTATCACAAATCGCCATCACCTTTTCGCCTTTCCATGCACCTGTCATTTGCCCCCCCCCCCCGCGCCATCCCGCCCCGCGGATCAACAGCCGCCCCTGCACAAATCACAACATAGAGTTCGTCTTATTTCCCTTCTTTGTGATTTTTGATTCCTTTGCTTGCAAGTGTTGCTAGGATGGATACCACTAGGAAATACAAGACGTCGGAGACAAAAAGGACTGTTACAGGATTGTGGAGATCAGGTGGTGTATGCAACTTGATTTTTGCACGTTCCGACGTTGGAGAAGCTCATGTTAGAGAGTATGCAGTATGTCCTTGATAATGCTAGAATAGGGGGTTTCCTCCACAAGAGTTCCCCTACATATCTTGAGCTCTCTCGTCAGTTCATCGCCACCTTCACCATGGAGAAGGAGGACCATGTTTGTGTTGGCTTTAGTTTCAAATTCAACAAGCACAAGTACACAGTTAACTTCTCACAGCTGCAGGAGGCCTTTGGGGTTACTAGGAACCCTACTGACAAGTGGTGGGAGACCGCACCCATACCGGACCTCGTGGAGTTTTGGCAAGCGGCTACTGGCTCCGAGTTTCATGCTGGGAGTGAGTATAGCAACAAACTCACTAACCTCTGATTGAGGCTCCTCTCCAAGATCATCACTTGTGTCTTCTGTGGACACAAGGAGGAGAACAAGGTCGCCCTCAAGGACCTTCCGTTGTTGTACTCTTGCATTCCGGCATGTGAAACCGTGTTGGATTGGCCTTACCTCTTCCTTACCGCTTTGAAGCGGATTAGGAAGAATAGGCCCCGAGACATTGTTGGAGGTGGGGTCATATCCTTGATTACGGAGCAGGTCATGGACTTGTCCGAGTTGGAGGAAGGGATGGTGATCTCCGGCGGTGAAACCTCCTCCGGAGAGATGGTGAGAACGTCTTTTGGCTCTCTTTTGGAGATGGGAGCCACATTACTTACTTGCCCCGGCCGCTACCATTCGTAGATGAGCTCTCCGAGCTCTATATTGCTGCTGATCCTTTTGTCCCGAGGCGGCCTCAAGTGGCCATTGTTGAGAGGCATGCGGCAAGCTCCAGTCAGGCCCTATATGAAGACAACATGCCCATTCCCGAAGATGAGGAGATGCCCATGGCTGCAAAAGAGGAGGAACCAACCCTTGGGAGCCTCTAGGCTCAGATGGCTGCCCTTACTACTTAGCACCAGGCTTGGCAGACTTAGTAACAGCGGACTATACTGGATCAGCAAAAGGCTTGGCAGACGGGATTTTAGGAGAGTATGAACGCCCACCTTGACCAACGTCAGGACGCCTGGTAGGCGGCTCAGCAATAGAGGATGGAGGCTCAGCAGTTGGCTTGGCAAGCCAAATTTTAGACTTCCTTTGGAGCCCGGTTAGACGCTCAACAGACCCGCCTTGATGACATATACCGGCGGCAGGATCATTTCTTCGGTCATTTCCCGTATCCCCCGGAGCACTGTTTGGATGGTCCACCCGAACCATCCCATTAGTGGGTATCACTCTCTTTCCCTTCTCCACATTATATTCTTTGCTTTCATTTTCACTTTGAGGGCAAAGTGATCTTCAAGTATGGGGGAGGGAACACAATCATGCTTGTATCACTAGTACAAATACTCCCCCTATACCCCGGTTATTTTGTACATGGGAACCCGGTTATGGAAGCGTGGTTAACGGGAGCGAGGTCCGACGGTTCGCACCCCGGTAAATGTCACCGTGTTAAAATTTTTCGGACCCCGGTTTTTTATAGGGAGGTAAAAGTCGGACCCCGGTTATTTTAAAATAACCGGGGTAAAAGTCGGACCCCGGTTATTTTAGTATAATAACCGGGTTATTTTTACCAGTTTTAAAATTTTTATTCCCCGGTTTCTTCTTAAAACCGTGGTAATTTTTTAACCGTAATTTATTATATTTAATATGAGAATTAGCTAATTTGGCACCTGCTTAACCGAAAATAATTAATTAGTAAATATATAATATTAAGCTAAAATACATAAGCAAACTTATCATTTAATTAATATTTCAATGATAATTCGAAAGTAACATCAAAAAACAAACCAAGTTTCTACCGTTCTTCGTTCTGATAGTATATTATATATGTTTAACAAAAGATTACAAACACTTTTTACCGAGATGGTCTCTACATGGACAACTAAGCTAGGCAAGTCAGTCAATGTCGATGCATTCTTGAATGAGAGGTTCCACAAACTCGAGTCACTCCTTGCGCAGTTCATGAAGATGATCTTTGTCATACGTCTTCGGTGAGCCTTTAATATACTAAACAATTAAACAATAAACAACAAAAGTAAGCAACAACATATATAAACAATTTTACATATCAATATTTTAATATGTAGTAAGTACACATGCATACCATTTGCGGAATATCATGCACATCGTTTTCAATAATTTCCCTCATGTAACGACATATGTAGTAACCACTTTTGTCATCTGTTGGTAGTTTAGGGGCCTAAAATATTAAAGAAGATTTATAGCTCAATATACAAATATGTTAATTACAAACTCATTTGAACAAGACAAAATCAATTAAGATCTAACCTTGATGATCTTCCAACGCAATACTCGCTTTCTTATCTTGGGATTAGTAGGAGGCATCCTTGTTTCATTAAATTGTTCCATAGAACTATAATGAAATACAATGTAACATATCCATCAATATCTATCAATCCATGAAATCAACAAAAACTTGAAAGTATAGCATTTTGTGTTATATAACTTACAGTTTAGCCACGATCCGAAAATCACTTCTAACTTCTTCATGCATTGGATCCAACCAATAAACAACACATTCTAAGGGATCAATCACCGCCAACATCCAATGAAGACTACGAATAAAGAATTCACTCAAATTGGTTACTAGTTGGACAATCCAAAATTTAATATATATATATATATATATATATATATATATATATATATATATATATATATATATATATATATATATATATATATATATATATATATATATATATATATATATATAATGTAATATAGTAACATTTTACTTACCCTCCAAAATAGGGGGCAAACCATAAACGTCTTGTCATATCAGAATTCCGTAGAGAATTAACCATATATTCAACTCTCTCATCAACACGTCTTTCGGTACCCACCGGCCAAGCCAAGTTTGTTGGGGAAAGAAAGGCAAATTTGCTTGGATTATAATTTTCAAACAAGCACCTATCATGCATAATCAAATGAGATTAACTTCCCAAAAATTTTCTAATAAAAATGTAATGGACATGTATTAAATACATACTTGATATATATCTCGATATGCCTCGTCTCTAATTCTCGTTCATCTAGCCATATTTTCATCTCCCTCTTTCCAAAGTGCAACAAGTACTCTTGATGAAAAATTGAAGTTGGCATATTGACCACGACATCCACATCATCAACCGAATTAATCATTGACAAGCATCTCGTCACCACACTGTCACTCTTTCCTTGGGGTGTACGATCTATGTAATCCTCATCGATGTGGATATGAACATCTTTTGTGGTTTTAGATGCTTTTGAACTCTCACGAACATCCTATATAAGAATTCATAAGGATACTCACATATACATATTGACAAAACATTAACAATATGTAATAAAAAATTTATAAATGTTAGCATTATACCGATACAAAAGTGACCATGCACTTTGGCCATGCAATGTAACCTCCGATTGCATCTTTGACAACGACAACCTCATCCGTCTGTTTTGGCAATTCTGTAAACTCATGATCAACCTCAACTATCTCAACTACAACCTTGCAAGTTTCTGCATCCAACGGCTTGCCATGAAGCATTGTAACTTCTCCGTCTTTTGGAATATAAACTTGCCCTGTAGCTACCATAGATGTTGGAGTGGGCCAATAAAGCTCACATTTTTGCCACACTCCCTAACCAATTAATATATATATATATATATATATATATATATATATATATATATATATATATATATATATATATATATATATATATATATATATATATATATATATATATATATATATATATATATATATATATATATATATATATATATGTATATATATATATATAATGTAATATAGTAACATTTTACTTACCCTCCAAAATAGGGGGCAAACCATAAACGTCTTGTCATATCAGAATTCTGTAGAGAATTAACCATATATTCAACTCTCTCATCAACATGTCTTTCGGTACCCACCGGCCAAGCCAAGTTTGTTGGGGAAAGAAAGGAAAATTTGCTTGGATTATAATTTTCAAACAAGCACCTATCATGCATAATCAAATGAGATTAACTTCCCAAAAATTTTCTAATAAAAATGTAATGGACATGTATTAAACACATACTTGATATATATCTCGATATGCCTCGTCTCTAATTCTCGTTCATCTAGCCATATTTTCATCTCCCTCTTTCCAAAGTGCAACAAGTACTCTTGATGAAAAATTGAAGTTGGCATATTTACCACGACATCTACATCATCAACCGAATTAATCATTGACAAGCATCTCGTCACCACACTGTCACTCTTTCCTTGGGGTGTACGATCTATGTAATCCTCATCGATGTGGATATGAACATCTTTTGTGGTTTTAGATGCTTTTGAACTCTCAAGAACATCCTATATAAGAATTCATAAGGATACTCACATATACATATTGACAAAACATTAACAATATCTAATAAAAAATTTATATATGTTAGCATTATACCGATACAAAAGTGACCATGCACTTTGGCCATGCAATGTAACCTCTGATTGCATCTTTGACAACGACAACCTCATCCGTCTGTTTTGGCAATTCTGTAAACTCATGATCATCCTCAACTATCTCAACTACAACCTTGCAAGTTTCTGCATCCAACGGCTTGCCATGAAGCATTGTAACTTCTCCGTCTTTTGGAATATAAACTTGCCCTGTAGCTATCATAGATGTTGGAGTGGGCCAATAAAGCTCACATTTTTGCCACACTCCCTAACCAATTAATATATATATATATATATATATATATATATATATATATATATATATATATATATATATATATATATATATATATATATATATATATATATATATATATATATATATATATATATATCAATGATGACACTTAATCAATATAATATAAATGATGAACTTTATGCTAGATAATTACCTAATTGTCCGTAGCAGGTGAATCATTAATTGAGCAGCTATTGTTTATGTTATGGTTAATATTCTCTCCTCCTTGATACTTCCCCTTCAGTTCCAAGATTTCTTTTTTCAATGTCATAACTTCTAATTCCAATTCGTTTACTTTAGAGCTTAGTTTTACAACTTGTTCAGATGGACGAGCACATCTGCGCTTGTTTTTACCAAACACTTGTTTAGAACCAACTCCAAGACCTACACCCTTCACTCGACCGGGGTGATCATCACCTAGTGCCATAGATAGTATATCATTACTCCCCGAGGTTGTTACGAGTCCATCCGCAACTTGTTTAGTAAGCGAATCCTTGAATTCACATATATTTTACATTAATAATTCATCTACTTTAGGATGAAAATCTTCTAAAACAATAAATGTATTTATACGACAAATTGTTTTTATACTTACAATTTTTGAAGCCACGGGTCTACAAGCGACATCAACTTCACCACTCATTGTTTGCCTAGCTTGTACCCATAATTCAGATCGTTCTATTGTAGAAGTGGTATAATTTTCCCCACGTTGTTCGAGCTGTACAAACAATTTGAGTAATGAAACCGTCAGTCAACCACAATGCATAGACTATAAATTTGAGGAATAATGTAGATGCATTACCAGTTTTTTCTCCAATCGTGCATAGCCTTTTCTTGATCCCCTATATGGATACTTATTCTTCTTTGCATTCTCTTTCTGAACCATTCAACAAAAGAGCGATTATGTTCTTTCATGATCCACTTCTCACTTTTAGAAGTAGGATTTTGGCTTCTCAAATAATCCATGTGCTCTTCGATAAAAGGACTAACTTCGTCACTGTTTCGGAGAACATACAGATGAGCTTGACGTAGCAACTCTGACGTTACTCTTTCCGTCTTTCACCAACTAAACCGTTTCCTTCTGTCGGATCTATCGTGGATGTCTTAGGAAGTCCTATGGCATCAACACCTGATAAGTAATTGCTACAAAACTCAACCGCTTCTTCGACAATATATCTTTCAACCATGCAACCTTCAGGTCGATATCTGTTCTGCACATAATCTTTCAATACTTTCATATATCGCTCAAATGGATACATCCACCTCAAGTATACTGGTCCACAATATCTTACTTCTCTAACAAGATGAACCATCAAATGCACTATTACATCAAAAAATGATGGAGGAAAAATCATTTCAAGTTCGCACAATATAAGCTCAATCTCCTTTTGCAAACTTGTTAACTCTTTCACATCAATGACCTTGCTGCAAAGTATCTTAAAGAAGAAACAAAGACGTGTGACAATATCTCGAACATGTTTTGAGGGCAAAGTGATCTTCAAGTATGGGGGAGGGAACACAATCATGCTTGTATATATAGCTTATTTTGTGTGTTTGTTTCATGATTTTTGTGTAATCGTTATTGAAAATTCAATCAAAAAAAAGAGAAAAAAAAACAAAGAAATTGAGAATAAGGCAAGAAATCCTTGGATAAACCG
Source organism: Fagopyrum esculentum (assembly GCA_033239045.1). Lineage (NCBI taxonomy): Eukaryota > Viridiplantae > Streptophyta > Magnoliopsida > Caryophyllales > Polygonaceae > Fagopyrum > Fagopyrum esculentum. The sequence continues at coordinate 102,139,498 of BSUD01000005.1, forward strand.
AAAACCCGAAAGGGCAGTTTAGGTAAAAAGAAGGTAGTCCGACCAACTCTAGGTTGATACAAAAATGGACTTGAGGAATGTTAGGATTTGGTGAGAACATAATGAAAAGAAGAAGAGTGGCAACGTGAAAACCCGAAAGGGCGCCTTGAAAAAATGAGCGGCACTGAGTGTAGGTTCTCCTTCCGACGTTGGCGGCATAAGAAGGGGAGTTATAAGGAGGTTGTCCAAGTAGGTCACTCTTGGAGCAATAAGGATGGTAGTTTTCTCACTTTTCTTTCATTTTCTCTCTTTTCTCTTTTTCTTTCTTGGTTTTTCTCTTGATTCCCTTATCTTATCTTCTGTACCATGCTTCCTGAGGCTTTTATTTGCTGAATTGTGGTTATATGTGTTACTCGGGATGAGTAAAAGGTCTAAGTATGGGGGAGTTTGATAGGTGATGGAATCACTATCAATTAGGATAGTTTTTAGCGTCTTTTTATTGTCTTATAGTCTGTTTGTGTTACTAACATCTTAATCCAGAAGAAGAAGTCCAAATGAAGATAAAGCGTTTTGGCCTAAACCGCCCCTGCAGTATATGTCATCAAGGCGCTCAGAACAAGCCTGCCACCGCCCCTATAGCCGCCTCTAGCTGCCCCTGCGGTGACTCACCCTGAAGGAGCGAAGCCGGCGCCCCTGGGCCTTTGCCTGCGGACTTGTGAAGCCGAAGAGTCAGTGTCACGCCCCTACGGTGACATTGCGCCGCCCCTACGGCTCGACATCAGAAACGACATGAAGATGAAGAGTTAGACGTTTGGAGAGCATTACAGACTCGCCACTGTGGGATTGTCAGGCTGCCCCTGTGGGCAAGAAGAAGATCAAGCGTTTTGGCCTAAACCGCCCCTGCGGCCCTGCAAGCCCGCCCCCGCAGTTTAAGCGCCAGATGACTTTACTCAGGCTGTTTGCACCATCTTTATGGCATTAAAGGTGGCTGTTTAGGATGGCCATTTACTCCCATTTACTATCAATTGTAGTATAAATAGAGTTATGGCTGATTGCTAGAATCATCCATCATTTTCCCACTTAAGCTCTATTCCCCTTACTTCCAAGTGTAATGAGTTTCTAAGTTTTCTTGCTACATTGGGTTGTTTTGAAGCTGCATTTCTACTTGGTTGTAAGTCTTTATTAATATAATTTTATTCAGTCATATATGTGTTCTATTCCTTGTGCCTTAACTTATGTTTTGCATGTTTCTTACCACATAGATTGATCACCTTAAGTGTCTAACTACATGCAAATTACTAGGAATAATTGATTCCGGGTTCAGGTCCTTAATCTAGTATTAATCCTTTAGGTGAAAGTTGGTTGTAATTGCTTTAAGGGAAAGGAATATAACTATAAAGAAACGTTTAACGGTATTTATTCCTTTCTTTATATCTCTTTGTCTTTGTTGAAATGCTAACTTGTATATTTGATCTTGTAGGATTACGGATCATTAAGTTTGTTAAGTTGTATTGATGCCGGTTGGCTCAACACAATATTAAGATCAAGATGACAGCATTGATGAATAACTTATAGAAAGAACCAACCAAGTAGTGTGCATGCTAAGATGCAACCTAGTGTAGCTTTTCATTCTATTGTCACCATCTTTCCTTATTATTAATTGTTTTTGTCTTGTTTAAATCCAACCCCCCCAATTTGGTTACATATCGATAATTGAATATAATCATTACTTGACAAGGCTCTCTTGGGATTGACCCTTACTTACACTATACGAACCAATTAGTGTAACATTAGGTAACTACGTTGGCTTAAGCTAAAAGACAACGACGATAGGTTTTTAGCCTTGTCAGCGTAGTACGAGAGGCTTGTGTTCAAAGGAAATACCGATGATGAAGATTCAGTGGTCGATGCGAGGAGCTGATGAGGCGACTTGGGAGACAGAGGATAGTATCCGGAGTTTTACGTTGAGCTTGATGCACCTTTAGCGTAGTCGTTTTGTTTCGGTTTCTCTTTTGTTGTGTGATGTACGCTTTTATGACGTTTTGAGTTGTTTGCCCGAGTGGGAATATATGAGTTGTGTTCAGCGTTTCCGTGTTATTGTTGTGTGTTCTTTCAGGCAGTTGCAGGGACGAAACTTCATTTTAGGGGGATCTGATGTAAGATTCCAGTTTTCACCTTCACCGCCCCCACGGTGAAAGAGGCCGCTCCAGCGGCCTTGATGTCTGTCACCACCCCCGCGGTGACAAGGGGCCGCCCCTGTGGCACAGGCAATCCGCCCCTGCGGATTTGCCACAGATCGCACCCGATCTATTTTCGTTCGTTTTATCTTCTTTTCATAGATAGAAGATCCGATCTTATATCTTATGGGCCGGTTTCCTTATCTTCTTATAACCCTAAAACATCCTTTCCATTTTTCTTTCCAGACCTTCTCTATATATTCCCGTCTTTTCTTCTTGTTCCCGTTTCTTGCTTACGCTTTCTTCAACCCTACAGTGTTGCATCCTTGCTTCTTGTAACCTTGTTGAACGTGTAAGTTCTTCTTCCCTTGTTCTTCATCATGTTCATGTTGTGGCTGCATGCCCATCCTTCTATTTTGTTTTCTTCTTTCGTTCTTCCTTTCTTCTTCTCCAAGAATCAAGTTTGAACCTTGACTCTTGTTTGCATCCCCGTTTTTTATTTGTTGATGTTCTCAAGCTCTTTTGGTTGAGTCTTGACGTGGTTGGATCAAAGGTGCGAGCTTTGGGATCCCTTGTTGAGAATTCTATCAAGAAGAACCCCGAAAATGTCTTCTGCTAGTGTACCACCCCCGCGGTTGCACACTTCTGCCCCCACGGCAAGCCGCCCCTACTCCTTGCCCAGCCGGTCCCGCGGTTCCTTCTATAGTAACTCTCGTTCTTGTGAGTTGATTCCTTCCTTGTTTTCCTCGTTCCTTTCCTTGATTCTTATGGTTGTTCCTTGTCCCCTGAGTTTGTTGTCAAACTAAGGTTGAGCCCTTAGCTTGTAGAGATCTCTTAGAGATAATTGAGACTAGAAGTTATAGACTTCTAGCAACCGTTTCATTCCTGATTCATGATGGTTGTGTGAACAGGTGTTCTGTGCTCCTTTCCTGAGGGAAACTGAGCCGTTCTCGGAGTTGTTTGTTGAGCTTTGAGTTACCTTCGAGTGAGGTAAGTCCCTTGGACTTAGTTAGCTTCATTTTGTATATTGGTTTGAGTGTTTTGGCTTGTTTGCGTTATTTATTGTTGTTACAACGGATAACCGGAATGCGATTCACCCTTTATAACCTTAACTTGCCGAAGTGTGTGATAATCGGGTGGTGACCACTTGTCTAGTTCTTCAGGAGACTAGAATGTGCTCTTGCAACCCAGGCCCGTAGGTAGCGGATAGTACTGATCTATTCCTATTGGTAGACGGAAGCGGAGGCGAGTTTCGGGAGATTCTCGTGTTACAAAAGAAGTTGAATTAGTAATGGATAAATTTTAAGAAAGATCATAACCGGTTGAATGTGAGCATGCTATATGTTTTCTTTACCTTATGTGTGTTTGTGCCTTTACGTTCTTTCTGATATCTAGAATGTTAGCTAATGGTTTATACCGATGTTGTAGATGTTCGTCAGGTTCAGGATGCTGCTGTGTGATCCGGATGGTGTAGTCAGCTGGGGTTCCCATACATTATAGGACGGGATTGGGTTTATGTTTATGTTGTTGCCTTCCCTTTTGTTTTGAGCTCGGTTGCGAGTCTTTTATGTTTTCTTTTGTTTAAATCTTTGGTTTTATATTGAGTTTTGGTTTTCATTCGTCAGTTCCTTGTTGTAAGATCCGTTGCTACTCTGAGTGTCGGGACTCGTTGTGAGGTCCTAACCCGTAACACTTCGAGTTTCCGGAACTTGGGGTGTTACACCTCACCCATATTTTAGTTGCATTCTCCTCATCTGACGAGGTATCGGTCATAGTAGGCCTAGGGATAGATAGGATGTCCTCACTTCCCTAAGACTTGAGAATGATTCTCACATTCCTTTACTAATCAAGGAATTTCATTCCCCGTAAGGTTGTTTTTCTCAACAATTGAGCACAAAAAGAATTTTAAATTATCGTTCAAATCAATTATGTTTGAAATTGCAAATAATTATAATTAAGTTTTTTAAAATAATTAAAAGCATATTTTATTCAGTTGTCATCCCTTTGAATAAAATATTCCAAGAACCCATCATAGGCAAGACTCAACATACGTTTGCACTGTCTTAAGTCTTATGTGTTCAAGGTAAGTAACAACTACTAATTATAATTACTTATGATTGTTGGTTGATGATGCACATCTAATGTAGAAATCATCCATGTCTTAAGGTCCAAAACTTTTCCTTTTGGTCTTTTGTTGGGTAATACCATATCAAGGTTTATGAACCCCGTATAGATTCACCCTCACTCGGTCCAAGATTTTTCAATAACACCCTCACTTTGCGAAGCCCGTCCAACCAAAAATCCACAACTTAATGGGTTATGATATGTAAAGGCATTACCACAATTTACCTTTGAAACTTAAGTCTTTTTATTTTTTCTTTTGTTTATAAGTGAAAAATTAAATAAAAAAACAAAACTTAAAATAATGCATTAAAAAAACGCAATAATTGTGATCCTCGTATGCCCCTATGATGCATAAAATAAAGATCTAAAACTTTATGGATCTCCATCCTTGACCATCTTATTGTAACACCCCAAATTCTCAAAAATCAGAGAGTTACGGTTTGAGACCTTACAATGGGTCTCGACCCTATTTTGACAACGATTTCAGTGGATCTTACAACAAGGCACAAATAAAAGAAACCCGAATATCACAAAAAAGGGTTTTAATGTTATGAATGCAACAAAAGACTATCAGCCAAGCAAATAACTTAGAGTTAAAATCTTTAAGAACAACATGTAACAAACGGGAAGGACTAATAAATAAAGAATCAAGCCCCATTCTATTGAGTACGGAGACCAGACTGACCACTACCTTCCGGATTACTCGACATCAACTCTAACCTGTAGTAAATCTATACATCATAATAAACAACCGTTATCTAACTATCCAAATATTAGTAGAATTATAATAACACAAATACACATATAACTAGAAGTGAACACTTAGCATGCTGGCACACAAGTCCGGTTATTATCTTGTATATATAAGTGATTCACTTCAAATCCGCTTTAAGGTTATGGCGTGATAATTCTATGACTCTCGCCTCCATTTCATTATCCAGCAGAAGTGATTCGGCGTACCTCCCCGTTACCATGTGGAGTGATTCAATACCCTCCCCGTATACCATGTCTGGCCTAGTCGCGGAGATCCTCCTTGTTACTCTTGGACCAAATTATAAGTCAGTTGTAGTAAATTATTACCATACTTATAAACACATAAAACAACCCCCACTAACATAATTCACACCAACATCTACAAGCTAGCTAAGTAAGCCCGAATGACTTACCTGAATCGAGTCACAAATCTCGTTATCTCAATACTCGATCCGCAAATGTAACAACTCAACCGCCTGATATAAAAGAAAAGTGGATAAATAATATATCTAAAACCTCTTGGAAGTTTTCAAAGTCTAAGATACTAAAGGCCCTCCAAAGAGAATTACCAAATTTCCCCTATATGTTTAAAAAGACGATACCCCTGGGTCTTAACACCCTAGAAATTCCCTAGAATACTTCCAAACTGTTCTTTCGAAACCAAAACCATAATTCAACACTCAAAAGGAAGTTTTACTAAGTTGGAAGATCTTTCCAACTTCTTAACTTCCATGAAAAACTCACGAAGACCTCACTTTGACCCAACTTAAAACACCCATACTAAGATCTAAAAATTCCAAATAATATATCTAAACCTTCTATGATATGCACTCTACTCAATAGAACAAATAAATCCCAAAAATAGACAACTACAACTCCTACACAAAAATCACAAGTTGACTCTAAAGCCTAGAACATCCCACACTTAGCCAAAATCTACACTTTTCCTAAACTACATCACTAGTCTATTTTGGAACATTATAACTCTAGATCGGACCATTTGATTGATCCCAACTTTTGATACATCATCCTATGCATCTTCATCTAAAAGATATTAAATTTTTGAACGGCGAAAAGTATTTCTATGAAAGATTAACTCAAAGTCGATTGCCCAACAACTTTTCAGGAAAACAAAACTATGAATTTGCAATAGGTTTGAGGTTCAATAATCACTATCTGCACAATCCTGTCACTACATTATTCCTGAAGGTCTCAGGTTCGAATCTTCCCACCAACATCTAAGAAAACTCAAGCTAGGCATGAAACTAGTCCTAGGTTCAATTCCTAGGAAGGTCATCATCCTACAAAAGCAAAAACAAATTGTATATCCTACAAATTACATAACTAAAAACATATGACGACACTTACCTAGCTGCAACCAGGAGGAGTGCAAACCGCTGTCCATCGCCGAGGAGGGAGACCGAGGTTGCTTACCGGCCGCCATCGATGTAACGAAGTAAGGAAGAGGAAGAAACCAAGACAGGGAGGCTCACCTTGCCCGTAGGTCTCAGAGGTTCTATTGCTTCCGTTCGTGAGCAGTGCGCTGGGAGAAATGAGACTCTCCACGATCATTTCCTTACCCGATACCCGGCAGGAGAAGGAGGGAGGCGAGGTTGTGTTGATTCACTCGACGTTTGATGGATTAACATCGACAATCCGTTAGCTTTCTCCCTGGTTGTTGCTTCATACCAATGGAAGGGAGCTGCACGCCTTTCTTGTTAACGAAAACAAAGAGGCGGATTAAGGGAAGAAAGATTGTACTACACTTACTGATATCATGTATTATAGTCTATATTTAGGAACTATTTTGGACGTTTTATCTTCATAAATCTGCATGTATGGATGTATATTATGTGATTATATTATTGGTTCATCTACCTTTACGGGAATCGAGGTCTACACCAAGTTTCGTTGTAATCGTAGGTAAAATGGCACGTTTTGAACTAAAATGGAGATAAGGAGTCATTGGAGCTACATTCTGGAGCTTAAGGAAGAACTCAGGAAGCATGGAAATGATGAAGAAGATTTACTTTGGACCAGATTTGAGAGATTTCACATTCAGTTGAGATTCACCTCGGTCAGCTACAGTGTCACCTCGACCAAGGTGATCTTGAGGAGAGTCCCGACCGAGGCGAACACCCTGCAGCCGGCGAGATATATATTTTTGGCTGAGATCTTTTATTTTTGGAAAGAAGATATCTTATATTTTTGGGTTGGATTTCTGGAAGGAAGATCTTACTTTTGGGAGATCTATTTTAGAGATTTGGATATATTTTCTAGGAAATTATGTTTTTAAGATATTATTATCTTTGGAAGATAATTCTCCTATATATAGGGTTGGATTTTCAACAAGTTCAACCATGCTTGGAGGCTGAGAATACCCAGCAATTAGGACATTTTCTGGAATCTTTGGAGGAAGTATTGAAGATCAATCAAGGAAGGATTCATAGTTTTGAGATAGCTTTTGAAGGAGTTTGTAAGACTTTCATAGATTCCCTTTTGGTTTGTTGTCTTAGTTGATTTGTGAATTAAGGAACGCTGATTTGTTGTTATTTGATTCAGTTATTGAAACCTTTTTCTTAAGGTTTACTTGTTCGAATATTCATTCCTTTCCTATTAATTTGATTATTGTTATCATGATAATGATTGGCTAAGTTTCTTATGCGATTCTAGGGTGATTGGTTGAAGGTTGTGGGAAAGACGATGATAGAATGATCTTAATTCTAGCAGGACCCTGAAAGCTCGAGTCTTTAACCTTAACCCTAGAGTACCTCGCTCAGTCGATGATCATCTCGGCCGGGGTGGAATTTGACTGAACGAGGTGACATTTTCTGATCCGAAACTGAGAGTTAAGAGTTCTAGTTTGTCAAATACTATTCTTATTACACCTTTCCTAGTTCAATGCAAGCCTAAGATGAGACTTACCCGGTGATTCCTTTGTTTGTTTACACATGATCCATAAGTGTATGTAATAAAGGTTTATCCTTTATTGGGGTTTTATTGTGCCTTCATCCCATCTTTGTGAGTTAGCCTGAGACTTACCTCGTAAAGGTTGATTCTATTCCCTTAAGTGGTGTGTTGGTTTGAGATTATAGTTCCTTTCCTTAGTACCTTGAGACTTACCAGGTGATAGGAGCTTTGGTTTGGGATAGTGAGTGTAGTGAGACTTACCCGGTAATCTATTCCCATCTTAGAAACACCTTCCCTTTGCAAATCTCAGCTTTGTCCGCGTTATCCTTTGAGATCTTGAGTCGGAACCACAACTAGATGCTTTAATCCCTAGAATCCACATTTCCCCTTACTTGACTTTACATCATCTTTGATTACTTTAATTGCCTTGGTTAATTGCAATATTTGACACCCTATTATGTGCTTAGTTTCAACTAAGTCCCTGAGATCGACCCCCGGAATTCTTGCTTTTTATTACAATTGACCCGTACACTGCGGGTTCGCATCTTTGTTCAAGCATACTTCTTGGGTTATAAATTTAAAGCTTGCACAAACCATTTGGAGCGAACAAGTTTTTGGCGCTGTTGTCGGGGACTTGGTCTAGACCAAGCCGGTTGCGGTTGTCTTTCGGGGCAATTGCCCTTGTTGCTACTAACCACTCTACTTGAGTGTTTTCGCAGGATCTTTTTCTTAGGTTTATGCGAAGAACCCATGCTGGAAAGGAAATCGTTCCTTACGATCCCGAACTAGAAAAGATATACAAGCGACATTTAAAAGAAGCTAAGATGGCCAATCAAGAAAATCGCGATCTTGAGGCCAAATTGAAGGAGGCATTGGAATAGCTGCGCCTCAATAAGGAAGAACTACAGCAAGAAAGAGAGCAGAATCGCACCAGAACTGTAGAGATTGAAACAGATATGGCCGATATAAGAGCCCAGATTCTGCATCGACCGATCCCAGATCCTCGACGGAGGCAGGACCCAGTCCCAGTTTCTGCGGCCGAGATACATCCACCTCGGATGCCTGTCCGAGATGTTCTTTTTGCTAGAGTTCCAAAAACCCTAGGACAGATGATGGACCCTAATCAGCAAGTGAGGCGTCCAGGAGTCAACCTAGGTGATCCGGCTGAGCACGATTATGAACTTCGACCGCAAATTCTATCCATGATCCGCCAATGCCAGTTTAGAGGTTTAGAAAGGGAGTCTCTGCATCAGCATTTGCAAAACAACGAGATCTTGATGGAGACCTTGAGACCTTCAAGGCTGGAAAACAACAACTACAAGCTAAGGCCTTTTTACTTTTCTTTGAAGGACAGGGTGCTTACTTGGTATCAATCTCTTCCACCCGAAAAGATCAACACTTTGGAAGAGATGACGACGGAGCTTCTAACAAAATTCTTTCCCCCCTCCAAAACCGTTGAAATGAGAGGGAAGATTAGTGCATTTATCATGAAGGACAAAGAGAGTTTGTCCAAGTCATGGGAGAGATTTAAAGATGTTCTATTGGATTGCCCACATCATGGGATTCCAAAGATAGAGTTGCTGGAGATATACTTCAAGGGATTGGATGGAGCTACTCAATTCAATCTTCAACTACTTTCCGCCGGCACATTCATGGATATGCCGATAGAGGAAGCTTGGGAGTTCATTGAAAAGCAAGCTTTGCATATGGAGAAGTACTCCCATCAAGGAGCCAAAAATGGAGTTAAGAGAGTTAATTTCCAGGATGCTCCATCAAATGATAATCAACTCATCTCCCTTAAGAACGACGTGAAGCAATTAAAGGACCTTTTGGTGGCTCACACGAAGAAGGAAGATGGAGGATATGAAGGAAGGAACAACAACCAAGGGTCGCGGAACAACAATTACAACAATAATAGAGGCTCCAACAACAACAATTGGAGATCTAATCAACAAAATCCGGGTAACCCTTATCCTAATTCTAATTCTAATTATTCTTTTAACCCCTCTTCTTCTTCTTCTTCTACTCCATTTAAAGAGCCAGGAGCCTGGATAAAGTTCGTCCCAGCCAGAGAAGAAAGATGCAGTGCTGGAGGCCATCTTGATCAAGCTCAATGCTATGGAGACGTCCATGACTTCATTTTCGAAGGCACAAAAAGCCTTAGAGCAACAATTCTTTAATAAGGCGAATGAAGCGCCAAGAGATCCATGAAAGCTCCCAGCAAGGACAGAGAGCAACCCTAAAGGACAAATCATGGCAATAACGACGAGAAGTGGACTAAAAACTACAGATCCGGTACCTCGGTCGGTGCCAGTGTAGACGAAGGACACCTCGGTCCAGGTATAGACGAGGAACACTTCGGTCGAGGTGCCACCCGAGGTGGAGTCCTAGAAAGCGAAGGACAAATCTGAAGTTTATGTCCCACCTCCGGCTTATAAACCACCACTTCCATTCCCTCAGTCAAGGGCCAAAGCACATCTAGACAAGCACTTAGGTAAGTTCTTTGACTTGATGAATAAACTACACATTAACATCCATTTCCTTGATGCTATTCTATGGATGCCCGCCTATAGGAAGTTCTTAAAAGAGATTCTATCAAGGAAGAGGAAGTTGGAAGACTTTGGAGAAGTAAGGATGATATCTAAATCCTCAGAGCTCATAAATCATGAAGGAAAAGATACCACCTAAGTTGAGAGATCCCGGTTCATTTTCCATTCTCATTCAAGTTGGGGATGTAACTTGTGAGGCGTTGTGTGATCTAGGAGCCAACGTGAGTATCATCCCGCTGGAGTTATGTGAGAGAATCGGACTTGGAGAGCCCAAGCAGGTGAAGATAAGGTTGTACATGGCGGATCGCTCCATTACCCATCCCATGGGCATCTTGGAAGACGTTTCCGTCAAGCTAGGTAATTTCTATTTACCTATAGATTTTGTTGTACTTGACATACCCGCAGATTATCCCGTTCCTATCATTCTCGAAACACCATTTCTAGCAACTTTGGGTTGCAATGTGGATTGTAAGAACGCCAAGTTGAAATTCAATATTAGTGGTGATCAAGTGGAGTTTGCATTGCTTGCTGCAATGAAAGGAGGTCCGCTGGAGGGTGATATCTTCAACATCTATGATGAAGAAGAATCAAGAGAATTGGTGAGCTCTCTATCCTTATTAATAACCCTCTTGAAAGAGTTATTAGTTTTAGCTTAATGGAGGAAGGTATATATGTTTCTTGTGATGCAGATATACGGAGCTTAAAGGCATTGGAAGCAGATCTATGAGCTATAATTGAGAAACTGATCTAGGAGAGGAGTGTTACGCTAAGAATGTGATGCACGCAATAAGCCTTAAATTTATACTCGTTATATTTTTCCTAACTCCTAGCGAACCCACAGTGTATGGGTTGTTTTGTAGTAGGGATAGTATTCCGAGGTCGAACACAAAGACTAAGGTGAAATCAAGTCAAACAATGGTTATAGATAGTGTGGATCTAGTCTAAGAAAAGATCAAGGAACAAAGAAATGAAGATCATGATATTTTTGGTTGGGTTTTGGGATGATCAAACAAAGATCACAATTTAATCAAGATAAAATCAACTAACAATTCAAGCTAGCAAACAAACAAGTAACACAAACGCAAAATATGTGATCAAAGAGAGAAGAGTGGATTCTAGAGGTCAAGATTTCCGGTTATGGCATTGGACTCAAGGTTCTAAAGATTCTAAGGACAAAGCTGCGGTGTTGGGAAAGGGTGTTTCACTAATGGAAGCAATTACCGGGTAGGTCTCTCACTTCACTAATCCCGCATCAAACTCCCATTACCGGGTAGGTCTCAAGGGGTTAAAGTAGGGAATTCTACACAAACCGGACTCTACTTAAGGGGGTAACTCTCTCTTTACCGGGTAAGTCTTGGAAAAGGGAAGTCTCAAGCAATAATCCTAGCACACTCAATCCAATAGCGGCTTGTGAGGCTCACTACTACCTAGAGTTCATCATCTTCGGGATCTAAGATTGGAAATCATCGGGTAGATCTCTTTCCTCACTTAGGTTGTTAGCATTAGGTGATCCTAAGCTAAGTTATGCTTAATAAACACTAGGATTTCAACAACCTAACATCCTAACATACAGATTCATCAATTAAAGAGCAACAGAGAGAAAAATCGGATGGATCATGGGTAAATCGGCCGATCTGGCTGAAGAATAACCCGATTGTTCTTCCTGGATTAGGTTTCATGCATACAAATCATCCTAAACTAACATATGAGTCTATTCTATCATCACCCAAGCCATAACCATCAATCCATCACTCCAGAATCACAATAACCTAGCCAAAAGTATGCATATCAAGATCCAAAATCATTACACAAGCATACATGGTTTCCATAGATGGATGATGAAAGATAAACAAGTAAAAACAATAAATCTCAGCTGAATCTAAGTTTTAGCAAGACTTACAACCCTTCAAATGAAGTTCCAAAATGTTCCTAACAATCCTTGCAATAGTTCTTCAATCAAAGACTCCAAAAATCACTCAAAATCACTCAAAAACTCACTATCACTCTAAGTTGGTGTTCTTCTTTCTCCTCCAAATTTTTGAGAGAGATTTTTCTTCTCCTCCAAGTCTAGCTCCAATGAGCTGTGAATGAGAGAATGTGGGAGAGGAGATGCTCAGCAACAGCTTGCAGGCCCACTTATATTCTCCACCAAGAGCAAGGCCGGACAAAGAGATCGTGGGACACGTGGCTTAAGCTGTTGAAGGCAGAAAAATCGACCCAGTCAGGAAAATCGGCCGATTTTCCTGAGTGATGGTCCGATTTTCTTCAACAGAAACATGTTATGATCGTCTAGCCATGAGTTGCTTCATTGCTTGCACCAATAGTGGTCTTTGTGTCCTTTGTTGCTCCAATTATGCTCCTTCAAAGCTTTGGATGTGTACCACCATGAGGCTTGACCCTCAAATGTATCGAATAATGTCCAAAAGATCCCCGAAATACCTACAAAACCGACAAAAGCTCGTGTAGACGTCTTTTCTAGAAATATGCACGAAATGAATGTAAACGTCTTAAACTAATGTCAAACCGTGCATGAATAACGGGAAAAATTATCTAATTGTATGCCTATACTAACGTCATAAATCAAGTTATCAAAATACCCCATACTTAAGATTTGCTCGTCCCCGAGCAAGATCGAACTATAGACTAAGAGATGACATGATTTATGCATGCAGAAAAATAACAAAATCTTTTGGAATTGTGCTTCTAACATTGGATCACCTTCATAGTCATGTTTCATAGCAATGGACAAGCAATTATGCATAAAACGAATGAAGGCATGGAAAGACAATTATACTTAACTAGAAAGCATGCATGAGAGGTGAAAATGAAGAAGTCAAGATGATCATGAGTATGTCCAATCTAGATCACTAAGTCTTACACACATGCATTTAGGTCACAAGGACTTAGGAAAGAAGAGGCTAAGAAACGTTGTGATTAGGTGGGAATTTCTAGGTCATGTGATGCTAATCGGGGAAAGGAACTAACTCCACAATCTCGTTTTTGCTCAATTTCCCAACAAGTGTATAGTTTTCTCCATCTTTTCTTTTTCACTCATTTTTGAGACAATGGCATTGGTGTACAAAAGCCGAAACCTTGGTGATTAGCCGTCCTCGGGGTTTTTTATTTTTCGAGGTGCATCCACACCGGACACACATACCAAAGCTCGTTAGGACTATCGGTTTATTTGACTTTGGCAAGGCACAAACACCCGATTATGTAAATGGTGCCGAGTTACTCGTCATTTAAACCAACGTCCCCAAACCTATATTGTTTTTCTACACTTTCACAACAAATTCAGCACTTCATTAACAACATTCTTTCATCAACAACTTCACCCCACACTTGCTTTTCACACACTCAACACACTAGCATGCTCCTATTCCCGGATGGGTCAAAAGAGGTAAAATTTTATATCAATTGAGGTGCTCAAACAACATGATCAAGATGAGAAGTAGAGAAAGATGAATTGCCTTAATCACTCCTAAATGATGTGCAAGAACTAGCATGTAATTTCGACTTTCAATCCTCAATCCAATCAAGGCAAGCATTCATGATCACAAATCATTCATGGGATTCAAGATAAGTACTTCAAGTCCACATATGCATTCATCTATTCAACACATAAAGCCATCCATAGTCAATTCACAAGACAATCTCATCATAAGGGTCATTCCCAAGCTTAGAAGCACTAAAAAATTTTTAAATTTTCTGATTTTTTTGGATTTTTCGAAATATGTATGAACAATGCAAGACATAATGAAACATGTGACAATATTAAACTATCCTAGATGCTAATCATGCAAGTGATCATGAAAACCCCACCCCATACTTAGAAACACATTGTCCCCAATGTGGAAACTAAATAAAGAAGTGAAAGAGAGTTCTCACAATGTAAAATTGGTGATGCTTTGGTATTTCGGTTCACATCGAATGATGATGGTGGATGATCGATCAAGGATGGTAGAGAGCTCTTGATGTTCATTATGGTGTCGGAACCCGCGCTTGGCACCGCAAGCCGTCCAAGTTCCTCTTCCACTCCACCCATGCTCGATTGGAGATCATCACTTTCCTTTACAAAAGGAAAAATCGGACCAGTTGCCCAGGTAAATCGGCCGATTTAGATGATGAACAGCCCGATTTTCTTGGGTGCTCTCCTCCTCGTCCATGTGCTTGGATCTTGCACCTTCAACAGTTCATTTAGGTTTTCACATGACCTCCAACATCTCATCACACATGACAATCAACAAGATCTAGCACCCAAAAACACGAAAGAAAAACAAAGCACACCAAGAGAAAGATCAAACAAAAACAAGAAAAACGAAAGGGAAAAATATGTACCAATGGGTAGCCTCCCATTAAGCGCTTCTTTAAGGT
>BSUD01000005.1:102160446-102171733 GCA_033239045.1 Fagopyrum esculentum
TTCCCCCCCCCCCCCCCCTTGTTCTGTTAAGGGTGTGTGGAGTTTTCTTGGGCATGCAGGTTTCTACAGGAGGTTCATCAAGGATTTCTCGATGATTTCTAAATCACTCACTGAACTCTTGAATAAGGATGTTGTTTTTGAGTTTTCGCAGGAATGCCTTGATGCGTTTTACAGGATAAATGAAGCGTTGATTTCTGCTCCCATCATTCAACCTCCCGACTAGATCTTGCCCTTTGAGATCATGTGTGATGTGAGTGATGTGGCCGTAGGAGCTGTACTTGGACAAAATAAGGATGACCGGACCAACGCCATTTACTATGCTAGCAAGACGCTAGATGAATCTCAACTTAACTACGCCACTACCGAAAAGGAGATTTTGGCGGTTGTATATGCTTTTGAAAAATTTCGCTCTTACTTAGTAGGAGCGAAAGTTATTGTTTACACTGACCATGCAGCTATTCGTTACTTGCTTGCTAAGAAGGATGCAAAGCCGCGTCTTATTCGATGAATTCTCTTGCTTCAAGAGTTTGATCTAGATATTCGCAATAAGAAGGGATCCGAGAATTCTGTTACGGATCACCTCAGCCGGCTACCTCCCTCATCACGCAAGAAGGACGACCTACCCATAGATGACTCATTCCCCGATGAGCACTTGCATCTGCTGGAACATTTGATAGACTTCTTTATCTCACCCCATGATGAAGATGAAGTATGGGGTGAGGACACCTTCCAACATCTTTAGGGATGCCGTACGGTCCAGCTAGCGACCTTAAATCAAGCGCTTCTTGGGAGGCAACCCAAGGTATTGCTTTCTTTTCCCCTTTTCTAACTTAGTTTTAGATAGTTTGCTTTTACTTTGCTTTGTTTTGTTTTTAGCGTCCTAGACAGAAACCAGGTACTCTCTAAGGAAGGATTAAAACTCAGGAACAACATTGGAAGGACAAAAGTTCGAGAAATTGAGAAGACGGAGTTTGACTGAGACAAATCTCGGTTGTTGTCCCAGCACCTCGACCGAGATGTTCCTGAGGCAACCGAGGCAACTAGGTCTGACAATCCAGTCAGCCACCTCGGTCCGGTCGGGACCACCTCGACCGAGGTGATATCAGAATCGGCGAGGGGTATAAAAGGCGAACAGATTTCTCTCTCTTCCCTCCCAACTCCCTTCTCGACCGCGGCGCACATCTCACCTCGTTTCTTCGTTTTCACTCGTTTTCCACGATTCCTGCTCCAATTTTGCAAAGAAAAGCACGAGGATCAGATTGCAAGAAACAAACTGCAAGATAAACGCTTCAAATCGGCATAATTTGGGGTAAATTGTCAAAAACCCTAAACTTCCTTCTCTTTACTGATTTAGGATATAATTGGCATTGGTTGCCATAGATTTGTGCTGAAAAGAGTATAAGTACCCCATAGGAAGCAATTGGTAGTGTTTTGGGGGGAAAAGAACCGAAAATCAAAGAGAGGAAATCCCCTAGTTTTTTGCCTCAGTCCAGTCGAGCTGTGTCTCGGCCGAGGTGTTCTTCAGTCTGTCAGACCGACCGAGGTGCCTTCCGGTCAGAAATCATGAGTTCTTATTCTGAACGTCAATTAGTTTTGAAAGATGCTCCTAGTGGTTCCTCACCTTCCTCTGCTTCCCGCTCTTCTATTCCTGTGATACATGAGCATCACCAGGCGGATTTTGATCGCATTTGCGGGCGCCCCATAGTTTCCCCGCGGTTTTTGGACGTTTTAGCCTTCAAGTGCCTCCACGTAGCGGAGGTCTTGAAGAAGATGATATATATGGTGGGGCTGGAGCAGTTTATGGAGATCCGAGCTCCAGCCTACCTTGAGCCGACGATGGAGTTTGTGAGTTCTGTCACTCACATGCCAAAGAGGAACAACATCAAGTACCGGTTGCTGAACCGGAACTATATGGTGCCTATGGATCAGTTCCGAGACATTTTTGGCTTCCCGACTCCGACAGTTCCTGACTTTCCCTCCCGAGCAGTGGCTCGACAGTTCTGGGGGCAAATTGCCCATGTGGTGGAGCATAGCGACATATGGAGACCTAGAGACTCCAGGGAGCGCATTATTTTCCATTTATCTTTCCGTCTAGCCCACCGTATTTTTATTGAGACTCTTTTGGCGTGTACTAAGACGCCCCAGAAGATCAGACAGGGAGAGTTGCTGAGTCTGTTTTGCATGGTGACTGGAGGAGTGCCTGACTTTGGAGGCATGCTAGCTGAGAATCTGCACCGGATCAAGGGCAAGGCAAAGGGCGATATTTGTTGTGGAGGGCTGGTGACCCATATCGCTACAGTTATTGGTCTAGACTTGAGTACTTGTACATTGGTGGCGGCTGCAAAGCCGCTAGGACTTCAGGACATGATCACGAGGAGGATTATGGTTCCTCGTGGCCTTACTACACCATATGTAGCTATGTCGTGGGAGCAGACTGCCCCTCAGGGTATCCTATGGTCAGCCCAATTTACACACTTTGATCCACAGTACTGGTCTTCTGCATAGTTGCCCTATATACAGGATGCGAAAGATGCAACACCGGCAGACGAGGAGGATGAGTATGATGATGGCGGAGTTGCCATGGAGACCGGTACAAATACCGCTGGTCCTAGTGTGCCGGTTGTCGACCTGGATGATGAGGCGACAAAGGAGGAGGCAGCTGCACCATCACGACCTGCTCGGCATAGAGTCCGCAGACAGAAAGATACGGTAGCTCACCGACGGATTGATGAGCTAACGGACCAGATGATCGACTCTTACGAGCCCTGACATTGGAGGTGATGGAGCTTAGAGAGAGCCAGCACTACCAACAGAGGATAATAGAGATCCAGTTTCAGCACACTATGGGTTATCCGTTTGACCCATCTCAACATCCCTTCATCCCATATCCACCACCACCACCAGCGGATCAGGACTAGAGCATCATGGATTTTCTTTATTATTTATTTTCGCAGCTCAGCTATGTCCGGTAAGTTTCTTGTTTTTCTTGACTCTTATTTTGACCCATTGGGACAATGTGTCCCAAGTATGGGGTATGTGGATGTACTTATTTTGACATTGCGTGTATGCTTGTATGACTCTATTTGGATATTTACGATCCTATTTTATGACCTCGACCGCGATGATTCTGGCCAAACGAGGTAAAGCACCTCGGATGACTTAGAACACCTCGACCGAGGTGGTTCTTAACTGAGATTTTTCAAAACGTTTTGTGCTTCTTTTCTAGATATGACCTCAGTGATGATTTTGTTTGCAGATTGGTTTTGAAATCTTTATATGCTCGAAAGGTTTTATGATATGTTTAAGTTGCAAAATGCTTTGTTTGAAGTTGTGGCATGTTTAATACTTTGTTTTTATCAAAAATATGTTGAATTTGAAAGTTGACACCACATGATGAGTTCTATCACATTCTTCCTGGGATGATTAAGGCAACTCATTCTCTTTTCTTCTTCTTCTTCTTACTCATGCTTCGCCCATCATATATGTAATTGCCTCCTTTTACCTATCCGGGAATTTGGAAGCAAGCAAGTGAAAAGCAAGTTAAAGTGAAGTTGAGATGTTGGCTGAAGGTGTTAGAAAGAAACAAAATAGGTTTGGGGAAGTCAATCATGATGATGATTAACTCAGCACCATTCACATAGCCGGGTGTTTGTGTCTTGCCAAATTCGGATTGAGCGATATTCTTAATGGGTCATGGTATGTGCATCAAGGGTTTGAGGTGTCTCGAGAAATTGATGATTGCTGATCTCCTAGGCTTCGGTTATTGTGCACCTCTGTCCATGCATCCCAAAAAGTAAAGTAAAAAAGTAAAAATAAGCAAAGCTTATTGGTGGAAGATGTTGAGTTTAGAAGAAAGTGAAGTAAGATCCTTGTCCCGGATTCTAGCACCACATTCCCCATATACATCCCACCCTTACACGTTTCTTGACCTCTTTTGGAAGTCCTTGAGACCTCGAGCTTGTTGATTGACTTGGTGGTATAAACTGGATTATACATGATTAATTTCGATAAATATGATTTATTATGCATTCTATGATTTTACGCAAAGATGAACAACTTTCTTATATTTATAAAATGTTTTGATCATTTATTGATTTTATTTGCCATGAAGCATTCTCTTAGAGTGATCTATGAGTGGAGCACACCACCAAAAATGTTTTGAAATACTTTTCATTGATCTTTTTGACTCATAATCCATTCTATCTTGTACTTAAGATTTGGAACTTGCTTGGGGACAAGCAAGAGACAAGTATGGGCTATTTTGATAGCATTTATTATAGTCTATATTTTGGGACTAGTTTGGACGTTTTATCTTCATAGATCTGCATGTATGGATGTATATTATGTGATTATATTGTTGTTTCATTTACCTTTACGAGAATCGAGGTCTACACCAAGTTTCGTTGTAATCGTAAGTAAAATGGCACGTTTTGAACTAAAATGGAGCTAAGGAGATAAGGAGTCATTGGAGCTACATTCTGGAGCTTAAGGAAGAACTTAGGAAGCATGGAAATGATGAAGAAGATTTACTTTGGACCAGATTTGAGAGATTTCACATTCAGTTGAGATTCACCTCGGTCAGCTACAGTGTCACCTCGACCGAGGTGATCTTAAGGAGCGTCCTGACCGAGGCGAACACCCTGCCGCCGGCGAGATATATATTTTTGGCTGAGATCTTTTATTTTTGGAAAGAAGATATCTTATATTTTTGGGCTGGATTTATGGAAGGAAGATCTTATTTTTGGGAGATCTATTTTAGAGATTTGGATAAATTTTCTAGAAAATTATCTTTTTAAGATACTATTATCTTTGGAAGATAATTCTCCTATATAAAGGGTTGGATTTTCCACAAGTTCAACCATGCTTGGAGGCTGAGAATACCCAGCAATTAGGAGATTTTCTGGAAGCTTTGGAAGAAGGATTGAAGATCAATCAAGGAAGGATTCATAGTTTTGAGATAGCTTTTGAAGGAGTTTGTAAGACTTTCTTAGATTCCCTTTTGGTTTGTTGTCTTAGTTGATTTGTGATTTCAGGAACGCTGATTTGTTGTTATTTGATTCAGTTATTGAAACCTTTTTCTTAAGGTTTACTTGTTCGAATATTCATTCCTTTCCTATTAAATTGATTATTGTTATCATGATGATGATTGGCTAAGTTTCTTATGCGATTCTAGGGTGATTGGCTGAAGGTTGTGTGAAAGACGATGATACAATGATTTTAATCCCAGCAGGACCCTAAAAGCTCGAGTCTTTAACCTTAACCCTAGAGTACCTCGCTCAGTCGATGAACATCTCGGCCGGGGTGGAATTTGACTGAACGAGGTGACCTTTTCTGATCCAAAACTGAGAGTTAAGAGTTCTAGTTTGCCAAATCCTATTCTTATTACACCTTTCCTGGTTCAATGCAAGCCTAGGATGAGACTTACCCGGTGATTCCTTTGTTTGTTTACCCATAATCATAAGTGTAGGTAATAAAGGTTTATCCTTTATTGGGGTTTGAGTGTGCCTTCATCCCATCTTTGTAAGTTAGCCTGAGACTTACCCGGTAAAGGTTGATTCTATTCCCTTAAGTGGTGTGTTGGTTTGAGATAATAGTTCCTTTCCTTAGTACTTTGAGACTTACCCGGTGATAGGAGCTTTGGTTTGGGATAGTGAGTAGTGAGACTTACCCGGTAATCTATTCCCATCTTAAAACACCTTCCCTTTGCAAATCTCAACTTTGTCCGCGTTTGAGATCTTGAGTCGGAACCACAACTAGATGCTTTCATCCCTAGAATCCGCATTTCCCCTTACTTGACTTTACATCATCTTTGATTACTTTAATTGCTTTGGTTAATTGCAATATTTGACAACCTATTATGTGCTTAGTTTCACCTAAGTCCCTGAGATCGACCTCCGGAATTCTTTCTTTTTATTACAATTGACTCGTACATTGTGGGTTCGCATATTTGTTCAAGCATACTTCTTGGGTTATAAATTTAAAGCTTGCACACACCGTTTGGAGTGAACACTTACCATCCCTGGCGGAGGCTGAGGAGGCAGACGGGTCCCTCCAGACGTGAGGAAAGGAAAGATGGGCGATAGGAGAGAGAGAGAGTTGTTGCGGAAGGAAGGCGTGCAACAGGATATTGGGTTAAAATATAATTTATGTGAATCAAATTCTCACATTAAATGATACCATTTTATGATACTAAAATATTGTGTAAAAGATCTAGTTGTCGAAATCCAGTTCGACTCGAATATACAAGAAATAAATTTTCGGATATTACACTTATGTCTTGTATTATAAAGTTTTAATTACTCTATTTGTTGAAATTAAATTACAACAAAACAAACGATGCACAAATCGTGGACAAAAAACATAATGCAATACGCATATCGTATTTATGAGCCATACTAGTCACTTATGCAAACAATTATATCATAGTATAAACAAACATGCATGTAATATCTTAATTTAAAATTAAATCTTTATATGGTATTAATCCATATTAATCACTAAAATGCAATTATTAGATTAAATTTTATGAAAAAAGATATACAATATTTAATCTTATGTGAGATTTCCTAACTTTTAGGAAACAATTAAAATAAATAATATCATAATATTATCCATATTAACTCTACAAATAATTATGAGAGGATAATCAAAGATCATATATGTTTTTTCAGATTGCTTCATGTAAGGAGTGTTTTTATGCTAAGGCCTTCCAAAGTAATTTGCACCGTTGATTCACTTGATTCAATGGCTTACAATCATTCACGCCATTTATTGAATAAGGTGAGGTGCGGTGACAATTTTGTAATTTTTAGAAGGTACGGGGACAATTTTATCCTTTCAAAAAATTTATTTTTAAAAGATGGATACCAGTGATATTTTTGTAGTTTTCTTGAAAAATTGTAGAATCTGAACTAGAACGTCCTCGGTTAGAATGATCATGAGCATTGCCATGAGTAGTTGATTTTTCAGCACCCATGGAGTATATGCAGGATTTGGAGCATAATCGATAGATGGAGATTGTAACACCCCGAATTCTCAGAACTCGGAGTATTACTGGTTAGGACCTCACAATGGGTCCCGACCTCAGTTTGACAACAACAATACTAGGATCTTGCAACAAGACACAAATAAAGAAAACGAAATTCATAAAAACTATGTTTTTAGAGTAATGAATGCAACACTGTCTAGCAGCCTACGGTACTTAAACAAAAGAAAAGAACAACTGTCTTAACCAAAAGAAAGGAAAGACAAAACAACCCCAACCCCGCTCTAAGGAGTACGGAGACCCGGCTGACCACTACTTCCGGATCACTCAGCTGCTTATCTAACCTGCGGTGAATCTAAAACAACAACAAGAAGAACCATTAGCTAGTTATCTAAATACTAGCAGAATAATAGCAGCACAAACACACTCAGATAAACATAAACACTCAGCATGCTTTCAAACAAGTCCGTTTTATTATCTTGCTTTAATTTACTCATTCACTATAGTGATACTTATTTTGTGACACGAGGGATTCCCAAACCTCGCCTCCGCCCCCGTGTAACCATCAGGAATGGATCCGATGCATCTCACCTTGTACCTGCATGGTCTGGGTATAGAGAACCTCCCAGTCTCCTGTCAGAGCTGGGCAGTGATGTCACGGCCCGTTATACATACACTTGGGCCTTAAACGTAATAATAACAGTCGTCCTAGCAAGTTATTATTATTAAATCACGCAATAGCACACACCACTACTATCAATCAACTAACACTCAGAAACTGGCTAAGTAAGTCGCAAGGACTTACCTGAGTCAAGATATACTCTAACACGTCTCAAAAATCCGTACTCGTGGTAACTCAGATGCCTGTCAAATAAGGCATGTGTATCAAAATCACATTCCGATGTCCAACCTCATGCTAAGGAATTACGGAACAAGTTCTTACGGTAGAAGACCATTTTACCCTCAGCTGAAGGCTTCTCAAATTTATTCTTAACTTTCTTATCACCCACTTATTTAATTGTGTAATTATTCGGTACTCATATATATAATTACATATTTAATTTCTCATCTTGTACGGAGTTGGGTACACTTACGTCCTGAGTATATATATATATATATATATATATTCTTATGTTATGTATATAAACTTGAAATCCCAACTTATTTCTATATACTTATCTCTTTTATATAGTTTTCCTTAATCCCAACTCGTATTTATGTGTAGCTACTCGCATTTTTATATATTCTATATATTACGTTTATAAATAGACTTTTATATAAAAATTATATACCCATTAAATTCCAAGCTTCTATAACGTTAAAAGACTTTAAAATACTTATGTGTACTCTTTTATTTCATATTAAATATATATATATATATTTATATACGTATCCGTATGTGTATACTCGGCATTCTTAACCCTTATATATAAGTTTACCAAACCGCTCTTACTAATCTTCCGTACTCGAAAATACATAAGTACTTATGTGTATCATATATATCTATATATTCCGAATTCGGGCATTCATACACGTCTTGCATCTCTACACACGTTTCTTACTATATACTAACGCCATACTCGTATATATATATATATGTATGCACAAATACGTCCTTTAACCCATAATCTATACGTATTTACATATTCTTTTCATATATATATATTTCGTTCCTTATACACATATAATATATAATATGCTTTTTATATATATTTATACTCATACGTCGCAGGCAATGGGAGGAGTCCGCAGTGGCTTACCGGATCTGCAGTCCGGCGGTTCGCGGTGCTACGGCTCAATGGGGCGGACAACAGGACAATGGTGGCAGTTCGAAAACCTCACTGCTGTGCAGTACGGGTCCTCTTCGGCTGCAAGGGGATGGCTCGTACCTCGTCACGCGCCGGCACAGGGATGGTCCGGCGGAAGGCGGCGATGCACTGGCGGCGGTCTGGCTGGTGGCGCGGCTGCTAACAGCAAGGAGGCGAAGTTATTATCTCCGGAATCGAAACAGAATGAGAGAGAGAAGGCGGAAGGAAGGGGGGACAAAGGCTCACCTGGCTGCTGCAGTCGCCGGCGGACGAAGGATCTAGGCGAGGGCGGCGCAGGCAAGGTGGCGGCGTTCCGGTTGAAGACGGAGAGGTGTGGCAGTTCAATTCCGGCGCCGAAGAGTTGTTGTGTCGACCAGCACCACTGCGGTCCTCACAGGCGCGCGTCTCGCACTGCGACCCTCACCGGCGTCTCGTACTGCTGCCGGGTGATGTGGTGTTGCTGTCGGGCTCGCGGTCGGTTGCTGGTTCGGAACTGCTGGAGTTGCTGCTGAGGTTTGGTGCGGCAGGCGTCTCACAGAGGAAAGGTAGGGTAGCGCTTAAGGTGTCGGTTAATTTAGGGTTAAGATAATTAGGTTAGAGTTAATTAGGTTTAATTAGATATTAGGAATGGGCTGGGCTGGCTGTCCACAATAGGATCGGGCCCACTTTCGCTTCATTAAAACGAGCTGAAACGAAACCCGTTACTCGTATAGATCGGTAGGCATTTGCGGAATTAACTACGGAATTAAATTCCGCATTAGGTAATTTCTTATTTTATTTAGCGATACGTAAATTATTATTTTGTTTTAAAGGTACGGAAGTTATTTCCGGTTACAATGTTTCATCGTTTTATGTGACTTAAAGTCACATAAAATGATAACATTTAAACTCGTCTTATTTTATTTATTTATTTATGTACTTATTTATTAAAGATTGACGTTTCGGAAATCGTTTAAATTCCGGTTTAACGGAGTTTTTAAAAAAAAAATTTCCGGTTATTACATCAGGGCCCTCTTAAAAGAAGTTTCGTCCCGAAACTTAGAGTAATTCACTTAATCGCGCATTTCCTTTGGTATATTTTAAATTTTCTCAACCTTTTCGTTGGCTACACGCAACCACTCAATCACCAAAAGTAGACATGCGTCACATAAAACGTAATCCCTCAAATCAATATAAAAACCTGAAAGGTCAAACAACACAACATCCGAGTACTAACTCGTCAATACAGGAGTAACCTCTAACCCCACAAAGAACTCGGGATAGTTACGTCTAATACTCTCCTCAGTCTCCCAAGTGGCCTCATCAACTTCTCTCCTAGACCACCGGATCCGCAACATAGGTATCTTCTTGGAACGCAGACGTCTAGTACTGCACTCTAGGACGGCTACTGGGTACTCCACAAAAGTGTAGTCTGGCTCAACTATCAGATCTTCATGACTGATGACGTGTCTAGGATCCGGTAGGTACTCTCTTCACGGTTTGGTTTTCTAAACTTACTTCCAGCTCTTTTGGAAGTTCCCGACTATCGATTCTGAAATAATGATCTTAAACTTCTGTCGGCACTTTACTGAGTGCATAATGCTCTTTGTAATACATACCGCTTGACCCGGTTTCCTTAATGTGACTTAATCGGATTGTTCCTTAATTAATGAGTTTCACCTACCTCTTGTCAACCTTTTACATTTATATAATTCAAAACAAATCACACACCCCCAAGTGGACCTTTCATATAGATCTCTAATTCCCTTGTCTGAAATCACAGTTAACCTAACATTGATTTTCTTCATTTGTGGGTTATGTGCCCACCACGCATTAGGCACAATGGCGTCTTTCTGAGGGTCAACATGATTTTCCCAACTTCCGCCTATACTTCCCTCCTACTAGTAGCAAGATCCTTTTCAAACAGACCCTTACTCTCCTACTCAACCGTAGTCCGTTCTTAACCAACCAGAAAGCAACTTCTAACCCGATTCTCTCCTTATCCTTAGGTCATCCCAGAAGGTTACCGTTGCCTACTTGGGGATTCCTCCAAGTCATTGGTAAAGTTATCTCTTAAATTCGCAGTCACTAATATCTCTTCTCAACGGTACCTGCTCGTCAATGCCAATCAACACTTGGACGTCCTCAGTTGATGTCAGTCACTCTATAATTGACTTATTTCCATATTCCGGACCTGCTCTTCTCATACCTATACTGGCATTAAATTCTTGGTGAGCATCATCTACTCGATTTATCCTTTCATGCTTCACTAATTCGTTTTCTATTCCACACTTATGTTTACTTAGGCTAACTCTACTTCTCGAGCTCAACTGGGTCATTCATCTTGACCTAAATAATCATTCCAAGTCTTCAACAATAGCTGGTAAGTGTCGTTGTAGTGCTGATGATTTTAGTTATCATCCCCTTGCAGTTCCCCTTGCACGGACCGTCGGTTTTGATGACTTAGGTCCCGTGATAATTGGGGTTACCTTGGACTTTCGAGTCCGCCAAGGCC
>BSUD01000005.1:102172191-102189308 GCA_033239045.1 Fagopyrum esculentum
TTCTCATGTCTGTTTTAGTCGACCTGTAGATTCTATCTGCAATCACCTCACAACTCGACCACACATTTCACCAAGGCTTTACATCATACTCCTTATGTTTGTGCCGCCTCGGAATTTCCAATTATTCTGTGTCACATCTTAAATCACAAGGGTTTTCCCTGTCAATCTAGACAGTCTGACCCTACTTTTTCTCGAAGGAGCACCATCAGTCTTACTTGTGTGGAATGCTAAGACATAGGACATGTTTCCAATCATCTACTTCCTCTTAGTCTTCTAGTTCTTCTTACAGGGATCCCTTCATTCTAACTCTGATATGTATCTTTCGTAGTCAGTAGTAAGTAACTACTCCCAACAATTCTCTTTTTCACCATTACTATCATCAAGGGTCATTACCGACCGTCAAGAGCTGCTCTTAAATTTCTTTATTAGGGTTATCAGAATGGACTCATCTAACGTTACCATCCAGGCTACTAGTACTTTTATTGATTTAACTTCACCATTTTCGTCGTAGATCTCCAAAAGAATTCACTAGATGTCGATAAAATTCTTTTATAACCTTGTGGTTATTCTTCTTATCGGTTACTAACCATCACTAGTTAACCCGCACATGTAACTTTTAAGTTGCCTAAGTAGGATGTAGTTGACTTTCTACAACATCATGGACTTACTTTTCTTCCATCTCTTTTGAGGCTTGATATACTTGGTGAAATATATCTCCTTCAGTCTCTTTGTTTATTCTTCTTTAGCTCCTCCTACAATTTACACTCCTATAAGAGCACTATACTCTTACGAGTCTAGTTGTATTTTCATCTTCCAACAACGGCTTATAAATTCTTCTACGGTAACTTGTAGGCATTTCTCCATGATTCTTGGTATCCGAGTTATTGTCCACTAGCGATTCGCTGTTATGACCCGCTAGTATTATTAGCTTAAATCTTTTACACCCTCCTCCCTTGGGTGCTGCTTGTACTTCCGCCTTTGTAGAAATCCGGTCTTTGTTGTATCCCGATCCTTGTTGTAATTCTTGTTTTCTAGGAGGTTACACCCCTTCCATGTTGGTGAAATATGTCTTCCACTTTCTAGCAACCTGTAAGCTTCCCTTTTGTGGCTCCTTCATTCTTCGTATTTGGATGGACAATGTATCTCATCTTGACGCCTACGCTTATGATTATCTTGGTTTCCCATCTTGATTGTGGCGTCAAGTAGCTGGTTAGAAGTGATCATATTCCGCTCTGCTTCTATTTTCAAACTTTCACCTTTTGGTCCGTCAGTAAGCTTAGCTTTGATGTCTTTTGTCTGGGTTGCTACTATCTTCCACCTTGACCTTCATGCATTTTTGTTTTTCTAAAGGCATCCCTTTTGGTTGTAACGTTGTTTTACACCATCTTGAAAGAACCTATGGGTTGTCTCTTCCAATTGATATATTTGTCGGTCACCCCACGCGTTGCTAGAACTACTTTCATGTATATTCTTCATTGATACTGTTGAGTTGACTCGGGATTCCCTTCTTGTCATTCTAGTTGGTGTTGTCTTTTAGTCTTCACCTCTCCGTCTCGACGTTCCTCACCAAACTCGAAGGAGTTGTTCGCCATTAGTCTACCCTAATGCACAGAAGATGTGCATAATAATCCTCACGCTGTCACCCTTCAACATCTACTTAGATGTGTCCAAGGGTGAGAAAGTCATTATGTTACCTTTGTTAAGGAAATAACATAACTACAGTTTCTAATAATCTCCGGCATATGCTTATCTACATCACCTATCATTATAATCAAGCTAATAAGTCCAACTAAAGTAAACCTAAAGTCCATACTAAGCATACTGAGATCCGCGGTAGTAGTGGTGGTCAGCCGTACTTTTCTATCCCCAACCAGACTATGCATGCATTTAAAACCAAAATTCTCCTTTTTAAAACTCAGACCCCTTTTCGGGTTCTGCTTAAAACTTATTCGGTCTTTCAGAAGATTTCAAGTGCCATTGTTGCCAACCTAGAGCTCTGATACCATGTTGTAACACCCCGAATTCTCAGAACTCGGAGTATTACTGGTTAGGACCTCACAATGGGTCCCGACCTCAGTTTGACAACAACAATACTAGGATCTTGCAACAAGACACAAATAAAGAAAACGAAATTCATAAAAACTATGTTTTTAGAGTAATGAATGCAACACTGTCTAGCAGCCTACGGTACTTAAACAAAAGAAAAGAACAACTGTCTTAACCAAAAGAAAGGAAAGACAAAACAACCCCAACCCCGCTCTAAGGAGTACGGAGACCCGGCTGACCACTACTTCCGGATCACTCAGCTGCTTATCTAACCTGCGGTGAATCTAAAACAACAACAAGAAGAACCATTAGCTAGTTATCTAAATACTAGCAGAATAATAGCAGCACAAACACACTCAGATAAACATAAACACTCAGCATGCTTTCAAACAAGTCCGTTTTATTATCTTGCTTTAATTTACTCATTCACTCTAGTGATACTTATTTTGTGACACGAGGGATTCCCAAACCTCGCCTCCGCCCCCGTGTAACCATCAGGAATGGATCCGATGCATCTCACCTTGTACCTGCATGGTCTGGGTATAGAGAACCTCCCAGTCTCCTGTCAGAGCTGGGCAGTGATGTCACGGCCCGTTATACATACACTTGGGCCTTAAACGTAATAATAACAGTCGTCCTAGCAAGTTATTATTATTAAATCACGCAATAGCACACACCACTACTATCAATCAACTAACACTCAGAAACTGGCTAAGTAAGTCGCAAGGACTTACCTGAGTCAAGATATACTCTAACACGTCTCAAAAATCCGTACTCGTGGTAACTCAGATGCCTGTCAAATAAGGCATGTGTATCAAAATCACATTCCGATGTCCAACCTCATGCTAAGGAATTACGGAACAAGTTCTTACGGTAGAAGACCATTTTACCCTCAGCTGAAGGCTTCTCAAATTTATTCTTAACTTTCTTATCACCCACTTATTTAATTGTGTAATTATTCGGTACTCATATATATAATTACATATTTAATTTCTCATCTTGTACGGAGTTGGGTACACTTACGTCCTGAGTATATATATATATATATATATATATATATATATATATATATATATTCTTATGTTATGTATATAAACTTGAAATCCCAACTTATTTCTATATACTTATCTCTTTTATATAGTTTTCCTTAATCCCAACTCGTATTTATGTGTAGCTACTCGCATTTTTATATATTCTATATATTACGTTTATAAATAGACTTTTATATAAAAATTATATACCCATTAAATTCCAAGCTTCTATAACGTTAAAAGACTTTAAAATACTTATGTGTACTCTTTTATTTCATATTAAATATATATATATATATTTATATACGTATCCGTATGTGTATACTCGGCATTCTTAACCCTTATATATAAGTTTACCAAACCGCTCTTACTAATCTTCCGTACTCGAAAATACATAAGTACTTATGTGTATCATATATATCTATATATTCCGAATTCGGGCATTCATACACGTCTTGCATCTCTACACACGTTTCTTACTATATACTAACGCCATACTCGTATATATATATATATATGTATGCACAAATACGTCCTTTAACCCATAATCTATACGTATTTACATATTCTTTTCATATATATATATTTCGTTCCTTATACACATATAATATATAATATGCTTTTTATATATATTTATACTCATACGTCGCAGGCAATGGGAGGAGTCCGCAGTGGCTTACCGGATCTGCAGTCCGGCGGTTCGCGGTGCTACGGCTCAATGGGGCGGACAACAGGACAATGGTGGCAGTTCGAAAACCTCACTGCTGTGCAGTACGGGTCCTCTTCGGCTGCAAGGGGATGGCTCGTACCTCGTCACGCGCCGGCACAGGGATGGTCCGGCGGAAGGCGGCGATGCACTGGCGGCGGTCTGGCTGGTGGCGCGGCTGCTAACAGCAAGGAGGCGAAGTTATTATCTCCGGAATCGAAACAGAATGAGAGAGAGAAGGCGGAAGGAAGGGGGGACAAAGGCTCACCTGGCTGCTGCAGTCGCCGGCGGACGAAGGATCTAGGCGAGGGCGGCGCAGGCAAGGTGGCGGCGTTCCGGTTGAAGACGGAGAGGTGTGGCAGTTCAATTCCGGCGCCGAAGAGTTGTTGTGTCGACCAGCACCACTGCGGTCCTCACAGGCGCGCGTCTCGCACTGCGACCCTCACCGGCGTCTCGTACTGCTGCCGGGTGATGTGGTGTTGCTGTCGGGCTCGCGGTCGGTTGCTGGTTCGGAACTGCTGGAGTTGCTGCTGAGGTTTGGTGCGGCAGGCGTCTCACAGAGGAAAGGTAGGGTAGCGCTTAAGGTGTCGGTTAATTTAGGGTTAAGATAATTAGGTTAGAGTTAATTAGGTTTAATTAGATATTAGGAATGGGCTGGGCTGGCTGTCCACAATAGGATCGGGCCCACTTTCGCTTCATTAAAACGAGCTGAAACGAAACCCGTTACTCGTATAGATCGGTAGGCATTTGCGGAATTAACTACGGAATTAAATTCCGCATTAGGTAATTTCTTATTTTATTTAGCGATACGTAAATTATTATTTTGTTTTAAAGGTACGGAAGTTATTTCCGGTTACAATGTTTCATCGTTTTATGTGACTTAAAGTCACATAAAATGATAACATTTAAACTCGTCTTATTTTATTTATTTATTTATGTACTTATTTATTAAAGATTGACGTTTCGGAAATCGTTTAAATTCCGGTTTAACGGAGTTTTTAAAAAAAAAATTTCCGGTTATTACATCAGGGCCCTCTTAAAAGAAGTTTCGTCCCGAAACTTAGAGTAATTCACTTAATCGCGCATTTCCTTTGGTATATTTTAAATTTTCTCAACCTTTTCGTTGGCTACACGCAACCACTCAATCACCAAAAGTAGACATGCGTCACATAAAACGTAATCCCTCAAATCAATATAAAAACCTGAAAGGTCAAACAACACAACATCCGAGTACTAACTCGTCAATACAGGAGTAACCTCTAACCCCACAAAGAACTCGGGATAGTTACGTCTAATACTCTCCTCAGTCTCCCAAGTGGCCTCATCAACTTCTCTCCTAGACCACCGGATCCGCAATATAGGTATCTTCTTGGAACGCAGACGTCTAGTACTGCACTCTAGGACGGCTACTGGGTACTCCACAAAAGTGTAGTCTGGCTCAACTATCAGATCTTCATGACTGATGACGTGTCTAGGATCCGGTAGGTACTCTCTTCACGGTTTGGTTTTCTAAACTTACTTCCAGCTCTTTTGGAAGTTCCCGACTATCGATTCTGAAATAATGATCTTAAACTTCTGTCGGCACTTTACTGAGTGCATAATGCTCTTTGTAATACATACCGCTTGACCCGGTTTCCTTAATGTGACTTAATCGGATTGTTCCTTAATTAATGAGTTTCACCTACCTCTTGTCAACCTTTCACATTTATATAATTCAAAACAAATCACACACCCCCAAGTGGACCTTTTCATATAGATCTCTAATTCCCTTGTCTGAAATCACAGTTAACCTAACATTGATTTTCTTCATTTGTGGGTTATGTGCCCATCACGCATTAGGCACAATGGCGTCTTTCTGAGGGTCAACATGATTTTCCCAACTTCCGCCTATACTTCCCTCCTACTAGTAGCAAGATCCTTTTTAAACAGACCCTTACTCTCCTACTCAACCGTAGTCCGTTCTTAACCAACCAGAAAGCAACTTCTAACCCGATTCTCTCCTTATCCTTAGGTCATCCCAGAAGGTTACTGTTGCCTACTTGGGGATTCCTCCAAGTCATTGGTAAAGTTATCTCTTAAATTCGCAGTCACTAATATCTCTTCTCAACGGTACCTGCTCGTCAATGCCAATCAACACTTGGACGTCCTCAGTTGATGTCAGTCACTCTATAATTGACTTATTTCCATATTCCGGACCTGCTCTTCTCATACCTATACTGGCATTAAATTCTTGGTGAGCATCATCTACTCGATTTATCCTTTCATGCTTCACTAATTCGTTTTCTATTCCACACTTATGTTTACTTAGGCTAACTCTACTTCTCGAGCTCAACTGGGTCATTCATCTTGACCTAAATAATCATTCCAAGTCTCCAACAATAGCTGGTAAGTGTCGTTGTAGTGCTGATGATTTTAGTTATCATCCCCTTGCAGTTCCCCTTGCACGGACCGTCGGTTTTGATGACTTAGGTCCCGTGATAATTGGGGTTACCTTGGACTTTCGAGTCCGCCAAGGCCGTTCTTATATATACATTCCTTTGCTGGCGTTACCGGCAACCTTGCCTTCATGATACTCCGTTGTTTCCGCTACAGGGCTTCACTCTTTGATACCGACATTGCAATTTCTTTCAAATTCCTATATTTTTGAGGAGGTTAAAACCTCTCCACACTTGTAAGGTCTGCATTTGCATCTACACTCCATTGTAGGTATCCCTTCCATGCACCTTAGACCTTCATATCTTGGTCGACATTTTATCTCTTTTGGCCTTACAAGCTTGTCCTGTGAACTCTTCTACTAGGTGACTCGTCTTATACATTTTTCTTCTCGGCATCGGTCTCTAACTGTCTGTTGATCATTACTACCCTTTCTGTGTTGGAACTTCAGTTGCTTTGTACTCTTGCCTAGATTTCCTAAGGACATCCTCATCTCAAAACTTTATTTAAAATTTATCCTAACCCGCAATTTTGATACATGACTTTCCTTCTCACAGGATAAGTTATACACTTGGCTTACTCTAAATCCATCATAGTGTCATCAGTCCGTTGGTATGATTGTTATTAAACATCCAATGGTACCATTTGTATACAACACATTAGGTGCACATGATTTTCCCACCAATCAAATTTCTCGCATCGCATTTATTATGTCTACCTTATACTCATGTCGCTTTACTCTCTTTGATATCTACACCCCGTAAGATAGTTAAATCCCTTTGAGTTTTCTCGTACCCACTTTACAACCGCGTTGGTTGGTCTTATTACTTCCATCAACTCTTAGGTCATCAGTCCAGCTGAATTTTCCATGGAGTACCTCCATTTCTCCTTAAATAACAGTCTTTAGTCCTTTCGGTAACCATCTTATTGGTGTGATACCGGATCCATATAACAACCTTTAGTCTTTCACTTTTACTCCTTCTCATGTCTGTTTTAGTCGACCTGTAGATTCTATCTGCAATCACCTCACAACTCGACCACACATTTCACCAAGGCTTTACATCATACTCCTTATGTTTGTGCCGCCTCGGAATTTCCAATTATTCTGTGTCACATCTTAAATCACAAGGGTTTTCCCTGTCAATCTAGACAGTCTGACCCTACTTTTTCTCGAAGGAGCACCATCAGTCTTACTTGTGTGGAATGCTAAGACATAGGACATGTTTCCAATCATCTACTTCCTCTTAGTCTTCTAGTTCTTCTTACAGGGATCCCTTCATTCTAACTCTGATATGTATCTTTCGTAGTCAGTAGTAAGTAACTACTCCCAACAATTCTCTTTTTCACCATTACTATCATCAAGGGTCATTACCGACCGTCAAGAGCTGCTCTTAAATTTCTTTATTAGGGTTATCAGAATGGACTCATCTAACGTTACCATCCAGGCTACTAGTACTTGTATTGATTTAACTTCACCATTTTCGTCGTAGATCTCCAAAAGAATTCACTAGATGTCGATAAAATTCTTTTATAACCTTGTGGTTATTCTTCTTATCGGTTACTAACCATCACTAGTTAACCCGCACATGTAACTTTTAAGTTGCCTAAGTAGGATGTAGTTGACTTTCTACAACATCATGGACTTACTTTTCTTCCATCTCTTTTGAGGCTTGATATACTTGGTGAAATATATCTCCTTCAGTCTCTTTGTTTATTCTTCTTTAGCTCCTCCTACAATTTACACTCCTATAAGAGCACTATACTCTTACGAGTCTAGTTGTATTTTCATCTTCCAACAACGGCTTATAAATTCTTCTACGGTAACTTGTAGGCATTTCTCCATGATTCTTGGTATCCGAGTTATTGTCCACTAGCGATTCGCTGTTATGACCCGCTAGTATTATTAGCTTAAATCTTTTACACCCTCCTCCCTTGGGTGCTGCTTGTACTTCCGCCTTTGTAGAAATCCGGTCTTTGTTGTATCCCGATCCTTGTTGTAATTCTTGTTTTCTAGGAGGTTACACCCCTTCCATGTTGGTGAAATATGTCTTCCACTTTCTAGCAACCTGTAAGCTTCCCTTTTGTGGCTCCTTCATTCTTCGTATTTGGATGGACAATGTATCTCATCTTGACGCCTACGCTTATGATTATCTTGGTTTCCCATCTTGATTGTGGCGTCAAGTAGCTGGTTAGAAGTGATCATATTCCGCTCTGCTTCTATTTTCAAACTTTCACCTTTTGGTCCGTCAGTAAGCTTAGCTTTGATGTCTTTTGTCTGGGTTGCTACTATCTTCCACCTTGACCTTCATGCATTTTTGTTTTTCTAAAGGCATCCCTTTTGGTTGTAACGTTGTTTTACACCATCTTGAAAGAACCTATGGGTTGTCTCTTCCAATTGATATATTTGTCGGTCACCCCACGCGTTGCTAGAACTACTTTCATGTATATTCTTCATTGATACTGTTGAGTTGACTCGGGATTCCCTTCTTGTCATTCTAGTTGGTGTTGTCTTTTAGTCTTCACCTCTCCGTCTCGACGTTCCTCACCAAACTCGAAGGAGTTGTTCGCCATTAGTCTACCCTAATGCACAGAAGATGTGCATAATAATCCTCACGCTGTCACCCTTCAACATCTACTTAGATGTGTCCAAGGGTGAGAAAGCATTATGTTACCTTTGTTAAGGAAATAACATAACTACAGTTTCTAATAATCTCCGGCATATGCTTATCTACATCACCTATCATTATAATCAAGCTAATAAGTCCAACTAAAGTAAACCTAAAGTCCATACTAAGCATACTGAGATCCGCGGTAGTAGTGGTGGTCAGCCGTACTTTTCTATCCCCAACCAGACTATGCATGCATTTAAAACCAAAATTCTCCTTTTTAAAACTCAGACCCCTTTTCGGGTTCTGCTTAAAACTTATTCGGTCTTTCAGAAGATTTCAAGTGCCATTGTTGCCAACCTAGAGCTCTGATACCATGTTGTAACACCCCGAATTCTCAGAACTCGGAGTATTACTGGTTAGGACCTCACAATGGGTCCCGACCTCAGTTTGACAACAACAATACTAGGATCTTGCAACAAGACACAAATAAAGAAAACGAAATTCATAAAAACTATGTTTTTAGAGTAATGAATGCAACACTGTCTAGCAGCCTACGGTACTTAAACAAAAGAAAAGAACAACTGTCTTAACCAAAAGAAAGGAAAGACAAAACAACCCCAACCCCGCTCTAAGGAGTACGGAGACCCGGCTGACCACTACTTCCGGATCACTCAGCTGCTTATCTAACCTGCGGTGAATCTAAAACAACAACAAGAAGAACCATTAGCTAGTTATCTAAATACTAGCAGAATAATAGCAGCACAAACACACTCAGATAAACATAAACACTCAGCATGCTTTCAAACAAGTCCGTTTTATTATCTTGCTTTAATTTACTCATTCACTCTAGTGATACTTATTTTGTGACACGAGGGATTCCCAAACCTCGCCTCCGCCCCCGTGTAACCATCAGGAATGGATCCGATGCATCTCACCTTGTACCTGCATGGTCTGGGTATAGAGAACCTCCCAGTCTCCTGTCAGAGCTGAGCAGTGATGTCACGGCCCGTTATACATACACTTGGGCCTTAAACGTAATAATAACAGTCGTCCTAGCAAGTTATTATTATTAAATCACGCAATAGCACACACCACTACTATCAATCAACTAACACTCAAAAACTGGCTAAGTAAGTCGCAAGGACTTACCTGAGTCAAGATATACTCTAACACGTCTCAAAAATCCGTACTCGTGGTAACTCAGATGCCTGTCAAATAAGGCATGTGTATCAAAATCACATTCCGATGTCCAACCTCATGCTAAGGAATTACGGAACAAGTTCTTACGGTAGAAGACCATTTTACCCTCAGCTGAAGGCTTCTCAAATTTATTCTTAACTTTCTTATCACCCACTTATTTAATTGTGTAATTATTCGGTACTCATATATATAATTACATATTTAATTTCTCATCTTGTACGGAGTTGGGTACACTTACGTCCTGAGTATATATATATATATATATATATATATATATATTTATATACGTATCCGTATGTGTATACTCGGCATTCTTAACCCTTATATATAAGTTTACCAAACCGCTCTTACTAATCTTCCGTACTCGAAAATACATAAGTACTTATGTGTATCATATATATCTATATATTCCGAATTCGGGCATTCATACACGTCTTGCATCTCTACACACGTTTCTTACTATATACTAACGCCATACTCGTATATATATATATGTATGCACAAATACGTCCTTTAACCCATAATCTATACGTATTTACATATTCTTTTCATATATATATATTTCGTTCCTTATACACATATAATATATAATATGCTTTTTATATATATTTATACTCATACGTCGCAGGCAATGGGAGGAGTCCGCAGTGGCTTACCGGATCTGCAGTCCGGCGGTTCGCGGTGCTACGGCTCAATGGGGCGGACAACAGGACAATGGTGGCAGTTCGAAAACCTCACTGCTGTGCAGTACGGGTCCTCTTCGGCTGCAAGGGGATGGCTCGTACCTCGTCACGCGCCGGCACAGGGATGGTCCGGCGGAAGGCGGCGATGCACTGGCGGCGGTCTGGCTGGTGGCGCGGCTGCTAACAGCAAGGAGGCGAAGTTATTATCTCCGGAATCGAAACAGAATGAGAGAGAGAAGGCGGAAGGAAGGGGGGACAAAGGCTCACCTGGCTGCTGCAGTCGCCGACGGACGAAGGATCTAGGCGAGGGCGGCGCAGGCAAGGTGGCGGCGTTCCGGTTGAAGACGGAGAGGTGTGGCAGTTCAATTCCGGCGCCGAAGAGTTGTTGTGTCGACCAGCACCACTGCGGTCCTCACAGGCGCGCGTCTCGCACTGCGACCCTCACCGGCGTCTCGTACTGCTGCCGGGTGATGTGGTGTTGCTGTCGGGCTCGCGGTCGGTTGCTGGTTCGGAACTGCTGGAGTTGCTGCTGAGGTTTGGTGCGGCAGGCGTCTCACAGAGGAAAGGTAGGGTAGCGCTTAAGGTGTCGGTTAATTTAGGGTTAAGATAATTAGGTTAGAGTTAATTAGGTTTAATTAGATATTAGGAATGGGCTGGGCTGGCTGTCCACAATAGGATCGGGCCCACTTTCGCTTCATTAAAACGAGCTGAAACGAAACCCGTTACTCGTATAGATCGGTAGGCATTTGCGGAATTAACTACGGAATTAAATTCCGCATTAGGTAATTTCTTATTTTATTTAGCGATACGTAAATTATTATTTTGTTTTAAAGGTACGGAAGTTATTTCCGGTTACAATGTTTCATCGTTTTATGTGACTTAAAGTCACATAAAATGATAACATTTAAACTCGTCTTATTTTATTTATTTATTTATGTACTCATTTATTAAAGATTGACGTTTCGGAAATCGTTTAAATTCCGGTTTAACGGAGTTTTTAAAAAAAAAAATTCCGGTTATTACAGAGATGGACATGGAAAAGTACCATCAACAAAGCCATACATATTATGGACACGGAGAAGAGCGGGAATTTGAGCTCTCTAGTGAGGAAAATTTTCTTGGTTGAGTTTAACAGTGAGAAGATTTGTAATGGAAGAAAAGGAAAGGGAGGGTGTGTTATTTTGTGAAGAAGATGAAGATTCATCATCTATTTAAGAGAAGATAGATGGCATGATGAAAGATAATGGTTTAGCTAGATGTTTGTCCTTTTTGCTCTAATACCATTCTGGATAATAGTTTGTTGTAAAACTAGATTCTCACTTGCGTATTATATAGATGATTGCACTCAATCAAATAGTGATAGGTGTATAACAGATTCATGGGCTACTGTGAATTGGGCTCAATCACTGGGCCTACTAGTAAGATGTATAAGTATATATGATTCATTGAATACAAACTCTTATTTTTATTTAAGATGAATATACATATCTCCAAGATATGTATA
The DNA here is from genome assembly GCA_033239045.1 of Fagopyrum esculentum. Lineage (NCBI taxonomy): Eukaryota > Viridiplantae > Streptophyta > Magnoliopsida > Caryophyllales > Polygonaceae > Fagopyrum > Fagopyrum esculentum. Next base: position 102,184,404 of record BSUD01000005.1, read on the forward strand.
TCCTAGATAACTATGCATTTAAATAGTATGTTTAATTTATATTAAAATAGTCACTTCGTCCTCTAAATTAATTATAACTTAGATAGGAAACTTAGATAGGAGGTCTTCAACGATCTTTGAGTCAAGTTGGAAAGCCTTGGAAAGAATATCAACTGAAATGGGAGGATCGGTACCAAAAATGACATTGGCAATCTTGGAGTTTCCGGGGTTTTCGCTACTAAAAGCAGCGTAAGAGACAGCTTTTGTAGTACCAACGTTGTATGAGAAATGGACGAGTCCTTGGGGATAGACGAACACGTCTCCGGGGGTAAGTACCTTGGAGTAGAGCTTGTTAGCCCCACTTACAAATCCAGTGTATAGGCTACCCTCGATAACTGTTATCACTTCTGTGGCACGTGGGTGCGCATGTGGTGTCGCCATCCCTCCTGATGCCGCATAATCTACCCTTGAGAAGGAAACTCCAAGGGTGTTCAACCCAGGTAGGGTGGATGGGGTCAACAACTTGGCGCCCACACCTTGGCTGTTGTTTGTGTTCATTGGTATGTTTAGTCCTCTGTAAGTGAATTCTTCCGACGTCACTTCATTTGGGTTCTTGCATACAAATCCATTGACACGAACTTTTCAAGATCATATGAAATAAAAGACATTAGATAAATTAAATGAGGTAATTTTACGAGAATCTATAGTCAAATCGATACATAAAATTTTCATATTCAAGTAATGTCATTTTCATTTTTTTCCCCAATTATAACGATTCTTATTAGTTCAATGGATCAATATTTTTAACTTTTTAGATCTTCAAATCAAGTACAACTATTATATAGTATGTAATTACCTTTATTATTGGGATCTGTATTTGCCACACAAAAATCTTGGAGCGGATTGGGATCATTGGCATATGCGACCAAAAACATTGTGAACACAAATATAAACCATGCTAAAACCCCACCTCTCATATTCAAAACTAAGGTACTCTGAGTTGTGTATGTATCTCATTTCGTCGTCCCCAACACCTATTTATATCTATATTTATGTGTCTATTTTGGTGTTTTTGTTTTTCTCTCTTAATTGTCACTGTCATACCAACTTTGCATTTAAATAAATCTTATGAAATTAAAGTATTAATGATTTGAGAGAATTGATGCAAAATGACCTTTTTATATGAGGTAGAAACTAAGCCCTTGTCTGTTAAGTGAGTTTTTCATTAATCATTTTTTTGACTCATTAGCCTACTGGAATAGAGAGAAATACTTACCAAACACAATCTCAATATAATATCTTCAATATAATCTAAACTAAGGTTATTGTTATTCGTACCAATGAAATGTGCTATTCATATCTCTTGTCCGGCTACGCACTACGTAGCCTTAGTCGTAGTCATTTTTCCTTAGATTTTCGAACGAAATGTTTTGATATGGACTACTACGCATCCGACATGCATAGTCGTAGTCATGCTACGCATCCGCTATGCGTAGTCATAGCCATGTTACACATCCTCCATGCTTAGTCGTAGCCATGATACGCATCCGCCATGCGTAATCGTAGCCATTTTCCTTTATTTTTCGAATGAAATGAATTTATTGCTACGACTCCGCAATGCGTAGTCGAGTGTGTGGTACAAATAGTATATTTCATGTGGTACGAATAGCAATCTCGATAAACTTACCCTAATAGTCCCTTACCAAACACACAATAAGAATTGAAGAAGAAGATCCCTTACCAAACACAAAATAAGAATTGAGAAGATCGATAGTTTCTCTAGAGGCATCTTCTTAACTCCCCTCCTTGCACGAAACCGGATAATTCGTCGTTGGAGGTTTAAACTTCCTCGTCGCTTTGGGTATCCTGACGGTGAATCTAATTTCGCGGTGGTCATATCACTTCTCTAAGTAGGGAGCTTGAACTCTTCAACGGCGAATTAAAGAACCAGAATAAAAGAGTTTGTGAGAAACCTTAAATTCTTTGCCGAAAACCTTCAACTCTTGGCCATGACATTTTTCTGGAAATCTTGAACTCTTTGATGTTCATGACGCTTTTCTAGACAAAAATTTCACTCTTTGTTCTCTTCTCAATTTGCTTACCTTCTCCGTTGATTCTAAAGAATTTGTTAGAAATATAATTTGATGTTGAGAAATAGATTTGTGAGAAATAGCTTTGGATCGAAGGATGTCGGAGTACAACGTACTACTTCATTCATGATTGCGGCGGTTGATTTGATGATCGCGTTGACAATTTCAATGTACTTCGATGGAGGCGGGTATGACTATAGATTTAGGTTTGAATACAACTATTTTGTTATCCGATTAAAAAGGGTATCCGGTTGTATACGGCCAAGGGACCTATTTTTAAACCCTAATAAAAAGGAATATTTTAAATTGGATATCCGATTTTGGGGATAATGGTGATGAAGAGGCCTGCTCTAAAACGTAATTAACTTGGGTTTTTAAAATGATTATTTGTTTGGGTATAAAATTTGGGATATATGTTGCAAGTATTAAATTTTAGGTATTGAACTTTGTGAATAATAAATATCCGGTATTACGTTTCAATATTAAAATTTCTATTTATATTAAAACACTATTATATTTAAAAAATAGTTATCATTAAAATTTAATTATTAAAATTTAAATTTAAAACTATTTTATTAAATGGATTAGTAAAAGGACTACATTATTTTTCTATAGACAAAAAATTCATACTTTTCCATTCAATCCCTAAGATTTGTGGTGTGAATGGATTATTTATGGAAGTCTAGTTCGCAAATATTGAATTGTTTTGGTTGGCATGGGCTATTTTGACTAGATAATATTATTAAAAAGGTAAATAGCATCATAAAAAGCATAGGTAAGATTGGTGAAATTTTCCTACGCAATAGTTAATTATGTATTAATTATGATCATTGATCTGACCCATGAAGGAGCTTTTAGTATTGTCACAAAATATTACAAAAAAGCATGATATTGGGCGAACTGTATAGTCAAAGCAATCGGTAAGGTGATAACTCACAAAATTGAGCTTTTAGTATTTTCACGTGTACATGCATGAATTTGGGTAGACTTATGCCTAAAGAGAAAGTGAGTATAATCAATTCCGCACAAGGATCCAAAAAAAAGAAATTGAGTTTAATCCATTCCGCAGTTGGACTCCAAACGAAAACTAAATTTTTTTTTTTAAATGACTTAGTTGATTCCGCACCCGAAATACGGAATTGGGACATTTTATAACTAAAATATAAGTTCATCTAAAAATTACCCATTTTTCCTAAAAGTTTTTCATATTTATTCATTATTTTATACAAATGAATATTTTTTTTAAGTATTTTAAAATAATCGACTTTTGATAATTTTCATATTTTAGTTTAATCCCTAATCAAATAAGAATTTTTTTATGAAATACTTTAGATAATTATTATAAAAAATATAAGATAACTTTCAGAAAAAAAAAAATTTTAAAAAAATTGAATTAAAATTATTTTAATTTAATTTAGGTTTTTAAAAAATTTAATAATTAATAATTTTATTTTTAAAATAGAATACATATCACACATAATCCTATTATTTTATTGCACCTAAGAAATCGGTTTTCAATTCATTTCGGGGCCAAGTTTTGCCTAAAAACAAGTCGTTTTATTTTGAAAGAATTTGGCCAAATAGTCTCTTTTTTATTTCCTTTTGTTTTGTATACCCTCTATATTTTATCACTTTCATTAATGGTAGGTAAAAGTAAATAACCTCCTCTATTAGAAAAATGAAACAACAGAAGGAAATTTGGCCAAATATGCAATTTCTATTATATATGTTTTTATTTTTTTAACTTTATTGAAAGAATTTTTTTATGGTTTCTGATATGATTTTCTGGTATGGTTTTTGGTTTTAGTTTTCGGTATGAGTTTCTAGTATAGTTTCTGGTTGAGTTTCTTGTATGGTTTTTGGTTGAGTTTTTGGTATGATTTTCTCGTATGAATTTCTAGTGTGATTTCTGGTTGAGTTTCTAGTATGATTTCTGGTGGAGTTTTTGGTCTAGTTTCGGGTTAAGTTTCCAGTATGATTTTTTGGTAGGGTTTCTGGTTGAATTTCTTGTATGAGATTCTGGTTGAGTTTTTGGTATGAAATTCTAGTATAAAAATCTAGTTGAGTTTCTGGTATGGTTTCTGCTTCAGTTTCTGGTATCAGTTTTTGGTATAAATTTCTGGTATGGTTTCTGGTTGAGATTCTGGTATCAATTTTTGGTATAAATTTCTGGTATGGTTTCTAGTTGAGTTTTGACTACAGATTTTGAGTTTAAGAATTGTGGTTGTAGAGACGTTTGTACGAGCTGATGGGGCATTTATCCCTCTCTCTGAAGATTTTGACATTGGAAATGTTACAATAACAATGAGAGGTGTGGGGAAGATAGGTGATGGCAAAACTATAGACGTGTAGTCTCCAATAGTTTGTAAACAAATTAATTCAAGAACAAATGGGAGCACACGTTACAATAGAGCACCAATCTTAAGCGTAACAATCACACTCCTATTCTCTCACATCAATCAAATAGATTTTCTCATTTTCCATCAAACAGTAGAATATAGGATGAACTCCGCGAAATCTCTCATCGTAATACTAGCATTTGAGCAAACTCGTAACCCTAACTTCTCCGCCGCGATACGGTTACCGTAAGATCAGTCGGAATTTGACGACGCCGACGGTGGATGGTAGTGGAGCCGACTGGTTTGAGGACAGTGAGAGTAGAATCTCGTCGTAGCTCGTACTCTAGCATCTAACAGCTCCGTATATTTCCCCATTCCCTTCTCTCGATTCGGTTTCTAACCCTATAATTTCAGAGTCTTTGTAAAAATTGGATTAGATCCGATTGAGAGAGAGAGATGGGAAAATATGAAATCGGATCTAATCCGACCCCCCCCCC
>BSUD01000005.1:102189485-102250590 GCA_033239045.1 Fagopyrum esculentum
CCCCCCCCCCCCCCCCCCATTTCATGGCCTCTCACTCTTCTCAATTTAGCTGCATGTGGTTAAACAATTGATGCTCGAGCATGACCATGTGGTATAACCCGACCTCGACAATTTGGGCAAAGATTTGGTATCAGCCGGACCCTAGCATTGCCCGAGCTAGATTTTGTAAGAGTATATTGATCGGACGTATTTCTATGGTTGTCTATACCGAATCAAAAGTAAATCATGACTTAGTACTAAAACAAGTATAGCAGTTAAGTAAGGGTCGAACCCAAGAGAGTTAAGGTGTTTTATTAGATGCAATTATTAATTATAGAACAAGTAACAGGGGGGGGTTCTTGGTTATATTGATGCACAAAAACTTATGAAATGAATGACGCAACAAGTGAGACAATAATGGGTGAATCTACACTAGGTTGATTCTAAGCATGCAATTGCTACTTTGGTGAGTTCCTTTTACAAGTCTTCAAGTAATCTCCCGTCTTGATCATATATATGTGTTGAGCAAACCGGTATCAACACAACTTAACAGGTTAATGTTTCGTAAACCTACAAGAACAAAATAACAAGTTAGCTTTCAAACAAAGACTAAGGGATATAAAGAAAAGATTAAAACCGTTAAGCTTATCTTTATATTTGTGTTCCTTTTCTTTAAGTAATTACAACCCGTTATTACTTAAAGTGTTCTACTAGATTAAAGACCCGAACCCGGAACCTATTAATCCTAGTTATTTGCATGCACTTTAGAACCTAAGGTGATCAATCTCAAGTAATAGTAAAACATGCAAATAGACAATGGAGATAAAGGAAACACAAAACATTACTGAATGAAAACTTATATTAAAGAAAACTTACAACCAAAGTAACAACGCAACTTCAAAACAACCCAATGTAGCAAGGGAGTTAGCAACTCATTACAATGAAAGACTTAATTCTAAAATGGATTTTTATGTGGAAAGCATGGATGATTCTAACAATCAGCCAAGGAATATTTATACTACAAAAGACACTAATTAGGACTAAATGGCCAGCCTTAAACAGCCACCTTTAATGCCATAAAGGTGGTGTAAACAGCAGGAGTAAAACTTCTGGCGTTGAACCGCAGGGGCGGCCTTCAGGAATCGCAGGGGTAGTTTAGGCAAAAACGCTTGATCTTCTTCATGGCCGCCGGGGCGGCTTGACAATCCCGTAGGGGCAGATCTTCAATGCTCTTCAAACGTCTGACTTTTCAACTTCCTGCCGTTTCTAAAGCCAAGCCGCCGGGGCGTCCCTATGTCAACGCAGGGGCGGTGACACAACCTCTTCATCTTCCAGCTCCCAGGTTGAGGCGCAGGCAAAGGTGTAGTGGAATGCGCAGGGGTGATGGTCTTCATTTCTTCAATGCAAGTCACCACAAGGGCGCCTAGGGGGGGCGCAGGGGCGGTGACACACTTCATGGCTGGCGCTGGCGAAGGCGCAGGGAGTGCTCCGGAGTAAAGCGTCACCCACAGGGGCGGTGACAAGGCTCCGCTGGGGCGGTGGGGCCCAGAAGCTTTGCTTCGTGAACGATCTTCACTCCTAAGTGCTTATAACTCCTTTCTTAGCTTCTTTTAGTCTTCTTCTTCTAGACCAAGGAGTTAGTAGCATAAACCGACACAAATGCAATAAAAAGACTCTAAAAACTATCCTAAATGATAGTGATTCCATCACCTATCAAACTCCCCCATACTTAGACCTTTTACTCGTCCCGAGTAAAACAAATGACAGCAACTAAACTCAAAGGCCTCAGGAAGCATGGGCAAGCAGAAAAGACAATGAAAACAAGAGAAAAGCCAAGAAAGAAAGAAGGAGAAGAAAGGAAATGTGAGAAAAAGAGAGAAATACTACCATCCTTATTGCTCCAAGAGTGACCTACCCGGACAACCTCCTTATGACTCCCTTTCTTATGTCACCAAACGCCGGAAGGGAAACCTACACTCGGTGTTGCTCATTTTGCCAAGGCGCCCTTTCGGGTTTTCACCTTGCCACTCTTCTTTTTTTCTTTGATGTTCTCACTTAGCTCACATCCCTCAAGTCCAATTTTGCACCAACCTAAGGTTGATCAGACTACCTTCTTTTTTCCTAAACCGCCCTTTCGGGTTTTCGGTTTATCCAAGGATTTTTCATGCCTTTTTTTTCTTTGGCTTTTTTCTTCTTCTTTTTTTTTATGAATTTCAAACTGAATTCAAAATAACTCGAAACAAAACAACTCAAAAAACAAATAGCAATGACACTGTACATGCAATGATATGTCCCTCCCCCATACTTGAAGTACACTTTGCCCTTAAAGTGGAAATGAAGCAAAGATAAATGTGGGGAAAGGGAAAAGAACTATACCCCTCAGTGGGATGGTCCGGTTGGACCACCTGGACCCTCCTCCGGTGGGTATGGAAAGTGGCAGAAGAAATGCTCCTGCCGGCGGTAGATGTCATCTATGCGATCCTGCTAAGCCGTCATCCGACGGCCAAAAGAGGTCTCAAAGCTGGCTTGTCAAGCCAGCTGTTGAGCCTCCAGTTGCTGCTGCTGGGCCGCCTGCCAAGCCTCCTGCCTCTAGTCGAAATGGGAGGTCATGGAGGCAGCAAAACTCGTCTGCCAGCTCTCCTGCTGCTCCAACATAGTCCTCTGTTACTCGGACTGCCATGTCTGGTGCTGGGTGGTTGTTACGCTCAGGATGTGATACGCAATGGGTTTTAAATTTATATTCTCGTTATATTTATCCTAACTCCTAGCGAACCCGCAGTGTACGGGACGTTTGTAGTAGGGATAGTATTCCGAGGTCGAACAAAAAGACTAAGGTGAGATTGATCTAATTTATGATTAAGTCTAGTGAAGATCTAGGTTAAGAAAAGAGAAAGAAATAAAGAAATGAAAATCTCAATTGTTTTTGGTTGGTTTTTCGGTGATCAATCAAAGATCACAAATCATGCGAAATGTAATAATCAACTAAGCTAACAAATCAACGCAACAAACAAACTAAATACGAGATATAGATCAAAGATAGAGAAGCGGATTCTAGGGGTTGGAAGTTCCGGTTATGGCATAGGTCTCAAGCTATCTATTCTTTCCTTGGACTAACTATGATATGTTGGGATTAAGTGTTTCCAGATCGGGATCAATCACCGGGTAGGTCTCATGGTCCACTAGGTCATCCCTAAAGTCTTATCACCGGGTAAGTCTCTAAGAACCTAAGGGAAGGAATTCTACACAAACCGGATTGTTACCTAGAAATCTAACCTATCCTTACCGGGTAAGTCTCGGAAGGGTTAGTCCTAAACAACCATCCTAGCACACTTAATCCAATGGCGGCTTATGAGGGTCACCACTACCTAGGGTTTGTCATCTTTGAGATCTAAGAGCATGGATTACCGGATAAGTCTCTCCTAACACTTAGTTGCTAACACTAGGTCACCCTAGGATAGATTTAACTCAACAAACACTTAGGATTTCAACATTCTAACAATCTAAGACTAGATCCATCGAACCAAGTAAGATCAATGTTTGTTCTACCTTCCCACGGCCGTGGTTTGGCAAGAACTGGCCGTGATTTCTAACAGAAGTTACGTTCATGCACACAAGTCATCCAAGGGTAAATCTAAGTCCATCCTATCATAGCCCTAGCCATAACCATCCTTTCCTTACCCTAGAACCACACCTATTTAGCCTAAAACATTCATAATAGAAATCGAAACAATCAAACATAAAATCATGACATCCATTTGCAAGAAAATGAAGAGAAAGAGATAAGCAAGTGAACTAAAACAAAACCAAGATAAAAATGGAATTAGAATGACTCACAACCCTTCTTAAAGAAGGTTCAATTGGTTCATACAAGTCTAGAAATCGAATCCGAAACTCCTCTCTACAAAGCTATCAAAATCTATCAATGGTGTGCTCTTCTTCTTCTCTCACCAAGCTCCTCTCCAATGGTAGCCTTCTTCTACCTCCTTCTTCCAAGAATCTTCTTGTTGAGAGAATATTTGTGATTGGATTATAGTGGATAATGGAGAGTTGCTCCAAGATGCCTCTCACAGCCAATGCAGGACCACTTTTATACTACAACTTTGCAAGAGCTGGCCAAGAGATCGTGGCACAGCTGTCACGAAAACCTGGCAAAATCCACGGTTAAAACCACGGCCATGATCTGTCAGTGAACCGTGATTTTGTGCTTCAGCTTTGCCTTTGATCATTAAGCTTCGATTTGGTGCATGGCTTGTGTTGGTGAGCTTCCATGACTCTTCCCTAGCCTTTAGCTTGCATCCTAATGAGTCCGAGGGTGTGTCATCTTGATGAACGATCCTCAAACGTATCGTTTTAGCTCCTAAATCTCCCAAAATACCTACAAAGCAATGCACAAGTCCGTGTAGACGTCTATCTTGACAAAGTACGTGATTTGAGTGCAAACGTCGTGAACTAGTGCTAAACCATGCATGAATGAGTGAGAAATCTATCTAAATGTTTACCTAAACCTAAGTCATAAATCGTGTTATCAAAAATACCCCATACTTAAGGTTTGCTCATCCCGAGCAAATTCTCAACTATAGACTACAAGATAACATGATTTATGTATGCAGGAAAATGGCAAAATCTTTTTGGGTTTGTGCTTCTACTATTGGATCACCTTCAAGGTCATGTTTCATGGCAAGGGATAAGCAATCATGCATCAAACAAGTGAAGGCATGGAAAGACAATTGCACTTAACTCAAAAGCATGCATGAAATGTAAAAATGAAGAAACCAAGAAGATCAAGAGCATATCCAATCTAGATTACTAAGTCTTACAAACATGCAAATAGGTCATAAGGTCTTATGAACTAAAAGGCCAAGAAATGTAGTGACTAGGTGGGGATTTTCTAGGTTATGTGATGCTAATCCGGGAATGGAATTAACTCCACAATCTTGTCCTCGATCAACTTCCCTCAAGTGTATATTTTTCTCTATCTTTCCTTTCTTTTCTTTTTCCTTGACTTATTTTTGAGACAATGGCATTGGTGTACAAAAGCCGAAACCTTGGTGATTAGCCATCCTCGGGCTTTTTCTATTTTTCGAGGTGCATCCACACCGGGCACACATACCAAAGCTCGTTAGGACTATTGGTTTATTTGACTTTGGCAAGGCACCAACACCCGATTATGTGAAGTGTACCGAGTTACTTATCATTTAAACCAACGTCCCCAAACCTATATCTTTGGCTACACTTTCACAACAAATTCAGCATTTTATTCATGACATTCTTTCATCAACATCTTCACCCCACATTTGCCTTTCACACACATCAACACACTAACATGCTCCTATTCCCGGATGGGTCAAAAGAGGTCAAATTTATCTCAATTGAGGTGCTCAAACAATCATGATCAAGATGAGAAGTAGCGAAAGATGATTTGCCTCATTCATTCCTAGATGGTATGCAAGAACTATCATGTAATTTCGACCTTCAATACTCAATCCATTCTAGGCAAATATCATGATCACAAATCATTCATAGAATTCAAGAGAAGTACTTTAAGTCCACATATGCATTCATCAATTTAACACATGAGGCCATCCATAGCCAATCCACAAGACAAAGTTCATCATTAGGGTCATATCCAAGCCTAGAAAGCACAAAATTTTTTAAATTTTCTGAATTTTTAGGGGATTTTCGAAATGAATATATACAATGCAAGACATGTGAAAATGTTAAACTACCCTAGATGCTCATCATGCAAAGGATCATGCAAACCCCACCCCATACTTAGAAACACATTGTCCCCAATGTGTAAATGAAGTAAAGAAGAGTGAAAGAAGGTTCTCACAATGTAAAAATGGATTGCTATGGTATTTGGGATTCTCAAGTGGAATTGATGTTGGATGATCCGATCAACCATGGTAGAGAGCTCTAAGTGTTCATCAAGGCGTCGGGACCCGCGCAAGGCACCGCTAGCCGTCCAAGTTCCGCGTCCGCTCCACCCATAATTGATGAGGGGTTCATCATCATTATTCCTATGTCAAGCAAGGCTTCCAATGCCACTAATGTTCTAGCACACTCACTAAGCACACGAAACACACACAAAGATAGAAAAATCTAAAACAAAAGCAAAACAAGAAAGGGAAAAACGTTACCAATGGGTTGCCTCCCACCAAGCGCTTCTTTAAGGTCATTAGCTTGACCAAACTCGGGAGCGTCTACTCAAGGTAAAGTGGGGCAATCATATCCACCGGAGTACTTGGGATATACCTCTTCAACCGGTGCCCATTCACCTTAAAGTTTTCACAATGCTCCCCTCCTATCTCAATAGCTCCATGGGGAAAGATCTTCTTCACCACATATGGCCCGGTCCATCTTGATTTGAGCTTTCCGGGAAAGAGCCGCAGCCTTGAGTTGAAGAGAAGGACAAGGTCTCCTTCACTCAACTCCTTGGGGATGATCCTCTTGTCATGCCACCTCTTGGTCCTCTCCTTGTAGATCCGGGCATTCTCATATGCATCCAACCGGATCTCTTCAAGGGCGTTCATATCAAGCAACCTCTTCTCTCCGGCCTCTTTGAGATCAAAATTTAGCCACTTGATGGCCCAATGTGCTCTATGCTCTATCTCCACCGGAAGGTGGCAAGACTTGCCATAGACCAACTTGTAAGGAGTGGTGCCAATCGGTGTCTTGAAGGCGGTTCTATATGCCCACAAGGCATCATTGAGCTTCATAGCCCAATCCTTTCTAGTTCGAGATACCGTCTTCTCAAGAATGGCCTTTATCTCCCGGTTGGAGATCTTCACTTGGCCACTAGTTTGGGGATGGTAAGGTGTTGCCACCTTATGAGTTACCCCATACTTAGCCAAAAGTTCCCCAAAGTTCCTATTGGTGAAGTGCTTCCCTCCATCACTTATGATCACCCTTGGTGTTCCAAACCTAGGAATGATCACTCGGTTGAAGAACCGCACCACAACCTTGGCGTCATTTGTAGGAGAAGCGATTGCCTCCACCCATCTCGAAACATAATCAACCGCCAGTAGGATGTAGAGGTTGCCACATGAAGAAGGGAATGGTCCCATGAAGTCCACACCCCATACATCAAATATTTCCACTTCTTGAATGTTGTTCAAGGGCATCTCATTCCTCCTTGAGATGTTGCCCGTCCTTTGGCAAGCATCACAAGCTACCACAAAGATTTGCACATCCTTGAACAAACTTGGCCAAAAGAAGCCCGATTGCAACACCTTCGCACACGTCTTGTGGGAGCTAGCATGCCCTCCACATGGCAAGGAATGACAATGGCGGATCACACTCTCCACCTCATCCTCCGGTATGCATCTTCTAAACATTCCATCCGGTCCTCTCTTGAACAAAAGTGGCTCGCTCCAATAGTAATGCCTCACATCTTTGAAGAACTTCTTCCTTTGGGCATATGTCAAACCGGGAGGCACTTCCTTACACACTAAGTAGTTCACAATGTCGGCAAACCATGGCTCGCTTCCTCTAGACACTTGGAATAAGCATTCCTCCACCATTTACAATTGCTCATCCCGGAACGAATCATCAATTGGGATGTCATCTCTTTCAAGCTCCAATGGTGGGAGTCTACTAAGGTGATCCGCCACGGAGTTCTCGGATCCTTTCTTGTCCCGGATTTCCAAATCAAACTCTTGGAGAAGAACGATCCACCGAATCAACCTAGGCTTGGCATCCTTCTTGGTAAGTAGATAACGAATCGCAGCATGATCCGTATAAACTATGACCTTCGCCCCAACAAGATATGAGCGGAACTTCTCAAATGCATACACAACCGCTAGCAACTCCTTCTCGGTGGTAGCATAATTGAGTTGGGCATCATCTAGCGTTTTGCTAGCATAATAAATAGCATGAGTGCGCCCATCTTTCCTTTGCCTCAAACAGCCCCAACGGCTACATTGCTTGCATCACACATGATCTCAAATGGTAAACTCCAATCCGGAGGTTGCATGATAGGTGCGGAGATCAAGGCGTTCTTCAACCTACAAAAAGCCTCAAGACAATCTTTGGAAAAGACAAAATCAACATCCTTCATTAGTAGGTTAGTGAGAGGCTTAGAAATTTTAGAGAAGTCTTGAATAAACCTCCGGTAAAAACCGGCATGCCCCAAGAAACTCCTTACCCCTTTCACCGAGGTAGGTGGTGGCAATTTCTCTATCGTTTCAATCTAGGCCCTATCAACCTCAATGCCACGGTTAGACACCAAGTGTCCTAACACAATACCTTCACTTACCATGAAGTGGCATTTTTCCCAATTTAGGACAAGATTTGTCTCCTCACATCTTTGCAATACTAATGACAAGTTAGCCAAGCAATTATCAAAGGAAGAACCATAAACAGAGAAATCATCCATGAACACTTCCATGATATTTTCAATGTATTCCGAAAAGATAGCCATCATACACCTTTGGAAGGTGGCGGGTGCATTACACAACCCAAATGGCATCCTCCTATATGCAAAAGTACCCCATGGACATGTAAATGTAGTTTTCTCTTGGTCATCGGGGTGGATAGGGATTTGGAAGAACCCACTATAGCCATCTAGATAGCAAAAATGAGAGTGTTGAACTAACCTTTCTAGCATTTGGTCAATGAAGGGGAGAGGGAAGTGATCTTTCCTAGAAGCCATGTTCAACTTCCTATAATCAATGCACATTCTCCACCCCGTAACCATCCTAGTTGGAATTAGTTCATTGTTCTCATTAGTCACTACGGTCATCCCACCCTTCTTAGGAACTACATGAACGGGACTAACCCACTTACTATCCGAGATAGGGTAGATTATCCCCGCATCTAGCAACTTAATGATTTCCTTTTTGACTACCTCTTTCATTATGGGATTTAATCTCCTTTGATGTTCAATAGAGGGTTTGTGGTTATCTTCCATCATTATCTTATGCATGCACAAAGAAGGCTTAATGCCAACCAAATCATCAATAGTATAGCCAATGGCTTTCCTATGCAATCTTAGCTCATGCAACAACTTAGCAAGTTCATCATCACTCAAGCATGCATTCACAATCACCGGATATGTAGAGTTATCACCAAGGAAAGCATACTTTAAATGAGAGGGGAGGGGTTTAAGTTCAAGTTTAGGAGGACCTTTATCGATTGGAGACGATCCAAACAACGTTGGATGAGATGAATCCAAAGCAAATGAAGGCTCTCCATGGCTCCTAGAAGCTTGATCATCATTAAGGGCTGATTCAGGGGAAACCACGGCCAACTCCACGGTTTGCTCCAAGTCCACGGTAGTGGAAGTTGCCTGGCTCATTTTCTGTGGCTTTACAGAGAGTTTGACGGCTGTGGAACACAAATCTCGACCGTGGAACTTCCAGTTGTTCAGCTCCTCTTCGTGGCCTTCATCTTGAGCCCTTGTCTCCTCTTCCAATGCTTCTAAGGCCTTGATCTCTTCATTGCAAGCCTCCTCAACACCTTCCTCCATCATACTTAAGGTAAGAACCTTCTCCAAGGGATCCTTGATCAAGATCGAGCTCACAACTTCTCTAGATTCTTCTTGCTCGACTATGTTGAAGACATCCTCATCAACGGTTGGCCCTTTCATCATTGTGGACAATTTGAACTTGATGTTCTCTTCTCCAATGTTGAAGGAGAGAGTCCCATTCTTGCAATCCACTAGGCATCCGGAAGTGGCTAGGAAAGGTCTTCCTAAGATGATGGGAACCGGATAATCCGCCGGAATATTCAAGACTACGAAATCGATTGGCACATAGAATCTTCCTAGCTGCACCGGAATGTCTTCTAAGATCCCAACCGGGTGAGTGATAGAACGGTCCGCCATATAGAGGGTCATCTTGACCGGTTTTGGCTCTCCTAGCCCAACCTTGTTGCAAAGTGCAAGCGGTATGATGCTTACACTCGCCCCAAGATCACAAAGGGCCTCGTACTTCACATCTCCCACTCCAATTGGGACGCAAAAAGAACCCGGATCTCTTAGCTTGGGAGGCATTTCCTCCTTCATTATTTGAATCAATTCCAAGGATCTCTTGGTCATTCTTATCTCCCCATACTCCTCCAACTTCCTTTTGTTGGAGAGTATCTCTTTCAAGAACTTGTCATATGCCGACATTCCTAAAATGGCATCCATGAACGGAATGTTAATATGCAATTCAGACATTAGTTCAAGGAACTTACCAAAGTGATTGTTCGCTCCAAACGGTGTGTGCAAGCTTTAAATTTATAACCCTAGACTTAAGCTTAAAACAAGGATGCGAACCCGCAGTGTACGGGTCAATCGTAGTAAAAGCAAGAAAATTCCAGGGGTCGATCACAGGGACTCGGTGAAACAAAGTCAATACGGTATGCTTATGTCAATACTAACCACAAGAGCAATTAACACAATCAAAGATGAATAAGAAGTCAATAAAGCAAACATGCAATTCTAGGGATTAAAGCATCTAGTTGTGGTTCCAACTCAAGATCTATAGATAAGCGGACAAAGCTGAGATTTTTGCGTGGGGAAGGTGTTACTAAAGTGGAGTAGATCACCGGGTAAGTCTCACTACACACTAATCCTAAACCGTAACTCCTATTACCGGGTAAGTCTCAAGGAATCAAGATAAAGAACTATAACCTCAAACTAACATGCCATCTAAGGGAATAGAATCAACCTTTACCGGGTAAGTCTCAGGCTAACTCACAAAGATGGGATGGAAGCACACTCAAACCCCAATAAAGGATAAACCTTTATTACCTACACTTATGATCGTTAATACACAAACTAAGGAATTACCGGGTAAGTCTCATCCTAAGCTTGCATTGAACCAGGAAGGTGTAATAAGAATAGGATTTAGCAAACTCTAACACTTAACTTTCTGTTTAGATTCGGATAAGTCACCTCGGTCAGAAGAATCCCACCCCGGCCGAGATGTTCATCAACAGAACGAGATGCTTAGGGTTAAGGTTAAAGACTCGAACTTTCAGGATCCTACTGGAATCTAAGATTATTCTATCATTGTTTTTCCCACAACCTTCTGCCAATCACCCTAGAATCACACAAGGAAATTAGCCACTCATCATCATTATGAAAGTATTAAATATATGGGAAGAAGGTGAATATTTGAACAAAGAAGAATTTAAGGAAAAGACTTCAATAACTAGATCAAATATCACAACAAAAGCGTTCCTTGGATAACAATCCAAAAAGGCTAGACAACCAATGAGGGAATTAAAGACAATCTTACAAAACCCTCCAATAAAGCTATAAAAGCTATGGACTTCAATCTTCCTTCAACCTTCAAAAAGGTTCTTCAAAACTCCCAACTGGAGTATGCTGCTGCTGCGTATGCGGGATCTTCTTGTAAGCCAGCCCTTGGAATTGTGGAAATCCAACCCTTTTTATAGGAAAATAACCCTCCAAAGATAATAAATCTTAGAAAGATATTTTCCCATAAATATAGGTAAAATATATGATTCTGCATATCTCCTTCCTTCCAGGAGCCAAGCCCAAAAATATAAGATCACTTTCCAATTTTAAAAGATCTCATCCAAGAATAAAATATTCTCGCCGCGTCCTAGGTGTTTGCCTCGGTCGAGTCGGCGTCTCTGGATCGCCTCGGTCGAGATGAATCTCTGGTCAACCGAGGTGAGTCACGACAGAATGTGAAATCTCTTGAATCTGCTCCAAAGTAAATCTTTAATCCATGGCTATGCTCCTTGGTTGTAGCTCCAAATGACTCATGACTCCTTTTGCTCCTTTTTGATGCAAAACGTACCAAATTACCTGCAATTACAACAAAACTAGGTGTAGACCTCGATTCTCGCAAAGGTAGATGAAATGGTAGTAAAATCACATAATGCACATAAAAACATGCAGATTATGAAAGATAAAACGTCCAAACAAACCCCAAAATATAGACTATAATTCATGCTATCAGTGATTGTCCAAACGAGCTCTTGCTCGTGATTGAGGGAATGGTAGTGGTGGCTTGTATGGAAGTGGTGCCACATAGGTTGGCTCTACATCCTTACTCTTGCCTCCATCTTCTTGCAAAGTCTCTTCCTCTATCACCACTTGTTTCCCTTTAGCATTGTCCTTGGGCAAAAGATCTTTCATGCTCAACCCACTCCTTGTAGTAACAGCCAACACTTGGCCTCTTGGGTTGTCTTCGGTTCTTCCGGGAAGCTTTCCCGGATCTCTATGGGCTTCGCCCGCCTTTTGGAACACTTGTGCTTCCAAAACATTTTGAGCCTTAGAAATTGAAGTCACGGTGCTCTCAAGACCACTCAACCTTACAAGCAATTGCTCAAACATCATCTCGGTCCTATCCCTTGGAGGTTGAGTAAATCCGGGTGGAGGTTCTTGTGAAGCTTTTGGTGGTGGAGTTGTGCTTGAGGAAGCGGGAGGGTTCAAGGCTCCATCCGGCTTAGAGTAAGAAAATACGGGATGGTTGTGGTTGGGCCGGTAATTGTTGAATTGCCGGTTGTTGTTGAAGTTCCTTGGGCCTTGATAATTGTTGTTGTAGTTGCCCCTTCCCATGTAATTCACTTCCTCCTCCTTGGAAGACAAGTTAGCTTGTGGAAGCACTTGAGGAGTTGCTTGATTCTTCAAGGTTGTAGCACACAACTCCCTTAAGGACTTCAATTCATTGTTGATGGCGTCAAGCTTGAAATTGTTCATGGTGACTTCACTCACCTCATATGCTCCCGCCTTTCTCCCTTCACTCTTCCTATGGGAGTATTTCTCAATCACTAGAGCTTGCTTCTCCACAAACTCCCATGCTTCATCTACATGCTTCTCCATAAATGTCCCACCGGAAAGGGATTGAAGCTTGAATTGGCTATCTTCATCAAGTCCTTTGAAGTAGATCTCCAATAGCTCAATTTTCGGTATGCCATGGTGTGGACAATCTAGGAGAAGATCTTTGAACCTCTCCTAAGACTTGAATAAACTCTCTCTATCCTTCATCACGAAGGCATTGATCTTCCCTCTTAACTCGGTAGTCTTGGAAGGTGGGAAGAACTTAGTCAAAAACTCGGTTGTCATCTCCTCCCAAGTACCAACTCGCCCTTGTGGAATAGATTGATACCAAGCCAAGGCTTTATCCTTAAGAGAAAAGGAAAAAGCCCTAAGCTTATGGTTGTTGCTCTCCAATCTTGGCGGTCTAAGAGTCTCCATCAAGATCTCATAATTCATCAAGTGTTGATGAGGAGACTCTCCTTCCATCCCTCCAAATTGATTATGCCGGATCATTTGTAGAACTTGAGGGTGGAGCTCGTAATCATGGGCTGCGGGATCTCCTAAGTTCACACCCGGTCGGTGTGCTCTTTGTGCCGGATCCATACGTTGCCCCAACGTTTATGGCTCTTCCATAGCAATGGGCACAACCCCAATATTCACCGCCGCCGGCTGCGGTTATGGTGGAGGTGGAGGAGGTTGTTGACGGTTAAGCTTTCTTTGCACAAGAGCTTACCTAATCTCCTCTATTTCCCTCCTAGTTGCCTCTTGCCTCTCATTGGCAAGTCTCCTTTCATTCTCCAAAGCTTCATCTCTTATCCTAATTTGCTCTAAAGCCTCATCCAATTTAGCTTGGAGATCTCTTCCGGCCATCTCTTTCCCCTTTTTGATGCTCTTGGATCTAGATCTAAGGGTTTTCTCCGGTTCGGGATCAAATGGAGCTAAATCCTTGCCACGAGATCTTCGCATACACCTAAAGAGTGAGATGTCCTGAAAAGCAAAGACACAAACCAAAGAGAGATCAAAAGCAACAAGAAAGATCTACACTACAATCAATCACAAAAGACTCAATCTAGACCTAGTCCCCGGCAACGGCGCCAAAAACTTGTTACGCTCAGGATGTGATACGCAATGGGTTTTAAATTTATATTCTCGTTATATTTATCCTAACTCCTAGCGAACCCGCAGTGTACGGGACGTTTGTAGTAAGGATAGTATTCCGAGGTCGAACACAAAGACTAAGGTGAGATTGATCCAATTTATGATTAAGTCTAGTGAAGATCTAGGTTAAGAAAAGAGAAAGAAATAAAGAAATGAAAATCTCAATTGTTTTTTGTTGGTTTTTCGGTGATCAATCAAAGATCACAAATCATGCGAAATGTAATAATCAACTAAGCTAACAAATCAACGCAACAAACAAACTAAATACGAGATATAGATCAAAGATAGAGAAGCGGATTCTAGGGGTTGGAAGTTCCGGTTATGGCATAGGTCTCAAGCTATCTATTCTTTCCTTGGACTAACTATGATATGTTGGGGTTAAGTGTTTCCAGATCGGGATCAATCACCGGGTAGGTCTCATGGTCCACTAGGCCATCCCTAAAGTCTTATCATCGGGTAAGTCTCTAAGAACCTAAGGGAAGGAATTCTACACAAACCGGATTGTTACCTAGAAATCTAACCTATCCTTACCGGGTAAGTCTCGGAAGGGTTAGTCCTAAACAACCATCCTAGCACACTTAATCCAATGGCGGCTTATGAGGGTCACCACTACCTAGGGTTTGTCATCTTTGAGATCTAAGAGCAAGGATTACCGGATAAGTCTCTCCTAACACTTAGTTGCTAACACTAGGTCACCCTAGGATAGATTTAACTCAACAAACACTTAGGATTTGAACATTCTAACAATCTAAGACTAGATCCATCGAACCAGGTAAGATCACGCTTTGTTCTACCTTCCCACGGCCGTGGTTTGGCAAGAACTGGCCGTGATTTCTAACAGAAGTTACGTTCATGCACACAAGTCATCCAAGGGTAAATCTAAGTCCATCCTATCATAGCCCTATCCATAACCATCCTTTCCTTACCCTAGAACCACACATATTTAGCCTAAAACATTCATAATAGAAATCGAAACAATCAAACATAAAATCATGACATCCATTTGCAAGAAAATGAAGAGAAAGAGATAAGCAAGTGAACTAAAATAAAACCAAGATGAAAATGGAATTAGAATGACTCACAACCCTTCTTAAAGAAGGTTCAATTGGTTCATACAAGTCTAGAAATCGAATCCGAAACTCCTCTCTACAAAGCTATCAAAATCATCAATGGTGTGCTTGTTCGCTCCAAACGGTGTGTGCAAGCTTTAAATTTATAACCCTAGACTTAAGCTTAAAACAAGGATGCGAACCCGCAGTGTACGGGTCAATCGTAGTAAAAGCAAGAAAATTCCAGGGGTCGATCACAGGGACTCGGTGAAACAGAGTCAACACGATATGCTAATGTCAATGCTAACCACAAGAGCAAATAACACAATCAAAGATGAATAAGATGTCAAATAAAGCAAACATGCAATTCTAGGGATTAAAGCATCTAGTTGTGGTTCCAACTCAAGATCTATAGATAAGCGGACAAGCTGAGATTTTTGCATGGGGAAGGTATTTCTAAAGTGGAGTAGATCACCGGGTAAGTCTCACTACACACTAATCCTAAACCGTAACTCCCATTACCGGGTAAGTCTCAAGGAATTAAGATAAAGAACTATTACCTCAAACTAACACACCATCTAAGGGAATAGAATCAACCTTTACCGGGTAAGTCTCAGGCTAACTCACAAAGATGGGATGGAAGCACACTCAAACCCCAATAAAGGATAAACCTTTATTACCTACACTTATGATCATTGGTACACAAACTAAGGAATTACCGGGTAAGTCTCATCCTAAGCTTGCATTGAACCAGGAAGGTGTAATAAGGATAGGATTTGGCAAACTCTAACACTTAACTCTCAGTTTAAGGTCGGATAAGTCACCTCGGTCAGAAGAATTCCACCCCGGCCGAGATGTTCATCAACCGAACGAGATGCTTAGGGTTAAGGTAAAGACTCGAACTTTCAGGGTCCTACTGTGATTAAGATCATTCTATCATTGTTTTTCCCACAACCTTCAGCCAATCACCCTAGAATCGCACAAGGAAATTAGCCACTCATCATCATTATGAAAGTATTAAATGTAAGGGAAGAAGGTGAATATTTGAACAAAGAAGAATTTAATGAGAAGACTTCAATAACTGAATCAAATATCACACAAAATCGTTCCTTGGATAATAATCCAACAAGACAAGACAACAAGGAAAGGAATTGAAGACAATCTTACAAAACCTTCCAAAAAGCTATAAAGCTATAGTCTTCAATCTTCCTTCAACCTTCAAAAAGGTTCTTCAACTATCTCCCAACTTGGAGTAGGATGCGGCTGCTGCGTCGTATGTGAGATTTAATCGATGTATGCCGCCCTCTCAAATTGTAGAAAATCAACCCTTTTTATAGGAAGAATAAACCTCCAAAGATAATAAATCTTAAGAAGATATTATCCCATAAATATAGGTGAAATATATGATTTTGCATATCTCCTTCCTTCCAGAAGCTCAGCCCAAAAATATAAGATCACTTTCCAATTTTAGAAGATCTCAACCAAGAATAAAATATTCTCGCCGCGTCCTAGGTATTCGCCTCGGTCGAGTCGGCGTCTCTGGATCGCCTCGGTCGAGATGAATCTCTGGTCAACCGAGGTGACTCATAACTGAGTGTAGAATCTCTCAAAACTGGTCCAAAGTAAATCTTTAATCCATGGCTATTCTTCCTGAATGTAGCTCCAAATGACTCTTGACTCCTTTTGCTCCTTTTTGATGCAAAACGTACCATATTACCTGCAATTACAACGAAACTAGGTGTAGACCTCGATTCTCGCAAAGGTAGATGAAATGGTAGTAAAATCACATAATGTACATACAAACATGCAGATTATGAAAGATAAAACGTCCAAACAAACCCCAAAATATAGACTATAATTCATGCTATCAAAATACCCCATACTTAGCCCTTGCTTGTCCCTAAGCAAGTTCCTCATATAGAAATCAAGATAGAATGGATTATAAGTCAAGAAAATCAATGAAAAACTCTTTCAAAAACATTTTATGGTGTGCAACTATCATAGATCACTCTAAGGGAATACTTCATGGAATTTAAAAAACTCAATATGCTCAAAACATTTTATAAATATAGAAAAGTTCATCTTTGCATAAAATCATAGAATGCATAATAAATCATAATTATCAAAATTAATCATGTATAATCCAGTTTAAACCGCTAAGTCAATCAACAAGCTCAAGGTCTCAAGGGCTTCCCAAAAGAAAGGTCAAGAAACGTGTAGGGTAGGGATGAATGTAAGGTAATGTGGTGCTAGAATCCGGGAAAAAGGATGAACTTCACTTTCACTTTGACTTGCAACATCTTCCACCAATAAGCTTTGCTTATTTCACACTTTTTCTTTTACTTTACTTTTTGGGATGCATGGACAGAGGTGCACAATAACCGAAGCCTAGGAAATCTGCAATCATCAATTTCTCGAGATGCATCAAACCCTTGATGCACATACCATGACCCGTTAGGAATATCGCTCAATCCGACTTTGGCAAGACACAAACACCCGGCTATGTGAATGGTGCCGAATTACTCATCTTCATGATTGACTTCCCCAAACCTATTATTGCTTTCTAATACTTTCACTTTCAGCCACTTCTCAACTTTTGACTTGCTTTCACCACTTCGCTTGCTTCCAAATTCCCGGATAGGTAAAGGGAGGCAAAATGTATATGAGGGGCTAAGCATGATCAAGAAGAAGAAGAAGAAGAATGAATTGCCTTGGTCTTTCCAAGAAGAACGTGAGAGAACTTACGCTGCGGTGTCAACCTTCAAATTCAACATAATTTGGATAAAAACAAAGCATTAAACATGCCAATAATTTCAAACAAAGCATTTAGCAACTTAAACATATTATAAAACCTTTCAAACACATAAAGAATTTAAAACCAGTCAGTAAACTAAATCTTCACTGAGATCATATCCAGATAAGTAACACAAAAATCGTTTTCGAAAACTCTCAGTTAACCCACCTCGGTCGAGGTGTTCTTGGTTCAACCGAGGTGAAACACCTCGTTTTGCCAGAACTGTCCCGGTCGAGGTCGAAAAAAAAAATTTTTTATAACCAATTTTTTTCAGTTTCGACGTTTTTCTCAATCAAATAACCTGTAAGTATGCATGAAATCTCAGATAAACATATAAATGCACAAGGAAGCATAAATATGAAAATATCCGGTCAATAAAAATACATCATAAGTCAAATAATACATCGAAGTCATCATAAGTCAAATAATACATCAAATACCCCATACTTGAGACACACTGTCCCAGTGGGTATAATAAAGGTCTGAATGAAAGAGGACTCACCGGATAAAGAGCCGAACTGCATAAAAATAAATAAATAAAACCCTGCAGCTCCTCAGTAGTCTCGATCCGGTGGAGGTGGTGGTGGTATGTAGGGATGCTGGGTAGGATCATAGGGATAGCCCATGACATGCTGGAACTGTAGCTGAGCCATCATGTACTGATGATGCTGCCGCTCCTGCATCTCCCGGATATCCAATGAAAGTGCAGCATAAGAGTCAATAACCTGATCCGTCAGGTCATCGATCCGTCGGTGTGCTGCTCTGTCCCTAAATCTCTGCCTCCTGCGCCTAGCGGGCCTGCCTGGAGAAGTCTCAGCTGGCGCCGGCTCAGTGTCCTCCTCGTCCTCATCTAAATCAATAATGGGAGGCGCGCTCGTCCCAGCAGTATCTGTCCCTGTGTCCATCGGGACGCCGCCTCCCCTCTCATCAACAGTCTCATCGTCGTCATCCTCATCCTCAGCCTCCTCAGCAGCTGCAGCAGCAGCTGCTCCCTCTCTATAGTCCTCCATCAGCGGGACCCATGCAGCCTGCCAGAAATGCGGGTCGGCGACAGAGAACTGTGCAGACCATCTGATGCCCTGAGGCGCTGTCCGCTCCCAAGGCATGGCAACGTAAGGTGTAGTCAGTCCACGGGGAACAAGAATCCGCCGCGTAATCATCTCCTGCAGACCCAGCGGCTTCGCAGCCGCTGCTAACGTGCAAACACTGAGGTCCATCCCGTGGTAGGAGGCGATGTGGGTGACTAGACCTCCACAGCAAATATCCCCCTTCGACTTGGCCTTGATCTTGTGCAGATCCTCTGCCAAGAGCAAGCCAAAGTCGGGGAAACCTCCTGTGACCATGCAGTAAAGCGAAAAGAGCTCCCCCTGTCTGATCTTCTGGGGCGTCTCAGTACGCGCCAGAAGCATCTCGCTAAAAACCCTGTGGGCTAGTCTGAAGGCCGGGTGAAAGATGACCTTCTCCCTGGAATCACTAGGGCGCCATCTGTCTGCATGAGTGGTAATGTGGGCTATTTGTCCCCAAAACTCCCTAGCTACGGATCGGGAGGGAAAGTCTACAGCGGTAGGGGTAGGAAAGCTAAAGATCTCTCTCCAAATCTCTAGTGGGACTAAGAAGTTCCGGCCCATCAGCCGGTACTTCACAGATCCCTCTGTGGGAAGGTAGGAGAAGGAACTGACGAACTCGAGGGTAGGCTCGAGGTAGGCTGGGGCTCGGATCTCAGAAAACTGATCTAGCCCAACGGTAGCAATCATCCTCCTAAGGTCAGCCTCTAACCCTAGGCAGTCAAAAGTGGATACCTCCAGAAATCGTGGTGCGATAACTGGACGGCCCGCTATCCTCTCGTAATCTACCCGGCATCTCTCGTGGATAACCGGGCGGTAGGGACGGGAAGAAGAAGGGGAAGGGGAGGGTGAAGATCTGTCTCTCAGGGCTAAACGGCGATCGGAACTCATCTTCACAAAATACTGTCAGACCACCTCGGTTGACTGACAAGTCTCAGAAATCACCTCGGTCGAGATGCAGGCCGACTGGACCGAGGCGTAACAGTTACGATTCCAATTCTCAGATTTTCAGTTCTTTTCCCCCTAAAATCACTACAATTGCTTCCTAAGGGGTACTTATGGATTTCCTCAGCAAAATCAAGGGCAACCAAAGCCCAATAAGCAGCAAACGAGGAGTTAGGGTTTTCGAACGGTGGTTACCTCGTTTCGGTCGAAAATACTCAGATTTCTTGCAGATCTGTAGTTGCAATCGACACCTCTACTCTTTAATCGTGTTTTGGAAGCAGAAATCTTCGAAAACGAGCGAGAAACGGAGGAGAACGAGGTACGCTGTCGCCGCGGTCGAAATAGGGTAAAAAGTGAAAACTGTAAATTTTTTTCTTTTTATACTGTTACTGGATCTGCTGTCACCTCGGTCGAGATGGTCTCGACTGGACCGAGGTGGTACGGACCGAGGCGGTTTTGCAGAAACCCTAGTCGCCTCGGTTGCTTCAAGAATCAACTCGGTCGAGGTGTTCTGACAGTGACCGAGGTGCTTCTTTCTTCTCAGAATCTCGAACTTCTCCCTTTCCTGGAGTGCTCCTTCCTGTTGTCTGTCCAGAAACCCAAAAACAAAGCAAAGCAAAGCAAAAACAAAAACTATCTAAACTAGACTAGAAAACGGGAAAAGAAAGCAATACCTTGGGTTGCCTCCCAAGAAGCGCTTGATTTAAGGTCGCTAGCTGGACCATGATGCGTCTCAAAGGAGGTAGATCGGCGCGACCTCCTCAACCGGCGTTTCCGGTTGGTACTTCTTAAGTCTATGACCGTTAACCTTGAAGCTTCCGCTAGTTTCGCCCCATATCTCAACTGCACCATGAGGGAAAACATGTTTCACAACGTAAGGTCCGGTCCATCTAGATTTCAACTTACCTGGAAAAAGACGGAGGCGGGAGTTGAAGAGTAGAACTAAATCTCCTTCGTTAAGCTCCTTTGGAACGATACGCTTGTCATGCCATCTCTTCGTCCTTTCCTTGTAGATTTTGGCATTCTCATAGGCGTTCAAACGCAGCTCCTCCAGCTCGTTAAGTTCCAATAGTCGCTTCTCGCCAGCATCTTTAATGTCAAAGTTCAACCATTTGATAGCCCAATACGCTTTGTGCTCCAACTCAACGGGCAAGTGGCAAGATTTCCCATACACCAAATTATAAGGGGTGGTGCCTATGTGGGTCTTGAATGCGGTCCTATACGCCCAAAGAGCATCGTCCAACTTCATGGACCAATCCTTCCTCGTTCTAGAGACGGTCTTCTCCAAAATTGCCTTGATTTCTCTATTCGAGATCTCGACCTGTCCACTAGTTTGAGGGTGATAAGCGGTTGACACCTTGTGGGTTACCCCATACTTCGATAGAAGTGTTTTAAACTTCCGGTTGATGAAATGCGTTCCTCCATCGCTGATGATGATGCGTGGAGTTCCAAATCGTGGAAAGATGGTTTTATTCAAGAATTTCACAACCACCTTGGCGTCGTTAGTGGGAGAGGCAATGGCTTCAACCCATCTAGAGACGTAATCAACGGCAAGGAGAATGTAGAGGTTTCCTCCGGAGGATGGAAAAGGTCCCATGAAGTCAATCCCCCATACATCAAAGATTTCCACCTCTTGGATGTTGTTAAGTGGCATTTCGTTCCTCCTTGACAAGTTCCCTGTTCTTTGGCATGCATCACAAGAAACAACAAAAGATTGCACATCCTTAAATAATGTAGGCCAAAAGAAACCGGAACGCAATACCTTAGCGCATGTTTTATCGGTGCTAGCATGTCCTCCGCAAGGAAGTGAATGGCAATGCCTTATGACGCTATTTACTTCATCTTCCGGAATGCACCTTCGAAGCATCCCATCCGGTCCGCGCTTGAATAGCAGCGGTTCATCCCAGTAGTAATGTCGTACTTCCTTGAAGAATCTCTTCTTTTGAGAGTACGTCAATCCGGGTGGTATTTCCTGGCAAACAAGATAATTCACAATATCAGCATACCAAGGACCTTTATTATCAGAAAGTTGGTGGAGGGAATGGTTCGCCAACTGTGGGTGAATGTCAGAGAAGGGAGAAGAAAAATTTTTATTCTCAGCAATCTCAGTTGACATTTTCTCGCTGTCGATCTCGGTCGAAACACAAAGGCGTTGACCGAGGTGTTCTTCTGACACCTCGCTCAGTCCAGAAAGTGCCTCGGTCAAGGTGCTGCTACTGGATCCGAGGCTGGAAATCTTCGTTTCCTGGATTAGCTTTTCAGTTTTTGCTCGTGGATCTTCTTCCAGTGCCTTTAAGCTCCGTATATCTGCATCACAAGAGGCATCTATACCTTCCTCCATTAAACTGAAGCTTATAACTCTTTCGAGTGGATCATTAATAAGGATAGAGCTCACCAATTCTCTTGATTCTTCTTCATCGTAGATGTTGAAGATATCATCAGTTAGTTGCTCTCCTTTCATGGCTGCAAGTAGTGCGAACTCCACCTCATCGCCACCAACGTTGAATTTTAACTTGGCGTTCTTGCAGTCCACATTGCAACCCGAAGTTGCTAGAAATGGTCTCCCGAGAATGATAGGAACAGGATAATCTGCGGGAATGTCAAGTACGACAAAATCTATAGGAAGATAGAAGTTACCTAACTTGACCGGAACATCTTCCAAAATGCCCACGGGATGGGTTATGGAGCGATCCGCCATGTAAAGTCGAATCTTGACCGGCTTGGGCTCTCCAAGGCCGATCTTAGTGCATAGCTCCAGCGGGATGATGCTCACGCTGGCTCCTAGATCACATAGGGCTTCACAAGTGACATCCCCAACTTGAATGGGGATGCAAAATGAGCCGGGATCCCTCAACTTAAGTGGCATCTTCTCTTTCATGATCTTTATAAGCTCCGAAGACTTAGATGTCATCCTAACTTCACCAACATCCTCCAGCTTCCTTTTCCTTGATAGGATCTCTTTTAAGAACTTCCCATAGGCGGGCATACCTAAAATAGCATCAAGGAAAGGAATATTAATATGGAGCTTATTCATCAAGTCAAGGAACTTACCGAAGTGCTTGTCAAGATGTGCTCTGGCTCTGGACTGGGGAAATGAAAGTGGTGGTTTATATGCAGGAGGTGGAACATAAGCTTCTGTCGTTCCTCCTGCTTTCTGTTGCGCCGCCTCGGTTGGCATCTCGGTCGAGGTGTTCTTCGACTGGATCTGGACCGAGGTGGTCTGCGTCGAGCGAGGTACTGGATCTGCAGTTTTGAGTCCACTCCTCGTCGTGATGGCCATGCACTGGCCCTTAGGGTTAGTTTCCGTCTTTGCTGGAAGCTTCCCTGGATCTCTTGGCGCTTCATTCGCCCTATTAGCAAGTTGTTGTTCGAAGGACTTTTGGGCCCTCGAAAATGAAGTCATAGAATTCTCCATAGCACTAAGCTTGATCAAGATTGCCTCCAGGACTGCGTCCTTCTTTTCCGGCTGAGACGAACTTGATCCTTGCCCTTGGCTTTTCAATGGAGTGGAAGAAGAAGAAGGAGGAGAGAGGAAAGGATTAGAGGAATCATTAGAGTTGGAGTTTGAATAATTGTTACCGTTGTTTTGGTTATTATTCGCTCTCCAATTGTTGCTATTGGATCCTTTATTGTTGTTGTAGTTGTTGTTTCGGGGTCCGTTGTTGTTGTTGCGGTACCCGTTTTTGTTGTTGTTGTTGTTGTTGTTCCTTTGCCCTTGCTCTTCCTGCTTAGTTTGAGCCATCAGGAGCTCCTTCAATTGCTTCACGTCGTTCTTCAAGGACGTGAGTTGGTTGTTGTTGGTTTGAGTCTCTTGAAAGTTGACTCTTTTAACTCCACCTTCAGCTCCTTGGTGGGTGTACTTCTCCATGTGCAGGGCTTGCTTCTCAATGAAGTCCCAAGCCTCGTCAACCGCCATGTCCATGAATGTACCGGCGGAGAGTAGTTGGAGATTGAACTGGGTGTTTCCGTCCAGCCCTTTGAAGTAGATCTCCAACAACTCTATCTTTGGAATCCCATGATGTGGGCAATCCAAAAGAATATCCTTGAACCGCTCCCATGATTTAGACAAGCTCTCCTTGTCCTTCATGATGAAAGCATTGATCTTCCCTCTCATTTCAGCAGTCTTTGAGGGGGGAAAGAATTTGGTCAAGAATTCCGTAGTCATCTCTTCCCATGTGCTGATTTTTCCTGCAGGAAGAGATTGATACCAAGTAAGAGCTCTATCTTTAAGAGAAAAGTAGAAAGGTCTTAGCTTGTAGTTGTTATTTTCAATTCTGGGAGGTCGCAAAGTCTCCATCAAGATCTCGTAGTTTTGAAGATGTTGATGCGGCGACTCCTTCTCTAGCCCTCCGAATTGACATTGGCGAATCATGGCTAGAACTTGCGGTCTAAGCTCGTAGTCGTGATCCGCTGGATCTCCTAGGTTCACTCCTGGACGCCTCAGTTGTTGATTAGGGTCCATCCTTTGACCTAGGGTTTGTGGAATTCTTGCAAGAAGAACATCTCGGACTGGCATCCGAAGTGGATGTACATCGGCCGGGGCGTCAGGTACTGGGACCTGCCTCGGTCGAGGATCAATTACTGGATCCTGCATCGGTCGAAGTAGAATCTGGTTCCGAATTGCTGCAATCTCAGCTTCGACTGCTGCATTCCTGGCCTGATTCTCTTCTTTTTCTTGTCTTAGCTCTTCTTTACTGAGACGTAGCTGCTCCTGCGTCTCTCTCAATTGGGCTACAAGATCGCGATCGTCTTGTTGGGCCATCTTTGCTTCTCTTAAGCGTCGCTTGTATGTCTTTTCTGGTTCGGGATCGTAAGGAACGATTTCCTTTCCAGTGCGGGTTCTTCGCATATACCTAAGAAAGAACCTGCAAAAGTCACTCAAGTAGAGTGGTTAGATAACACGGGGCAAATGCCCCAAGAGCAAACCGTACCGGCTCGGTCTAGACCAAGTCCCCGGCAACGGCGCCAAAAACTTGTTCGCTCCAAACGGTGTGTGCAAGCTTTAAATTTATAACCCTAGACTTAAGCTTAAAACAAGGATGCGAACCCGCAGTGTACGGGTCAATCGTAGTAAAAGCAAGAAAATTCCAGGGGTCGATCACAGGGACTCGGTGAACAGAGTCAACACGGTATGCTAATGTCAATGCTAACCACAAGAGCAAATAACACAATCAAAGATGAATAAGATGTCAAATAAAGCAAACATGCAATTCTAGGGATTAAAGCATCTAGTTGTGGTTCCAACTCAAGATCTATAGATAAGCGGACAAGCTGAGATTTTTGCATGGGGAAGGTATTTCTAAAGTGGAGTAGATCACCGGGTAAGTCTCACTACACACTAATCCTAAACCGTAACTCCCATTACCGGGTAAGTCTCAAGGAATTAAGATAAAGAACTATTACCTCAAACTAACACACCATCTAAGGGAATAGAATCAACCTTTACCGGGTAAGTCTCAGGCTAACTCACAAAGATGGGATGGAAGCACACTCAAACCCCAATAAAGGATAAACCTTTATTACCTACACTTATGATCATTGGTACAAAACTAAGGAATTACCGGGTAAGTCTCATCCTAAGCTTGCATTGAACCAGGAAGGTGTAATAAGGATAGGATTTGGCAAACTCTAACACTTAACTCTCAGTTTAAGGTCGGATAAGTCACCTCGGTCAGAAGAATTCCACCCCGGCCGAGATGTTCATCAACCGAACGAGATGCTTAGGGTTAAGGTAAAGACTCGAACTTTCAGGGTCCTACTGTGATTAAGATCATTCTATCATTGTTTTTCCCACAACCTTCAGCCAATCACCCTAGAATCGCACAAGGAAATTAGCCACTCATCATCATTATGAAAGTATTAAATGTAAGGGAAGAAGGTGAATATTTGAACAAAGAAGAATTTAATGAGAAGACTTCAATAACTGAATCAAATATCACACAAAATCGTTCCTTGGATAATAATCCAACAAGACAAGACAACAAGGAAAGGAATTGAAGACAATCTTACAAAACCTTCCAAAAAGCTATAAAGCTATAGTCTTCAATCTTCCTTCAACCTTCAAAAAGGTTCTTCAACTATCTCCCAACTTGGAGTAGGATGCGGCTGCTGCGTCGTATGTGAGATTTAATCGATGTATGCCGCCCTCTCAAATTGTAGAAAATCAACCCTTTTTATAGGAAGAATAAACCTCCAAAGATAATAAATCTTAAGAAGATATTATCCCATAAATATAGGTGAAATATATGATTTTGCATATCTCCTTCCTTCCAGAAGCTCAGCCCAAAAATATAAGATCACTTTCCAATTTTAGAAGATCTCAGCCAAGAATAAAATATTCTCGCCGCGTCCTAGGTATTCGCCTCGGTCGAGTCGGCGTCTCTGGATCGCCTCGGTCGAGATGAATCTCTGGTCAACCGAGGTGACTCATAACTGAGTGTAGAATCTCTCAAAACTGGTCCAAAGTAAATCTTTAATCCATGGCTATTCTTCCTGAATGTAGCTCCAAATGACTCTTGACTCCTTTTGCTCCTTTTTGATGCAAAACGTACCATATTACCTGCAATTACAACGAAACTAGGTGTAGACCTCGATTCTCGCAAAGGTAGATGAAATGGTAGTAAAATCACATAATGTACATACAAACATGCAGATTATGAAAGATAAAACGTCCAAACAAACCCCAAAATATAGACTATAATTCATGCTATCAGTGCTCTTCTTCTTCTCCCACCAAGCTCCTCTCCAATGGTAGCCTTCTTCTACCTCCTTCTTCCAAGAATCTTCTTGTTGAGAGAATATTTGTGATTGGATTATAGTGGATAATGGAGAGCTGCTCCAAGATGCCTCTCACAGCCAATGCAGGACCACTTTTATACTACAACTTTGCAAGAGCTGGCCAAGAGATCGTGGCACAACTGTCACGAAAACCTGGCAAAATCCACGGTTAAAACCACGGCCGTGATATGTCAGTGAACCGTGATTCTGTGCTTCAGCTTTGCCTTTGATCATTAAGCTTCGATTTGGTGCATGACTTGTGTTGGTGAGCTTCCATGAGTCTTCCCTAGCCTTTAGCTTGCATCCTAATGAGTCCGAGGGTGTGTCATCTTGATGAACGATCCTCAAACGTATCGTTTTAGCTCCTAAATCTCCCAAAATACCTACAAAGCAATGCACAAGTCCGTGTAGACGTTTATCTCGACAAAGTACGTGATTTGAGTGCAAACGTCGTGAACTAGTGCTAAACCATGCATGAATGAGTGAGAAATCTATCTAAATGTTTACCTAAACCTAAGTCATAAATCGTGTTATCAGTGGTCATGGCCGCCATCTGAGCGTGAAGGATCGCTAGGGCCGGATCCTCCTCTGGTGCCGTAGTGGGCACCTCCTCATCATCAGGGATAAGCATGTGCTCCTCCTGATGAGCCCGGCTGGAACTCGTAGCATGCCTCTCTACATCGGCCACCAGCGGCCTCCTTGGCACAAAAGGATCTACCGGGATGTAGAGCTCGGAGAGCTCATCCCTGAATGGTAAAGGGAGATCCAAAATAGGTTCTCCCCGTCTCGGTTGATAAGCTTGCACCTCCTAAGCATCCCCTCTGTGTAAAGGGGAGCCTCCAGCCCATCCTTTAGGCCGGAAAGATCCATAACATGTGAGGCCTTCAAGGAGATCACCCCACCGCCGACAATGTCCCTCAGCTCGTTCTTCCTAATCCGCTTCAAAGCGGTAAGGAAGAGGAACGGCCAATCCATAACCTTCTCATTTTGGGGAAGGCAAGCGTATAGGAGGGGAAGGTCCTTGAGGGCGACCTTGTTTTCTTCTTTGTGTCTACAAAAGACACTCATCAGGATCTTGGAGAGGAGCCTCAAGGAGGGGTAAGTGAGCTTGTTGGAGTACTCACCACCAGCATGAAATTCTGACCCGGTAGTTGCTTTCCAAAACTCACACATGTCCGGGGTCGGGACTGGATCCCACCAGTTTGCAGAGGGGTTGAGAGTTACCCCGAAAGCCTCCTGTAGGTCATTGTAATCAAGTGTGCATTTCACCTTGTTTAACTTGAAGGTGAGGCTGATACACACATGATCTTCCTTCTCCATTGTGAAGGTGGAGATGAATTGTCTGCTGAGCTCGGGATATGTTGGAGCACTCTTTTGTAGGAAGTCTCCGATCCCAGCATTCGCCAAAAAGGACTGCATGCTCTCCAGCATGCCTAGTTTCTCCAAGGTAGGAATATACAAAAACCGAGTTGCATACACAACTCGATCTTGCACAACCTTGTAGCACTCCTTCTCTGTTTTGGACATCTTGTATTTCCTTGGTGCTTCCATTATTGAAGATAATTGAAGCAAAAGATTAGTAAATGTCGAAACAAGGAAAAGAAAACGACCTTTCTGGTGTTTTTTCCGCAAGGGCGACTGAAGCAGGCGCAGGAACGGGTAGGCGCAGATGCGGGTGCTTGCAAGCGCGGGGTCGGGAGAAGTGTAGAGGCAATTTATGGGGAGCGATGGAAGTGGTGTTGCTGAGGCTGTTCCGGTGACTGCCTTGGTGGTTTAGTCGTCGCCGATGATGTAGCAGGAGTGGAATGTTTAGAGTGGGTGAGGATGAAGGTTGTAGGAATGTAAGAGAGTAAGGCGGTAGTTAGAGCGGGTGGCGCAAGGGCATCGCGTGTGGTGGCTGGTTGTCGGAGGCGGCGCAGGGGCGTCGGAGAGGTGGTTGGTGAGCAAAAGGGAGCAAGAGCGTTAGTGTGGTGTGAGGGAGTAGGGTTTGGAGGGTGCGTGTGTTTGGTGAAGAAGGAGGGTGGGTGGGGTGTGGTAGGTGTAGGCATTTTTTCGAGATTCTTTTTTTTTCTTTTCTGGATAAACCCGCAAGGGCGGGGGCTTGTCGCCGCGGGGTGGTGACAAGGGAGAGAGGTCACGCAGGCTCAGCGCCGGGGCCGGCGTTGAGGATGTGTGTCAAGGGTGGCCGTCACAGGGGCGTAAGGGAGTCACCGCGGGGGCGGTGACTATCATGTTGATGGCGCTGTCCCAGCGCCGGGGGTGGCGCTGGGCATGGGTGTCACCGCGGGGGCGGGGACACTGAGCCGCAGGGGCGGTTTTCTTGACAGAGCCTCCTCTTCTTATTCCTTCGGGTTGCCTCCTGAACAGCGCCTTTGTTTTACGTCGTTGGCTCGACATAAGGGCTCTACTTCTCCGATTGTGCTTCCTCCAGCTCCATCTCATCAATTGGATCGTTCTTCACTCCTTCGAGGTACAGCTTTAGCCTTTGTCCGTTGACCTTGAATACCTTGTGCGTTTGGGGATCATAAAGACCCACAACACCGTGAGGATATACTTCGGCTGCCACGAACGGCCTTGTCCATATTGAACGTAACTTACATGCGAAGAGTTTCAAACGGGATTGAAATAGAAGTACCTTATTACCTACCTTGAAGTCCTTCCGGAGAATGTTTCGGTCATGCCATGCCTTATTCTTTTCTTTGTATGCAGTTGCATGGTCATATGCATCTAATCTCAACTCCTCCAACTCTTGCAACTGGAGTTTCCGGAATTCTCCCACTTCCTCTATGTTCATGTTGCACTTCTTTACAACCCACCAAGCTTTATGCTCTAGTTCTACCAGGAGGTGGCATGCTTTCCCAAACACAAGCCTGAACGGAGACATCCCTATCGGAGTTTTTTAGGCTGTCCGATATGCCCATAGCGCGTCGTTTAGCCTTGGACTCCAATCCTTCCTTCCGGGAGAGACTGTCTTTTCAAGGATGGTCTTTATTTCCCGGTTGGATACCTTAGCTTGTCCGTTTGTTTGTGGATGATAAGCTGTTGATATTCGTTGGTGGACGTGGTACTTCTTAAGAAGAGCCATGATCGTTTTGTTGCAAAAATGGTTACCCTATCACTGATTAAAGCTTTCGGAATTCAAAATCTTGCAAAGATATTTTCCTTAAGAAATGTTGCAACCACTTTTGAATCATCAGTTTTGGTGGCCTTTGCTTCCACCCACTTGGAAACATAGTCCACCGCAAGCAAAATATATGTGTGCCCGAATGAAGCAGGAAAAGGACCTATGAAATCAATTCCCCAAACATCAAATATTTCACAGAATATAAGAGAGGATTGGGGCATTTCATGTCTCCTTGAAAGATTTCCTACCCTTTGGCATCTATCACACACTTTGCAAAACGCAAAAGCGTCTCGAAAAATGTGTAGCCAAAAGAAACCAGCATCCAAAACTTTCCTTGCAGTTTTGTTTGTCCCAAAGTGCTCCCAACATGCTTCGGAATGACATAAAGTTAGGACAGATTGTACCTCATTATCCGGAATACAACGTCGGATTACTTGGTCGCTACAATGCTTCCAAAGGTAAGGATCGTCCCAAACGTAATGTCAAGATTCCGCTTTTACCTTCTCTCATTGTGCCTTGGTGAAGTCTGGAGGATATTCTTTCCTGACAATGAAGTTCACAATGTCAGCAAACCAAGGTTTAAAAGACTAGAGCTTAAGGCAAACCTCTGTCGATAATTCCGCAGGGGCGCCTAGACTGAGCCGCAGGGGCGGCTGGTGTGAGGCGCAGGGGCGGTTACAAACCAAAGAGTTTTGTAAAATGTATCGTATGGAAAACTTCCGGCTATCTCTCTTCCTTCTCCTAGATCCTCCTCTTCTTTCACTAGTCTGCTCAAATGATCGGCCACCAGGTTCTCAGCCCCCTTCTTGTCCCTTATCTCTAGGTTAAACTCACTTAGAAGGAGCACTCATCGAATCAATCGTGGCTTTGTTTCCTTCTTCGCCATGAGGTACCTAAGAGCTGCATGGTCAGTGAAGATAATTACCTTTACCCCAAGTAGGTACTGCCTGAATTTCTCAAGGGCAAAAACCACCGCCAACATTTCCTTCTCGGTTGTAGAGTAATTCCTTTGCGCTCCATTGAATGTCATAGACGCATAATGGATCACATGGGAAGCCCGTCCGTCTTTCTATCCTAAGACGGCTCCAACGGCGTAATCGCTGGCGTCACACATGATTTCAAAAGGTTTCCCCCAATTCGGAGAACGGATGATTGGTGTGGTGGTAAAACATGCTTTCAAAGTGTCGAAAGCTTTCTTGCAATTTTCATCCACTATGAAGGTGACGTCTTTCTTGAGCAATTCACATAGGGGTGCCGATATCTTTGAAAAATCTTTGATGAAACGTCGGTAAAAACCTGCATGACCAAGGAAAGATCGGATTTCCCGAACATTAGTAGGATAAGTTAAATTTTGGATTATATCAACTTTTGCCCTATCTACCTCTATCCATTTTGAGGATATTATATGTCCTAGCACAATTCCTTGTTCAACCATGAACTGACATTTTTCCGAATTAAGAACCAAATTGGTTTCAACACATTTTTCAAGAACAAGTTTCAAATGTCCCAAACATGCGTCAAAACTATCTTCATGGACGGTAAAATCATCCATGAAGACTTCAATGAAATTTTCTATGTATTCGGAGAAAATACTTATCATGCACCGTTGGAAAGTGTCGGGTGCGTTGCAAAGTCCAAATGGCATTCTGCGGTACGCAAAAGTGCCAAATGGGCAAGTGAACGTCGTCTTTTCTTGATGTTCTGGTGCGATGGCCATTTGGAAATAGCCCGAATACCCATCCAAGAAACAGTAGTACTGATGTCCTGCAAGACGTTCCAACATTTGATCAATAAAGGGTAATGGGAAATGATCTTTACGTGTTACCTTGTTGAGTTTACGGTAATCAATGCCAACCCTCCATCCGGTTTGCGTTTTGCTCGGAACCATTTCTCCATGTTGATTTTCCACCAAGGTGATGCCATTTTTCTTTGGAACTACTTGGGTTGGACTGACCCAAGTGCTGTCCGAAATAGGGAAATTTATATCCGTTTGAAGGAGCTTCAACACCTCCTTCTTGACCACATCCATCATCGGCGGGTTCAGCCGTCGTTGAGGTTGTCTAGAGGGCTTGACTTCCTCCTCAAGTAAGATCCTATGCATGCAAGTTGACGAACTTATCCCTTTGATGTCCGTAATGGTCCATCCAAGGGCAGTTTTGTGTTCTTTCAACACCCTCACCAACTTTTCTTCTTGACCGGTAGTCAACTTGTTTGAGATGATCACCGGCAAGGTATTGTTATCTCCAAGGAAAAATTACTTGAGGTGGGATGGAAGGTCCTTCAATTCTATTTCCGGTGCCTGCACTATAGATGGAACAAGCTTCTCGCTTGGGGTTAGCAATGTGGGCCCAACGGCCAAAGTAGAGATTGGTAGCCTCTTATGCCCATCTAATTGAGCTAGGACCTCTTTCATGGTTGATGTTAATACATATTCTGATTTGAAATTATCAATGTCATGCTCAATTACGTTTTTCAACTCATCAATATCAGAATTATCAAACACATCTTGGACAAAAGGTTCAACGATGTTAATAGTACACAAAGAGTGATCATCACTAGAAAATTTCATTGCATCATAGATGTCAAATTCCACTACTTCACCATCAAACTCCATGGTTAGTTTACCACTAACATAATCGATTTTAGTCCTAGCAGTTTTTAGAAATGGTCTACCTAACAATATGGGTGCCGCATGCGAATCATTTTCCATTTCCATTACAAAAAAATCAGCAGGAAAAATTAGGTTGTCTACCATTACTAATACACCTTCAATTATCTCTTTCGGGTACACATTAGATCTATCAGCAAGTTGTACTACAATCCTAGTTTCCTTTAATGGCCCAAAGATTTGTAAATAGAATATGGCAAAACTTTTATAGAAGCACTAAGATCAAGCATGATTTTGTCAAAGCGGGTTTCCCCTATAACGCAATGGATGCTTACCATGCCCGGATCGCTGTACTTCTTAGGCATTCTCCGTTGGAAAACGGCTGGCACATGCTCACTCACTTGCACCTTTTGCTTCCCCTTCAGCTTCTGGTTCCTCTTGATAGTGCAACAATCATACTTAGGAATACTCTTCACCAGCTTAAGTAGGGGAATATTTATCTTGCATTTGGAGAAGGTCTCAAAGAGATCCTTATCCTCAATGATTGTCCTTTCTTTAAGAGCCTCAGGAAAAGGGGCTGGTGGTTTCTCAGAGTACAATGGTGGAAACTTAGGCCAAACGTAAGGATCCATCTCAGCAGAGCTTCTGTTGAGTTTTCCGCAGGAGCGTCAGTGATCAGGCGCAGGGGCGGCTCAGAGGACCGCGGGGGCGGGAACATCCAGCCACAGGGGCGGTGTCTGCTCAGGACTGGATGCAGTTGCAGCCGTAGGGGCGGCTATGGGTGCGGTAGACTCGCCAGAAGGGTTGCCGTGTGGTTCTTTTGCTGGTTTTTGTTGAATTTTCTTCCCACTCCTTAATGTTAGGGCACTAACATTCTCCGTGGGATTAATGACCATCTCGGAGGGTAGTCCTCCGGAAAACCTAGCTTCGGTTCTTGATATGGCTTCCGCCATTTGCCCAACCTGTTTTTCGAGGTTCTTGATGCTGGATTCCGTTGTTTGGACATGAGTAGCAAAGTGTTTAGTCAAAACCTGCAACATATCCTCAGTTGATTGGTACTTACCTTGTCGGGGCTGTTGTTGTTGGTTTTGTTGATCCTTCCAACGGAAATTCTGTTGGTCACGCCAATTTGGCATGAAATTCTGCGCATAAGGATCGTTCCTAGGCCTTTGCTGCTGCGGTTGTCCATATCCCATCGCATTCACCTCAACATCGTCATCTTGGACTTGTGGACGCATGTCCGTTGGATGATATGGGTCAACACATACTCCACAAGCTTTGAACTGATGTGGGGTTCCCATAAGTGTTAGCCTTTTCACCATTTCCTTCAACTCCGCGAGCTCAGTGGAGATCTCACTCTTCCCGGTATTTACAGCATGAACTCCTTTCTTGGACGTGGTCCTTCCAAAGTTTCGAGTTCCTTTCGCTAGTTTCTGTATCTTTTCTAAAGCAAGGTCAGGAGTAGAGTTAAGAGTATTACCTCCGCAAGCGGCATCGACGATCCTCCTTTCATTGTCTAGCAAGCCATTGTACAAGTACAAGACTAGATCTTGAGTTGAAATCTGTCAAAAGGGACAGCTGGATCGGAGGTGTGCAAACCTTTCGAAGTACTCGTAGAGAGTTTCGTGCCTCTTGCTCGATGTTGGTTATAGCTTTCTTCAAGCTATTGGCCTTCTTGGATGGGAAGTATTTCTCCAAAAACGCCTTGTGAAGGTTCTCCCATGTGTTGATGCTCCCGGATGGAAGGTGGTAATACCAATCATCCGCTGAATCTTTGAGTGTGAAGCCGAATTCCCTCATCTTGATTTGCTCTTTGGTAATGTTGGCTGGCTTCATGCTCATACACACGGTATGGAACTTCCCAAGGTGTTTGATGGGGTCTTCGCCACTTAGCCCATGGAATGATGGAAGCAAGTGAATGAGACCCGGCTTGAGCTTAAAATTGACTCCTTCCCCTAATGTCGGTATAATGACAGCAAGGGGGTTTTGAGCCAAGGTGGGCTGCGTGAGTTGACGAAGTGTACGGTCAGCCATCTCTTGTTGAACTTGTTGTTTCCTTCGTTGCCGGATGTGCGTCCTTTAAATTTCTGGATCAAAGGTAGCAAGATCGGGGTTAGTAGCACGGGTTTGAACCATAAAAATGGTTCAAACCAATAATCAATAATAACAATAAAACACTAAAACACCCCGGCAACGGCGCCAAAATTTGACCGGACGTATTTCTATGGTCGTCTATACCCAATCAAAAGTAAATCCTGACTTAGCACTAAAACAAGTATAGCAGTTAAGTAAGGGTCGAACCCAAGAGAGTTAAGGTGTTTTATTAGATTCAATTATTGATTATAGAACAAGTTACAAAGGGGGGGGTTTCTTGGTTA
The DNA here is from genome assembly GCA_033239045.1 of Fagopyrum esculentum. NCBI lineage: Eukaryota > Viridiplantae > Streptophyta > Magnoliopsida > Caryophyllales > Polygonaceae > Fagopyrum > Fagopyrum esculentum. The sequence continues at coordinate 102,224,086 of BSUD01000005.1, forward strand.
TATTGATGCACAAAAACTTATGAAAACGAATGACGCAACAAGTGAGAAAATAATGGGTGAATCTACACTAGGTTGATTCTAAGCATGCAATTGCTACTTTGGTGAGTTCCTTTTACAAGTTTTCAAGTAATCTCTCGTCTTGATCATATATATGTGTTGAGCAAACCGGCATCAACACAACTTAACAGGTTAATGTTTCGTAAACCTACAAGAACAAAATAACAAGTTAGCTTTCAAACAAAGACTAAGGGATATAAAGAAAAGATTAAAACCGTTAAGTTTATCTTTATATTTGTGTTGCTTTTCTTTAAGTAATTACAACCCGTTATTACTTAAAGTTTACTACTAGATTAAAGACCCGAACCCGGAACCTATTAATCCTAGTTATATGCATGCACTTTAGAACCTAAGGTGATCAATCTCAAGTAATAGTAAAACATGCAATTAGACAATGGAGATCAAGGAAGCACAAAGCATTACTGAATGAAAACTTATATTAAAGAAAACTTACAACCAAAGTAACAACGCAACTTCAAAACAACCCAATGTAGCAAGGGAGTTAGCAACTCATTACAATGGAAGACTTAATTCTAAAATGGATTTTTATGTGGAAAGCATGGATGATTCTAACAATCAGCCAAGAACTATTTATACTACAAAAGACACTAATTAGGAGTAAATGGCCGGCCTTAAACAGCCACCTTTAATGCCATAAAGGTGGTGTAAATAGCCGGAGTAAAACTTCTGGCGTTGAACCGCAGGGGCGGCCTTCAGGAACCGCAGGGGCGGTTTAGGCAAAAACGCTTGATCTTCTTCATGGCCGCCGGGGCGGCTAGGCAATCCCACAGGGGCGGATCTTCAATGCTCTTCAAACGTCTGACCTGTCAACTTCCTGCCGTTTCTGATGCCAAGCCGCCGGGCGTCCCTATGTCGCAGGGGCGGTGACACAACCTCTTCATCTTCCAGCTCCTAGTTGAGGCGCATGCAGAGGTGTAGTGGAAGGCGCAGGGGCGCTGATCTTCGTTTCTTCAGGGCAAGTCACCGCAGGGGCGCCTAGGGGGCGCAGGGGCGGTGACACACTTCATGGCTGGCGCTGGCGAAGGCGCAGGGAGCGCTCCGGAGTAAAGCGTCACCCGCAGGGGCGGTGACAAGGATCCGTTAGGGTGGTGGGGCAACAGAAGCTTTGCTTCGTGAACGATCTTCACTCCTAAGTGTTTATAACTCCTTCCTTAGCTTCCTTTAGTCGTCTTCTTCTGGACCAAGGAGTTAGTAGCATAAACCGACACAAATACAATAAAAATACTTTAAAACTATCCTAAATGATTGTGATTCTATCACCTATCATATATTCTTTTGGGTGGCTAGCATTATCTTCCAAAATTTTAATTTCCGTTTCTATATCTATATATTGTTATTAAGGTAGAATTATTTTTAGGATGAATGTCGTTCTCTCGTGTATTCTCGTCTTATATGATTCTTGATAAATTTCTATTTTTAAAAAGTTTTATTAAAAATGGTAAATTAGCTTTTTTGAATTCATCAAATATCTTCTATATATTTTGAAAAGACTATGTTATTTTGTTACTTCCCGGTTAATATGTTATTTTTAGATTTCAGTTCAGGTGCGGAGTGGTTCTACTGGTGCGAAGTTGCAAAGTGGTGTCAGAGCGACACATATCATTTTTTTCTAATGGTAAATTTTTTCATTCAAAATTTGTGTACATTTCATTCCAATTTGTGTATTGTTAGTTCAAATGTTATAAATTATTGGTTCATATATTTTTATAATTTTCCCTTCTCCTTTTTCTAATAGACACTTTTTCCATTTTAAACTTTTCGGGCTTTTTGTTCAGATTAATTGTTTGTAAGCTCATATTGGGAAGTGTTCAAGTAAGGCCCATTATTCCGGTACGGCCGTGCGGCCGTCCGTACGGCCGACACGTGTCCCGGAAAAAAAAATTTCTGAACGAGTTTTTTTTTTTTTTTAAAACGAGTAAAAGTAATAGTTCAAAACTTATTATGGAATAGTTCATAACTTATAAAAGGATAGTTCATGAATTATAATAGAATAGTTCATAGTGTAAAATTTATAAAGGAATGAAAGTAATAGTTCAAAACTTATTAAGTAATAGTTCATAACTTCTAAAAGGATAGTTCATGAATTATAATAGAATAGTTCATAGTGCAAAATTTATAAAGGAGAGAAAGTAATAGTTCAAAACTTATTATGGGATAGTTCATGACTTATAATAGAATAGTTTAAAGTGCAAAAATTTATAAAGGAGTGAAAGTAATAGTTCAAAACTTATTATGGGATAGTTCATGAATTATAATAGAATAGTTCATGGATTATATTAAAAAGTAATAGTTCATGGATTATATGGGAATAGTTCAAAGTTTATAGGAGGATAGTGCATAAATTATAACATGGTAGTTCAAACAAATTTTCATTCGTTTCCGGAAAAAAAAAATCGTTTCAAACAAAATAAATAAAAAAAAAAAATTCGGGACACGTGTCGCCCGTACGGTCGGCCGTACGACCGTACCGCAATATATGGACCGTACCTGAACATTTACCAGCTCATATTATATATTACTAATAATTCATATATTTTTAAAAAATATTCATAAGTTCAAAATAATGCATGAACTAATAATATTAAATGTTTGAATGAAGAGAATACTCGATTAAACATCGTGTTTTGTTACTTCAAACACGATCCGCTTGCCCACCCATCCCGAGACTTTCAGCGACACACCCTATCTTTGTGACACCATTGGTTTACCAACTGGATAATTGAGGCTTGTTAACAGTGCCGACGAAAGTTGTTCCTGCATATTTGTTTCACTCATCTTTTATATCTTTTATTTATTTAGATATTTAATATATGAAGGGATATTGTTGTGAATTTCTCCCTTTAAGAAGACATTTATGGCTTGAAATAGTTCTTATAATATTCCAACCAAATCTCTTCTTTAATGCCTAGCATTTTTCTCATTTAACGATTGTGATTTGTTGTAACAACCGAATTTTTAGGGCTCAAGTGGAGTCGCTCTTCGCTCCAAACGGTGTGTGCAAGCTTTAAAATTTATAACCCAAGAAATATGCTTGAACAAATATGCGAACCCGCAGTGTACGGATCAATTGTAATAAAAGCAAGAATTCCAGGGGTCGATCACAGGGACTTAGGTGAATCAAAGCACAAAATCAGGTTGTCAAATATTGCAATTAACTAAAAGCAACTAAAGCAATCAAAGATGATGGATAAAGTCAAGTAAGGGGAAATGCGGATTCTAGGGATTAAAGCATCTAGTTGTGGTTCCGACTCAAGATCTCAAAAGATAACGCGAATAAAGCTGAGGTTTGTAAAGGAAAGGTGTTTCTAAGGTGGGAATAGATCACTGGGTAAGTCTCACTGCTCACTATCCCAAACCAAAGCTCCTATTACCGGGTAACTCTCAAGGTACTAAGGAAAGGAACTATAATCTCAAACCAACACACCATCCAAGGAAATAGAATCAACCTTTACCGGGTAAGTTTTAGGCTAACTCACAAAGATGGGATGAAGGCACACTCAAACCACAATAAAGGATAAACCTTTACTACCTACACTCATGATCTTGGGTAAACAAACAACGGAATCACCGGGTAAGTCTCATCCTAGGCTTGCATTGAACCAGGAAAGGTGTAATAAGGATAGGATTTGGCAAACTTCAACACTTAACTCAGATAAGGTTCAGGAAAGGTCACCTTGTTCAGTCAGATTCCACCCCGGCCGAGATGTTCAATGACTGAGCGAGGTGTTCTAGGGTTAAGATAAAAGACTCGAGCTTTCAGGGTCTTGATGGGATTAAGATCAATCTATCACCGTCTTTCCCACAACCTTCAGCCAATCACCCTAGAATCACATAAGAAACTTAGCCAACAATCATCATGATAACAATAATCAAATTTATAGAAACGGAATCAGTATTCGAATAAGAAAACCTTAATAAAAAGGTCTCAATTATAGGTGTCAAACGGGACCAACGGGTCGGGTTACAACAAGCTCGGGTTGAAACGGGTCGGGTCAAAAAAAGGCTTGGTTAATAACTGGATTGGTTCGGGTCGGGTCGGTTTGTGCCGGATATCGATTATTTGGGTAATAACGGGTTATTGGGTAGCCTCGGTTCTTGGGTCATAACGGGTTGGTTTAGCTCGGTTCTTGATAGCGGTGTCAAACGGGGCCAATGGGTCAATTCGGGTCGGTCACAACAAGCTCGGGTTTAAACGGGTCGGGTCAAAACAATCTCTCTTTTTAGCGGTTTATTTCGGGTCGGGTCGGTTTGGATCGGGTATCAACTGTTCAGGTTCAAATGAGCCGGGTCAAAACAATCTCTTTTTTTAACGGTTTGTTGTGGGTCAAGTCGGTTTAGATCGGGTATCAATTTAGGTTAATACTGGTTTGAATTGTGTATTAGTTAATTTGATTATTATCAATAACCGGCATATCATTAATATAGCTTTATATTAATCAATTATTACGTTCTTTATGTAACACCCCAAGTTCTTGGAACTCGGGGAGCTACTGGTTAGGACCTCACAGTGGGTCCCGACCTTGGTTTAACAACAACTTTACTAGGATCTTACAACAAGGCACAAATGTATTTAAAACAATTTCTAAAACATAATATTTTTAATGGTATGAAAGTATACATGTGACAGCCTTACAAATATATATAAAGATACATAACATGCATGACGTATGGAAGACTCCCCCGTCCCCATCTAATGAGTACGTGGACCCGGCTGACCATCCGTCCCGAATCTCTCTGCAACTATTTATCTCTACAGATCTACAACACGGATAAACCGTTAGCTAACAAACCAAATATAAGCAGAATAAGGATAGTACAAATACAAACAAGGTAACATAAACAATCATCATGCTGGCACACAAACCGGTTATTATCTAGTAGTTAAGTGATTCACCTTATTCCATTTTACAGTTGTGGCACGAGAATCTTAAAAGTTCTCGCCTCCGTTCCTTATCCAACTAGGTGTAGGTCTAGCTTACCTCCGCCGGTAGCATCACTACAAACCGAGTGTGGACTAGTCCCTAAAGAAACCCCCAGCGCCCTCAAGCTAACTGAGCAGAATGCCACCGCCCGTTACTCTTAGGCCAAGGTATAGGTCGGTATATAAATATTACTAACCTATAACTATAAACATCTCATTCACACACCACTACCATTACTCATACTCATATCTAGAAGTCAGCTAAGTAAGCCCAAAGGACTTACCTGAATCGAAACTCGATTCTCGTTATCTCGACTCGGTCTGTAACCGTAGAAACGCAACCGCCTATTATACAAGGCCAGTGAATTAATAATTTATCTCACTTTCTTAGAAGTCTCCAACTTCTAAGATATTCAATGGATCATAAGAAAATTACCGAAATACCCTCATAAGGGTAAAAAGACTATTTTACCCCTAGGTCTCAAAACCCTAGAAATGTTCCTAAAAATATTTCTAAACTTCCTATGATGTCCAAAAACACCATCTAACACTTCACAAGAAAGATCCCGTTAAGTTGGAAAATTTTCCAACTTCTTAACTTCCATGAAAACTCACTAAGGTCTCACTTTGACCTCACTTAAAACACTCGTACCAAAATCTAAAAATCTCAAATAAAATATCTATTCTCTCTATGCAATGCATTCTACTCATTGAAAGAAACAGAACTCATAAAGAATCAATAGTTAATCCCACACAAAAATCCCAAGTTGGCTACACAACACAAAATCTCTTATACTTAGCCAAATATCTGCAGAATACCAAACTGCACCCCTAGCCTACTTTGAGCTCTTGTGGATCCAGATCCGACCGTTAGATCGATCTAAACTTTTAATATATCATACTATGCATGTCCTTCTATATCATACTAAAAATTGAACGGTAGATTATGTCTCTAAGGTATCGTAACATGGTCTTAAAGATGACTAGTCAACACTGATTTCGGGGATTAAAATATGAGTACAAGTGATATGAGCTTCGAGACTCACCTGCAGCGTTTTGTAACTAAGACAAGGAAGGCCACAGGTTCAAGGTTCGACTCTCCACTGCTCCGACTCCCTATTCGATTAGATGGGCAAGAAATCTATGTTTCGAAACTCCCTTGCAGATGGCCAAGACGAAGGAGTCTTCATTGGTCGTTGATATTGTTCCTCTTGGCGACGAAGTTGCACCAGAACCCGTCTTCGGCTCAGCTTGCTCACCTAGTGGTGATGGTTCCGATATAGAAGAGAGGGACAATCATTAATTCAGTCTTGACAGCAAGAATAATGGAGAAAGGAAGGAAGGGAGGTAGGGGTCCATACACTGTTGAAGATAGTCTTGAAGTGCAGAGGCTCACTCTTAGTGGAAGGAGGAGGTAAAGGCCCGGCCTTGAGTAGTAGCAGCAGCTCGAGAGTGATCGTCCAGAAGGTTGAAGGCGGCTCATCACCGGGGTATTGAGTTGGGTGTTTCCAGTTTGCAGCTAGGCAAACTTGGTCCTGCAGGTTCGTTGGTATGGGCTGCGTGCAGAGGCTGGGGACTCCTGTCGCCGGTGTCTCGTGAAGGAAGGTGAGAGAGACGAGTATGGCGTATTTTGTGCAGGGCTTGAACGATAGAGAGAGATAGGAAGAGTGCAACGCTGACTTCGGACAACAGAGGGATGTGGTTCACGGCTTGACAGGATCTTGTTTCTGCGTAAATCAAGGAGCAGTTCAGGAGAGGATCTTTAGCACACTCAGCAGCCGTTACAAGGGAGTTAAGAGGGGAGTGAATCTCGCTGCTCTTCTCCTTCCTGATGGGCTCGAAAATGCCACTGGGCCAACACACAAGCGAGACCAAACTGGGCTGGAGAGGGAAGTTGTGCGGCCTGCAGGGAGGGAGCTGTTACTAGGCTCGTATACAAGGCTCTCCTGGGTTGTGCTCCAGTCCGTCAGCAAGGAAGAAGTAAGGGCTGGATAGTTGAATCCAATAGGAGAGCAATGGGCTGAAGACAAGTAATAGTTAAGAGTGGGCTGATGTTGTCAGGACATTGTCAAATCTTGTCATTGTCTTGTCGAGCCCATGCATGGCCTTGTCCTGATCTCGTCTTGGTCTCGTCATGACCTTGTCAAGCCCATGCATGGCCTTGTCACGAGTTTGTCATGGTCTCATCATAACTCGTCATGGTCTTGTCTTGACTTCGTCTTGGGCTCGTCTTGATCTTGTCACTAGGACATCATGACCTTGTCAAAGACAAGTCATGTTCTAAATTAGGGTTTTATGGATTAGGGTTTGTTATAAAAATCTTATCATTTCATGTCAAGTGGTGTTACATAAAATGATAAAATTTTCAAGATATTGTGTCCGACTAAGTAGACAAATAGGGATTAACGGATCAAAATCCGGTTTGCTACGGAAATAAACGGAATAAAAATTCCGGATATTACATCAGTACCCCCTTAAAATTAGTTTCGTCCCGAAACTTAGATAAGGTATCTACCCAAACAACTCTCACCCTAAACTTGTATACTTTGATCCCACTAAATCTTTAACCTATTTTTCTAGCACGAAAAACTACTCAATCATCTTATTCAGACATCACATAAAACATAATCACTCATCCTAATATATAATCACAAAAGTCGTGCAAATAACGTCTATGTTCAAACCCGTCGGTACGGAGGTAGAGACTAGCCCCGCAAAGAACTCAGGATAACTACGTCTAATACTCTCCTCCGTATCCCAGGTAGCCTCATCGACCCTCGTCTAGACCACTGGATCCTTAACATCGGTATCTTCTTGGAACGCAGACGTCCGGTACTGCGCTCAAGGATGTTTACTGGATATTCCACAAAAGTGTGGTCGGGCTCAACTATCATATCCTCATGGTTGGTGGCGTATCTCGGGTCCGGTATATACTCTCTCAGGTAAGATACATGAAAGACCGGATGGACTTCCTTCCAATCTCGGTAGTAGGGCTAGTCTGTAGGCAACCTCCCCGACTCTCTCCAAGATCTCAAATGGTCCGACATAACGGGGACTCAGCTTCCCCTTTAATGCCGCAACACTGGACGGCTCTCGTTTGTGATACTCTCAACCACACGTGTGCGCCTACTCTAAACTCCATAGGTCGACGCCTCTTATCGGCGTAGGATTTCTGACGACTCTGAGCTGCTAACATCCGCTCTCACATCAAGGCAATTCTTATGATGTCATCCTGTATCTGATCTGGAGCTACTCCATCGGCTTTGTTGGGCTCATCCCAGCACAATGATGTACGACATCTCCGCCCGTACAAAGCCTCATACGGGGCCATCCCAATAGACGCGTGCCAATTGTTATTATATGAAAACTCTACAAGGGGAAGGTGATCAGGCCATACATGTCCCCAATTCAGTACACAGGCTCGCAACATGTCCTCTAATATCTAGATGGTCCTCCTAGACTGACCGTCGGTTTGTGGGTGATAAGCAATGGTAAAGTGGAGACGCATCTCCACTGCAGTGTGTACTTGCTGCCAAAATCTCGCGGTGAAACGTGCATCCCTGTCGGGGACGATAGTCCTCTGTACTCCATGGAGTCTCACAATATGTCTGGTAACTCCTCAGCTAGACAGCTTACCGGCCACGTTTCCTTAATCAGAATGAAGCGTGCGGTCTTCGTCAGACAGTCTACTACAACCCCATTTACAGGGCCAAGCCCTAACTCGTCCTTCTTGAGGTTGAGATTATCTTGGCATAGATCTTTAAAAGGTTACGTCTCATACTATACGCCATATCCCATGTAGCCTCGTTGGCTTTTCATAAACCACCGACTCTCAAATCTTTTCATGTACTCAGGTTACAAGCGTCTGCTACCATGTTTTAGAGTGGTTACCGGATATTTCACCAGTATCATTCGGCTCAACAGTCTGACCTTCCAATTTGGTGACCTAAATTGTGTATGGTAGGTACCTCTCCACATAATCCATGTAAGAATTGGTTACACTTCTAAACCGCTTTAAAGTCTCACATGGTTGTCCTACACAATTCACCTCCAAGTTCCATGTATCCGATCCAGGATATCACCCTTATACATCTCCCGACACTTTACTAAGTGCTTAAGGCTAGTTGTATCACAACTCACTTGGTCTTGTCTCTTAATATGACTCAGTCATATGGTTCCTCTATTGAAGAATCGTCATCTGCTCATTTTTGGTCTTAAAGTTGATATAACTTAATAATCAATATACGGTTGTCTATCTTTGTGTTCTATCGACGTCATCATATTATTTATAAATCTTTAGCTTAACCCAAACTGCTTACGCCATATCCAAGATCTTACGTGACATAGATGGTGTCCGGAATGACAGCGCTCCACACAAGGTGATCTCACATCACCATCATTTGATCATAACTACTCCAGAAGTGCTAACACACCATCAACATTGTACTCCTATATCCCCACGTTTACTGGACCTAGAATATTCCTCGGATGCCAAACGCAACTCGGCTCCATTCCGATACTAAATTCCACGTACTCCACTCCAAGACTATTCTTTATATAAGTGCGGTTACTGGTTGCAAATGTAGCCTTTTTCGGGTTCCTTCCAACTAAATGTATTCCCATAACTACAATCATCTTAAACTCGACACATTATTTTTCTATATCAATGACTTCTTGCTTCGTGGGTTAGGACTCACCACGCTTCTGCTGCGCTACTCTGATTTATGTTGTTGCCACCCGCTTGTCATACAGGCCTTTCCTACGACTCCAAACTGATTAACCTCAAACTTTTCTCCCAATTACACCATAAGTCCTAACCGGGTGAAGTACCAAATACCTTCCTTACTTGGCTTAAGAAAATAATATAACGGTTGGAAGACGAAATTTTTTGTCTACTTTCTTAATTCTTTTAACACGGATCCAAACTCCCTTACTCGATCGGAGTTTGATCTTAACCAGCCAGCAAGAATCTCTAACACGATTCTCTTATACCTTTAGTTCACGCAAGAAGCTTTCCGGTACCTATTTGAGAAAATCCTCCAAGGGGTCGGTAAAGCTACTCCATAGGTCCACAGTCACAATTATCTCTTCTTGACGTCACACAACTCGTCAATACAAAACAACACTTGCACGTCCTCGGTTGATGTCATTTAGTCTATAATGGACTTGTCTCAATTTCCCGGATTACTTTTCACAGACCCATTTTGTCATTGATTTTCCTGATGAGCACTACTTACTCGAGCTTATCCCTTTATACTCCTTTGGCTCGTTCTACATTTCAAACCTCCAATTCCTCTGTGAGCTAACTCCATTTCTCGATTCCAACTGTGTCGTCCATCTGACATCAATGGTCCTCTCTAGGTCTTCCACTATATCTTATAAGCAAGTCTACACGACTCTCATGACCTTAACTTTCATCCACTTGCGGTTTATCTAGTATGGAATGCCACGCATCCTCTGTCCTGATTGACATAGAACCTTATCAAAATTATATACTTCTTACGCCTCCAGTTCTTCTTTTACAATCCATCTCTACCGGTTGTGATATGTACTCTTTTCCTAGCCAGTAGGTAGTAAATCACTCACACAATCTCCTTAGTCTCAAATGACATAAGAGGGTCATTCCTGGCCGTCTAGTTCTTCTTTTTGAGTTCTTAATTAGAGTTACTGGCTCGAACTCACTCCATGTTACTAGTAAGGGTACTAGCACTTGCATCGATTTAGCTTCACATTTGTCATCATTGATCTCTTGAAGGGTCCCACAGATGTCTATAAAATTCTTCCATAAGTCTGTAGTTATTCTCCTTATCTTCCAACCGGTTACCACTAGTTGACCAGCACGTGTTATGTCTCAGTTATTACCAACTAGTCTCTAATTGACCTTCTATAAGATCACGGACTTATTGTTCTTCTATCTCTTTAAAGTTTGATTCACTTGGTGAAATCTATCTCCTCCAATTTCTTGGTTAACACTCTTTCCGCTCCTTCCAAGTCTGCACTTCTCTTGTTCTCTTATGGAATCACTATACTCTTCTGAGTCTAATCCTAACACTCATCTGTTGTCAATGAGTTTATTAAGTCTTCCACGATAACTTGTAAGCGTGTCTTCACAATTCTTCTTACTTTGTTTATCGACCGTTTGTGGTTCTCTGATATGACCTTTGATGTTGGTAACTTAGATCTTTATGTGAATGAGAAGTTGTTGTGGGCTCTCTAGTCCACCAAAAATCACTTTCCCACACTCTTCCCTTTATCTGGTGTTGTGTTGTAATGCCACATTTATAGAATTACGTTGTTTTAATTTCAGACTTCTCCTGTATTTGATACTTACGTCATGATATCTTGCAAACTCTAGCATCTCTGAGTAAGTTCAACCGTCTCTATGATGATGAAATTTATTTCACGTCTTTAAACTCATTTGTCTTTGTACTCCTTTAATTCTTCATCTCGGGGTCAACACCATTTCTTCTTTGTACCCTCAGACCCATATTTTCCTATGACGTCGTCCACCTTGGTTGCACTGTCATTTTACCCGCCAAGTGTAGTTGTACTCTACCCTACTTCATTTGTATTCCGATATTGTCCTCTTCCATCTACGCTTCTTATCAGTCTTTACATGCATCTTGGAGTTTCATTTCTCGCCTTCACTCCGTTAAGTCCCTTGAATGACTTCATATTACTTCTTTTTGAGTTGATATGTTATTCTTTCTCATCTAATTGTTATTGTGGTTAAGAATCGTCTTGCCATCTTCACCTTCTTGCCCAACCATCCTTCGGAATACTTGTAAGAGTCACCAGAGTGTTTGCTAGATCTAGTATTTTGCTCCGAGGTCTGATTGCACTATCTTGTATTGATACTCCTAAACTACTAACATTTTATCACGAGGCAATGTCAACATCGTGATATCTCATCTAGAGGATAATAGGAATTATCCTTTAGGGTGCTAACAAGCTACATGTATATATGTACATATCTATACAACATACATAAGTGTACAATCTTATAAGTCCATATACTGTTTTACTACTCCTATCAAGTTGCAGAGATCCACAAAGGTGTTGGTGGTCCGACGTACCACTAACCCAACAACCCGACTATGCACATGATTTTGAAATAGAAATTCATATTGAAATTTTCAGACCCCTTTCGGGTTCTATTTATTTTCTACATTCGGTCTTTCAGAAGATTTCAAGTGCCATTGTTGCCAACCCAGAGCTCTGATACCATGTTGTAACACCCCAAGTTCTTGGAACTCGGGGAGCTACTGGTTAGGACCTCACAATGGGTCCCGACCTTGGTTTAACAACAACTTTACTAGGATCTTACAACAAGGCACAAATGTATTTAAAACAATTTCCAAAACATAATATTTTTAATGGTATGAAAGTACACATGTGACAGCCTTACAAATATATATAAAGATACATAACATGCATGACGTATGGAAGACTCCCTCGTCCCCATCTAATGAGTACGTGGACCCGGCTGACCATCCGTCCCGAATCTCTCTGCAACTATTTATCTCTGCAGATCTACAACACGGATAAACCGTTAGCTAACAAACCAAATATAAGCAGAATAAGGATAGCACAAACACAAACAAGGTAACATAAACAATCATCATGCTGGCACACAAACCGGTTATTATCTAGTAGTTAAGTGATTCACCTTATTCCATTTTACAGTTGTGGCACGAGAATCTTAAAAGTTCTCGCCTCCGTTCCTTATCCAATTGGGTGTAGGTCTAGCTTACCTCCGTCGGTAGCATCACTACAAACCGAGTGTGGACTAGTCCCTAAAGAAACCCCCAGCGCCCTCAAGCTAACTGAGCAGAATGCCACCGCCCGTTACTCTTAGGCCAAGGTATAGGTCGGTATATAAATATTACTAACCTATAACTATAAACATCTCATTCACATACCACTACCATTACTCATACTCATATCTAGAAGTCAGCTAAGTAAGTCCAAAGGACTTACCTGAATCGAAACTCGATTCTCGTTATCTCGACTCGGTCTGTAACCGTAGAAACGCAACCGCCTGTTATACAAGGCAAGTGAATTAATAATGTATCTCACTTTCTTAGAAGTCTCCAACTTCTAAGATATTCAATGGATCATAAGAAAATTACTGAAATACACTCATAAGGGTAAAAAGACTATTTTACCCCTAGGTCTCAAAACCCTAGAAATGTTCCTAAAAATATTTCTAAACTTTCTATGATGTCCAAAAACACCATCTAACACTTCACAAGAAAGATCCCGTTAAGTTGGAAAATTTTCCAACTTCTTAACTTCCATGAAAACTCACTAAGGTCTCACTTTGACCTCACTTAAAACACTCGTACCAAAATCTAAAAATCCCAAATAAAATATCTATTCTCTCTATGCAATGCATTCTACTCATTGAAAGAAACAGAACTCATAAAGCATTAATAGTTAATCCCACACAAAAATCCCAAGTTGGCTACACAACACAAAATCTCTTATACTTAGCCAAATATCTGCAGAATACCAAACTGCACCTCTAGCCTACTTTGAGCTCTTGTGGATCCAGATCCGACCGTTAGATCGATCTAAACTTTTAATATATCATACTATGCATGTCCTTCTATATCATACTAAAAATTGAACGGTAGATTATGTATCTAAGGTATCGTAACATGGTCTTAAAGATGACTAGTCAACACTGATTTCGGGGATTAAAATCTGAGTACAAGTGATATGAGCTTCGAGACTCACCTGCAGCGTTTTGTAACTAAGACAAGGAAGGCCACAGGTTCAAGGTTCGACTCTCCACTGCTCCGACTCCCTATTCGATTAGATGGGCAACAAATCTATGTTTCGAAACTCCCTTGCAGATGGCCAAGACGAAGGAATCTTCATTGGTCGTTGATACTGTTCCTCTTGGCGACGAAGTTGCACCAGAACCCGTCTTCGGCTCAGCCTGCTCACCCAGTGGTGATGGTTCCTGTAACACCCCGAATCCGCGGGACTCGGGATGTCACAGTGGGCTAGGATCTCACAATGGATCCTGACCCTAGCCTGACAACAAGTTCACTGGACCTTACAACATGGCACTGACAAATATAAAACAAATACATAAAACAGTATAAACTGTACGACCGAAAGTAAACAACAACTTAGCCGAGTACATAAAACGACATCCTCACATAGGAGGTACAAAAGATCATCCTCACGCAGGAGGGGAAACACAACAACCCCAAACCAACCACCTAATGTACGAGAGTCCTCGGCCTGTCACCCTTCCAGATCACCCAGTAGCGCCTAACCTGTAGACATTTACAACACGGTATGAAACCGTTAGCTAACCATACATATATTAGGTAATGCATAAGCACAAGCACAATCATGAAAGATAAACACATCAGCATGCTATCACACATTTACCCATTTATTATCTTTATATAATAACCATTCACTCAAAAACCGTATATATATAGATAGATGAAAGTATGTGACACGAGGACCGATACATCCCCGCCTCTGAGTACAATGTCCAGCTGTACGAGTATCGGTCACACGATCCGTGTACCCTATGGGAGTGGACTGCGCCCTTCCTGTAAACCAGCCTGGCCCGACATCAAAGAACCTCCCTGATAGCATGAATTATAGTCTATATTTTGGGGTTTGTTTGGACGTTTTATCTTTCATAATCTGCATGTTTGTATGTACATTATGTGATTTTGCTACCATTTCATCTACCTTTGCGAGAATCGAGGTCTACACCTAGTTTCGTTGTAATTGCAGGTAATATGGTACGTTTTGCATCAAAAAGGAGCAAAAGGAGTCATGAGTCATTTGGAGCTACATCCAGGGAGCATAGCCATGGATTAAAGATTTACTTTGGAGCAGATTTGAGAGATTTCACATTCAGTTGTGACTCACGTCGGTTGACCAGAGGTTCACCTCGACCGAGGTGATCCAGAGACGCCGACTCGACCGAGGCGAACACCTAGGACGCGGCGAGAATATTTTATTCTTGGAAGAGATCTTTTAAAATTGGAAAGTGATCTTATATTTTTGGGCTTGGCTCCTGGATGGAAGGAGATATGCAGAATCATATATTTTACCTATATTTATGGGAGAATATCTTTCTAAGATTTATTATCTTTGGAGGGTTATTTTCCTATAAAAAGGGTTGGATTTCCACAATTCCAATCATCCCGCATACATCGGATCCGCTTACAGTAGGAAATCAAGCGGCAGCAGCATACTCCAATTTGGGAGAGAGTTGAAGAACCTTTTTGAAGGTTGAAGGAAGATTGAAGTCCATAGCTTTTATAGCTTTATTGAAGGGTTTTGTAAGATTGTCTTCAATTCCCTCAATTGTTGTCTTGTCTTTTTGGATTGCTATCCAAGGAACGCTTTGTGTGATATTTGATTCAGTTATTGAAGTCTTTTCATTAAATTCTTCTTTGTTCAAATATTCACTTTCTTCCCTTACATTTAATACTTTCATTATGATGATGAGGGGCTAATTTCCTTGTGTGATTCTAGGGTGATTGGCTGAAGGTTGTGGGAAAAACAATGATAGAATAGTCTTAGATTCCAGTAGGATCCTGAAAGTTCGAGTCTTTAACCTTAATCCTAAGCATCTCGTTCGGTTGATGAACATCTCGGCCGGGGTGGAATTCTTCTGACCGAGGTGACTTATTTGATCCGAAACTGAGAGTTAAGTGTTAGAGTTTGCCAAATCCTATTCTTATTACACCTTCCTGGTTCAAAGCAAGCTTAGGATGAGACTTACCCGGTAATTCCTTAGTTTGTGTATCAACGATCATAAGTGTAGGTAATAAAGGTTTATCCTTTATTGGGGTTTGAGTGTGCTTTCATCCCATCTTTGTGAGTTAGCCTGAGACTTACCCGGTAAAGGTTGATTCTATTCTCTTAGATGGTGTGTTAGTTTGAGGTTATAGTTCTTTATCTTAATTCCTTGAGACTTACCCGGTAATAGGAGTTACGGTTTAGGACTAATAAGTAGTGAGACTTACCCGGTGATCTACTCCACTTTAGTAACACCTTCCCCTTGCAAAAATCTCAGCTTTGTCCGCTTATCTATTGATCTTGAGTTGGAACCACAACTAGATGCTTTAATCCCTAGAATTGCATGTTTGCTTTATTGACTTCTTATTCATCTTTGATTGTGTTAATCGCTCTTGTGGTTAGAACTAACGTAGCATACCGTGTTGACTTTGTTTCACCGAGTCCCTGTGATCGACCCCTGGAATTTTCTTGCTTTTACTACGATTGACCCGTACACTGCGGGTTCGCATCCTTGTTTTAAGCTTAAGTCTAGGGTTATAAATTTAAAGCTTGCACACACCGTTTGGAGCGAACACTCACAGACTCCACGGCGGGATGAAAGGAAAAGGTTATCACAACCACGCAGTGGGGCAGTCAATAGAACATAGGTCGATAAAAACGACAACTCATGATATCATAGCAAACATATAAAGCACACACCACTCATGCAAACACCCAATATAGGGATGGTAGCTAAGTAAGTCCTACGGACTTACCTCAACCTCGTACAAAATCAACCACGATCACCTCTACACTGGAGGGACAACACGGCCTATAAAAAGGCATAAAGAGATATATCAACCTCTATTCATCAAAGGGGTCACACCTAGACCCAAAGGGATCCATAAGGATCATACTCAATCTATGAGCCTCACAACCAACTAAACCTCAATATCTCAACATAGCTCACAATTCCTCAAATCTCAAGGTAGTATCTAATCAACATTCCTCAATCTCAATTTTAATCCTAATTTAATTAATTAACCTTTAATTAATTAATTAGATTTCGCCAGAATAACGTTTTGCCCGCAGGCAATTTCTAAACCCCCTATCATCAGATTTCATCAAACAAGAACCCATAATCACCAGAATAATATAACGACCATAATGGAATTTCTAATTGTCCTATTTGACAAGCCTAAAGTCAATTTAGGCCAAATCGCAGTACAGAAAACGAATAAATTCATAACTTATTCGTTACTAACCCGATTGACGATCTGAAAGAAGATTCGGAATCACAACGACGCAGGCTACGCATGGACAACATCAAATTCATCGGAATCTGAGCGACGGAACCGTTCTGGTGACATATATGCTCGACCAGTCCTCTATATACTCGGAAATGCAGAAACTCGGTACCGTTATGAAGAGAATGAAGAGAGGAATCCAGAAACTCAAACGGGATTGAAATCAGATTAGAAACGGAGAGTAGATCTGAGTTTGAAGGTTGAGATAAACCAGAGCTTTTACAAGAAAACGTGAAAGGAAATGAATTAATAAAGGATTTTCCGCTATTTATAGTGAAGACGATAATTATCCTTTAGTAAAGTCGATAATTATCCTTTAACCGATCCAAAGGCGGGTCGAACCTCTTTCTCCCAACTTCTCGAGATTGGAAAATTAAATCTGGAATATTGTAGGGATAATTATTACACAACTGCCTCGGAAAACGTGTATTCCTAAGCCGTCTTTCTTAGCCGTTAAGAAACGAAATAGCGACTCTTTTGGCCGTTTTGTCTCTCCATGTTATTTCATATCTAAGACATATCCGATGTCCTGATCATTTCTCTCAACTGCATTTTTATTAATTGGAGCTCCCAAATGCTTCAAATAACACCGGAGGGTAAAAATAATTACCCGGGGGAAAAAGTAAAATTTTCCCCAAACGTCCAAAATTACGCGAGGAACATAACGGTGGGACTCATACTCATCACTTGGGAAATCTTCGCAAGTTATATGTCAATTACTATCAACGATTAAGTTAATCAACATTAATTAGAATTCGGAAATCCTAGCTATTACATCACACACCCCTAAAAAAAAGTTTCGTCCCGAAACTTAAATAATTCCCAAATTCTCTCGGACCCATACGCCGAGGTATAATTCTCGCTCTTTCTATCGGAGGTATCACATCTCCATTCCAAAGATCACAACCTATAACAATCTATAACCTCAAGTATAAACATGGAGGAATCATCACTCCAGGAAACAGGGTCATAACGCTACCCAAAGGCGTAGAGGAATCACGTCTCTCGCCATACCACATCACAAGGCATAGAGGAAGCACGTCTCTAGCCAAAACATATCACATGCATAGAGGAAATACGTCTCTAGCCAACCCATAAACATATACATCGCATGGAGGAATCACATCTCCACTATGTCCATCAAGGTAGCACGGAGGAAAGAACCATCTCCAGCTGAATCCTAATCCCACTCAAATAGCATGGAGGAAAGAACCATCTCTAGCTATAAATATGATCATACTCGGGTAGCGTGGAGGAAGTAATCATCTCTAGCTATAACATACATCACGCTAGCACATCAAGATCTACTAAGATCATAAATCACATCACAACTAGCATAGAATAACATATCAAGGCATATAAGCACATAAGCACAACATTCATCAAGATAGCACTAAGATCTACTCGTGCTCCCACAAATGGGTATGTCCTAACATATACTCTGGATAGTTCCTCAGGACAGTATCCTCAGTCTCTTACATAGCCTCTTCAGGTCTTCATCTCGACCATCATATCCTCAATATGGGCATGTCTTTCAAATGCAAGCGTTTCATATCTTATTCCAAGAATGTAATCAGATGATCAACAATGATGTGGTTCAACTTAACCACTAGATCATTATAACTCACAAAGTGTTTCCAACCTGGTATATACTTTCTCAGTTGAGACACAGGAACACTGGGTGAACATCCACCAACTTCAGAGTGAAAGCTAAACATCATGTTGCCTTCACAAAACTTATCAAGATCTCAAGTAACCGACATATTGGAAACTCAGTTCCCCTTTCCATAATACACAACTAACGTCTCACAGCTGAGATACCTCCAGTCAGACATGAACTTTTGCTTGAACTTTAGAGGTTAACGCCTCTTGTCTACATATAATATCTGGTGACTCTGTACATCCAGCATTCTTCCTTCAATCAACGTTACTTGAACTATAAAATCCTGAGTCTGGTCAGCTGTTATTCCACTCTACTGCTAGATCACTTCTAGCATAAGGATATACGACATCTATGTCTATATATTGACTCATAGGGTCATCCCAAAAAGATGCACATCCTTCATTGTTATATAATAAACTCATTAATGGAAGGTAATATAACCCTCCACGTTTCCCATTCAACTTACAACTTATAATAGATCTTTAAGATCTAGATGATCCTCTCTAACTAAGCATTTGTCAGGGGGTGAAGTGTAGTCATGAGGTACATACTTGTCCCCAAAGCAGTCTGAATCTGCTACCCACAATCTCAAAGTAAAAACATCCATCTCGATCATAAATGATCGTTCTCGGTATACCATGGAGTCTCATTATTTGTCTAGTGTACTCCTCAACCAATTCATTCACTAGCCACGTCCTTCTGATAGAAATGAAACGTGCCGGTTTCATTAATCTGTTACCAACAATCCAAATAACATCAATCTTCTACAGGGTCACAATCCCATAACAAAGTCCATAAAGATGTCCTTCCAAATTCTACTACTGCACTGGTAGTGGGTGGGGGCTTATCTCTAGATCGGAAATACTCTATCTGGACGTGCTGACATGTCACACACTATATCACAAATCTGGTTATATCGGCTTCATACAATATAATCGTCTCATCTCGTGGTACATCTTACTCGTACCTGAATGTACTGAATAAGGCGTACAATGGGTATACGTAATATTTTGTCTCCATCTGCATCAGCAGGAACACAAAAGCGGTCATGACTCTTCATCAGTCCATCTATTCCTATGGAGAACTATGGTGCCTCGGTACGAGACATCCTTTCTCTAAACCTTGTCAAGGCCCGGCAGGTCTCCTGCTTCTGTTGGACCTCATCCAATAGACCAGGTAGAACCTCTGAGGTATAAATGGGTATCCTTATCAAGGAACTGATTGTCCAACTCTAGCCAAGCTAGATCTCTTTGAAACTGAGGTTGAACTATCAGTCTCACAATCATCTTCTCTTGGAGCGTCTTTCCATTCAAGTTATCAGCGACAACATTCAACTTCTCTGAATGATATGAAATCTTCAAGTCAAAGTCTTGATCAACTTAAGCTCTTAATACTGGCGGTTATTCAACCCCTGTTGCATAAAATATACTTCAGATTTCTATAATCTATAGAAATCTGACATGAAGATCACACCGGTACGGTCTTCAAAATTTAAAGGCTTGAACTACCACTACTAACTCTAAATCATGAGTCGAGTAGTTCTCATCATACGTTCTCAACTGTAAACACACATATCAATAACCCTACTCCTTTGTAGTAATACACATCTCAAACTTAGCTGGGATGTATCACCGTAAATCACAGGATCCCAAAAATCTTCTAACTACAACAGAATGGAAGCAGAGGTCAAATGCCTCCTCAACTCTTCAGAACATAGACACACTACTTTCATCACGTAGTTATGGTGGTCTTCTCAAAAGACTCGCAAATGAATACATAATCATATAAAATCCTTCGTCTAAGCATTGGTAGCAATCGGCTGAGCCGAAAAAACTACGTATTCCTTAATGTTCATTAGTATCTCCCATGTTACAACATACTTAATTCTCGCCAGGTCAACCATGATCCCACTAGTGGAGACAACATGGCCTAAAAAGGCTACCACTGGCATCTCAACTTACACTTAGAGAGCGTAGCATACAATCCTCTATCTCTCGAAATCTGTAGAACGGTCCTCAGACGATCGGTCTACTATTCTCTGCTATGAGAGTATACCGACATGTCATCCATGGAGTCCACCACCAACTAATCAAGGAAGTCGATGAAGATACTATTCATCAA
This sequence comes from Fagopyrum esculentum, assembly GCA_033239045.1. Classification (NCBI taxonomy): domain Eukaryota; kingdom Viridiplantae; phylum Streptophyta; class Magnoliopsida; order Caryophyllales; family Polygonaceae; genus Fagopyrum; species Fagopyrum esculentum. The sequence continues at coordinate 102,244,943 of BSUD01000005.1, forward strand.
TTCCATAAAAACTACTAAAACATCCGTCAACCCAAATGACATCACTATAAACTCGTAGTGTCCATAACGGATATGGGATGCTATCTCATACACATGCTGCTCTCTCATCCATGACTAGGGATATCTTGAGCATAAAGAAATCCCGAAAACACAATTGCTTCTTGAAGTTAACTCGTCAGGTCGTCAATACGGAACATGGAACCCACTAGGGTAAACCCATTTCAGTAAACTTTTCAAGTTATCAGTACAATATCTCAACAAGCACCATATAGTGTGGCTTTCCCATTCAATCTTGTATCATACTTCAACTCGATAACAATGTCCACACACCGCTGAGGTGGCAACTAGACGGTTCAGTAACACGTCTATAAACTCATAAACAACTGGAATACCTTCAATTGTTGGACTATCTCGCTCCTTTGTGGTATAAAACTAGAAGGCGTCACATCCCTGTGCTATCAGCTTGCTGCTCGTACAGTCCTGATGACAAACCCGTCTCTTCAAAGGTCTTAACCTCAGAAGACCTCTATTTAACTCAACTCAGTAAAGACTATAATAGTCTTACTATTAAAAGCTAACACCACATGATATCTATTCATCCAAACCATACACATAATGACTTCCTCATGCACCTACGACATGACAAAGAAGTCTACAACCATACACGGGTCCTTGAAATAAGGGAACAAACACGCATCTCACGGGTATCTCAGACCCAAAAAGGTAATCTTGTAAAGGAAAATCCACCTTCTACTATATACAAAAAGTCAACCATTAACGCATGCATCGAAAGACATGAAGTGCATAGCACTCACAACAAGCAAAACTCCACCACGTAAACCATTAACGAGAATGGTACCTATAACAGCTAACACTCGTAGCTCCACTACATATCATCACTCAATGTCAGATCCATGCTCCTCAGGTATCACTGAGGTCATTACTATAGCCTCCACTTCCACTCTTTCTGCACCGGAAAGAGGAAGGTCTTGCTGGGAAGAAACACCACCGTGCTGACAAAAAGGGCCAGATGGCCTAGCTCACCACAAGTGAAACAAGCTATCAGTGCCAAAGGGCACACAGAACGCAAATGATCTGGATAGCCACAACTGAAACATAATCATCCCATCCTTGCAACCTGTGCAACTGAAGGGTAACTCGACCTTCGTCATCCACCTGGAATGATCTCACTCTTGAAGGGAACCTGTAAAGGCAATGCCTTGCCCTGTCGACAAAACTTCGCTCTATGCCCTGCTTTACCACACGGAAAGCATATGATGGGAGCCTTTGGGCACACAGCTCGCCAGTGTCCCAACTTCCACGCAATTAAAACACTGTAGTTCCTTCCCAGTCATCTTCATGGCCAAAGGATCACTAGATTGTCCTGATATCTGACTTGGTTCCCCATTCATCATCTTTGCTTCTCCAGTAACTGATTCAGTCCATTACTTCTTTCCGGATCCAGAAGCTTCAGTTGATCTCACAATTGTTGGTAAATCTGGTGTCGATCTACCCGCTATCACCGCTTCATATACTTGTTACATATATTCTTGAAACTCGGATCTACTCATGGAGACACGATCAGCCTCTTCAAACTCGTTCTCTACCATAGGCGAAACAACAGCGGAAACTGGTCCCTAACTTATCACCACTGGAGGAAGAGGGGGGGTGTACCCCTACCTCATACCACTACAGATACTACTCTAGTCTGAGTCATCTGTAGGATATACACACCTAATCTTATAAGGCTATATATATGTCATAGGTATCGATATGTATATAATAAATCCACATAATCCATAATACGCACAGATATATATACATATCTACGCTGCAGAGATGTATGGCAGAGGTGACGACTTCTCGTACATTCTATCCCAAAACCACACTTAAAACCAAAACCTTTGAAAACGTCAAATCCCATGTGGGCTCTGTTTATTTTACCTATCAAACCTCATTGCAGGTAGCAAGTGTCATTGTTGTCAACCTGGGCTCTGATACCAACTCTGTAACACCCCGAATCCGCGGGACTCGGGATGTCACAGTGGGCTAGGATCTCACAATGGATCCTGACCCTAGCTTGACAACAAGTTCACTGGACCTTACAACATGGCACTGACAGATATAAAACAAATACATAAAACAGTATAAACTGTACGACCGAAAGTAAACAACAACATAGCCGAGTATATAAAACGACATCCTCACATAGGAGGTACAAAAGATCATCCTCACGCAGGAGGGGAAACACAACAACCCCAAACCAACGACCTAATGTACGAGAGTCCTCGGCCTGTCACCCTGCCAGATCACCCAGTAGCGCCTAACCTGTAAACATCTACAACACGGTATGAAACCGTTAGCTAACCATACATATATTAGGTAATGCATAAGCACAAGCACAATCATGAAAGATAAGCACATCAGCATGCTATCACACATTTACCCATTTATTATCTTTATATAATAACCATTCACTCAAAAACCGTATATATATAGATAGATGAAAGTATGTGACACGAGGACCGATACATCCCCGCCTCTGAGTACAATGTCCAGCTGTACGAGTATCGGTCACACAATCCGTGTACCCTATGGGAGTGGATTGCGCCCTTCCTGTAAACCAGCCTGGCCCGACATCAGAGAACCTCCCAGACTCCACGGCGGGATGAAAGGGAAAGGTTATCACAACCACGCAGTGGGGCAGTCAATAGAACATAGGTCGATAAAAACGACAACTCATGATATCATAGCAAACATATAAAGCACACACCACTCATGCAAACACCCAATATAGGGATGGTAGCTAAGTAAGTCCTACGGACTTACCTCAACCTCGTACAAAATCAACCACGATCACCTCTACACTGGAGGGACAACACGGCCTATAAAAAGGCATAAAGAGATATATCAACCTCTATTCATCAAAGGGGTCACACCTAGACCCAAAGGGATCCATAAGGATCATACTCAATCTATGAGCTTCACAACCAACTAAACCTCAATATCTCAACATAGCTCACAATTCCTCAAATCTCAAGGTAGTATCTAATCAACATTCCTCAATCTCAATTTTAATCCTAATTTAATTAATTAACCTTTAATTAATTAATTAGATTTCGCCAGAAGAACGTTTTGCCCGCATGCAATTTCTAAACCCCCTGTCATCAGATTTCATCAAACAAGAACCCATAATCACCAGAATAATATAACGGCCATAATGGAATTTCTAATTGTCCTATTTGACAAGCCTAAAGTCAATTTAGGCCAAATCGTAGTACGGAAAACGAATAAATTCATAACTTATTCGTTACTAACCCGATTGACGATCTGAAAGAAGATTCGGAATCACAACGACGCAGGCTACGCATGGACAACATCAAATTCATCGGAATCTGAGCGACGGAACCGTTCTGGTGACATATATGCTCGACCAGCCCTCCATATAATCGGAAATGCAAAAACTCGGTACCGTTATGAAGAGAATGAAGAGAGGAATCCAGAAACTCAAACGGAATTGTAATCGGATTAGAAACGGAGAGTAGATCTGAGTTTGAAGGTTGAGAGAAATCAGAGCTTTTACAAGAAAACGTGAAAGGAAATGAATTAATAAAGGATTTTCCGCTATTTATAGTGAAGACGATAATTATCCTTTAGTAAAGTGGATAATTATCCTTTAACCGATCCAAAGGCGGGTCGAACCTCTTTCTCCAAACTTCTCGAGATTGGAACATTAAATCTGAAATATTGTAGGGATAATTATTACACAACTGCCTCAGAAAACGTGTTTTCCTAAGCCGTCTTTCTTAGCCGTTAAGAAACGAAATAGCGACTCTTTTGGCCGTTTTGTCTCTCTATGTTATTTCATATCTAAGACATATCCGATGTCCTGATCATTTCTCTCAACTGCATTTTTATTAATTGGAGCTCCCAAATGCTCCAAATAACACCGGACGGTAAAAATAATTACCCGGGGGAAAAAGTAAAAATTTCCCCAAACGTCCAAAATTGCGCGAGGAACATAACGGTGGGACTCATACTCATCACTTGAGAAATCTTCGCAAGTTATATGTCAATTACTATCAACGATTAAGTTAATCAACATTAATTAGAATTCGGAAATCCTAGCTATTACAGTTCCGATGTAGAAGAGAGGGACAATCATTAATTCAGTCTTGACAGCAAGAATAATGAAGAAAGGAAGGAAGGGAGGTAGGGGTCCATACACTGTTGAAGATAGTCTTGAAGTGAAGAGGCTCACTCTTAGTGGAAGGAGGATGGAAAGGCCCGGCCTTGAGTAGTAGCAGCAGCTCGAGAGTGATCGTGCAGAAGGTTGAAAGCGGCTCATCACCGGGGTACTGGGTTGGGTGTTTCTAGTTTGCAGCTAGGTAAACTTGGTCCTGCAGGTTCGTTGGTATTGGCTGTGTGCAGAGGCTGGGGACTCTTGTCACTGGTGTCTCGTGAAGGAAGGTGAGAGAGACGAGTATGGCGTATTCTGTGCAGGGCTTGAACGATAGAGAGAGATAGGAAGAGTGCAACGCTGACTTCGGACAACAGAGGGACGTGGTTCACGGCTTGACAGGCTCTTGTTTCTGCGTAAATCAAGGAGCAGTTACAGGAGAGGATCTTTAGCACAATCAACAGCCGTTACAAGGGAGTTAAGAGGGGAGTGAATCTCACAGCCGTTACAAGTTGTGCGGCCTGCAGGGAGGGAGCTGTTACTGGGCTCGTAAACAAGGCTCTCCTGGGTTGTGCTCCAGTCCGTCAGCAAGGAAGAAGTAAGGGCTGGATAGTTGAATCCAATAGGAGAGCAATGGGCTGAAGACATGTAATAATTAAGAGTGGGCTGATGTTGTCAGGACATTGTCAAATCTTGTCATTGTCTTGTCGAGCCCATGCATGGCCTTGTCCTGATCTCGTCTTGGTCTCGTCATGACCTTGTTAAGCCCATGCATGGCCTTGTCACGAGTTTGTCATGGTCTCGTCATAACTCGTCATGGTCTTGTCTTGACTTCGTCTTGGGCTCGTCTTGATCTTGTCACTAGGACATCATGACCTTGTCAAAGACAAGTCATGTTCTAAATTAGGGTTTTATGGATTAGGGTTTATTATAAAAATCTTATCATTTCATGTGAAGTGGTGTTACATAAAATGATAAAATTTTCGAGATATTGTGTCCGACTAAGTAGACAAATAGGGATTAACGGATCAAAATCCGGTTTGCTACGGAAATAAACGGAATAAAAATTCCGGATATTACACTTTAACTAGTATATATATACATATATGTATATATATATATATATATATATATATATATATATATATATATATATATATTATTTGATACTTTATTTGAAAGTAACATTTTATTCAAATGTAACTATTTATCACTTTTTACAAAATTGGATTCTAATCGGTAGATATTTGGTTGATCTGTTTGATCCAAATTATAAAATATTGTATTTGAAAACGATTCTAGTCAGATTGGATAATTATCCGTTAATACTTGGGTTATTTGTTTGATCGGAATGATTTTAGTGTGATTCGTTTGATTGAAAATGACTTTAACTTGATCTGGATATCCGACTGATCCATATATCTAATGTGACTGGTCCATTTAATCTATATATGCTTTCCCCCCCCCC
>BSUD01000005.1:102250755-102324076 GCA_033239045.1 Fagopyrum esculentum
CCCCCCCCCCCCTATTTTATTTGTTATAAAGTGTATAATAAAATATAATATATTATATTCAATAGTCACATAACTTAATTCAAATGAAAGTGAAAACCATACAAGTGATATAATTTTTTTATAAGAAACTTATTTTTAACACTTTAAGACATCTTTTCTCCAACAAGGTAAAAAAGTTAATACTTCGAAAATATCATTATATATACTTATACAATTATACTATGTATTATGTAATATATATATTTTAATACTTGTATAGGAATTAGAAAATTAAAGCTCGAAAATAATTCTAATAAGTAATTAGTAAACCATAAGTTAAAATCAAAATTTATTTTAATGAGTTAAAAACAATGTTACCTTACATTTATCGTGTCGGAGTTGCAAAATGTCATTATAGACTTATAGTTATAGTATGAGATATGTAATATGCATTTATGTATATATAAACAATATAATGAATAAAAAAATATCTTTAAAAATTCCAATTTTTAAAAATTATAGTATAAATTATGTATTTATGTGAAAAACGATTTTAGTCGGTTTGAATAATTATCCGATAATATTTAGGTGATTTGTTGATTGAAATGATCTTTAACAAGATTTGGATATTCGACTTATAGAATGGATTATGTAATATGTATTTAATATGTCATTATAGACTTATAATATAAAGTTATAGTATGGGTTATGCCATTATATACTCATCGGGTTACTTCGGGCCAAGTTACTTCGGGCTATCGGGTTACTTTGGGCTATCGGGTCAATTCGGATCGGGTTACTTTGGGCCGGGTTACTTCGGGTCGAATTATTTCGGGCTATCGGGTCACTCGGGTTGGGCCACTTCGGGCTATCGGGTTACTTCGGGCCGGGTTATTAGGGTAATCGGGTCATTCGGGTCGGGTTACTTCGGGTCATTTATTACTTTGGATTAAATCGGATTCAAGCAGGTCGGTTTCGGGCATTCTTTTTTTCAAAATTTTAGGGGCCAGGTCGGGTTCGGATTCGGGTTCATCGGGTCGGGTTCACGGGTCGGGTCAACTTTTGACAGCTATAGTCTCAATAACTGAATCAAATAACAAACAAACTGCGTTCCTCAATCACAAATCAGCAAAGACAATAAAACCAAAAGACAATCTAAGAAAGTCTTACAAACTCCTTCAAAAGCAACTCCAGCTATGATTCCTTCCTTCCTCGGACTTCAATCCTTCAATACTTTCTTCAATTCTTCCTTCAAACTCTCATAAAATACTCCAGAAATCTCTTGATCCGAAGATGGCCGAATTGTAGAAAATTCAACCCTTTATATAGGAGAATTATCTTCCAAAGATAAAATAGCTTAAAAAGATAATTTCCTATAAAATATATTTATCTCTCAAAATAATCAGCTAAAACTAATATCTTCCTTCCAGAAATCGAGCAAAAAATATAAGATATCTTCTTTCCAAAAATAAAAGATCTCAGCAAAAAATATAGATCTCGCCAGCGACAGCGTGTTCGTCTCGGTCGGGACGTTCCTCAAGATCACCTCGGTCGAGGTGATACTGTAGCTGACCGAGGTGAATCTCAACTGAATGTAAAATCTCTCGAATCTGGTCCAAAGTCAATCTTCTTAATCATTTCTATGCTTCCTGAGGTCTTTCCAGAATGTAGCTCCAATGACTCCTTAGCTCCATTTTAGTCCAAAACGTTCCATTTTACCTACAATTACAACGAAACTAGGTGTAGACTTCAATTCCCGCAAAGGTAGACAAAACAACAATATAATCAAAGAATATACATCCATACATGCAGATTATTGAAGATAAAACGTCTAAACTAGCCCCAAAATATAGACTATAATACATGTTATCAAAATACCCCATACTTGTCCCTTACTTGTCCCCAAGCAAGTTCCAAATTTTAGATATAAGATAGAATGGATTATAAGTCAGAAAAATCAATTAAAAGAGTTTCAAAACAGTTTTGGTGGTGTTCTCCACTCATAGATCACTCTAAGAGAATGCTTCATGGCAAATAAAATCAAAATATGATCAAAATATTTTATAAATATAAGAAAGTTGTTCATCTTTGCATAAAATCATAGAATGCATAATAAATCATATTTATCGAAATCAATCATGTATATTAAACCACCAAGTCAATCAACAAGCTCGAGGTCTCAAGGACTTCCAAAAGAGGTCAAGAAATGTGTCAGGGTGGGATGTATATATGGTATGTGTTGCTAGAATCCGGGAAAAGGATCTTACTTCAATTTCTTTGAATCACAACATCATCCACCAATAAGCTTTGTTATTTTTACTTTACTTTTTGGGATGCATGGACAGAGGTGCACAATAACCGAAGCCTAGGAAATCAGCAATCATCAATTTCTCGAGATGCCTCAAACCCTTGATGCACATACCATGACCCATTAGGAATATCGCTCAATCCGACTTTGGCAAGACACAAATACCCGGCTATGTGAATGGTGCCGAGTTATTCATCATCATGATTGAATTCCCCAAACCTATTTGTTTTTTTTTCTATCAGTTTCAGCCAACATCTCAATTTCACTTTCACTTGCTTTTCTTTGCTTGCTTCCAAATTCCCGGATAGGTAATGGAAGGCAAATATGTATATAAGGGGCTAAAGCATGATCAAGAAGAAGAAGAGAAGAGATTGAATTGCCATAATCATCCCATGAAGAATGTGATATAACTCATCATGTGGTGTCAACCTTCAAATCAAACATAATTTTGATAAAAACAAAGTATTAAACATGCTAAAACTTCAAACAAAGCATTTTACAACTTAAACATATCATAAAACCTTTCGAGTATATACAGATATCAAAACCAATCTACAAACAGAATCATCACTGAGATCATATCTAGAGAAGAAGCACAAAATTGTTTCGAAAAACTCTCGGTTAAGAACCCACCTCGGTCGAGGTGTTCTGACGTCATCCAAGGTATCTACCTCGTCCAGTGAAGAACATCCCGGTCGAGGTCAAATAAATTTTTTTTTTCAAACCAGTTTTTGACATTTTTTTCAAACAAAAACCTGTATGTATGCATGTAATGGCAGATAAAAACATAAAGCCAAGTAAAGCAGAATAAGATCATAAATATCCGACAGAGTCATACAAACATACACACATAGTCAAATAATACATTCAAATACCCCATACTTGGGACACATTGTCCCAATGGGTCAAATAAAAGAGTAGAATCAGCAAACTCACCGAACCTAGTCGAACTGCATAATAAATAAATAAAGAAAATCCCAGCTCTAATCCTCGTCAGGTGGTGGCGGTGGTGGTGGATGTGGATATGGAATGTAGAGATGTTGGGACGGATCAAAGGGAATACTCATGATATGCTGGTGTTGGATCTCCATTATACGTCTAGTAAGCTTCAGGGTCCAATCGCGATAAAGGTTTATTCTTTCATCGTCTATACCACAACCTTCAACTAATCACCCTAATATCACAAGGGTTTTAGCCAACAATCATCATGTTCAAAGCAATCAAAGTATATGAAATCAAGATATCAAGAAAAGAGAATAAAACACTCAAAAAAATGTTCTCAATAATCAATAATGCAAAATAATCCAGCAATCGTCAATAATGTGTTTCAGAAGATGATAACAACTCACTAGAATCCTCCAAGAAAACCTTACAAAATTATCTTCTCTTATTCCTTCAACCTTGATCTCCAAGTAATCCTTCCTAGATTTCTTTCCTTCAATCTTCCTTAAGTTCAGCCGTCAAAAGATCTTCGACGTCTCAGCGTGTGTCCAACTCAATATTCACCTACCGTTCTTATAGAAGAATTTTAGGTCAAAATATTTATTTCTTCTTGGTTTGTGGGACGTCGACCTTGAGTAGAGCCCAGTAGGCTATCTCGGTCGAGGTGCATTACGGGCATCGGTCCGAGATCAGTAGTCAGCTACATACTTTTCTTCGTATCTTCTCCTGAACTTATCCATTCGCTAAGGTACATGCCTCCTTCTTGTAGCTCCAAGTGTTCCATAATGTAGCTCAATGGTCTCATTATACTTCAGTGTCATTTTCCGATCCAAAATATGCCTTATTCCATACAATTACAATCAAACTTGGTGTAGGCCTCGATTCTTGTAAAGTATACAAATAATGACATAATCATCAAGAATGCATATCCATGCATGCAAAATAATGATGAGAAAATGCCAAAACCATTGCCAGAATATAGACTATAATTCATGTTATCAAGAATCTCGCCCCAATGCTTCAGAATCTTGCCCTAGTGTAGATATCTCGCCCCAGCCAAGAATTCTTGTAGCATCCAATCAAGAGTACATCGATGATTTTATTCCTTTGGATGCTATTCTCATGAGCCTATGTAAAAACCTTGTGACTTTAAGTGATGAAGTCAAGGCTACCTTACCTAAAACCATTCTAACTCTTTTGGTTGAGTTTTGTGATATTTGTTTCGGATGAGATTCTTGTAGGACTTCCACCTTTTTGAGGTATTGAACACCAAATTGACTTAATTCCAGGAGATACACTTCCTAATCAACCCGTTTATAGGAATAGTCATCAAAAAAAGTCAAGAGATTCAAGATTAAATTGAAGAGCTTTTGAATAAAGGTTATGTAAGAGAGAGCTTGAGTCCATGTGCATTTCCTGTCCTTTTAGTACTTAAGAAGGATAATACTTGGAGGATGTGTTTTGATTGTAGAGCAATCAATAACATTACTATCAACATCGTCATCCCATTCCCCATTTAGACGATATGCTAGTTGATCTTAGCGCATCCACCTTGTTCTCGAAGATTGAGCTTAAGAGTGGATATCATCAAATCAAGATGCGGGAAGGAGATGAATGGAAGGCAGCCTTTAAGATGAAATTTTTTCCTATATGAGTGGTTGATTATACCTTTTGGCTTGACTAATGCTCCTAGCACATTCATGAGATTGATGAATCATGTGCTAGGTCACTACATTGGAAAAATTGTGATGGATTACTTTCATGGCATTCTTATCAATAGAAAATCACTTGAGGAGCATGAAGAGCACTTAAGAAGTACTTGAAACTCTTAGAAATGAATATTTATATGCTAATATTAAGAAATGTGAGTTTAGCACTAATCAAGTTATTTTCCTATGATTTGCAGTGAGTGCAAGAGGTCTAGAAGTGGATGAAGAGAAGATTAAATCAATCCAGGAGTGGCTTACACCAACAACGATCGGCCATTTACGAAGGTTCCATGGATTGGCTACGTTCTATATACGTTTTGTACGAGATTTTAGTACCATTACAGCCCCCTCACGTCTCTCACAAAGAAGAAAGTACAGTTCGAGTGGAGAGATGCACAAGGGAAGGCACTTAAGGAGTTGAAGTGGCAACTATCATACGCACCCCTTCTAGCACTTCCATATTTCACTAAACCATCTGAGGTTGAGTGTGACGCATCCGGAATTGGTATTGGAAGCGTACTCATGCAACAAGGTAAGCCGTTTGCATTCTTTAGTGAGAAATTGAAAGGAGCATGCTTGAATTTTTTTACCTATGATAAGGAATTATATGCTTTATGTTGAGTTTTCAAGACATGGCAACTTTACCTTTGGCCTAATAAATTTATCATTCGAACTAATCATGAGTCTGTAAAGCATTTTAGGAGTCAAGATAAGCTGGATAGGAGGCATGGTAGATGGATGAAGTTTATATAAACTTTTTCATATGTCATTATATAAGAAAGGAAAGGATAATGTTGTTGATGACGCCCTTTCAAGGAGACATTATTTGATGACTACTATAAATTCTAAGGTTTTAGGTTTCTATTAGATTAAGAATCTATATGTTGGTGATATCGATTTTGGTGACATCTATGAGATATGTAGGACACAAAAATCCCATGATAAGTTTTATTTATTTGAAGGAATTTTGTTTTGTATGGATAAAGTATTCATTCCTAAATGTTCTCTTAGACTTTTACTTGTTGAGGAAGCTCATATGAGAGGTTTGATGGGACATTTTGGAAGAGATAAGACGTTTCACATGTTGCATTCACACTTTTATTGGCCTCATATGCTTAAATATATAGAGAGCTTGATTAAGAGATGTCTCGTGTGCTTGAAAACTATGGCTAGATTGAAGCCTCATGGTTTGTATACCCCTCTTCCTACACCTACTTCACCATGGCTAGATATAAGTATGGACTTTGTTGTAGGATTACCTAGGACTAAGAAGGGGAGAGATTCAATATTTTCAGTAGTAGATCGATTCTCTTAGATGACCCAATTTATTGCTTGTCATAAGACCGATGATGCGTATAATGTTGTTAACTTGTTCTTTAGGGAAGTTGTTAGATTGGATTAAGTACCTAGGACTATTGTGAGTGATAGGGATGCTAAATTCCTTAGTCTCTTTTGGAAGACTATTTGAGGAAAACTAGGAACTAGGTTGTTATTCTCCACCTCTAGCCATCCTCAAACGAAGGTTACTAATAGGACCTTAACTACCATATTGTGGGCTATTTTAAAACGGGAATTTTAGACATACCGGCGAAAATCGATAATTGTAACCACAACTACGCGTTTGACAAGCATAGCTGGAGCTGACCTGAGCCGGTTGGAGCCGGTGAAGAATTTTTTTTAAAAAAAAATTAACTCCAACTACGCTAATGGTAAGCGTAGTTGTAGTTTTTTATTTATTTATAAATCCAACTTTGGTAATGGGAACCAAAGTTGAAGTTTCTTTTTTTTAAATAAAAGTTCGCTCCAACTACGCTTACCATTAGCATAGGTGGACCTTTTTTTTTTAAGTCTAACTTTGGTAATGGAAACCAAAGTTGAAGTTTTTTTTTTTTTTTAAATTCACTCCAACTACGCTAATGGGAAGCATAGTTGGAGCTTTTTTTTTAAATGCAACTTCAACTACGCTTATTGTTCGCTCCAAAAGGTGTGTGCACACAAATCTTTAAAGATATAGTCCGAATAATAAACCTAACGATAAGCGAACCCGCATTGTATAAATCAATCGTAGTAAAGGCTTATATTCCGGAGTCGATCTCAGGGAATCGGTGAGAATAATCACAGTAAAGTAATATAACTTCAGAAGCATGCAATAATATTGATCAAAAGCAAAAGCAAGTATTTGTATCAAGATGGGAAAAGACAGATTCTAAAGATCATAGTATCCAATTGTGGTTTCAACTCAAGATTTCTACAAGTAATGTCGAAAAAGCTGAGGTTTGTTAACGGAAGGTGTTGCTACCATGGGATAGATCACCGGGTAAGTCTCACTACCCACTTTCTCAAACCAAAGCTCCTATCACCGGGTAAGTCTCAAGAAACTAAGGAAAGGTAAGAGTACCCAAACCAACATCACTCACCTAAGGGTACAAAACTAACCATCACCGGGTAAGTCTCAAGTTAACTCTCAAAGGTAGGATGAAGGCACACTCAAACCCTAATAAAAGGATAAACCTTTATTACCTAACACTCATCATCATAGGTATACAAGCAAAGGAATCACCAGGTAAGTCTCATCCTAGGCTTGCGTATAAACCAGGAAAGGTGCAACAAGGATAGGATTTGACAATCTATAACCTAAACTCGGAATCTGCAAAGTAGTGGTCGATTTCGTTCTGTTCTATACCGATCTCGGTCGAGATGCTCAACGAACAGCTCGAGACGGGTTTCAGATTAGGGTTAACTCAAGCTTTCAGGGTCCACTCAGATAAAGGTTCATTCTTTCATCGTCTATACCACAACCTTCAACTAATCACCCTAGAATCGCAAAGGTGTTTAGCCAACAAACATCATAATCAATGCAATATCAATTATATAAAGAATATCAAGAAAAGGGAATAAAGCAAGCAACAAAGATGTCTCAATTATCAAAGCAAACAGACCAACAATAGTATCAATAATATGTTCCAAAGAGGGATGATAACAACTCACTAGCAATCCCCATAAAAATTCTCACAATCTAGGGCTCCTTCAACCCTAAGCAATCCTTCCTTCAAATATAATCCCTTTTCAATCCTTCAAATCATCTGTCCAAGAAAGCCTTTGACTTCTCAGCGTTCGAGAGTGTCTAACTCAATGTTCACCTTCCATTTTTATAGAAGAATTTTAGGTCAAAAATGTATTTATCTCCTTGGGTTGTCGTACGTCGACCTCGATCCAGGCCCAGTGGGCCATATCGGTCGAGATGCATCACTATGTCCATCCGAGATCAGTAGTGATCGTGCATGAAATCGTATCTTCATCTGGATCTTTCTTCCTTCCTTCAAGCATGGTTCTTGTCCTTTCTAGTGCTCCTAAATGTTGCTCCATAGCTTCCTTAGCTCCTTATGCTCCATTTCCACCCAAAACGTGTCATATTCCCTACAATTACAACAAAACGTGGTGTAGACCTCGATTCTTGCAAAGTAACCGAATAATGATATATACAATATAAATCCATATACATGCATGCAGAATTACGATGAGAAAATAACAAAACCATGTCTAAAATATAGACAATAATTCATGCCATCACTTACCATAAGCGTAGTTCATCGGCTCCTATCGGCTTCGCATCGGCTCAAACTACGCACGCCACAAGCGTAGTTAGATTCCGGAGCTGAAAAATCAAACTACATACTTCGCGTGCGTAATTATGGTTACAATTAGTGATTTTCGCTTGTATGCCTATCATCCGCCTTTTAAAAGGATAATTTGAATGCTTTGGAAGATGTCTTACCACACATTGAGTTTGCTTGTAATCATATCATGCATTTGTCTACTAACTTAACGTCTTTTGAGTGTGTCTATGGGTTGAATCCTTTGACCCCTTTTGATCTTATACTGTTGTCTATAGAGGAACGAGTAGATTTTAATGCTGGAAAACAGGTTGAGTTCATGAAGGAGTTGCATGAGAAGACACACATAAGGCTAAAGGAGAAAGGAAAGCAAGTTGCGGCCAAAGCTAATAGGAATCGAAGGAAGTGCTATTCAAGCCCTAAGATCTAGTTTTGTTGCATCTAAGAAAGGAAAATTTCCGGGAGAAGAGAAAGTTGAAGTTGTCTCCAAGAGGAGATGGACCATTTAAGGTGTTGCGTAAGGTTGGCAACAAAGCTTATGTACTGGAGCTTCCGGAGGGTTATGGCGTAAGCCTACCTTCAATGCCGGATACTTGAGTCCTTATGAAACCAGTGATGAGCATGGTGATGACTCGGGGATGAATCCTTTTCAGGAAGAGGAGTAAGATAAAGGACCATCCTCAACACCTCCTATACATGTTCCCATCACTAGAACTAGAGCAAGGAGAAGGAGTCTACATCATCTTCACATTCTATCATGGAAGGATTTATCACTAGATTAAGATCAAGATCCATCCAAGAAGAAGTTGTTAGCTTATTGACATCATGTACATCTAAGGAGACCCTACTTATGTCTAAGTCTTCTTTAGTTGCATTGATATCCCGCAAGCGCTTGTTGTCCCTGTGCGAGCTTCTCTAGAATTTTATCCTGAGTTGATTGTGCGGGAGCCTGAGCGGGAGCTTGTGCTTGATCAGGGAGGAGATCTTTGTGAGGGAAATTCCTTCTTGGAAATTGTGGGAAATTTCTTTGTGAAAGGAGGTCTTGCGTAGGCGTACTCCTTTGGATAGTCTCTTTGATTTCCTAGATAGTTGACTTGTTTTGTGGCCTCATAATATATCATGTATTCAGTGAAGGTCGAACAATCCTCTATCTCATGACATATACTCTTGCAACGTTGACAATTTACATTAGTATCTAAATTAGCGTCAACGAGTTTCATTAAAGCCTGCACATTCTCATCAAGTTTGTCAATCATGTCATCATCTTTGATATTATATACACATTGTGTTTTGTTCTGCTTCTTGGTATACTTCCTTGGGGTTTAACAACAGTTATACGGTAGTCTCAAGCTTCATCCTCATTCAGTCTTGTAAATCCATGTGAGTTAGTGGTGTCAACCAAATTTCTGGTAGTATCATTCAAACCATATATTCAAGAAGTGATCCATTCTTGAATCCATTGTAAGGGGATGAATGTAGTAGCTCATTAAATCTTTTCCATGCGGAATGAATATTTTCTCCATCTTCCATGTCGAAGTGGGAAATATTCTCCCTAATCTCAACAGTCTTGTGAGGAGGAAAATATTTGCTCAAGAAAGTTGTGGTTAATACCTCCCAAGTGGCAAAGGTGTCAAGATGGTGATTATGCAGCCAATTCGCAGCCTTTCCTATCAACAAAAAATATAAATGCACGCATTCACAAGGCATCAAGAATAATATTCTCATAGTTCAAAGTGTTCATCATATTCTCCAAATTCCGCAGATGATGATGCAAATTCTCGTTCAACATTCCTGAGAATTGGTCATTTTGGATGAGCATAATGGTGTCCGTCATGAGGTTGAAGTCTCGGCCTCAAAGTGCGGGGATCATAAAAGCATGGTTCGGCACCATTTGTCTAAGATTCACCATAGCATCCATCATTTGAGGGTGATGAGCCCATTTAGCAACAAGTAGTAATTTCAACTTGTGGATCAACTAGGGGAAGTTTGTTGTTGGGATTTTTCATTGTCTGGCTTTCTTGGCAAGTTTTTGTCTATGGAGGGTGCGCTCAATCTCGTTGTCTAGAGGACAAATTTTTCTGGGTCGCAAACTCTTCGCATTTACCAATCTAGCATGCAAATAAAAAACATTAGGGGGGGATTTAAAAAAATATAAGAAATTTAGAATAACCAAGAATTAGGTATCAACCAATTCTATCAGTAGTCCTTTGCAACGGCGTCAAAAACTTAATCGTGAAATTTTTAACCTAATAGTTAACAACTTTCCTTGTAGGGATACGGGATCAAGTGTAGTATATTCGGGTATCGAATTCACAAGGAGCACATGTGATTTGATAGTCACTAATAACCAATTATTCTAAGTAAAAGAAGTAAGAAGGCAACAATGATAACAAGCGAAAGCAATAATTATTAAAGGCAAATATATGGATGGAAGCGATGTAATAAAATAGGAATTCTCAATATAATTAATTGACTTAGCATTGCATATATGAGACTCATGAACATTGATATATTAACAAAGCAGGTAACCATCTAATTAAAATATCCTTTGGCATAGACGAATAAAGACAGTTCTTTCTAACTCACATAACCCTTAATCCGATGGTTCAACATGTATATGAAAACCCTTTAAGAACTTAGAAATCCGAAAAAGATTAAGAGAGACCTTCACTTGTGGCTCTTCAGTTTAAAAAGGTACAAAGACCGGAACTTTCTACGATAGTTAGAAATCCTTGAGGCAATGATAAATTAGTACTCAAAACCAAGTTCTTTTCAACAAACCAATTATAAAAGTCACTTCTTTCGAAGTTAAATAAAAGGTGAAAACAAAGTCCTTTGAAAAGAAGCAATATCACAATCTCAATTCACAAACATATATGCAATAATAAATCAAATCATTATAGAGATCATCTAATCCTTAGATCATGAGGTGATTAGCCAAAGATGGTCAAATATAAATCAAAGTCAATACATAAAATCAAAAATGACATAAACTCCCAAGTGTTTGGTTCAAACAAAGCAAACCTAATTCTAAAAGCTACTTGACGGCTATGTGAATCAAGGCAAGAGAGTGAGATGTGGTATTCGGCATGAGAATTTTCTCTAACCCTTGCTTATATAGGGAAAATCTCAAAGTCTAGGTTACACAAAATATATCAATTCGATAGATAAAAATTGAAAGATATGATTTCCTTCTACTTTGTAACCGAGACAGTGTGGAGACGGCTTGGGAAGCCATCTCACCTTGTCTGGCCAAGCCGTTTCATAGGGTCTAGGCTTGGACTTGTCTCGAGCTTCAAAGACGTCCATTGTAGTGGTGATTGTGGTCCATGCGGCTTCGAGACGGCATAGGAAGCAATCTCGCATGTCGTTTGGCTTGCGTTGTTACTCCATATATTCGATCTTGTCATAGCATGTCTTCAGGGGACTTCGTGCTACGGTTTCTCTGTCATGTAAGGTTTTCTCTTCAGCTCTAACTTCGGGAAGGATGTACTTCTGGCGCAATTGATGGCGGAAATTACTGAAACATAAAAAATCCAAGGTAGATACGAAATATGGAAAGTAGATGCTTTCTACACAAATAGTGATGTATGAGAGAGCAACATATTCATGAAATGCATGATTCTATTCCTACATGATGTTACATTTGGTACTCATCAGTAGAGTCTTCCATGGTTGCCTCTCCTAGGCATACCTCTACCCATTTTCACTTTGTGCATAACCTCTCTTTCAAGATCCTCTTGATCTATCCATCTAGCCCTCAAGATCGAGTATCCTTTGTCTTTGAACCTCTTCTCTCTCTCTCTCTCTCTCTCTCTCTCTCTCTCTCTCTCTCTCTCTCTCTCTCTCTCTCTAGTTTGGGCCATGTGTCTCTCAATTTCGGCTTCTTGGTCCTCCGTAGCTAATCTTTTCTTTCTTAGCTTCCTTAACCTTTTCAAAGTCTTTTCCGGCTCAGGATTAAATGGTTCTAGCTCCTTATTGACACTACTTGGCATACACTTTGCAAGAACACCTACAAGTCACAAACACACACCAAAGTGCATCAAAAGTAACGAAACACTTAAACTTCTAATGAACTTTCAAACAATCAAACAAAGTAAAGAATCTCTCTGGCGCCGGCGCTAAAAACTTGATGTGAGTTTGGGATACACACACAAATCACATATATCCGCAAGTATACGGTCATTGTTAATGTAAGTACATGATGCATTCATCAAGGTCAAATTCCCAAGATAGATTATATATAGCTTGAAAGTATCAAGTTCAAGACCAAGGTCTAACTGTGTAAAAGACAAGAAAAAGAGGTGATCAAATATTTGGGGCTTTGAGTAACAAATAACACAAATATATGGAAAAAACAATAGGTTTGTGGCTATTACTCCCAAACCATTCCTAGTAGCATGCTTAAGAATATAGTGTCAAGTAATAAGGGGAATATGAACTCGCATGTAATTTAGGTGAGCTTTATCACATCATATGGCTTTATGTCAATTCATATGCATCACATGGTGTTTGTTATTTGCATACTAATTGATTAAGCTTTGTGAAAACTATAATCATACTAGATAACATAAGCATCACATGGTGTTTGCTATATGCTTACATTATTCAATACAATTACATTT
The DNA here is from genome assembly GCA_033239045.1 of Fagopyrum esculentum. Classification (NCBI taxonomy): domain Eukaryota; kingdom Viridiplantae; phylum Streptophyta; class Magnoliopsida; order Caryophyllales; family Polygonaceae; genus Fagopyrum; species Fagopyrum esculentum. The sequence goes on from BSUD01000005.1 coordinate 102,263,933, forward strand.
TGGACAATAACATCACAAGTAGGTCAATCATCCTTTCGGCACAAATCTTCCAACTCTAGCATGATAAGCATATCAACATTGCACAATCATACTCATTTTACTTATAAGTCTCAACTTGGATGATAAATATCGACATCATTCATTCATGCATGGAAGAATACAATGTTATAAAAGAACAATTTAAACTAGTGATAATCTAACATCCAAGATTTAGATAACTCAAACATGAGTGAACGATATATCCAGATTTTATCCATCCTATATGCTCTACTAACATGCTTAGTTTCCCTTCAAATTACAAACACAACACAAAAGTAACACTAGTCTAGCATTATTTGGGGATTTTCACCCCAAAACCTAGCAATGGAACTACTCGTTCATCATAAATATGAACATCAAATCAGTAGAAACAAATGTCATGGTTGCAAAGTACACAAGAAATAAGAAACTTAGGAAGAAGAAGAAGAAGAAGAATAGACGGATTTGGGCTTGCCAATCAAAGGTTATGACCAAAATAAGTAGGGAAGAATATCTAGCAAGAACAAAATAAAGAACATCAATGCTTCTCTTTGATTGATCCAAAATTTCGGCCAATTCTCTTTCAAAAGTTGTTTCTAGATCCAAACTACTAACTAAGAGATTTTGAGAGGTATATGAAGACTTGATATCAAATAAATTAAGCCAATGCCTCTTATATAGGCTACAAAACCGTGGTCTCATTGGATGCAAGTTGAGGAAGTTGCAAAGTTAGTTAGGATGAAGTCTAGAAGGCACATATGCAGAAATTCGAGCAAATCCACCTCGAATGGACTATATTCTTTGCTCGAGTGATCTTCTCCTGAGCCTCGAGTTGTTCCACTAACTTAACCTTGTACTCTTTGCTCGAGTGTCTTGCCTTCTTCTCTCGAGTTTTGTGTCTTCTTTTCTCGAGTGATGAGGTAAACTTGAGAGACATTGACAAATGTGGACTTTGGGCTTCTTTTCTCGAGTGAAGGTGTACTCTTTGCTCGAGCGAAGTGTCACTCGGGGTACCACTTAGGCGGCGTTGAATTTTCTACACCTCATGTCTTTCTTGGCCAAGTGAAATGTCTTCTTTGCTCGAGTTATGAGGTAAACTCGAGCTTATTTGACAACTTCCTCTCCAATGCTACTTTGCTTGAGTGAAACCTTCCTATTTGCTTGATTTTGGCTTCATTCGATGCTTCATCCTTGGAGTTTCCTTGGCACTATTGGCTTCATGTATGCATTATAGCTTGTCTTTCCTTCTTCCTTTGCTCCAATAGGCTGGTGATGAGGTGATGAAGGATCCTTGGAATGATTGGGTCATTGGTTATCTCCATTTTTCTCCAATTTAGGCCAATATACCTACAAAAACACAAAAGAAAGAGTGGACATTCTTTTGACATTTTAAGCTCCAGCTAAAATATGAGTACCCAAACCATGCAAAACAAAGGTAAAATCACAAAAATACATCTAAAAACATAACATGAAAACATGTTATTATATACAAAGAGCTTTGTTAGATTTAAAACTGACCCAGATTTTCATTAACAAGTATTATTCACGCCAAATACCACAAATTTACTAACGCCACATACCAACGTGAATAAATGTAGTTAACTTTTGTCTAAGACCGTAAATAAGAACTATTCTTACTATAACCCAACATTCACAAGTATTATTCACGTATACTCGACGTTTATGAGTCTTATCCATTCCAAATATCAATGTTAGTAAGGCTTCTTCACGCCAATACCCAATGTTAGGGGTGGAGACAAATCCCGCCAATTCCGGTTTCATTCTTGTCCCGTTCTGATCCCGACGGAATTTCATTCAAAATTAGAAATTCCTTCCTAAAGCCGTACCTCAAAAAACTATTTAGGACAGGATGTGGGTTTTAACCTTTTCATCCCGCTAGACTCATCCCGTCCCGTATATCTTTAATTCAAAATAATAAATATAAATAAAATTCCTAAGCATGTTGGTCAAACCGTCATAATAAACAAATTGCCCAAATTCATTTAGATGTATTTTATTATAGACATTTAGAAATTTTAATGCAAATTGTATTATGCTACTATGGATATTTAATTTAATTTGTTTGCGTTTTAAGTATGATATACGAATATTTTTTTGGATAAAGCGTAAAATTTAAACACGATAAATAAATTAATGGGCAAGCGGGATTGGGTTCGTCCCGATCCCAACCGGGATAGGACATGCCCACCCCTACCCAAGTGGATTCACGAAATACCAATGTTTGTAAGGCTTCTCCACGCCAGTACCCAACGTTGTTGGGTCTCATTCACGGGTGTTATGAACGTGGATATTTCTTTTTCACGTTGAGCATTTACACACGACAATGATTTCGTAAGTAACGATATAAACATACGTTTTGATCTTTTTTTGAGAAAAATAAACTTCAATACGTAGATCATTCGACGTAGAATTATTTTGAAGCCCTCAAACTTACCGTGTATGGATTCCATGAAGACGTTGTCTTAGGTTTACAAAAAAAATTTCAATCAAGAATTTTGTACTTGATGCGAAATTGCATCCCGATCTGACTTGGACATAGTCTACATTAATATTAGAGGGTATTGTAAAACAAAAGTCGTAAACGCACAACGATGAAATTCACAAACGTACAACATTACGGGTTCCGTAACCGTCACGATTACGGGTTTTGGATCCGTGATAATTTTCTTTGTGAATTCTAACCCAAAAAAAATATGACATTGTCACGGTTACGGTCAGAAAATTTTTTTTTTCACTGTTTCGAACGTGAGCGTGGCGGTCACAGATTCCGTAATTTTTTTTTCACGGTTTCGGAACCTGTGACCGCATCGTAACCGTCGTGCCGTTATGAAATCCATCGCAGTGCCCGTACTACCCCATGTAAAACTAAGGAAACATCCAAAGGTCGTAGCACAAATACATAACTTCAAGAACAGTAAGTTCAGGGACAAATTAAACCCCTTACAAGTTACATAATCCATAAAGCAAATCTCTGTTTTATAGTACCATAGCAAGAGCTCTTGGGAATCAAAGGCATCCATTCATAAATGCCAACCAACTTCAAGAGACAAATACTGAAACCAAACAAGTACAGAAGAAGCAATAAATTCAGGTTTGGAAGTGAAATCCTACGCTGATAATAGGAGAGAAGACAACAACTACGCCATGATCTTAGCAGACCTCACAAAGAGGCTGTCCACAACTTTGCCCATGTTGGCAATAGTGTCCAGTGTTGCTGGATAGATTGCATCGGTCTTTGGATCATCGAAAATTACGAGGCATCCAGCACCCTGGTCCAAAGTTCCAGCAAACTTCTTGTCCAAAATCATCTGAGACAACTTCCTCTCAACATGATCAGCAGGGAGCTCAATAAGCTCAGCAATATGGGAAATCTCAACTCTTGAGAAAGGCTCAATCAACCTACACAGATTCTGCTCCAATAAAGTATCATAAAGAGACGAGAGGTGCCTGTGGATGATCGGGTCATCCTCCAACTGGGCCTTGTAGCTCTGAAGGGCAGTTTCAAAAAGCTTCAATGAGCGTTTGGAGTGAGCATCGGCTACTGCTTTCATTGCATCAAGCTCAGGTCCCAGGTACTGGAGCCCGGCTTTGGAAGATATGATCCCTGCCACATCATCAGCTTGACTAACCATGATCTTGCACAGAAGCATGTACTTGAGACTGTAAACTGCCCTAGGGTCTTCGAGAGCATTAAAGGCTTCAAATGCCTCAAAGAAATAACTGTAAGCAGTCTTGTAATCCTTCTCCTCTGCGTGGAGAATCCCACTCTGAAGGTCAATGGTGCCTTGTTGAGCTGGTGGCACGTAGATAGCGTTAGCTGCTGTTCTGGCTGCTGTAAGTGAAGCCTTTGCTTTTGGGAGATTTCTCAAAGAGAAATGGAGCTTACTCTCCAACAGTTCTATGTCCACAAGGAGAAGCTTATCATCAAGTCTTCTAACCTCTTTAATCAGACCAGAAAGCAGGGATAAAGCTTCAGAGTATTCTTTGTTTTCCATCAGCAAAGCTGCAAGCCTTGCTTCAACCCTCTGTCGAAGAAAAGTTCGTTTCTCATCACGAGTCCATTGCACCATTTCTTTGCACAGAGAAATCTGTAGATCAGATGTGCCTGGAATCTTAGCCACGGCATCGATGATTCCACGGACAATTTTGGCAGTTTTAGCCTTAGGTATCAGAGAGAAGTATGGCCTTAATTGTGTCAGCAGACTCCGAAGCTCCTCTGCTCTATTCTCTTGTCTAAGAAGGTCAGTGAGATTGGTTATGGCCTGTTCTTTTGTCCGCAATGCTTCAGGAGAAGTTGAAGGGTTCTCCAAAACTTTGTAGAGAATGGAAATCGCTTCAGAAGGTTTACTTGCTTCCAAAGCCATAGCAATAGATTCAGTATTTGCAGGCAGATTGGATGATGACATGGCTGCCTATATAGTATTAAGAGCCTGCACAAAAAAAGTTATTCAACAATCAATATACATACATAACAAACAAATACAACAATCCTAAGTAGAATCTGAAAAACTCAAATTTTGACGTTTAGCAGATTTAGACGTAAAGAAATTAATATAGAAACTCACAATAAATTCATTCCCTGCGAAGATTCATAATGAAAGCCCACTGCCATAGTTATAGGCATCATAAATGTTGTGGAAATAAACACTAATATACCTTATTGACAAAAAGACAAGTGTTTTGTCATCCAAAAGACAAAAACATATCTAACATAACAAAATCCATCTATACTAAAGTTCAGAGAATCATTACTCTCGTAATTTCCTACAAAGTAAAATATTCATTACAGACACTATATTATGTCCTGTCCACCTGCAAATACTCCAAATGATACAGATTATTTATATATGAGCATATAAGATATGAAGAAAACTACATGGGCTTCATGAAATGTATCACTGCATTACATTACATTACATCACAGTAGGAAGTAAGGTCCACAGATATCGCATGAACCTAATACCTGTTGCCATTGTTATTTGAGCTACAACATATAAAACCAATTACATGATAAGCAGGGAAACTGTTTTAAGTTTTTAACTATCTTGTGTAGAGAAGAAATTAATAAGCAACAAAATAAACATATCTGGTATCATTTTTCGGACTTATTCCATTTGCTGAATGCTTGGGACCTTAACTTTCTCTTCCGGTCACTCTCTCATCATCCCCTCGATTTACTCTCTTCCTTGTCACGTAAACCTTCCATAGAAAGGTCTAGGGTGTCACACAACTGTATTGGGAACAAACAAATATTGTTTGCTTCAGTAATATTATACTAATCACAAACTGGTGCTGCATCGCCTCTTGGTTCTTGCCACTACTATTTTTTTCTGTTGCCGTACTCATCTTTTCTAACTGATCAGGATCCTAAACCCTAAACAAGCTTGACCTTGGCATCACTCTCCACAGTGCTAAATAGGCTGATCCATTATCTTGGAATGGGTACAAAAGGTTGACCATAAGGAAAACATGTATTCCGATCTGTTGTCAACACAATATTTGGATCAACATAGCATTGCATTGCCCTAACCTATCTTTTTATATTTTCATCTATTTGCAGAAGTTTACTGCTGAGACTAGCTATTAATAAAAAGACACTCAAAAGTAAAACCTAATTCTATATAGTGAAAAATTTGTGAAATATTATCACTCGCTCAATAAGACTACTAAATTCTGTTCTCCGAAGTAATTCTACCCTCTCAATTTCGATGTCAGCCTTGACTACAAACAACGAGCAGAAAATTGAATTTATAACTCTCCAACCAAGGTTACTCCAAACATGTATCTATTCAGGCATAAATGTCCGAGCAATGATCTTGACCACCAAAATAAGCTAGCAGATCTCAAACTTCAAGGCCGGAATCGAAACTCACGCAATCAATTTGAGGCAACTTCGAAGCCCTAGTTTTCAATTCACAGTGTAAAATCGAAGTTTGCAGCAGGGATCTAGGGCTAATCAAAGCTCTCATATTCAAGATTTACAAGTTAATGTCAAAATGAGAATCAGGTAAGAAGATAAATTACCTTCAAATAAACGATTGAGGAGAAGAAACTCTTCAGCGTGTCCCGTTGAGATTGCGACGCGCTGTAAATGTAATAGAGCGAGGTACCGAGAGGTCCGAGAGAAAGCAGAGAAGAAGCAGTAGGATCTTTATAGCGTGCCAAATCTGTTTTTCCCCAGCCGATAGATGGGCCGTGATCATTGGGCATGGATAATGGGCCGATTTCATTGAGCAGCTTATTGGGCCCAATCGAACCGGGAATACCTGTGATTGAGCTTCTCTCCTCTCATGGTTGACACACACCAAGTTGCACGCACCCATCCCCGTTGAAATCGAAACCTCTCTCTTTCACACCGGCCATGGCAGCTGTAGCTCGTCTCTCCAGCAGAGCTCTGAGAGCTTCCAAGACCTTAGCCAGCGTCCGCCATTTTTCCGCAACCAGCGCTGCCGTCGCCCATGCCGAAGATCCGACCCCACCTCCTGCAAAAAGGATTACTGAATCACCAGATCGGGTGAAATGGGATTACAGAGGCCAGAGGATGATCATTCCATTGGGTCAATGGAACCCTAAGGTCGCCGTCGATGCCTATGTTGCACCAAACGTCGTGCTTGCTGGTCAGGTCACCGTCTGGGATGGCGCATCCGTTTGGAGCGGATCCGTCCTTCGTGGCGATCTCAACAAGATCAGTGTTGGTTTTTGCTCCAACGTTCAGGAAAAGTGTGTTCTCCACGCTGCCTGGTCTTCCCCAACAGGTTTGGATCATTTATGGATTTCTGTGTTGTTCCTGTTGTTGATAACCTGATTGAGAATTTTTAGGGTTTCTTTTTCCTTTTTGTAAGAAGCAAAATGTGTTCCATTTAGTTGGTGAAATTGTGTGATTGGGGTGCTCTAATCGGAATTTGATCGATTCCTAGTGTGAAAATGTGGAGTGGCTTTTAGTTTGCCTTGGTGCGTTCATAGAACCATGTCTGTTCTCATAATCTCGTAAGGAATGATAGTCATTTCAGTTCTATTGAAATTGGACCCTAGAGCTTTTGCCGCAGCTGTGCCCATTTCAGTTCTCATAATCTCGTAGAGCTTCTTTACGTGTTATTTTTTTGTGTCTATATGATACTGTAATAGATAGTAGCTTTGAAGTGTCAGTAAGGGTTGATGAAAAGGCCAAAGATGCTGTTAGAATATCAGTATTCTCTTAATATATCACATGCCATCCTCCCTATGATTTAATTCCAAGAGTTAAACCTCTCGAGCTTAGTAGCCTGATACCTGGCGGAGAGAAGAATAATTAATGCTTTTAACCACCACATTCTTCACGTTAGGTTGAAGGTCTCCTGCTTATTTTGTTAGGTGAGGGAAGGATGAAATGATAAGTCAGTGTGGCTGTTTTGGGGTCTGCTATAGTGCTATTATAAATCTGTTCATGCTGACATCAGTGGGCATTATTCCAGAGTCCAGGTTAACTAAACTTGTCTGGTAATCAGTAATCCAGTAAAAAAAAAAAAGAAGATAATTTTGCGGAAGGTATCTTGACCAAGTGACAACTGAGTTGGAGACCCTCCTTAGGATCGTCAGTAATTAGAATTCAAACCTGTCTGAAATCTCGGTGCAACAAGAAAATCATAGTAGCAGGTTATAGAGACATGTTTTTCTCGTCATCTAGATTTGTCTGAAATCTGAGTCCCACAAGACATTCATTAGTAGGTTTCAAAGACATCTTTTTTTCATCATCTATAAGATTTTGGAGTCATGTGATTTTGTTGGACTCTGAAGTTCAAAAACAGCAGCTCTATGGTGGCCGTGGGAAACTCTTTGTCTGTTATTTGTTATTTGTCTGTCTAGGGCTCTCCTTACAATTTTTTGTTTCTACATTTCAACATGAAAATTAGAACTTAAATTTTCTAGAGTTTGATAAGTTATTATTGGTTCCAACTTTCTTCTGCCTATAACTTATGACTCAAGTTTCTTTTTCATGGTCTGCCCATAATTCACGCATAAAACATTTGAAGAATCTGGGATGGAGTATTCTTCAATGTAAATACCGTTCTATCTTTTACCAAGAATGGGAACCTATTTGGCGTGTTCAGTTTCCTTCTGAAACCATAGTCTGCTAGGCCAACTAATTATGAACCTGAATAGGACATTCACGGATTTACCTATAAACAAGCTGATTTATGTACTTGGTTGAATTTAAATTGGAAGTTGCATGAAAGCTTTTTAACAGTTGGTAAAAGATAGAACTGTATTGCATTTACATTGAAGAATAGTCCATCCGAGATTCTTTAAATGTTTTATCTGTGAATTATAGGCAGACCATGAAAAATAAACTTGAGTCTATCTGTTTTATGCCACAAAAAACAAGATGTAGGCAAAATTACTGATCTGGGACTTAAACAGATTTTTGTATTCGGGTAATTGTTGAATAGTTTTGCTAGATTACTGGCCGTGCATTAATATGCTGGAGAAGAGTCCATTGAGGAGCTCTCTTAATCTTATTGTGAAAATTGAGGAGCATAATATTGTATTTAATTTATATATTGTTTTTCAAGGCTTTGTTTGGCCATTTTTTTTATATATTGCCTTTTAAGGAAAAAAAAATTTTCCTCCCCCACATGCTTTACTGATTGGACTCACAGTTTTTCAATGTAAAATATTTTATTAATTAAGAACCAAACAAATCCTAAATCAAAGGGAAGCCTCCCAAATTTGGATTCTTAACATATGCCTAAGGGCATAGTTTAAAACAAATTTTTGATATAATTGCACATTTTAAATGTGTACTTGTTTTACAGAATTTGCACTTCACAAAATAGAAAAAATGCATGCTTTATAAAGTATGAACTATTTTATAGTTGTAAATTGTACACATTTTTAGTACAAAGTATGCACATTATTCTCATTTTTCACAATAAGAGAGTCTTCCCTTGTCCCTTTCCAATGTATGCCCTTGGGAGAGTGAAATTTCGGCTTTGAATGCATTGGTACACAATAGAAGATGGTATAAAGGAAGTTATTTTTAATACGGAACAACACGTGCCTTATGCACCAATTTAGAAGTAGGCAAGAAAATCTCATCAATTTCTGGTGTCATTTAAAGTGAGTCAATCTGTTAAAAATTTGTGGATGTTTAAGTTCAGCCTTAGTTTTCAACACACAGCAGATGTTAAATAATATTTGAAACAGTGCATGAAGTCCTATAATTTTTTGTTTGCAGGATTGCCAGCTGAAACATCAATTGACAGATACGTGACAATTGGGGCATACAGTCTTCTTCGGTCATGCACAATCGAGCCAGAGTGTATTATCGGGCAGCATTCCATTTTAATGGAGGGTTCTTTGGTGGAGACTCAGTCCATCCTTGAAGCTGGTTCGGTAGTCCCCCCAGGAAGAAGGATTCCATCAGGTGAACTGTGGGCCGGCAACCCTGCAAGATTCGTCAGAAAACTGACCCATGAAGAGATTGTAGAGATCCCAAAACTTGCTGTAGCCATTAACGATTTGAGTGGAAGTCATTTCTCGGAATTCCTGCCCTACTCCACAGTATATTTGGAGGTTGAAAAGCTCAAGGAAAAGCTGGGCATCTCTATTTAGTGATCATTCTCCATCAATGGGAATTGTGATTTTTGTTATTTTTACATGTCTCTGGAATAAGCAGATTCACATCTTGAAGCAAGGTTTCAAATACTTCCATTTTGCATGTTATCTTTTTCAATGGCGTTGTATCTAGCTTATCGAAGATGATCAAAATGGACAAGTGGAAACACTTGTGAGATATGGGAATGTATCTCTATTACTGTCTACTGTTTTTCATCGAGTGTTGATTCCTATATCGGCCAGACTTGCGTATATTGCTGTTTGGTAATCTTTGTAGGATTGTAGCCAGTCTTTAGCTGAAATCAGTACTGGCTACCCTATCCTTTTAATGTTAATGAAGCTGTAATTTGGAAGCAGAAGCACAGGATGTTATTATGAATGAAACTTGTGATTTGCTAGTCTCTTGTAGATTAAAAATATGATTGAAGCGTATACCCAACTCGTCCAATAAGAATACTTAATGTTTTGTGGTGCATAATGCGTCAATAATTAGAGAATGAGGACAAGAGAATTAGGTGTTGAATAGAATCTTAGTAGAATTAGGAGACTGCAAAATGGGCCAACCATTATGGAAGTTTCTGATCGAAGAAGTTGGGCAACTTTGTCTGTTAGTTCTGAAAAAGGGATCTCCAAATCCAATAATTGCTCAATCATCACCACCTTTTGCAATACCAAAGAATATTAAAAATCTATGGTGCATGTTGTATGTGAAATCCTCAATGATATTGGTTGAATATGCAATATGTTAGTCAACCTAATTAAGAATGACTCCAATTGATGTTGCGATTTTGCCATGATCCAAATACCAAATAAGAATGGTGTTGCTTTTTCTCTTCTCTTTTTTTTTATCCATAACCCAAACAAGAGTGTGCAGATTTGGACAGCTGAACAAATTTCTGTTTTCTTTCACTTTCGCTGCAGTTTCCCTTCCTTTTCTGATTTCATTGTCCTCTGGTGTAAATTTTTCTACAGGCAAGGCACTATAAATGCTGCTTTTGCTCACATATTGGATGCTTCTTATAGCAACCAATCTGTTCATCTTGCAAGTGAAAAGAGAGAGGAGGTGTTGGCATGGCTCAATCAATAGCAAGTATATGGCTCATCCCTTTATTTTGATTGAGCCGTGCCAATATCACGTCTCGCTTTTTCACTTTCCTTTGAGGACCTGGATATGGCTTGAATCATCACACAGGTATTAACCTTCTCTCTGCAACAATTCAGCCTTACTGTATATATGCTAATACAATAAATGTCAATTTATAAAAAAGATGCAGGCATTGAAACCATTCTCCCTTCTACCATTGTTTGTAGCTAGTTTACAGAAACAAATAGATAGAAAATCACAAAGCCAATCATTGTTTATTTTTTGTGGATGAACCTCTGAAATCTCTAAAGTTTACAAAGTTTAAGGTGATGCTTTGTAAGACAAAAGCATGTAAACGGTGCTATAGACATGTAAGTTGCTACGGGTGATAGATTCATCTTCACTTGCGGAAGCCAACGGGCCACGCCCAATTTCTCCACCACAAAACATTCCAGTCACTGGAACTCCGGGAAAGTTATCCACTATGGGTGAGCTGTCAACATTCGGTTTTCCAAAGAACGAGTCACCACGGCCACAGCAAGTGAAGATGAAGGCTCCAAAAAGCTCCTTCTTTCCAGTGAGGCCAACGCATCGTCCATCTTCGGTCCCACTAGATTCCAGATCTTCGGCTAGTTTCTGGAACCTTTGTGAAACAGAAGCACATGATGCCAAAGCTTTATCTAAATTGGGAGTGCAGAAACAAAAGAGATCACCGGTCTTGATACCATGTCCATGTACATACAGGTACTCCTCGTCTCCACTGCAGACACCAGGTGTCATGTGATTAGAATCCAAATTGAATAAAAATTTAACTTTTCCGGTTGAAAAGGATAATGTGTCATTTCATGAGTTTCACTATCAAATCACCGCAGCAGCATGCAATTCATATCCTGACAAAAAACCTCAAATGCAGCTTCAGAAATACTTATAGATGATAATAATGGTCATAATTTATTGGTTAGATCAAACACTCGTGGACAGTTTCTAACACAGCAAGAGAATTTCTTTACAAATAGCAGCAACTGTAACAACCACTGCTCATACTCTTGCAGCCAATCATTTCAGCAGGTCTGCGCTCAGTATTTAAAGTAGTTACTAAACCAACAACACTAAGAGAAGCATTTCCTAAATTTTCAAGCATGAATGTGGAAGTAAATGGATTTCAGCTGTGTTGATGAATAAAAGGTGTTTATCTTACCCCAAGACTGGGTGAAATTCTCTAAATGTCACCGATTTCACCTTCTCAGACTCAATCATATAGCATCTACGTTTCTTTCTAACTCCAATATACAGATCAGAATCCATCTGCAAAATAATCACAAACAAAGATCATTAAGTAGGGATAAACAATCAGTTTTTTAGAGCTTTGGATATTAGCTATGGAATCATTTAGCTAAAGTAAACACAACAAGAATTTGACATACCAAAGCATACCTCAGCAAAATTATCTAAAATCTGATTGCCGTCAAGTATGTCAGCAGTTCCTGCTATTTTGGCTGTAAGCCAAGTTGAATGGTCAGTGCTTCTCACTTTAACAACAGCTGCTTTGTAAGTTTGACCAACATCCACTACTCCAGATGACAATGCATAGTGAAACTGGATTTCCCCCACACCTGCTCATTGATGTCAAATGGTTTCATTTTCCACCAATACTAAGAACTTCACCTCCAAATAAAGGAAACATTGCTTCAAATAATACGAACTATGGGGAGTAGAAGTGTTTCCTCTCACCAACTTTAATACTGGAGAAAGTAGTGAAGATTGGGGTGGTAGCTATTAATGGCATAATTGCTACCTGCAGAGACTTAATCCACGGCCAATATTTGATTTCCAAAATTTGCTAAGTGATTGTGTTCATAAGACACATCAGATATAAATAAGATGTGTCGAATGTAATGACTGAACAAGTCACCCTGTCAGTAGCACTCGTGCAATTACCCCCAAATTTGTGTTGGATAATGCTATGACCCCAATGTTATTATTATTTGAAGCAATTTGTCCCCATATGAAACACTCAGAATTAACAGTGACTCCTTCCTGCCTTTTGCCATTCTTTAACCCACTGGTAACATAAGCATGCAAATAAAATGTTCACTCTTACAAACTACCTAGTAACTACAAATGTGAGAATAAACATGTGCAAGCACATCAAGCATCAGATAAAACTAATGCATTTAATATTTAAATGCATTCATGTAAACAAGGAGCTATGAGCAAATTACTTCAAAATGAACTAATTTAATTGGCCATTTCTAATGGCACTAAATATATAAAATAGGAAACTTACCATTAGGCTTACATTTCTCCCTTGCAAACACAAGTGCAGATGCATATGTATGTGATGATCTAGATACAAAACGAGCTGTTTCATTTCCAACAATAATGGTCCCCGGTGAAAAAGCATGATCTGCATAAAATACAAACCGGGTGAAACCAAAACAGAATGTATCTCATACATACATCACAAGGAAGAGACCCAACTGATGACAAAAGTCTAGATACACATCAAGCTGTTTCATTTCCAATAATTATGTGTCCCAGAGAACAAACTTGATCTGTACCAAATAAAACCAGGCAGGACCATAAACAAATTACCAAGTTTATCCCAATTCCAGAAGAGACGAAAATGATTACAAAGGTTTCACTTGATCAATATAAATTTTTAGGGTAAATGTGTTACTTTTGTCATATATACTACGAGGCATATCCAGGTTTTAATATCAAAACTCTCGTCTTAGGTGGAGTGCTCATTGACCCTTCTTACCCGAACACAAGCATCAGTGGCATCAGCCTCCTTCATACCCTATAGATGTCAATAGTTACCTTGCAAATATGCTTATGCTGGCTATCTTAGTGCAATGGGTAAAAAAAAAATTAGGATATCCAGCAACACTATTACACAACAAATATGTTGACTATTCCCATCCTTCATTGCAACAGTGATGAACTGATGATCATTGATGCCGAGTTATGGAAATTAAATGTCATTTGATAGTACAGTCCTTTACACAAAACCAGCAAGGTTGTAAAGAAAGACTAGATAATCTTCTAACAGGGATGCCCTTAAGATACATGGACATACTTTATGATCATCCTAGTGAGAGGAGGTTGAAGGAAGTGAGAGCCAGGTGAATTGCTAGAAAATTGCCAAAGCATAAACAATGGTCATTGACATGCTCTGTTCTTGTTGTAATGTTTGGTTAATGCTCTGTTCTTGTTGTAATGTTTGGTTAATGGCAACACTATTATACAACAAGTATGTTGACTATTCCCATCCTTCATTGCAACAGTGATGTTCATTGTTGTAGTGTTTGGTTAATGGTACAGTATGACATTTTGAAACATACGATTCCCCTGTATGACCTGACTTGCTTCAGTTTCTATCATAATTCACCAACTTAGCTTCCTTTATGGAATTCCTATTTGAAGTTGTATTTGTCCTTCAGAATGATTGCATGGTAGGACATTTTGATATGTTTCAGTTACCCTTTTGCAACTTGAAACCAAGACTATAAATTCACACAAACATCATCTCAGACTCTCAGTACCAGTTGAAGCACCATTCTTCCTAAGCAACTCAACTTTATAACTTCCCTCTCCTACCCACTGTCCCAATGTCCCATCCCACAAAGATCATCTCAAAAAAATTGGATCATGACTACCACAAGATTTGTTAGAACATACTGATAATGTTATTGCAATTTTAGCCACCACAAACGACAAATATGGAAAAACATGTTAGTGGAAAATGGAACTTACCTAGAGTGAAAAGAACAGACGCCATATCGCACTGTGGATCCTAGAATACAAACAAGAAAATGAAAATGTAGATGAGATCTGATGCAGAAATGAAAACATGAAACATCAAGGAATTGAATGTTCACTCACTCCAAAAATGATAACTGCTTCTGGGGATGTACACCCTGAAACAGAAGCAGAGAACTCCCTGATATCCAATGCAAATCTATCCATCAAAAGTTCCTGCTATTGCAGAACATATTAAATATTAATATTTACTCTTTCACGGTTTCTAATCAAATAACAGTAGAAATGCATTAGGTACATACTTTGTCCTTCCTAAGGGTGACCAACTTGACTTTTATTCCAGGTAAATATCCAACAGTCAACAGAACTCCACCATTATGTTGTTGAAGTACACCACCATCAGTATCATCATTTTCTCCTAGCACCTGGACAGCACATAATTATTGGACATCCAATATCATGCACATCATTGAAGTGTAAACTTACATAAAAACAATAGAGTGGGAAAAAAACCATAGTCATAAACAGTGTCATGCATCACATTTACTTGGGAAGTTTAAACTGCCAACTTCACCATCTCAAACGAGAACTCTGAGGAGTGAGAATTATGTGAGAAGACTTCAATTATGGATAAAATACTAATATCACCCATAAAATAAGCAGAATCGCATAAACCTCGAGTCATATGAGAAATTACTGAAATCCACCTGAAAACATGTATGCCATGAACAAAGAACCAGGCTACACCATAATTCTATTTAAGGTTCCATTATAAACTGTGGGTGGTGATTTGTTAACAGCATCCATGTTAACATTAGGAATATCACATTTTACAGGCATTTTTATGCAATTTCTCCAACTTTTAGGTGGCTTTAAACACTCACACTTCTTAGAGATAATAAATTCCAAATTCCTCACCTCTTTGATTTCACCAGTGACTACATCTTTCCCAATTATGCCGGCAGCCTCGCAGGCGATAATGGGAATCCCCGTACCCAATTGTTTACAGAGCTGCAAGCCCAACAGAATCTAATGTCAGCATTACAGCCAAAAAGGGCCATTCGAGAGAGATAACATCATAGATGATCAAAATGCTACAAAGTTTGAAACGTTGAGAAAGACAGAGAGAGGTCGTACAAGGTCACGGGCATCTTTCAAGCTGACACCGTGATTAACGTAAAGGATGGCGAAATTTGGCCGAATTGGCTCCGAGAAGACCTTTTCCACAACCTCATTTACAGCTTCCTACAACAAAAAATCCCGTTAGACAAAAGAAAAATCAAAAGGAGGGGTTTCGTAAGAATGGTTGGAGAATTGAAGGGTAATCAATTACATCGAGAGAAGAGTCGAGAGAAAGCGCGGAGGCGAGCTTTGGACGGGATAAGAATCGGCCACAAATAGAGTTCCAAGAGCGGCTTACACAGGCGGCGTATGCGAAGGATTTGGCAGGGAGCTTCGCGAGGATGAACTCGAGAAGATCGTCTCCGATCTGAGATTCATTGCACTCTTGTTGTTCTTGTAACGTGCATCCATCGGACGGAGGAGGCTGTGGCGGATCCATGGTAGCTTTCCGGTGACAGTGTCTCAATATCTCATAGAGGGAGCAGCCATGAGGGTGTACTCTTGTGATCTCTTGCTCAACGGCTCAACCAGACTACCACACACATGTTCTTCCATCCATTTTTGTTAGGCAATTTCTAAAACATTTTTGCTGTATTCAACCAAAATTTTACCACATACCCACAATATTTGTGTATAAAGGTCCGAACCGGTTTCTACCAAAAAAAAAAAAAACAAAGGTCTGAACCGGAATTTTGACTAACCCATATTGTTCAGTCTGAGTCAGGTTCGAATTTAGACCGATTCTAACCGGATTTTATTCACGATGGCTGCTCCTTTAATTCTTACATTACTAACATGATTTAGTTAGTGAACAATGAAGGGTTTCAGAATTTAATTGAGCAATAAAGGACTTTAATATATACGGTCCAGTCTGGACCATTGGTTGGTTTTTACGGTCCTACGGTCCGTTCGGTGGTACTTGGAGATTATTTTGAGGGATGAAAATTTTCAATAATCGCCCAATAATATGATAATTTACTTGTATTTAGATACTTTTTTTGGGTCAAAATAATCATCAAATAACCCGAGTACAATAAGTTCCCCAATAATCCCGTAAAAAAGGCTCGCCGAACACACCCCTAGGCCCGAATCAGGCTGTAAATCGGAATTGGAAAAAACAAAAAATTTGGACCAAATTGTATCTAGTTTCGGTGTGAACCAAACTGTAAAAAAAAATGTGTTAGACCTAAAATGTGCATCCCTCAGCGTGTGCATTCTAAAGTCCATTTTGTTACGGATATAATTAACTTTGTGTGATATATCTTATCCTTTTACAAACCACGTATAAATTAATGCTTTTCACCAAAACCTCCTAGGAAAAGAATAATACAAAATCACCTACCTAAGTCAAATCCTTACTATAATAAATAAATGTGAGAATTCCTCAAATCCTTACTATAATAAAAGTGAGAGTTCCCCAAATGAATAGGGAAATTCCGAAAATACCCTTACGGTCACTTTTTTCCTATTTTGCCCTTGTCTATTTGCGTTAATTACATAACTCTATTGGTTTGTTTGGGACCAGATTTATTAATTACGGCCCAGGTTTTTGGCCCAGATTTTATAATATGTGCAGCCCGTTTATTTGGGTTTGTTATTGCTTCAGTAGAGTTGGTGGGAGAGGGTTTCTTTCTACTTTACACGTGTTTAATTTTAAAGTATATTTGTGATACGTGTTTTACTCTCTATGACAGTTTGACTCCTATCTTCTATCTTCTTCGTGACGGCTCACCTTCTCTACTTTCATATCCTCATCTCCATCCCATTTTTGAATTAAAAAAAACCTAGACACAACCCTTTTTTATATTCCTCATTTGAAGAGGATGAAGACGGTGGTTCTAAACGCTTCGAAAGGGTAATGTGCAGCAGCGGTCTCCTACAGCGGTGAGGGCGTGACGGCGACAGTCAAAGTAGCGGTGACAATGAGGCAACGTTAGCGACGACGGCACCAATAGCGGATATGGGCGGCGAGCAGACGGTCCTGTTCTTCCCGACGGTTCGCGTGCAAGCGGGGCGGCGAGATGTAGCAGCGGTGAGTCCTTCTTAAAATGACAACCAAATTCTTAAATCATCGCTCCAAGCTTGAGCGTTCCTTCCATCATCGATCCTCGTCATCTCTCGATCTTTCTTTCTCGAATTTATTGATTTTGGTCTTAGGTTTATTCTTCATCATCTCTCGAACTTTATTTCTAAAGTTTACTGATTTTATTGGAATTAGGTTCTACATCGATTGATTTGATTATCTTCTTCCGTTAAACTGTAGGAAGAATCGAGCATGAGCCAAAGATTTTACTTACTAGAGAATCGCCGACTGGAGTTGCGATGTGTGTCATCTATTTAGTTTTTCCTCGTGTAAGTCTCCCTTTTTCGATTTTTCGCAACTAATCCAATTCTATGGTTTGTTGGTTTGGTTTGTTGGTTTGGTTTTTGGTATGACAATGTGATTTATGTCACAATTGGTAGGTTTCTCGATTTGTCATCTCAACTCATATCTTCTTCCTTTGTTTGTTTTACTAATTGCAACAAATTCACGAGGGAAGCATGTCTAATATAAACCCCTAATTTCGGCCTTTCTTCTACTTTGAAATTTCTGTTTGATTTGATGCTTATTCTTCTACTTTGTTGTTAAAGGATCCCTTCGCTTCTTCTCAATAAGTGTTCTCTTCATAACCTCTCGATCTCATCTTCTTCTTCTTCTTCTTCTTATAATCGATTTTAAGTTGTTGACATTTTGATTGCTTGGACCTTAATTTTTTTTGCTAATTGTTCTATTGTAAATTTCTAAATTTTTAATTTGTTGACATTTCATTTAATATTTACTTGATTATTTCATTTATGAATCTTTTAGGTTTGATGTGAAAATTGTTGCAGTAGTTGCTGTAGAGACAAGCTTACCCTTTATGACGGAGAACAAGTTTGAGGCTCTGGTTCCTCCTATCATCCGGAACGACGTCTCCACCATGTTGATGTCGATGCCGATTTTGCTCTAAATTTCACAATTACCCCCAACAATTTCGACCGATCTGAAGAAGATAATGACCAGAAAGAGCAAAATCAAATCTAATTTTGGGAAATACCACAAAGTGTAAAGGTATAAGAAACTTACATAGGTATTGAGCAGTCTTACAAACCTGGAGAAGTTATTGTGCTTGAAGTATCTTGACAAGAGATTAATGGAGAAAGCATGACGATCTAAACTACAAAGCTTTGTTCTCCTTTGTTCCAAGAGATAATCTCATCACTTGCAGATCCACCATCTCATTTGTTTTGCTCAAGAACGGAGGTGGACCCACTTCATATAGACTCTTCAACGGTCGAGGAGCCACAATTTCTACCGGAGCTTCACCGGAAAATGATGGATAGGTTAACTCCTCTTTAACAGGACGCCAAGGATCACTCGCCAGTCCAAAGCGTCAGCTACGGCCACCGTTAATGCCTGGTTTGGCATCGGCTCTTTGCTCCCTCTTCTCGGTGTTACTACTGCCGATTCATTTCTAGGTCAATTTCCTACCATCGTGGTTGCTTCCCTACTATACATCTTGGTAATTTACCTTCCAAATCCTTCTAATTTTGTATATTTCTGCTTCAAGTGAGGTATAAGCTATACATTGCATTTGTCCTATGGAAAGCTCAATTTTAAGCTTTCCTTTCAAATCCTTTAAACATGTACATTGCAGACGGCGAGTTAGAGGATGTCCATCAAGCGTTCGATGAAACACCCAAGAAAAATTGCTCACCTTGTAGGTATCCATCTTGCTCAAACTCTACTTTTCAATATTTGATGTACATATTTTATATCGAAATTTGGTAATGTGTTTGAATATCTTTGCCTCTTTTATTTTCATCTCTACCCTTACTTCTACAATTAGCCCATAACTGAGTTAATAGTCTTGGGCTAAATCAAAATTATGTTTCTTTTGTTCATGGTTTCAAGTTGCTCATTCAATAATGGTTTCAGTTCCCTTTACTAGGTTGGCCTCGTATATTTCATTCCGGTGCGGGAACTCCTGTTGTACATTAGTTGACGATTATAAAAAAAATCATCAAAGTTTTTTTGTCCTGTGTATTTACTAAACTCATAACTATTTGCTTATTTCCTTCTAAGATACAGTGCATCAAGAAGGGACCTAAGAAATCAATTTATTGGACAAGGTGATGGAGACGAAGTGTGTGCTCCTCTTCCTGTGATAAGGGAAGCTTTTTATGACAATGCGCAATGTTGTACGGGTATGCATCTTGTTTTATGCTTGTCCACTCTCACTTCTCTTTGCTCTTTATGATGAAGCATTGTTGTATGGGTATGCATGTGATGTTTTGCTAGCTTTATTGTCATGTATTAGTTAGAGGTTCCATTACAACATCAACAGAGACGTGAAGTATTGACATAGTTCAATATTTGTTCATTTCTTATAGAAATAGGGATATTCTAGAATAATTAGAGCCCATAAGGCACGACTCTTTCTGTTTTAGATATTCTTATTATAATTAAGGCAGATACTACAATTTTAATCACTCAAAGCCTTGATATCTTTTTTTGGAATTACAGGCTTGGCGTTGTTGAGATTCCAGGAGGGAGTTGCTGAAGATCCTTTCAACGCGATTTCGAGTTGGACCGGCGAAAGATACGATGCTAATCCGTGCTCATGTTTCGTTGTTCAATGCTTCGATGACATAGTTGTTGCTAATTAACTTGATTAAGGGAGGAGATACAACGAATCAAAGCAGCAAAACCTGAGATTCCACACAAAGAGGCGTTCAGTATTACTGCTAAAAATGTAAGCAGAAAGCTGGCTTTTCTCTCGTCATATCATTAAGAAGTTAATCATGTCTCAATCTCTTTACTCTTCTACATTAGTGGGCAAGGTACGTTCCAAGTGTTGGTCATGCTACTGAGAACAACAAACATTAATATAAGATCAAGATTTATAGGATCCAAGATTGTCTTCTTAATAATGTTTTTATATCATTCGAAATCCCATCCTAAGATACCCATGAGGCAGGTTAAAATAAAAAAAAAGCAGTAATTGTCTTTCAGGCTTTCAATCAAATACCTAGAGTATTTGGCAAAGCTTGAGAATTTGAGTTGGTTTTTTGAAGGGATTTCTCTGCCGTGTTTTGTAGTCTGAGGTAGTTTGGATTAGCTATTTCCAATTTAAAGGTGATATTGTATGTAATTGACTCCTAATTGCTCTTTTTTTTCCGTTTCAAAGTGGTGACACAAGATTGGATTCTAAACAACTAAGAAGAAACTTCAAGATTTACTCCTACCGATCATTCATTGAAGAAGTTGCACTTAAAATGCTCGACAATTTCTCATAATCATGTGATTATCTAATGGGTACTTATAGTTGTTACTTAGGTAAAAAAAATGTTAGTATTTGTTCTGTCTGATACATCATTTTTCTAATGTGTTATGATGAATCATGTTCCACATGTAATTGACCGAAAACGTAATATAAATAGGCCTTAATATCATAAATTTTATCATGTAAAATTTTCAGTAATAGAAGCACCAAATCAGTAGTTTGTGTTATTTTTCAGGACATGCACAATTTGTTATTTGTGTTTACCTACAATTATTCGTGTTATTTTATACAATTAGACCTAAAGTTTTATCAGCAGAGTAATATGCCACACATAGTTCTTGAATTTGGAAATTTATGGGCAAAATTATTGTTACACGATGAGGACCTTACTTTACTGATTGTACATATATGCCGAGTTGGTGACCGGAAAATACCTTCAAAAGGCTATGTTTGTCATAGGTGCAGGGTACGAGGTGAGTTATCCCTATATAAGCTTGCTTTCATTTATCTTCTATTTTAGATATTTTATGCATGCTAAAAACGGGAGGTCTGCATGTTTCAGGACATTTTATCCTGAGGGTACCATTGTATTGCCAAGTGGAGCGGTTGGTGTTTTACAACCCAATGAGTATGCTCTTTTTGCTTTTTGTATTGTTTGTAGACATGTAATTTTTAATGGATTTGCTTCTTCATTTAGGGCTCCTTTTGAAAAGAAAATGGAAGGAATCACTTCTACTCGTTCTTTTGGAGATCTTCCTCATGAGTTTAATTGTCCCTATGGAATATATTGCAAAGAGTGTAAAACCGTTTCAACCTTCTTTACCAATGGAGCTTTTTTGCAATGTATGTCGTAGTTTAACCATAAAGTTAATGTTTCATTTTAGTGTAACACCGAGCTCATTTATATGTAACACTTATCTCGATCATTTAATGATAAATTTTACGAATCGTTGCAATAAAATAGTTTCTCCTTTTGATCGTAAGCCGAAATAAGTTACGATTGTAAATCGCGGCGCGTGTGCGTAACACGCGTGTCCATACTAGTGTTAACAAAAAGTGAAACCAATATGAATATTGAACTCCAAAATATCGAAATATATAAATCCAAGATGGAGAGGTACAAAGAATGAAGAGATACAAAAGAATTTGTAACAACAAGAACTTTATTTTGTAAAAAAAACTTTAATCTTGTTTTTGTTTTATAAGAATAAAAAATTAAAACTTTGATCTTTAAATAAAGTATCGACTACTAATATTCAGTTGGTTTAGTGGGAAAGTGCACTAGACATCTTAAGTGTTGACATGGAGATTCAAGTTCGAATCCTCCTACCATCATACTAAAACAAAGTTGATCCAAAAGAAGTTTAATTCCTTTACACATTATTAATGATTCAAAGAGAGATGTCGATTTGGTGGAAGTTTTTCTATATCTGGACAAACAATTCGGAAAGAGTCGAGGAAGAGAATGGGCTAAAATCAAACCTATTAAGGAATTTTAGGATCATGGTAGATCATTCGATGAATGCTTAGATAATCTCACCAAGGGTGTCACTTCATGGTGAATGAAAGAATAGTTCTTGGACATCTAGTCTCTCAGCTAAGAATTGAAGTCAATCGAGCTAAAGTAGAGCTTATCGATAAATTGTCTCCACCTTCCTCTGTAAATTGGTCACGTTGGTTTTTACAGATGCTTCATTCAAGATTTCTCAAAAATCACTAAACCCTTTACTAACTTTCTCTTGAAGGATGTTGCTTTAAAGTTTACATAGGAATGTCATGAAGCTTTCGAGAAACTAAATGAAGCACTCATAATTGTCCCTATTATGCAGATGTTGGATTGGAACCTTCCATTCAAAATCATGTGCGATGATAGGGACTATGCAATTGGTGTTGTCCTTGGACAACGAAAGGGCAAGAAGCTTCATGCCATATATTATGCCATCAAGACACTGGATCCCGCGCAAGTGAATTATAACACAATTGAGAAAGAACTCATTGTCGTTGTATACACCTTTATTTAGTTGGTTCTAAAGTCAATTTATATACTAATCATGTTGTTATTAGGTACCTCATCACCAAGAAAGATAGAAAGCCAATGTTGATACGATGGATGCTACTACTCGAAGAGTATGACCTCGAGGTGCGAGACAAGAAAGGAAATGAGAATTTAGTCGCTAATCATCTTTTTCGCTTTCCACCTTCGGATCATATTGATCCTACTAACAATCCCATCAATTACGAGTTTATCGATGATCACCTTTTCAACTTTAAGACATGTTTTTAGATTTCCACAAAAGAACCTGGCATGCCCTAGTATGGAGATGTTGTGAACATTTTGGTCGGTAATGAGTTACCTCCTAGACTCACACATCATCAAAAGAAGAAGTTGTACAAGAATGCCAACTACTACTAGGACAAACCTTTTGCTCTACAAAAGAGTTTCCGACGGGATGTATCAATGATGCATCCTAGAAGAAGAAACAATTAGCATCATTGCCCACTATCACTCTCATCCAGCTGGCGAGCACACTAGTACTGGAAAAACAATCGCTAAGATCTTCAATGCGGTTTCTATTGGCCTACTATGTTTAAAGATGTGCGTAATTTTTTTGTTGCTTGTGATTCCTGCCAAAGAACATGTAATATATCAAAGTATAATGAGATGTAATTGAACAATATTCAAGAGATCGAATTATTTGATTGTTGGGGAGTTGACTTCATGCGGTCATTTCCTCCTTTCGGAGATTACAATTACATCCTTGTCGCTTTCGATTACGTGCCTAAGTGGCTGGAAGCAATTGTCACACCCACCAATGACGCAAGAGTTGTCTACAAGTTCATCAAGGAAAACATATTTGCAAGGTTCAGAGTTCCCATAATCATCATCAGTGACGGTGGTTTTCATTTTATTGAGTGGCAATTCGAGGCATTTTTGCATAAGTATGGGCTACGTCACAAGATTGCTACTCCTTATCATCCTCAAACTAGCGAAAAATTCGAAGTCTCCAACAAGAAGATAAAGAGCATCCTAGAGAAGATTATGTCACAATCCCAAAAATCTTGGAGCTCTAAACTCCACGATGCTCTCTAAGCCTATCACACTACACTCAAATCCTTATTGGAACGTCACATTTCCGTCTTGTTTATGGAAAAGCTTGCCATTTCCATGTAGAGCTCGAACACAAAGCTATGTGGACTTTCAAGTATCTGAACTTCAACTTGAAGGATGCCGAAGAGCGTTGTCGTTTCCAAATGCAAGAGCTTGAAGAAATTCGACTTGAGTATGTGAAAACACAAAAATATCTATAAAGATAAGATAAAAAGATGGCATGAAGCCAAGATAATACTGAGGGAATTCAATGAAGGTGATCTTGTACTCCTATTCCAATCTAGATTGAGACTGTTTCCCGAAAAGCTGAAATCCCGATGAAAAGGTGATGTGTATGTGAGTAGACTACAAAAAATCACTTAGTAACACAAGCGCACACCCGTGTCAATGTAAGTATATGATATTGTATCAAGGTCGAAATCTCAAGAGACTGTATATCCCGACTTTGTCTCAAGTTCAACTAGTAAAGCAATAGTGTGTAAAATAGAAGGGAAAAGGGGGTGATCAAGTGATCAAATATTTTGGTTTGTGAAGTAACAAGTAACAAGTAACACCTATCAAGTATCAATATCAGAAAACACTAGAAATTGGATATATTCCTCCAAACCATAACTATGCACATGCTTGATCATGTGTATAACAAAATACGATAGTTTAAGTCACAAATACTATAGTAGCATGGTCTAGGTATGCTTTTTCAAGACAATTGGCTTGTTTCAATTGATGAGTATCACATGGTATTTGTTATTTACTCATTAGTTAAAAGCTTTTCTACAACTTATGATTATATTAAACTATGCAAGCATCGTATGGTGTTTGTTATTTGCTTTCACAATTCAACATGCCCATAGTTTGGACATCCACATGACAAAGTGTACTAGCCATCCTTTTGGCCCTAGCTAATATCACTCAAGCAATATAGACATCAAACATTGCACAATCATCTTTGAATTACTTATAGGTCTCATCTAATATGAATAACTCATAAAGCACTCATTCATGCTTGAAAATATACAATGTGCAAAGGAAACAATTTAGATTATGACTAATCTAACATCCGACATTCAAAATAAGATCAAGCATGGATGAAGATTAATACGAATTCGAGAACCCCTATATGCTTCTACACATGCATTTGATTCTCCATAAATTTATAAACATAAGATAGAACATGATCATCCTAGCATGATTTGGAGTTTTCACCACAAATCCTAGCATGGTGACTACTCACTCATGACTAAAAAGATAATAACACAAACAACAACAATGAATAGAATGATGACAAACTAGACTAAAAATAAGGAATTTAGGAGAAAGAATGAAATGAATCGGACTTACCAATCCAAAGATATGGCTGAAACATGTTCCAAACAAGATTTAGAAAAGAGAATTATGAAGAACTTCCTAAACACTTGCACTACTTCAATGCCAATCGACCAAATGCTTACAAGGGAGAATTTAGAGAATTGTTTTGTGTCTAGAATATTATGAATTATAATCAGTCATGTCCTCTATTTATAGGCTCAAATTTGTGGTCCCCCATTCTAGAATCATCCAAAGTAAGTAACTAACTAACACAACTAGCATGGAGTTAGTTACAAAAGTGGTCCACACCGGTTAAACCTTCCTTGGATGAAGCCTTTGCCTTAGGTTGGAATTTTTATCTTTAGGTCGTATTTCTCTGTAACGCCCGGAATTTTTGGTTCCATTTACAAGAGACGCTAGAAGCCTTTAGCAAGGGCTACCGCCCTTGCGGCTTAGAATGCCCGCGACCTTGGCCGTCCGCGAACGCGGCTTGGACGTCCCGTGGGGGCGGTAACACGACGGAGCGGGAGTCGGGTACGTTTCCTTCCGACCTTCCTCTCCCCACTCCTTTATGTCGACACTTATTATGTGGTGATCATTGGGCTAATTGGCCTTTGGTCTCCTCTCATTTATGTAACCTTATCTCCCTCCCTCATTCCTTTTCATGTAACTCTCATTCCCTTCTTCTTCCTTCTCTTATCTCCTTCCAACTTCTCCCATGGTGCTTCTTTGCGCTCTTGTGTGTGATGTCCAGCCAAGGAAGGACTGCAGATCCAAGTTACAATAAGTGTGCTTCTTTCCCTCTTCCTCCTTCTCTTCATCTTCTTCCTCCCTTCACTAGTACAAAATGGTGGGGTAGACCCCAGTTATATTGTACATGGGAACCTGGTTATTGAAGCGTGGTTAACGAGAGCGAGGTCCGGGCGTTCGGACTACGGTATTTGTCACCGGGTTATTTTTTTCGGACCCCGGTTTTTTATTAACCGGGGTAATTTTCGGACCCCGGTTATTTAAAATAACCGGGGTATTTTTTGGACCCCGGTTTTTTTAAATAACCGGGGTATTTTGCTCCAAAATTAAAATAACCGTGGTGTATAATGAGCATGTACGTTCGAGCAGCAATTGCTGCTTTGGTGTTAACTGAAGCAACGGAATAGTAAATAAGCAACATTGCTTGCATTTAGATTTCAAACAAAACTGCCAAAAAACGTTACAACTGTAAAGTTTTCACTGCTCCCACACATTAAATGTCAAATATATGAGCTAATTAAAAGTCTACTTTCAACTAAGTGTAAAGAAAGGAAGGATAAGTCTTATTCATACAATTATGACTTGACTCTATGGAGTCATGCTGAAGTTTACTAAATTGCCTTTGAGGAAGGTACAAGTCTTACAAGGATAAAATGATTGTAGCATAAAAATTAGTTGCAAGTATAAACAGAATCACTGAGGTAGGATGTTGCAGACATGATTTCTATGAACAGCAATTTAACTAAAGCTTTTATATTTTCTTCATAATCTTCATCAACGTCCAAAACTTTTTGTCTTTTTACATTTCCAACCAGATCTTCAATCTCAGGAACCCTTCATAATCATTATTGCAGTAGACATAACCAAATGGAACCATGAAGGTGTCTGTCAAACACTAAAAAGGAAAGGAAATTGTTACTTAGTGGGAATAATAGCACTAAATGAACTACACATGCTTGTTCCAACTTTTGAAGCCAAGCATATGTATAATGGCTTAGTTGCCAACAAATGTCCCAACTATCAATGTAACCAAAAGCAAATTCAGATAGATAGAGGCATACTGATATCCGACAATATGACAATAAACTATAAAACAAACATTTAACTCCTAAAGCAAATCAAAGATTGAGCTCTGGTAATAGATTACGGGGAAGCTAAACAAGAACTAATGGTTTTCATGACTTGAATTAAGGAGCTGGCATGCAATCAATTGTTTCCAAATATTTTTTTTATATTTTTTACACCAGACACAACAAGTCAGCACATAGTGAAATGAAATCATAGAGTCACAATTACCTTTGTTAGTGCAAATAAACTATACAGGATGAAAAAGTTTTAGTTATAGACCTAATCATGCATTTATGTATGGCATACAGTACCAAATATGGTGATTTAAGTACCTCCTGTGCAGCTTTATCCTTGAAGAGTCCATATGTTGTTGAAACTATCTTACAAGACTCTGCTACTTCAACTTCAATATCCATAGGTGTCCCCGGAAAACATAAAGCATCAAATTCTTCATTGTTCCTAATGGAAGCTTTCTTGTTAAGTACTGGATGGAATAAAGGAGCACATGACCCTGAAACACATAATCATAGCATATATAGCAAAAGACAGGGAAAAGAATGTCGAGAGTGTCGAGAGTACGGTGTCCTTCACTGAAGAATGTCGAGAGTGCGGTGTCCCCCACTGAAGATCCCAACATCCAAGTGAAAGAGAAGTCGGCTGATGTGGATAAAGAAGGAGTGAGCCACGTGGTGGTCCCGATTGATAGCTTGTAATTGAGACGTTAGCGTACTCATGGATGCCGGAATCTAAATTGACCATGCCCAGGTTCCCATCTTGCCAAGTTGCTTGCATATGTAATATGTTAATCATTCTAATTACTAACATAATAGCAATTATCTACAGGGTACTTAATTAATTACCCTAAAACACATAATCAATGGTTTCTGCGTAACATAACACATTAGGTAACTATGACAGAATTGATCCTTCAAACTTTCAAAGGAGCATCTGTCAGTAGAAGAGGGTACACAATCAACTTAAATCAACTATAGACTTCACATGTTCTCTACCCTAGAGCAGATTATGTACTGAAATTAGATCCACTTAAATCAGCTATAGACAATGTACACAATGACAGAACAAAGAATTAATGCTAAGCACTATCATTGTAGAAAAAACCCATGGAAGAAAACAATATTAATATAACTTGTCATTGACATACTTCTATGGTCTGCTAATATTCCTTTGTTACTTGTGAAAATAAACTGAAGGGAGTCTGCTCTGTCCGCATCACTTGACCTCTGCCAACACAGGTTGAGCATATTCTCATGTTAGAGCTAACCTTTGCCCCGGTACCAGTACAAGCTTTACATGTTTTCCAGATGAGAAAGATCAAACTCTTTTTCAAACTCCAAAGATTGCCTCAAAATATTGTAGACTCGTCTCATAACTGAAAAGCAAGATATATTCACAAACTTAGCAAAGATTGACCATTATAAGCAAGCACTACTCATAAGCTATAAACTTTACAAAGATGTATGCACAGTATCAGAATAAGCACCTTCAAAATATAACTAATATAACTTACAAACATGGGATGAAAAACTTGAAAGAGATTGTGTAATAACAACACACCGTATATCTTCACCCTTTGTAACTTTTTCTCACCAGCAAATGCAGAATCGTACATCAAGGCTTTAATTTCAAACAAGTCAATCAAGAATGGGACTAGGAACTAAATTTATAGCATTTTACATATACATCAAACGCAGAATCGTACATCAACGCTTGTATATTCGACAACAACATCAAATGACCGAACTAGAGACATTCAACATTAAATCCTAAAGTAAAAGATAAGATATCCAAGTAGGGATTTCATACCATACGTGTTCATTGTGCTTGAATTCACAACAGTTCGCAATCGCCAATCTTGTGTTGAAGAGTCAGGGTCGAGGTGAAGATTTGTGTTCGAGGTGGAGAATCGCCCGCCGCTCGCAATCGCCAGTCACTGCCACCAGTCGCCGACATCAGTCGCCGCCGCCAGTCCCCGGATGGTTGGATGTCGCCCTTGAACACGAAGGAGAGTCGGATCGATAGATTAGGGCTAACGTACTGAGAGGCCGGTGTATCGATGCGGTTGTATTCCAATGATCAAAACGACGCCGTGGAAGTAGGGTTTTACCACGGTTATTAAAAAAATTGGGGTCCGGATAGTTGTGTTACCACGGTTAATAATATAACCGGGGTCCGAAATTTTAATACCCCGGTTAAATCATATAACCGGGGTTCAAATTTTTTTTAAAAAAATTAAAAATTATTTGTCCTCGATTATACATATAACCGTGGTCCGAAAATTATTTTAATCACGGTTCTTTCAAACCGCTCCAACATAAGCGAGGTCTAGGGGCAGTCTTTGTACTAGTGCTTTACCCTTGTGTGAGCCCTAGGGCAAAATTCATCCAATTCTTCCATTCTTGTGTTCTCTTGTTGTTGATCTCGACTAGGATGTAGTGTGGTGGTGTGGATCCATGTGGTGGAGATACAGGATAAAGCAAGCCATCCACGAGGTGCCGGGAAGTTCTTGCACATCAAAGAGAATCCCGACGAATCAACCTTCTGAAGCTTGACCGCACCCGCAGCTGGATAGCGCCACGAGGGCGCCATCAACCCCACAACCGCAAGGGCGGCGGCAACAGTCGCAAAGGCATCGCCACCTGGCCGCGGGGGTGGCACTAGGGTGCCGCAAGAGAGATTCTGCCCTTTCTTCAGCTCTTCTCCGCGGTTGCGCTTCCTTGTTATGCGACCGCGTTCCTACCCCAGTGAGTACCCTTCCCCGATCTTGTGTATGCCTCTTGTCCTAGAGAGTTATCGTAGAAGCATGCTAGGATGGCTCAGGTTAGCCTTGTGAATGCCAAGTAGTGGCTTTGGACCTTTAGGTGAGTGTTTGAGGACGTTGGAATGTTCTTAGTCTTGATGTGTGTTGGATCTTGAGTTGGTTATATTGTTGAGAGTGTTTGGTTGTTCTTGTGAGAGTTATGAGTATGTTGATTGTGGTATTGTGGCATGATCTCTTAAGATCTTTGAGAATATTGGTTTGGACTAAATCGTTATGTTGGAAGCCTTTGAGGCGGTGGTCTGAGAGTGATCATATATATTGTGTGTTTATGAGTTGTGAGGAATGTGAGCACTAGAAGTCTAAGAACTTCTAGCTGGCTAGAGTGTTAATCTATCTAGAGCGATGTTGTTCTTGTGAGGATGTTGAGCCTAGAAGTCTAAGGACTTCTAATTGACTAGAGTTTTGTTTGATATGTGTGTCTTGTGTTGAACAGGCGTTGCGTGTTTTCCCACGGGAAGTAGAGAGAGTGTTGACCGAGTTTCGCTTTGAGTCTGGTAAGTCCACGGACTTACTTAGCTGGCTCCTGTGTATTAGCATATTGTGTTTTGGTGGTGTGTGTTAGTTATGTTAAACAACGAAACCGGAATAGGACGACCTATATATCACGTTACTGGTCCAAGTGTATGATAACGGGCGGTGACATCACTGTCTAGCTCTTGCGAGAGCTAGGAGGTTCTCTGCGACTAGCCTAGGCAGGTAGACGGTCAAATACATTACTACCATTCCTTGCTGGTAAACGGGGATAGAGGTGAGGTCTGGGAATCCCTCCACAAAATAAGTATCATTAGTAAGGAATAACGTAAATGAAGATAATAAATGGAATTGAGTGTTTGCATGTTGTATGTGCTCGTTATGTGTTTATATGCATTTACCTTTATTATCATGCATATAATGTTTAGCTAACAGTTTTATACCGCTTGTAGATGCCTTGTAGGTTAGGGAGGTTGTCGAGTGATCCGGCGGTAGTGAGCAGCCGGGGTTGCGTACATTATAGGACGGGATCAGTTTATCTTTTATTATTGTTTCAGACGTTGTCATGTTGTTGGTTTTGAGAACTCGGCTGGAGTTATGTTTTTCAGTTGTATTTCAGATACTCTTCATGCATTAAAAACTCTTTCCATTTGGCCTTTTTATTTGTGCCGTGTTATAAGGTCCGGTGAAGTTGTTGTCAGGCTAAGGGTCGGGACCCATTGTGAGGTCCTAGCTCGTAGCATTCCGAATCCATCGGATTTGGGGTGTTACATTCTCCACCGCCATAAAGAGGTGCACTTAGCTTGGGGTTTTGGTCTTCTTTGATCGGGTTTTTGGTCTTTCTTGGTCGGGTTGCCATTTTCATCCGATGTAAGTGTAATTCTCTCTTGGAAAGTTTTCTTTATCCAGATTTCTTCATCTTCTTAAGTTGGTTTGTTGGCTCACCCGAGATACGTTGATGCATTTTCTTCTTATTCCGGGCTTTATGTCTTCCTTAGTCAAGTTTTATGTCTTCTTTGCAACCTATGTTGATATCTGTAACTTAGATTCTTCTTAGTTGGTGCTTATTGGCTCCTTATTTTAAGGTAAAACCCGAGGTTCCTCCTTTGAGGTTTCTTGGCTTCATTGTTTCATACCTTTGTTGCTTTCTTGCTTCCTTCCTTCCTTTGTTACCTGATGATGATGAGAGTATGATGAGTGTTCCTTAGATTGACTTGCATTGATCTTGTGTACTCCATTTTTAGCTCTTACTTGTCCCCAAGTAAGAACCAAATACAAAGGTTCATGATATCTCCATCTTAGTTATATATTTGTATACGTGATGATGGAAGACTTAACATTATGAGCGGTTTATACACTAACAAATATCGATTATATTTCTAGATTGCATGGTTTGATTTTGTGTTTGTTAAATGTGTGCAGGTCTTGAAAAGCATTTCAAAGGATAAACAAGGGCCTTGAAACACGATACAAGGGACAAGCACAGAGATTGAAAAGAAATTCAAAGGTTCAACACGGAGGCCTTGAAAACCATTTCAAGGGATCAAAGCCGAAGCCTTGAAACATAATGTAAGGGAAACATCGGCTGGAAGAATTTCAAAATCAAAATTCAATCTCAAGAACCAAATCTAACAAGATATCAAGAGAAGATCTCGGCTAGCCCAAATCTCCAATGGATTCTGTAGATCTCGGCTCAACAAGAAGATCTTGGAAAGATCTTAACCGACGCAAGATTGAAGATTTCATCCAACGGATCTCACAAAGATCTCGCAATTCAAGGAAGATCTTCAACGGCTATCCAAGAGAGATATATTCAACAAAGATCCTTAACAACTTGGAAGATCTCGGAGCTTGAAGCAAGGACTTCAACGACGAGATCTTCAACGGTTCTTTTCAAGAGAAGATCTCAAAGAATAATCTCAACGTGCGTCAAGAAGATGAAGAAGATAGAAAATCCCACAATGGCTACTTTATCTCAACCTACACCGTTTTCTATGGAGAAGGAAGAACATCACAACGGTCATCTTTACAACGGCTAGAAGACTTCTCCATCGAAGACTATAAATGAAGATCACGATTGAAGAGAAGAACAACAAGCTTACACGGAAACATCTAAGTCTTCAAGCGATCTAAAGCATCTTCATTCGTTTTAAAAGTTTTTCTTCCTCTTAGTTTACAAAAGCTTACATTCCTAGAGAGAGAAAAACACGAGAGTTTCATTGGTACATCTAAAGAGTGTTATACTCGAGTGTGTGTTACTTTGTGAAGTAACTAGGCTATTATTGCTACGTTAAGAGTTAGAACTAGATCGTAGCATTGACTACAATGAGAGAAGAAGGGGATTTCTTCTAGGTTGTATCTAGGACTCTTTGAAGCAGATAATAGACTGTAGATCCTACGGGTAAAGAAACCCTAGGACGAAGATGTAGGCTGTTAGAGCTGAACTTCGTAAACATATCACCGTGTCGATCTTTTTATTTCGCACATTTTATTGCTTAATTGTGACTAACGTTGTTTTGCAGGTTTTCGGAGTCAATGCCTTGAAATCACTTTCAAAGCTCTTGTAAACCAGTTGTGCCACAAAGAGCACATATCGACATCAAAGACCTTTGAATTCAGTTTCAAAGCCTCGAAATAGGTTTTTGTGAAAAGTTCACATACTCTATTCAACCCCCTTCTAAAGTATTTATATCCTTTATATTCACCTATACGGTTCTTCGGTTCGAAAAGAAAGAAAATAAATAAAGAAATTTAAAGGAAAATATTTTTGAAGTATGCTTCAAATGATAGATCACTTTTTAGAATATTATAGTCATTGCAAGGTATTATAACATAGTTGAAAATAATGACCATGAAAGTAAACATGTAAGAATATATGCTAAATCTTCACACATAAAACCTATAGTTTAGGGCCTGTTTGGTATTAGCTTCTTAGAGATTCATTTAGATTCTTTTTGACGAGATTCTGGGAGATGGCAAAAACAGAAGCGTTTGGTATGAGTTGGAGCTTCGGTATTGTATTCTTTTACGAGATTCTTTTGCCTAAAGAATCCCGTAAAAAGAAGCTTGCCTACCCAAGCTTCTTGGAGATTCATTGGGTTAGATTCTTTTCAATTCCACTTGTACCCTTTCTCGTTCATTCCTCTCTTTCATTCTTCTTCAGTGTGCACAGATCTTCCTCTCTTTCATTCTTCTTCTTTCATTCTTCTTCAGTGTGCACAGATCTTCGGTTAACTGCTTCCTCCATTGCAAGCTTCCTCCATTGGGTTAGATTCAATTCTTTTCAATGTCTCTTCACCATGTATCTATTTTATGACCAGTGTTCTTGTATACTGGAATCGGGACTTGGAACCTGCACCAGGATTGCCCATGGAATAGTCCTGCACGAAAAATAGCAGCAGATTCCAATTTCCAATTCTTTTATTTTCCCCTTCCCTTCTTCCTCAATCCATCTCATTCTCTTCCTTCCCTTCGCTTCTCAGTTTTCGATCGGCTGTTACTCCTCCTCGTTCCCCGTATCACTACTCTTGCTGCAAATCCAAGCTCAAGTTAATGAGAGATGGTGCTGATAAGAAGACTAGGCGTGGTTTGATATCAAATCCAAGCTAATATGGTGCTGAAATGCCACCAAATTGGAGATGGACGACCGCAATGGACGTCCTTCTCTTCAGATCGATTTTAGGGTTGCAGGAAGACACAAATTTGGGGTTAAATTTTGAGGGTATTTTGGTAATCTTATTTAAATGAAGCTATAACAATAATCTGATACCAAACAGAAAAATTTTACGTAAAAAACAATCTCTAACAATACCCATCTCCAACAATCCTGAAGAATCTCAAGAATCTCCATCCCCAAGAATCTAAAAAAAGAATACGCATACGATACCAAACAGGCCCTTAGAATCCTAAGTTAAAAAAACCTTATGCTTGATACAAGTTGTGCGAGAAATTCTTCCGGATCACTATATTTATACACTCTGAACGGCATAATAGAGCTTTCACTATCGGACCCTACATTGCCTTTTGGAAACCGTCGACATTTTAACGAATTTTAATGTGTTTCTTTCCGTTGTGATAATTTCGGTTTAAAATGATTTGAGGTAATATATACGTTCCTAAATTTTAACGGTTTTCCCCCTTCACCGTCACCGGAACCAAAACTACCCGTCCCGTTAAATTTTGAGTGACCTTCGAACTTTACGTCCATTAGATTTTTCTCACACCGACATAGGACGAAACCATCGGTTGAAAACTTGATGGTCGGAAAATGGAGGGCGAGGAGTTGACTGAGCAAGAAACAGCCTTCTACGATCGCCAAATTAGGGTTTGGGGCGCAGATGCTCAAACAAGGTACCTTTCACTTTCTCATCATTTCATGAAAAAAGTTCTATTCTTTTGTTCGAGCTTGTAAATTTCCTATGTCCAGTGTCAAAGTAACAGGCTCTCATGCTTGTTTGTTGTAGGCTGAGCAAGTCTCATGTATTGGTCGGCGGGATGAACGGAACTATGACAGAGGTAGATCCATTATCCATTCATTTTTGTTACTCAACTTAAGGAACAATTCATACAGCCTCGTGATTTTTCGGGATTGAATTTTGTTGTGCGGCTTTAGTTTTGCAAGAACATCGTGCTAGCTGGGGTAGGGAGTCTCACCCTGGTAGACGATAGGCCAGTGCATGACGATGCCCTTATTGCTAATTTCTTGATTCATCCGGAGGAAAATGGTCCTGCCGGGCGATCGGTTGCCGAGGTTTGTTGCGATTCTTCAGGATTTCAATCCCATGGTTCGTGTTTCTGTCGACAAAGGTTGGTTGATTAAGAGTTGGATAAGTTAGTGTATGCTCTGCTCTAACCTAATTTAATGAGTTGGAAGACATTGGTTGTGTTTGACATATCCTGGTATCAGGACATGGGTGGCTTCTTGGCTTTGGTATAAGCTTATATTTATCTAGACGTCACCCATAGGCCATATCATGACGCATTCCAAAAACTAGCGGCATCACTGATATTCTTACCTTATACTGCAAAATCTGTATATCACCTATACCTACTTGTAGTTGATACCAATATCTTGATATTATCTGTACCCATACTGACTCCTCATACTTGATATCTTAGCTGTACCTGCTTTGTGTACTTTTGTGTTATGATGATGATTATACTTTACTTACAGGCAAGATAGCAAGTTTTAGCTGTAAATTCTTTGAGAAGTTTGATGCAGTAATTGTCAGTTGCTGCTCTCTGAAGGCTAAAATTTGAATGCTGTTGCCCCTCAATTTTTGCATCTTCGTGAGTTTGTGTATATCCTCTTGAATGTTATCATCTATCATCTTCCTTATGAAAACTATTTATTATTTACTATCATCTGAATCACCCCCCTTTCAATTTGCATTTCCATCCCAGGGATTAATCAATGAGAAATGCCGCAAGTCATCGAAGCGTATATCGTTTTATTCAGTTGAATGTAGAGGTTCTTGTGGGGAAATTTTCGTTGATTTGCAGAAGCATACTTATATAAAGGTAATGTGTTGAGTTTAATAGTTTGTTTTCCAAACTTTCCTAATCTTTTTTGTGAGTTCTCTTACAACTTTCAAGTATTGAACATTGGGAACTCCCTAACTGACCTGAACAATTGAGCAAGGTGCTTACTGCTCTAAGCTGAGTGAAAAAAGTAGGACAAAGATTAGCCTAGGTAGTAAAATACGAATTCAAGTATCAAATTTCAGGGTTTTTAAGACTTTTGTGCTGTGTTATCTTAGACAGCACTGCCCCACAAACTTCACAAATTAGCCTGCTCTTTTACAATTGACTAAGCTTTTATGTATAGCCAGCTTATAATAGTGTGCATAGGAGTAATTTGTCTATTGCATGATAAACATGGAGAGATACAATCCTGTTTAACTGTGTAATGCTTGTGAAGTTTTCCTTTTCGTTATTTGACAGGTTCTGTATTTTCTCGCTTTTATCTTCTTTAGGTATTAAAGAGGACATTTTTTTTATTGTGATCTTTTCAGTGTGGCGATGAACTTGTAAGTATCAGATAGTCTTGATTCACATGCAAAGGGACTATATTGATCATAGCTATTAATAGTGCTTGCTTATGCTTGCAGAAAAAGCTCGACCAGACCATTGAATGCCAGATAGATTATCCTAGTTTTGAGGTATATGCCTTGATAATTTAGTCAATTTTCCTTCTAAAATTTTTATATTTTAGATTATCTTAGGTTATTTTTAGTTGCCCTTCAATGTTAATAAACTATGATCACTAAGCCTTCACGCTGAGCTCAAATGTCTAGTATTCTTGCTATACTCTTACTTGAAATGGATAATCTTCATTTTAATGGCAGGAAGCCATCACTGCACCATGGGGAAGCCTTCTTAAGAGAGTATCAAAGCTACACTTCGCTATGAGGGGTATGAGAACTTACCTTTTCTTATATTCTATCCTTCCCTTATTGTCTTAGTGCCCTTTATGTTGCCAGGCATATAGTAGCTTCTTAATTAGGAGGGGACTCAATTTTTGCAGTGAAACTACTTTATTAGAGGTTTACAAAGAAAAAAAAAAGCGCTACATGATCTAGGATATGTTATTATAATTACATAACTGGGTATTATTTTCTTAGTCATAAAGAAATCCTTGAAAACGGCTACATTGTTGTTAGTGACATCTTATTATGCCCTTGTTTGTGTAGTTTTATAGAAAGGTTTGAGGAGTCAAAGGGATGCATATTATGGTGAAACCTCACCCTCAGATCTTCCCATTGCGTTAAAGATGAGGAAGGAGCTCTGCGAGGCCCATGCACACACACAGCCTTTATTCACCTCGATCTCTTACAATTTATCTTTAACCTAATCCGACTGTTTAAGAATGCAGTCTTTTATCGAAATGCAAATCCAAGACACGCTCCTTGGGAGATTACTACAAGGCCTGAGATAGTTTCCTCCTGTATGTGCTATCATGAGGGGGATTCTTGGTCAAGTGAGGTTCCTTACTAGATTGATCTCCAACGTTGAGTATCTTTTATATCATCATTCTCCTAACTTGAATTTTACAGGAAGTGATAAAGGCGATATCTGGGAAAGGAGAACCTCTCAAGAACTTCTTCTATGATCCAATGGATGGAAAATGTATCATTGAGGGCATATCTTGCCTCACTGCTAGTTAGCTGAAAAGGTTTCTGCATGTTGATTTTCCATGGCGATGAATGAAGATGACCCTTGCACATCAGGGCAATTTCTACTTGAAGCCGAGATGCTTTTGCCGACTTTTGGGAAGCCAAGATGCTTTCTGTTTGTGCGAGCTAGGGTAGTTTATTAATCCTGAAGAAATTGCTATATAGTATTATGTAGAGCACGCAGTGGACGAGCCAGGGGAATATAGGGTCCGTTTGACATGCATGGTAGATTATTTTGAGGGATTATTATTTTTAATAAATTGTCAATAATCTGATAATCCAACGGATTCTGAAATAACCCTAGTATACTCAGGAATCCCCCGATAGCTAACCTTAACCAGTCCAGGCTCACATCAGTAATCGAATAACATTTGCCTTAATGGCACCCTTCATAGTTACTTGTAGTATTTGATTTGTAGTGGTCATTAATCATGATTAATAAACATGCCGACGAATTTGAAAAAGGAGTGCTCAAATTGACTAATTTGCAACTTCCACTGAGACTATATACTATTGGTTTCATCAAAAAGTTGAGGGGAGTTCATTGTCAAATCATCCCAAAAGCAAAAGTTGATTTACATTACCTTACCTAGTTATGGTAGGTCCTTTTTCTGTATCTTTAATGAATGATCCATGGAACACTAACCACATAACATGTTCTTGAAGAGAGGATACCAAGTCACAACCGACACCACCAATTGTCAATTTACGTGTCTCCTTCATCACCCTTCATCTGTTCAACAGTGCTAATGAGTAATGACTAGCAGACTTTAACAGAGGTCAATTTTAAGAGTTTTATTACCTGCAAACCAGCAACATCATCAGAGGATCTTACTTGAGATTTTACTTTTACAACCATCCCAACTGCATCTTGTTATGAATAGAATGCAGCAAACTCAATAAATCATGCAGGCCCTGAGTATCATCAGATCAGCCAAGCCCTAAATGACAGGTTCATATCAATTCAACAGAGGAAAAGGTACAATCAACATTACAAGTCAGTAAGATTTCTCCATCAGAAGAGATTTTCAACACAAAATAATCTCTATTATATTATGAAGATCCAATCTTAGGAACCAGAGGAACAAAAATAGGGAATATAATGCTTATTCTACTCACACATCTACGATAACAAAAAAACTTTCTTTTTTCAACAATTCAATCCCTCACATAAGGAAGAAAAACACCCTAAAGTAATATTTTGTGATCACTACTACTACTACTATACTGGTATATGTAAACAGAATCATCAGTTCTCATCAGAATCATCATTTGAATGTTCAGGCATCCGTTGATGGTGTTCGTGATGGTGGTGTTGATGCTGATGAGGATCCCCCGGTTCACCGCCACCTTGACCCTGATCCGAATTCTGGTATAGATGGGTCATTGAAACACCTTGCCCCACTTCTTGCTGAGACAAACCCAACTCCAAACCGGGAATTTGATTCCCTCTGGCCAAAATTGGGGCAAAATTAAGTAAACCCATGTTGGAAGTAGGAAGACCCAGACCCTGAAAGTGGAAATTGGGGGCGAAGGTTGAATTGGACGTTGAGTTAGAGGGTAAGTCTCCATAGCCGGAAATTGAACCCCAAGCAGCGACGTGGGATCTAGCAAGATTAGTATTAGCAGCATCGGCGGCCATGAGAGCGCCCCAGGAGTTCCTCCCCTCTACACTAGCTCTGAGTTCATTGATCTTCCCTTGAAGACCAAGAGAAACGGTGGAAGAGGCTCCAGCATGTTGGGCGACGGAATTGCCTGCAGCGGCGAGGAAGGTGGCCGGAATAGTTCCAGAGCCGGTGGCTGCAATAATTGCCCCCTCTGCTTGTTGGAGAAGCCACTGGATGGTCTCCCCGTCGGTCTTATGGCCGAGCTCTCGGGTTAGTTGGAAAACCCGCGCTGCACACAAGGCCGGCATTCTTATTCTCCGGCTCCGGCCGTCGACTTTGGTGTGCCTGTCCTTGTTGGAGGTCCTCTTTGGTGCTAGTTGCTTCTTCTGATCTTGTTTCTCGTCACTGCTGTTGTTCTTGTTTTCGTCCATACTTTTCTTCTTAATTTTTGTGTGTGTGTGGGGAGGAAGAGAGAGAGAGAGAGAGAGCGCTAGGGCAAGTAGAGTATGTGTGTGTGTGTGTGCGGGCAGAGGATGTAATTGACAAAAACGTCAGCTTTGGGTTTTGATTAAATGGGTTTGGGGTTGGGGGCTACTTCAAACTGCATGATTAATATGTTGCTCTCTTAGTTATTTTGGGATGAATCTGTATGTTGCTTCTAAGAATCGATTAGAAAGTGCATTCCAACTAAGAAATGTTTGGAATTAGGGTAAAAGAGCGACACTATTTGCCATCTAAACTCCAAACCATTTGCAGATTCCTGTATGCATGATTGAAGGTGGGGTGATTGGGCTCCCCTCCCCTCCAATATGGTGGACCATCTATCAATCAAAGATTTACACGTCCACCTCTTATTTATCATATTACAATAAAGTACACAAAGCTACCTCCAAATATTACTTCAAAACAACAAACTTATGAAATTGAGAGTAAAATTTTACTTTTCATCTTTTGATTTATGATCATTTAAGTAAAATAATTTTGATTTTTTTATAAATTTTTTGACTCTTGTTGAAAGTTGTCGACGATAATTGTCAACAAGTTTGACGGTTCATTTACACTACAACTAGTTCATATCCCGTACCTTGTGCGGGTACTTTTAAATATTGATGTTTTTTAAATAAATTGGCGTCAACATGCATATGTGGGAACTAATAATATATTTATGAAAAAAATAATTAAATATTTCTTTTAGTTTACTACTAATAAAAATTTTGTGAGGAAAAAATAAAAATTTTCTTTTAACCACCTACCGAAATAGAATTGATGAATTTTCACAAACGGATCTCGGAAGATCTGTATGCGAGTAGGGAAGTGAGAAGAAAGGCGGAAGGGAAGAGACTTTCATAAACAAGGAATAGTGAAAACCAAAGTTGTTGAAATAACAGTTATTGAAAACAAATTAAGGAATAAATAAACAATAGCAGAATGAATGTGATGATTAAAAACGTAGGGGATAACTTAAAAATTTAGACGAAGCAGCTTTGAAACATCCGATCTTCAAATTATCTCAACCTTGAAATAGAGAAGAAATATGATCAATATTGGAAGACAAAAACTACCGGGAAAAGGATGGGGTATTATCTACATATATAGCATGAGAGATAAACATGGATGAGAAGTAAAACGTACGGGAGAAGTTTAGGTATTATAATCAGCCAAC
Organism: Fagopyrum esculentum; assembly: GCA_033239045.1. NCBI lineage: Eukaryota > Viridiplantae > Streptophyta > Magnoliopsida > Caryophyllales > Polygonaceae > Fagopyrum > Fagopyrum esculentum. The sequence goes on from BSUD01000005.1 coordinate 102,304,830, forward strand.
GTAAATTGTGGAATTAGTAAATTTTGTTAGATTTTGATATTTTTTAGTTTGATAAATCGTACAGGAGAAGTCTAAAACATGATATATTTAACTTTTTGGATTAATTTTTTATAAGATTAGTTCAAAAAGATTTGTTTTAGATTTTGTTTTAGTAAAAAAAATTTATTGACTTAGTTCTTGATTTAGTAAAAGATTTAATCCGAGAAAAATTGTGGAGGCGCCACGCCAGCATTAGTGTAATGTACTTTAGTAATATATATAGATTACGCAACATCAACAATTGTTCATGGTTGTCAACCGATTATGAACAAAACTTTTCTACTTTTGCTGTCATATTTTTTTATTTAATTAAGTGGTTAAAAATCAAAAGAGAAATAGTTGATGGTTAGATTTTCAATTCATAATTCAAGTTAGTTAAAAAAATTTGTCTATATATTATATCTTACTAAAATAGAGTGCACTTAGACTATATGTCATGTTCTTAGCAATGACACCTATGACTTTTTTCTTGATTATTTTTATATATGTCACAAGATATTTACAGATTTACTCTTTTTCTTTTAGAAAATATTTTTTTATAAGGTTTAATAAACAATCAACATGTCATATCACGCTCTAAGACATACCACATAGGATTTTTTACTTATTTGAAAATTTGCCATTTATTCTATGATTTCATTTAACCAAAATGAATTGTTTAGGGCATGTTTACTTGCAGATTTGTTTGTTTTCGGGTTTATAAACTTAATGAGTTTATATGGGTTTACAGTTTATTTTCGGGTTTATTTCTCAATGGGTTTATATAAAAAACCAAATAGGGTTGTTTACTTGGAGTTTATTTTTTGGGTTTATTTTACTTCGAAAGACTCTCATGCCCCTAAAAAAATCGAACAATAACATTGAATCCCTATGGATGAACAAATAATATTGGGATGGAAAAGCACAAGACCAAAATTGGGTTTTAAATAAAAATAAACTCATGCAAGAAAAAAATAAAATGAGTAAATTGGTTAAGTAGGCCTTTTTTTGTTCAATATAGCATCAAACAAGCTTTTTTGTTTATTAGGAGACAAACCAGACTCCTTTTCACCCCCTTTAATCAAGTGTTTCTAGAGTTTTAAAAATAATCTTAAATTAACAAGAGCCTAGTTTGTAATTTGTATCAACGATAAAAAAAAAATGTCATATTAGACCAATCTTCTCAAATCAAATCAAATATATTGGTCTGAGAAATTTATTTTTTTGAGTGGTTCAAATAAACCCGTAGAGAATTAAATCAATCATCAAGTAAACACCTACAAAATTTAAACTCAAACGTTTATAAACTAAATGAAACACAAATAAACTATAGGTACACATGCCCTTAGTTAAAACAAATCCGTAGACTTATTTTTAATTTTATTTAGTTTAACAAAGTCAACTTACCTTTTCAGTTTAATATATTTTCATTATTTTTTCCTCATAATTATTTAAAAAAACTTGTTATTCACAATCTTTTTAATTCGGTCATAATTTCATCGATTTTGCTAGATTATCCCACGCCGGGTATTAATTAAGGTTGACATTTCGAGAACTTGTATAATAAAAGGTTTGAATACTAAACATGTCATACATTTTTTGTCATTTTGGTTAATATCAAGCATTATATTTATTCATAATCGGATTAAAATTTGGTATGTATGGCGTTGACTTACTAATAGGATTTTTTTTATTATTCCGATTTCTATAAATTGGGAAATCAAATGAAATTATTATAAATGTATAAAAATCTATTCACGGTTTTAAAGATTATATAGCATAATACGATTTGAGTTGAATTGTTAACTAGATTAAAACTCTTTGATATTATTGAGGATAATAAATTGATTTTGTTAACAAATCTAAAAACTTAAAAAAATATATATGAAGGAAAAAAAATATTATAATTTTATAGATAAATGACCTTGTACGTCACATTTTTTATCACGTAAAGTTGAGGGTCTTGGAATACATTTCTCGTGTTTTTTTTGGCTTAGATAATGGGTATTATTTGTTCTTATTAGTTTAATACTTAATATGTGAGATAATTGGTCCACTTCAAATTTAAAAACGCATATACTCATACATTTTAAGATCAAGTTGTACAAGTAAATTATGCCACATCAGTTATCAAGTAAGACTAACAATTTGTGATTATCTAAAATAGAAGGTCTAAAGGCTAGACAAATCATACATGTATTGCTCAATAACTAATAACCTAATATCAATGATAACTCCAACTTTGACATGAATTGTTTTAATTTAAATGATGGAAGACTTAACATATAAATGCGGTTTTATAAACTAACAAATATCAATTATATTTCTAGATTGCATGTCTTGGTTTGTATGTTAAAATGTGTGTAGGTCTTGGAAAGCATTACAAGGGAAGATCAAGATGCCGATGCCTACAACAACCAAAGGAAATCTAGTAGAAGATCTTCAAAGGCCAACTAACTAAACAAGAAGTTCTTGGAAGATCTCGGCTGAAGGCATTCAAAGATACGATTAGACCGACGCAAAGATCTAGGAGAGTAGATCTCGGTCGAAGAAGTTTTGAAGATAAGTTCCTAAAAAGATCTCCAACGGCTTGAAAGAAGATCACGGTCAAGAAGATCTACAACGACTTTCATGAGAAGAAGAGAAGATCTAGGGCTTGAAGATCTCTAACAACTTTTAAGTACTAAAGATGAAGATCTTGCAACGGCTACTTCTCAAACAATGTGAGAAGATTTCGCTCACCAAAGCAATGAATTCTATGGAGAAATAAAGATGTTACAACAACTATGGGACACTGGCTAAAATAATATCTCCATAGAAGACTATAAATGAAGAACATCGACTGAAGATACAAGAACGAGAGCTTACAAGTGAAAGAAACCAAGTCTTCCAAGCAATCATACAAGAACATCTTCATCGATCCAAAAGTTTATCTTCCTCTTAAGCTTATATTAGTTTATTCCTTAGAGTGAGATAAACACAAGAGCTCCTTTGACATATCATTATAGTGTTATACTCGAGTGTGTTACTCTGCGAAGTAACTAGGCTATTATTGCTAGAATAGAGTTGACTAGATCGTAGCATTGAGGCTACATCGAGGGAAGAAGGAAAGTTTTTCTAGGTTGTATCTAGGACTCACAAAAAGAAGGATTCCCAGAAATTTGGTCTTTTGTAAAGCGAAGAAGGATTCCCAAAAATTCCCAATGAAATTAGGGTCTCGATCGCTAACAATGGAACGTGAAGGACCATGCAAGCGAACCACTTCCCGGACAAAGATCTCGGCAACCTTGCTCGCAATATAAGGGTGAGCTAGGGTGATAAAGTGGGCATACTTAGATAACCGGTCGACGACCACCAAGATCACGGTCTTGTGAAGGGATCGCGGCAGACCTTTGATAAAATCCATAGAGATGTCGACCCATACGTCTTCCAAATATACAGAGAGTTCAACAATCAAAGAGGGGCGAGCGACTCCGCTTTGTTGCGTTGGCAAACCCCACAATAGGCCACAAAGTGCTTGATGGTAGTCTTCATGCCCTGCCAATAAAACCCAGTTTGGAGACGCTTGTAAGTGTGCAGGAACCCGGAATGGCCGGCTGTAGGGCTGGTGTGGTATTCCTCCAGTAGTCGCACACACCATGGAGACCTTGGGGCGACAATAATCCGCCCTTTGTAACGCAAAAGGTCGTCCTGCAGACGAAAGTGCTTTTTGGAGGTTGGGTCACGTTGAAGGGCAGAGATAATGGGTTGCATTGCCGGGTGAGAGCGGCACTCCGTGGTGATCTCCGTTAAACTGTCCATGAGAGGCCTGGACAATGCTAGAAGTTCTAGCTGGGGGAGCGATATAGGGCGCTAGCGGACTGGTTATGTTTCCCTGGCCGGAAGCAAATCTCATAGTCGTACCCCAACAGTTTGGATACCCACTTTTGTTGCTCGAAAAAGGAGAGACGTTGCTCGTGGAAGTATTTTAAGGTACGGTGGTCGGTATAAATCTTGAAGTGCCGGCCAAGAGGTATGGTCGCCATTTGTGGACGGCCGCAATGACGATCAACATCTCCTTATCGTAAACGGAAAGATTCAATTTCGTCCCAGATAGTGCTTTGCTGAAATACGCTATAGGACGCTCATGTTGCATTAATGCAGCTCCGATGCCGAATCCGGAAGCATCGGTTTTTGATATAAAACTCTGATTCAAAATTGGGCAACGCGAGGACCGGTGTTATGGTCAGGGCTGTTTTCAGTTGCTGAAACGCAACATCGGCTTCGTCACACCATTGCAAGGCGTCTTTCTTTAGTAGTGCGCTAAGGGTCCACTGATTTTGCCGTCATCTTTCACGAAATTTCGATCGTATCCGGTGAGTCCCAAAAACCCTCGTAGACCCTTCAAAGTTGTCGGTGTAGGCCAAGACGTGACAACCGCGATTTTATCGGGATCGACAGATACTCCCGAGGCATCAATGATATGTCCCAAGTAGGCGACAGAGGGATGGCTGAAGGAGCATTTAGATGCTTTCACAAACAGGGTGTGTTGTCGCAAGGTGTGCAAAACTATGGTGAGGTGTTGGATGTGGTGAGCTTCATCACTGTTGTAGACGAGGATATTGTCGAAGAAAACCAACACAAACTTGCGCAGGTATGGCCGAAAGATGTCATTCATTAAGCTCTGGAAGGTGGATGGTGTGTTTGCTAAGCCAAACGGCATGACCAAGAATTCGTAGTGGCTGTCATGAGTGCGAAAAACGGTCATCTGAGTATCTGTCTCGTGGACCCGAATTTGATGGTAGCCCACACGAAGGTCCAATTTGGAAAAGATCGTGGCCCGCTGGAGCTCATCGAGCAGTTCGTCAACCACTGGAACCGGGAAGCGGTCCTTCATTGTGATGTTGTCAAGAGCCCTATAGTCAACACACATGCGCTAGGAGCCATCCTTCTTTTTAACCAGTAGCACCGGCGATGAAAAGGGGTTGTGGCTGGGGCGGATGAACCCGGAGGACTGCAATTCACTGACCACCTTCTTGATTTCTGCTTTTTGAAAATACGGGTAACGGTAGGGTCGAACACTGACTGGGGCAGAACCGGGTTGAAGGGTAATGTGATGATCATGTGTGCGTTGAGGGGGTAGAGAGGAGGGAATGCCGAATACGTCGCAAATTTGAAACAACAACCGTTTAATGGCCTCTTGTTGAGGTCGGAGGTAAAACTGCTCGTCATTCACGCCTTAAACATGTGCTTTAAGGGAGAATAAGAACACCTGGCGCTTGGTTTGAATAACTCTGGACATGGGTGGAGCATCGATAAGTTGCACCAAAAGTGAGTCATTTCCAATAACGGTGTGGACCGTTCCTTGTTGGGTGAACTGCATCACCAATTGAGCAAAGTCAAACACGACACGACACGACCTAGAGTTCGTAGCCATTGAGTTCCCAGAACGATGTCACACCCGCGAATATTCAATAAGAGAAAGTCGGAGGTGAAAGTGTACCCCTGAAGTTGGACAGTAACCTGAAGACAGGCGCCTTTACTAGGGAGACAACCCCCATCCGCAATCATAACACGGGGACCGGAATGTTGCTGAATTGGTAATCCGTAGGTACGAGCCACGCTTGGGTGCATAAAGTTGTGAGTAGAGCTTGAATCCATGAGAACCGACAAGGCCGTGTTCTTGATCTAAGTTGTTGCACGCATTGTGCTAGAGCCAATGGATCCTGTGAGGGTACGTGCATACTTTGGTCACGAGGACTCGGTTCCTCCAGCGATCCCTCATGATTGGAGTCCGCAGAAAAAGAATCCATCAGAAGCAGCTGCGGAGTAGCGCAGCGATGTCCCGGCTTGTACGTTTCATCGCAATTAAAGCATAACCCTTTCTCTCGTCGTTTCTGTTGTTCAGCCCAGGTGAGGTATTTGATGCATGTATGATGAAACCGTCCCCTGCTGGGTAAGTTTAGATAAGGTGCTTATCGGGTCTAAATTTTTACAGGAATCGAACCGCTTCCAAAGAGAGGTGGAGAATTGACGCCAAGTCAACTCGCCCATAGATTGGTTCAACCATCAATACCATGCGACTGCATCCCCGCGGAGATGAATGGATGCCATGGTGACCCGTTGTTCCGGAGGCATTGGATTTAGGGTAAAAACTGTTCGGCTTGAAAAAGCCAACTTTCTGGTTCGACACCTTCGAATTTGGGAAAGTCAAGGCGGATTGGCCGACCTTTGATATTTTGCTGTTTGTGTGGGGGCCGCTGGTCCTGGTTCGGTGGTGGGACGGCTCGCTCGATAGCGGTAAGACGAGCGACAATCTGTTGTAAGGTGGTTTGGATGTCGGTCAACGTGGTGGTGTGTTGGGCGGTAACTTCTTCCAGTTCCTTCACTGTCATGGTGAGAAATAAAATTTGAATGATCTGAGAAACCAGCTCTGATATCAGATGATGAGGCTTGAACCTTCAAGACTTAGCATTGAGACTTTGATATTTTGATTTGAGATCGAACAACCAACGAATCTTTTGATTAGAGATTCAACTACCAAATTAATTGTTATTATTCTCAATAGTCCTCTGAAACCGAACAAGATGTTCTTTTTTTTTGGGTGGAAGAAAGGAGCCTAAGCTCCAAAAGGCGAAACTACAACCTAACATGACGTGGAAGACTAGTCCCACGGTAATCATCTGAGACAAGAAAACGAGAAGACATAGGCGGCAAATCTAACAAATGGTATCCTAAAGAAAGAGAGAGAGAGAGCAAAATTAGCCAGCGAATCCGCCACCCTATTGCCCTCCCGATAGATATGACTGAATCGAACGATCCAATCGCGAGTAATGAAGCCTTGGCACAAAATGACCAGGCTGGACAGCGGATGATTAGGCTCCACCCCCTGCTCGATAAGGAGACAAGCAGACTTGGAATCCGACTCCACCAAAATATTACGATATCCCTTCTCCCATGCAATACGTAACCCATGAACAATACCCCAGAGCTCCGCCACTGGTGCCGTAGCCATCCCTAACTTAGCCGCGAAGCCCACCAACCAGACCCCATTTCTATCACGAATACACCCTCCAGCTCCTGCCAAGCCAGGGTTACCTTTACTTGAACCGTCCGTGTTCTGTTTCACCCATTCCCCGTCCGGAGGCTCCTAGCGGACGTTGATCACTTGAGAATGATTCCGCAAACACGAGGAGCTCGAGTAGTCCGCAACCACCTCATCAATCTCCCTGTACTTAGCCCATATGAAGCCAAGCTTGTCCACCACGCCTCTATCCCCTCGAAAAACCCGATTATTTCTCCACCTCATCCCCACCCCCATCCCCACCAAAGTGTGATCATGAACAGAACATTCCAGCGAACGATAGGTTCCCCTCTTTTAACACTCAAATTCTGAAACAACCAGTCGTCCCAAGGTAGCACGAAGAACTGCCCCTGCAACGACGATGGGACGAGCTTGCACCAAATCCTCCTCATTGCATCACAATCCCGGAAAATATGCAAGCACGACTCACACAACCCAAGGCACACGTCACAACCATCCTCGTATGCATGTGTCTCCTGACCCGTTCCTGGTTAGTGAGGAGGCGCCCCCAACACACCTTCCACATAAACACCCTAACCCTCTCAGGCACGCAAGCTTTCCATAACAATACGAAGAGGCTCCGTCTAATACTAGGACAAGGCCTGTCCTTCAGAATAAAGTCCATAGCCGAGGCAATCGTGAACCTTCCAGAGCTTGTCCTGGACCAACGAGCAGTATCCGGACCCAGATCAAGGCTCACAGGAGGGAAAACCATCAGTCGTAATAAAGTCATATTCAAGATCTAAGGTGTCAGATACGTCCAATTCCAGCCAGCAACGAGTCATAAAGATCACTAACTCGGGTAAACCTATCAACTTCATTGAGCGGGAGAACCGAAGACTGAGCTAACGTCTCCTCCCCAAGCCACTTGTCCCGCCAAAAGTAAATCGAACACCTATCCCCTACATTCCAAGCCACATTCGGGATAACCACATTATTGTAGCTGAAAACAATAGCCTTCCAAACACAAGAGCTTCCTTGTCTAACACTAATAAACTCCGGCCACTCACGTCCATGCAAATGGTACTTATGACGTAAAATACTAGTCCACAGCGCCGACCTGCTCACAAAGAGACTCCACCCTAGCTTACTCACCATAGCAAGGTTCGCATCGGATGCACAACGAAGACCGAGCCCTCCAAGAACCTTAGTCCTACAAACATGTTCCCATTTCACATGATGCATCCTTTTAGCACAATATCACTGCCCCACAAGAAATCCCTGCTTATACGATCCAGCTTATTGCATATGCTCACCGGAAAGATAAGCACCTGCATGACATGGGAGGGCATAGCGGACAGGACATACTTCACGAGTATGAGTCTCCCAGCCATACTCACCGATCTCCTTTTCCATCCCGCAAGCCGCGAGGCAACTTTCTCCAGTAGCGGTGTAAAGAGTTCCTTAGACGGTGCTTCATGCACAATTGGTATACCTATGTACCTTCCAAGATTTCTTGTACTCGGTATACCACTCACACTACTAAGCTGCTCCTCAAGACACCCCCTAATATTATGAGAAACAAATAGTTTGGATTTTAAAATACTCACCTTTAGACCCGAAGCAGCACAAAAGTCCTCAAGAACAGATCGAATAACTCCAACTTGATTAACCGAGGCTTCCGCAAAAAGGAGAATGTCATCGGCAAAGAAGAGATGGGACAAAGTAGGCCCACCTCTTGAGAAGTACATATGTCTCCATCTCTTATCCACAATAGCTCGATCGATAAGATGACCAAGCCTTTCGAGACAAAGAACAAAGAGATACGGTGAGAGAGGATCACCTTGGCGTATACCACGAGTCATAGAGAAAGAAGGAGTTTTCTCCCCGTTCCAAAGAATATTCATCCTTCCAGTGGTTACACATGTCATAATATGACTAGCCAACCCCTCCGGAATCCCCGCATCCCGAAGAGTTTCACTAATGAACTCCCACCTAAGCCGATCATAGGCTTTTTCGAGATCTAGCTTAAAATCATCCATCCTTTTCTACCTTTCTTGGCTTTCATCGAATGCCCTGCTTCTTGAACCAAAACAATGTTATCAGACATTAACCGATTAGGAATAAAGCTACTCTGCATAGGGCAAACGAGCTTAGACATCATGGGTTTAAGTCTATTCACCACTATCTTCGTAATAGTTTTATAAAACAGGTTGCAGAGGCTGATAGGACGGAATTGGTGAATAGACTCGGGTTTCACGACCTTTCCTATAAACACAACCAATGTATCATTTGCCTCCGCTGGAAGCACCCCATCCCGCATAAAATCATGAACACAACAATGAAGAGACTCTCCAACAATATGCCATAATTTCTGATAAAAACCCGGGTTAAAACTATCAGGTCCAGGTGCTTTGCCCGCTCCCATCTCTTTGATAGCTCTCCACGACTCCTGTACAATCATTGGAGCCGACAACCTCACAAGTTCGTTAGCCGAAATGACCGGAAAACCGCCCAAGGCAAGATAAGACAAAAGAGGTAAATCATCCGGGCCATACAGATCCTTGAAAAAATCCGTCGCCAACTTAATGAGCTCCACCTGCTCCGTACACCAAGAACCATCCATCCTTCTCAGAGCTTCCACCTTATTCTTATGCCTGCGAATAATGGTCGAAAGATGAAAGAAACAAGTGTTCCGATCATCACACTAAAGCCATAACTGCCTCGATTTTTGAAACCATAGGCTCTCCTCTTGTTCAAGCACCCTATCAAGCTCCAAAGACAAAGCAATTTCAGCATTAATATTAGTCTCACTAACCTCTAGAGCAAGAGCCCGCTGAATATCCTCCAGTTCCCGGACTAAAGCATCTTTCCCCAAATGTATGTTTCCGAAAACCTCCCGGTTCCACCTACGAAGGGCTTCCCGAAGCTTAGAAAGAGCGCAAGGAAGCGAAACATATCTGTCCCACATAGAAGAGATTAAATCTCTAAATTCCGGATGGAGATGCCAAGCATCAAGAAAGCGGAAAGGCCGGCATTTAGATGTCTCACCACCGAAACCCTGCAGTGCCAATAGAAGCGGATTGTGATCCGAAGAAAATCGAGGAAGATGACGCACCATGGCCTTATCCCAACGGAGACGACCCTCCGGGTTCATACAAATTCTATCCAGTCTCTTGGCCACTCGAGTTGAGACCTCCCTCCCCCTACACCAAGTAAAATTTGAACCTTGAAAGCCCATATCAATCAGCAAATTATCCTGAATCCATCTTCCAAATGACACACACTCCCTGGAGAGTGTTCCCGACCCTCCCTGACGTTCACTAATGCTAGAGATAACATTGAAATCCCCCCGACAATAACCGGCTCCGAGAGTGAGCCTAAGATAGTCGTGAGAGAATCCCAAACTCCAGCCCGCCGCGAAGGAGAAGGGCTTATATAAACCACAATAATATGAAAAACATCAGTACCATCACCAACCTTAACATGAATGAATTGACCATGTTTAGAAACCACCCGGAATGGGCAAGCAATGGAGTCCCACAAGAGCCAAATTCCTCCACTTTGGCCAATAGCTTCAACACGGTCCCAAGAGTCAAACCCCATTCTACTACAAATTCTATCCGCCGATTCCCCGACACAATGAGTTTCAAAAAGAGCAACAAAATGAGGCTTATACTTCCTTAAAAGAAAACAAATAGATCTTCAGAAACCCGGCTTCACCATCCCGAAGCAGTACCAAAATAAACCAATCATTAAACAACTAACCAAAGGGAAACAAGAGTGAATTAACATTCACTCGAAACCTGTTCCAGTGAGATATCCGGCGAAGTATCCCCCGCCGTCTCAACCGAATCCATGCACTCATCATGTTCATTATCACCAGATTCCTGGCTCGTACTCTCCATAACCGTGTCATGGTCCACCTGCTTCACAGGCCCCTCGGAAGGCGTAAAAACCATCACACCAGGGCTAATCCTCTTCATAATCTCAACTTGTCCCGAAGCCCGCGGCTCAAGCCTGGCCACCGCGTTAACATCTTGCACATGCTGACAGAGTCCAACTCCTCCCGAACTCTCGCCAACCACCATAGTCCTGACCTCTTGATTTGAAGCCGGATCTTTAGCCGAACTCGCCCTAGTCCGCTTCCTAGGTTTATACTTTATCCCACCTTGGTTCCCGGTATTAGTAATGAGAGACACTACTTGTTTCCCAACCCCCTTATCAGCCTGAACTAACGGTTGCCTATTGTCCTTGCTAATTACTTCGTTATCCTTCAACAATCCCCTACCCTCATCTGTCTCGACCCTTTTCTGACTCTTAGGGTGTCTCTTCTTCATTGGAACTGTCATCCAGGGTCCATGCCCATTGTCTACTGGAATTTCATGATCATGCATCTCCGGTTGATCACTAGAAGCACCCCCTGACTGCCCACAAGGGAAACTTCTTTCGACTGCTCCCCCAACAAACTCTCCTTTACCCCCAATTGAATCTCCCTCGGACGTTCAGGACAAAGATCGATGAGATGACCATATCTCCCACACCCATGGCAAATGGTATGAAGATTTTCGTATTCCAGCTTCGGTCTCTTATCATTTAACAAGATGTCCCCTTTCAAGGGCTTAAATAAATCCACAGCAACGCAGACACGAGCAAACTTCCCTCTATTCATCTGCAAAGTATTATCATCTATCCTCAAAGGTGTACCAATTGCCGAAGCAATTGCCCAAAGAATATTTCTGCTATATAGCGCTAAAGGCAAACCCGAGATACGAACCCAAACACCCGTGGTAGTAATGATAGAAGACTCGGGATCGAACTCCGGCGTCCACCTTTGAACCAACATATAGTGCCCCGAACATGGTCCAAGGGCCCCCTGTCAGTGCACCAATCATGTCACTCTCTTTCTCAAAACGAACTTGGAAAAAGTCATTCGGAAGGTCCGTAATCGACCAACTCCCAGTCGGTTTCCATATCAGTTTAAGGATCCGTTTGAACAACGAGTAGGAAACCATTCTTCCAAGCAATTTCACCACAACCGAATTCCTCCAGGGTTCTTCTAACAACTTCATGATATCGGCATCAATGACGATGGACGGAGTAGCATTCTCCCCTTTGGGGAAGGAGATCTTTACCTTGCCAACCTCTACCAAATTCTTCGGGAGTAAAGGGAGATTCCTCCATCCGTAAGAAGGGAAGAACCTCCGACTCCAAGGATCGGGATTTTCGATTGAAGTTCCTGGACCTCCACCCTGGGAGGGAGAGGGTTGGACGGGAGAAATCGGTGGTATCTTCAGTGGGGGGTTATTGGTACCGGAGCCATCCGGATCAGCATTGGGATTGATGACGGCCGTTCCGTCACAACCGCCCTTGGGATTCGCAGTCGCCATTAGACCGAACAAGATGTTCTTAAATATCCTGAGATCTCATTAGAGATAAGGTAGAAATAAACTAAAAGATAATGTTTTAATTAAGGAATGTATAACTAAAATATTCCTAAGATAAACTAACATAGATAACGTAATAACTAATGCTTACTATGCCTGACATACGTAATCATGGGCTTTGGGCTGGTGAGGTGGACGGGCTGGGGTCCCATCAGTCTACTGATTCCCTCTCATTCATTCCTTGACTGTTCAAAGTCTGAACTTAAAGGTTGACTTTTGTGATTTTCAATTTATGAGAACAATAGTTAATACACTTGTACTCCCTATAATAACGAACAAAAAGCCTTCATTTTGATTTCTCTATCCTTGTTTTTGATCTCCCGAGCTCAAACTTTATATATTTGGTTTCCTTTGGAATTTTCTCAAAAGCTAACAAATAACGGATGTTTCAATTTGTCTTTTGCAATAGTTAACATCACCAAACTCAAAAGTATGCTAAAATAATATTGTTTTAAGGAATTTGTTGATTTTGTCCTTGATTTGGGTATAGCACTTAATATATTAGGATATATTTGTGGCGGAAGCCAAAGTTGACAATATTCAAATTTACCATTGTATTTACGATATCCATTTTTATCTTTACATATTATGTGTTATTCTTGCTAATGTTATATCTTATGTCGAATTGAACTCTTATTCTTGTTTGATAACATTTGATTTATTGGATTATTTTATAAGATTCTTTTGCCTATTTCAATGAATGCAACAAGTCAGACAAGTTACTAGTGATCATGGACTTCATCAAGAGAGCCAAGAGGTTGAAGAAGGCTGAGCAGAGATAGTGATGCTTGCAAGTTTAAGTTTTAAGTTGATGACACTAAGGCCTTGTAATTTATAACATTGCCCTTTGAGAAGTGCCAGAAAACGGTACAAGTAACAGTTTTAGATTTTATTATTTAAGCTACTAGGCAAACCAAACAAACTTGTAGCATGAAGCTAGCTGGGGAAGTGCAAGATAGCTCTTGCTCCGGTTATGTCCTGCAACCGTTTGCTTGCGGTATTACGTGGTGGAGACCAGGGTTTAGTGATATAGAGAAACCAGAATCCCCAATCTAGAATTTCCGGGCAGAGAACCTTCCAGACTCGTGTAAATCTTATCCAGTCAGGCTCGAGGACGAGCCTCATGCCTTGACGTGCACCGCTCACCACAGCTTTTGCAAGGCCTTTTGCATTACCAATCGGAACCAACCCCACTTGAGCCTACACATTACACAACCCAACAAGTTGGATTCCTTCAAAACAAGGAGATCAAGCAAGACCAATAATTTCTTACATTTCTCAGTTGTTGATCGACTTTCATGTCGCCTTCCTCCGAAAGATACTTCCCTTGGGTCATCTCAGATTCAATGTACCCTGGTGTTGCAATGGTTATCTTAATATCCGGCCAAACCTCGATCCTTAAAGCCTCGAAAAAGGCTACATGTGCAGCTTTCGATGCCTGCTCATTCAAAAGTAACATGTATTCAATATATTTATATACATATTGTTCAATCCAATTGGTATATTAGTGATGCTGACATTATAGAAGCTCATTCTTGGGAGCGGCAACCATGACGTCGCCGATGAAATTACTGTAATCTTGCCTTTGCTCCTCCTAAGATGTGGAATTGCAAACCGGCTCATGTAAACGGAGCCCCAGAAGTTAATGTCCTAATACAAACAAAATATATACCTTTTTAAAAGATGGAGTAATCGATGAATTGAAAAGGAACAGACACTCACCATGATGGCTCTTAAATTGGCCACGTTATGACACTCTTCAACAAGGTTAACTGATACAATTCCAGCGTTGTTCACCAGATGGTGCACTGAAACACCAACAATTCGCCATCTGTCATCTCTATGCATATGCACTTCTTATAACGATAAAAAAATAATACATACGGTTGCCAAAGTGAGTAATGGCGGCGTTGACAGCCATCTGACAGTCATCTACGTTGGAAACGTCGGTGCGAATGAAAATGACGTCAGGAGAGCCCAAAAAGAGGCATCTCGCTGCGACCTCCCTCAGACGATCCTCTCTCCTCGCCGCAAGGACGAGGCAAGCCCCCTCTCTTGCATACTCGTAAGCTAATTGCTGCCATTCCATGTTAAATCAAACACGTTACACTAGAAAGTAATGAAGCAGAACATGATTGGGGTTATAGAAGCAGAGGAGATGACCTCGCCGATGCCGGATGAAGCGCCGGTGATGAGGATGACTTTTCCGGCAAGGTCTTCTCTCAAGAAGAAAAAAGTGAGGACAGAAACGACGCGTTTCAAAGCCCCAAAGGAAAACATACTAAGCCATATAATGAAGCATGCTAGTGGAGGAGCCACTAAGTTCAGCACCTGGTTCATCACGTCTTCCATTTTCCTAAATTGTTCATCATCTCCATAAAGACACAGCTCAATATTCGGTGATCGTGCTACGGCTGAGTTGTCGCTCACAGATCCGTTGCGTCTACCACGCGTCTTTTCTTCCACTAACTCTCTTTTTCTCCTTTTTCAAATTTCCCAAAATGGTCTCACCTTTGGGTATTGATGGAATATTGCGCATTTTTTAAGCTTGCAAATAATATTCTCAATCACACCCGTTTATGAAATATGGACCCTATCACCAATATCACCAATATTAGGATGTGGTGCTAGACTCCTTGTATGAAAAAATGATGTTGGGAGTGTATTCTCCATCGACTTATTTTTTAACCGGTTTTTAAAATTTTATTAACACTTTAGAAATTTAAAAATATAATAAAATTTTATTTATTTTTGAATTTATCTAGCTTTTTTAATTCAATAATTTTTTTTTAAATTATGTTTTTTTTTTTAAATTTTAAGAGTATGGAAATGTATATTATAAAAAATAAATTTCTAGGCTCTTAAAAAAATTTATAAGTTTATTTTTTATTTAATTTTATATATTTTATTTTAAATAGAAAATAAATAAATAAATAAAACTAATTTTAATTCAAAAAAATATCATTAATTTACTTTAATTTTTTTTAATTAGAAAAATATTTAAAAAATAATTTTATTATAAATTTATTAGTTTAATATAATGAGGTCATACTTAGTTTTAAAATTTATTTTATATATTTTAATTATTTTATAATGAATTTTAATGTAATATATTAAGAATGAGTATAAAGAGAAAACAAATAGAATTATAAGGGTACCAAAATTTTTTTTGAAACTTAGTGCATACCAAGAGGAATAGTTCAAGCCTTGAGGGCAACAAGAGAAAAAAAAATCCTTTAATTATTTATTAGGGACAAAGTGACTTTTTTGCAATTTTTAGATGATATGGGGCAATTTTATCATTTTAAAATTTTAATTTTTAAAATCGGAACAGAATGGTATATTTGTAATTTTTATAAAAAAGTTGTAATAGCTTTGATCTCAGTTCATGAGTTTATTCAATTCGTTCAAAAGTATACACGATTGGTTATGATATTTTATGTAATTGGTTCACGTGGTCCATTATCTACACGGGCGACAGATAGGAGACCATATTGTTTCAATTGCGGAGGTTCCGGACACATACGACCTGAGTGTCCGAGAGCACGGTGACTTGCTTTACTTGTGGCAGGCCCGGCCACCAAGCTACCTTTTTTCTTTAGGGCAAGGCACCTTCATAACAGGGTTCTTCCCTTACTAGTGCAGCAGAAGACGGTCAGAGATCGTCTCAATATCATCCACATGGACAACCATAGTGTGTCCCAGATCATCCCGCTACTTAGGGTTCTGCTCCAAGACCGATTAGAGGCAGAGGCCAAGGTGGGGGCACCACTAATACGAGAGGAGCACAAGCTCTAGTTTTTGAGTTGAGGAGCGCTATGGAGCCGGCAACGCCAACTACTATAGGTACCCTTCAAATTAATGGCTTACTTGTTAGAGTACTTTTTGATATGGGTGCTACACACTCATTTATTTATGGTGCATGCGTTGAGGGTTTAGCCTTAGATACGGTAGAGGGGATACCTTTTATTATAGTGGTACCCGATAGAGGTAGGGTTAGAGGTACCCGAGATATTCACGATTGTCCCATTCGTTTCGGAAATCATGATTGGCTTGTAGACTTCTTTGTCACGTACTTAGTACCCGAAGAATTCATTTTAGGGATGAATTGGAAGGACCAACATGGTGCGGTTTTGGATATCGCTAGGCGGACCGTGACGATCACTACCGATGCAAGTCAGCTAAAGTTATTCCGAGGTTAGGACCTTGAAAAGACCGGTACTGTCATCACCACAAAGGCTTGTTGACTTCGGCATGGAGTTAGAGTCCGGGACGAGACCAATCTCGAAGGCCCCATATCGTATGGAGACCAAGTCAGCTAAAGTTATTCCGATGCAAGGTTGTTTGGGTTGATTCCAGTTGTAGAGTGAAGTGGTTTATGTAATAGCTAGGATTTCCAAATTCTAATTAATGTTGATTAACTTAATCAATGATAGTAATTGGCATATAACTCGCGAAGATTGCGTAAGTTTTGAATATAAGTCCCACCGTTATGTTCCTGGCGTAATTTTGGGCTTATGGTGAAATTTTCACTTTTTCCCCCGGGTAATTATTTTTACCCTCCGGTATTATTTGGAGCATTTGGGAGCTCCAATTAATAAAAATGCACTTGAAAGAAATGATCAGGACATCGGACATGTCCTAGATATGAAATAACATGAAAAGGCAAAACGACCTAAAAAGTCGCTATTTCGTTTCTTAACGGCTAAGAAAGACGGCTTAGGAATACACGTTTTCCGAGGCAATTGTGGAATAATTATCCCTACAATATTCAAGATTTATTGTTCCAATTTCGAGAAATTTGGAGAAGGGGGTTCAACCCGCCATTGGATCGGTTAAAGAATGATTATCGACTTCGCTAAAGGATAATTATCGACTTCACTATAAATAGCGGAAAATCGTTTATTAATTCATTTCCTTTCACGTTTCGTCGTAAAAGCTCTGATTTCTCTCAAACTTCAAACTCAGATCTA
Organism: Fagopyrum esculentum; assembly: GCA_033239045.1. Taxonomy (NCBI): domain Eukaryota; kingdom Viridiplantae; phylum Streptophyta; class Magnoliopsida; order Caryophyllales; family Polygonaceae; genus Fagopyrum; species Fagopyrum esculentum. The sequence continues at coordinate 102,322,271 of BSUD01000005.1, forward strand.
CTCTCCGTTTCTAATCCGATTTCAATTCCGTTTGAGTTTTTGGATTCCTCTCTTCATTCTCTTCATATCGGTACCAAGTTTCTGCATTTCCGAGCAGATAAGGACTTGGTCGAGCATATATGTCATCAGGACAGTTCCGTCGCTCAGATTCCGGTAAATTTGATGTTGTACATGCGTAGCCTGCGTCGTTGTGATTCCGAATCTTCTTTTAGATCGTCAATCGGGTTAGTAACGAATAAGTTATAAATTTATTCGTTTTCCGTACTGCGATTTGGCCTAAATTGACCTTAGACTTTTCAAAATGGATAATTAAAAACTCCATTATGATCATTATATTATTCTGGTGTTTATGGGTTGTTTGTTTGATGAAATCTGATGACAGGTGGGTTTAGAAATGGTCTGCTGGCAAAATGTTATTCTAGTGAAATTTAATTAATTAATTAAAAGTTAATTAATTAAATTAGGATTAAATTTGAGATTAAAGAATACTGATTAGATGCATGCTAGGTGTCAAAATGAGTTGAGGATCATGATGATGTTATGGATATCGATTATGGCTTTAAGGTTTAGTATGTGTACGAGTATGATGAGATGTTATGTTGAGGATATGCCTTAGGCATTTATGAATGTGTTGAGGATTTGAGGTTTATATTTGAGATATAGGTTGGTTGTGGTTAGTGAGACGAGTCTACTAACCTTTGCAGTATGTGATTGTATGTGCCTTGCTATTGCAGGCGTTGATTACTTCCCCAAGGGGAAGCTGTGACGTGGTACAGGTTACGAGTATATCAGGTAAGTCCATGGGACTTACTTAGCGTGCAGTTGTGGATTGTATGATTGTGATGGTTGTGTGTGTTCATATGATTGTGCATTTATAACCTAAACCGGACTAGGATGACCATTCATTATATTTATTTGGCCCAAGTGTATTATAACGGGCGGTAACCACCGGTCTCCCTCTGTTGGGTTAGGAGGAGGTGCCCTGAAGATGATCTCACAGGAGGGGACGAGTGACGGTCACCCCATGCAAAACTCATGTGTTACGTTGGATAGGACGGGGTTCTTGAGGCTCCTCGTGTTACAAAAGAAGTTGAATTAGTAATGGAATAACGTAATTAAAGATAATAAATGAATGTGTGTGACATTGCATGTATGAGTTGTTGTGGTGTGTTTGTGCTATTACTATCATGCTTATCTTTTGCTGTAGCTAACGGTGTATACCGTGTTGTAGTTGATCTGCAGGTTAGGAAGACTGCAGAGTGAGCCAGATGGTGTGACCAGCCGAGGACTTCTGTACATTAGGATGCGAGGGTTGGGGATCTTTTGTACCAGTTGATGTTGTTGTTATGGTTTTGTACTCGGCTTTGAGTTTGTAAACTCTTTTGTTGTATCATACAGCTTTTATGTATTTGTTTTTACTCTACTTGTGCCTTGTTGTAAGATCCAGTGAACTTGTTGTTAGGCTAGGGTCAGGATCCATTGTGAGATCCTAGCCCAATGTAGCATTCCGAGTCCCGCGGATTCGGGGTGTTACAGAGTTGGTATTAGAGCCTTAGGTTGACAACAATGACACTTGCTATCTGCAATACAGGTAGAGTGGATAAATAAACACAACCCACATGGGGTCTGATTTTTTAAAGGATTTTGGTTTTAAAGCGAGTACAGATGTTTTGGGATAGTATGTACAGAAGTCGTCACCCATCTGAGGATTTCGACAGTGTAAAATATATATATATATATATATATATATATATATATATATATATATATATATATATATATATATATATATATATATATATATTT
>BSUD01000005.1:102331431-102387840 GCA_033239045.1 Fagopyrum esculentum
TATATATATATATATATATATATATATATATATATATATATATATATATATATATATATATATATATATATATATATATATATATATATATATGTATGTATATCGATACATATGGCATATATATATATATAGCCTTATAAGTTAGGAGCGTATATTCTACAGATGGCTCAGACTGGAGCAACATCTGTAGTGGGACGAGATAGGGGTACACCCCTTCTTCCTCTAGTAGCGTCAAGTCAGGGACCAGTATCCGCTGTTGTGTTGCCTATGGCAGAGAACGAGTTTGAAGAGGCTGATCGTGTCTCCAGAGTAGATTCGAGTTTCAAGAGTATATGCAGCAAGTATATGAGTTGGTGATAGCGGGTAGATCTACACCGGATTTACCAACATCTGTGAGATCGACTGAAGCTTCTGGATTAGAGAAGAAACAACGGGTTGAATCAGTGAAAGATGAGGTTGGATATCCGTGTTGCAAACCGAGCCCGACTTGTGGACGTTTGAGTACTTCTCGTTCACACGAACTTCTGGTGAAACGAGGACTTTTTACAATTGTGGGAAGCCTGGACATATACGACCACAGTGTCCAAGATCGCTAGTGACTTGCTTTACCTGTGGTAGACAGGGTCATAGTGGTGGTTGTTATATGCTTTATAGCATGTGTTGGATTGATTATTACCAAAGTATGATTGGACCCTTGTACCGGGCGGTGACAGCTTGCTCAGTATTCACGAGGGAAAATGAGGGGTTCTCTAGGACTAGTCCAGTCCTGGTATACGGGAAGGGTACTTAACCACTCCATATGGTATACGGGAAGTACGCCTGACCACGCCAGATGGTAAAAGAAACAGAGGCGAGAGTCGTAGACTTCTCGTGTCACAACCATAAATTGGTTGTGAGTGTATGACATTATAAAGATAATAAAACGAGAAATGTGTGATAGCTTGCTTGGTGTTTATCGTATTTCTGATCTGTGTATGAGCTTATGTATTAATACTTTATCTGAATTGTAGCTAACGGTTTATACTGTGTTGTAGATGCTTTGCAGGGTAGGAAGGATGTAGAGTCTGGTGGGAGTGATAAGCCGAGGGTTATATGTTTGCATATTTTCGATACTCGGCTGTGAGTTTTGTATGTATTTGGATATATGATCTTTCAGTTTTATCGATGTTGGTTATATATTTATTTGTGCATTGTTGTAAAATCAGTGAACTTGTTGTCAGGCTAAGGTCAGAACCCATTGTGAGCTCCTAGCCCGTTGCACTCCGAGTCCTATGGATTCGGGATGTTACAAAATCCAAGTATGAGAACTCCATCTTCCTTGAGGTCAAGAATCACAATTTAACATCATATCTGACATGGGATTCAACAAAGTCTTGAGCGGTGATGTGTGGTCCAAACGGCCAACAAACAAAGTCTAAGCCGTTATGCAAACCGTTTCGCTTTCGTTCTTTCTTGAAATCATGGATCTTGTCTGCATGATATCAGGGGACTTTGTGTTGTAGTTCTTTAGTCATGTAAAGTCTTCTCTTTAGTTCTGACTTCAAGGAGGATGCATTTCTGGCACAATTGATGTCGTAAATGATTGAAACACAAAAATATCAAGGTACATAACAAAATATGAAAAGTGAACGCTTCCAAAATTGGATCCGAAAATATTTTTGACAAATTGAACATGTCTAGACGTGAGCGGGACCTAAATATTCGGTTTTGGGCTATCTAACCGTAGATTTGCAGTCAGGTCCAAACAACCCTATCAAGAACTACTTACCTCGATGCAATGAGGTTTATCGCATACCACTTTTTTTTTTTATCACAATAACGTTTTTTATATGACGTCCTCATTTTGAATTATGTCGAAATTGGCGGTTTAATTTAATTTGCAAATGACATAGGACAACCTGACATTACGAGTTTAAGATGAGTAACATTGATATTTTTGAGCTCGGCTCATTTATAAACTACTCGAGGCAACATCTTATACGAGATTTAAAATGTTTTCATATACATCTCGTTTAAAAATGAACGATAGAGAACTGATGCCAAGTAAATGGCTAATATATCAGTCCTCTTGTGTTATTTTTCTAAACAAGTCGAACCCAACCAAAATTTTAAACGAGATTTAAAACGTGTTCGTATTTGGCTAATTTATATTAGTAAACAAGCCCGAGTGAAGAAGAGGGCGTTAAAGGAGGTAAAATGGGTATACATTAGATAACAAATGGCATATTGATTTTGGAATATGAATATGCTTACGTATAAGAATTAATAAGAGAAATGTTATTGAAGATATATATTGTTATAATTATGTTGTGTAGTTAACAAAGGTAATAGCAAGTGCAATCGCTTCCACGACATACTCCTTTGGCAGGGACAATGTAACGACCCTTACAAGTCTGGTTGCAACCATCACCATCGCAAATTCCAGATGATATTATTTCTGAGCAAAGTTTTGCCACAATAAGCTCCCTCCTGCATTCATAACCTGTATGTAAACACACACCCAAAATCTATGAATATATATTGTTAGAAATTGAATGAAAGTCGAGATTTCTTCAACTTATTCATACCCGAGATCAGTGAGAGAGCGAGAACAAGGACGAATATGATGCAAGGGCCCTTCATTCTAGTTTTTAATTCGTCTTGAACGAAGATGACAAGTTTGGTTAGAAAATGGTGAATGCGTGCCAATCTTGTATAAATACTATCCTCATAAAAAAGGGAAGATATTACATTTCCTGATTAAGACAAGTGCATGCACTAAACATACATATACTTACTCCTTTTCCATTAATTTTAAAAGTTAGATACATGTATTAGCGAGGCTTTACATCATGCACCGAATCCGATACAATTAACGATGAGTCATCTAATAGGTGGGTGGATAAGTTACCCCTATCATTAGTTCTAGCCTAAAATTCATCCGTTCGTCATCCACCTACTACCTACTCAACCAAACTCTTACCTCAGGCGGTCGTATTTCTTAGGTGACCCATTACATTGAGATACTAGTCGGTCAAAATTTAATGTCAAAGATTACCGACCTAATAGTAAGATCATTTGCTCTAAACATAAAATTTAAACTTGTCATTAATAAATTAGTCAATAATTACTCAAAATCGAATTCTAACATAAATACGATAAGTCGGTAATTCAAGTATCATTAACTACACTTTCTTTTAATTCAAATCATTAATACTTTGAAAGTTAAAAAACAAGTTAACACAATACTTTGAAAGGGTCAGGTGATGGTTTGGGAGAATGGGTCTATATTACTCGCCAAATCAGCTCATCACCTACATTTATTACACCCGTAATTTAATTGTGTATGAGTGAAATTATCATCCTACATATAAATATATACAAATTTGGGTTGATAGTCCAGAATGTTTGTCCTAAGAAAAAAATACAAGTATGGGTAACTATGTTTAACCATTTTTTTAAGAAAGGCAATATTTCGATTCACTTGACAAAACTATCAAATCAAGAGGCCACAAAGCAGCAGAAGAGGTAACCACCATGCTTTAACAAACCATACTAAAACACCTAAGGTGAGAACAAGAAACATGAAGGACCCAAACCAAGAGAAACATGCAAGGGAAAGGAAGGACAACAAGGCGAGGACAACAATGGGATAAGGCAATCAAAGTAGAGGAAAACAAAAAGACCCTGTAAGCTGATAAGTGAACAAGAAAACTCCCAATATGGACTACCGGTAGAACCTCATATTTTGACCCTCTCGTGAACCTTCAGATTCCGCATTTGTCCACGACCCTCCAAACGAAACAAGCTCAACCCATCTTCAAAGATAATCCTTCATTCACCAAGGGACAAAGCTCCAATCACCGAGACATGCAAATACCCCATCGATACTTGAGAGAGAACAAAAGCTCGAAGCACACCTAAATTTTGTCAACTGTTTTTATTTAAAGATTATATTGTAGATTGTTTAGTTATCAATAAAGTTGGCTTAAAAAGGAATAGATAGAGATTTAAACATTTTTGTTTATTATTATTATTATTATTATTATTATTATTATTATTATTATTATTATTATTATTATTATTATTATTATTATTATTATTATATTTAACTAGAATTTTGCATCACTTTTTTCCCCAAAAAATTCATCTTTCTATTTATCTTTCGAAGAAATTCGCTCGTCTAGAGAGGAGATGAGACATTGCAAAATGATATAATTGCTCGTCGATAGCAGAGAAGACAACCAAACGATGACCTTCAAGAACCACCACCAAACCATTATATCCCTTCTCCATCTATGAATTTCGCAACGAACTTGTATCATGGAACATCTTTTTTCTAGAAGAAACTGTTGAACTTTCTTGGTTCTTCATGAGTTTTTTCATTGGGGACTCTAGAATTTGTAACTTTGTACTTTGAATTTTCATGATTTTGAAATTGGAAGAGAAATTTTTAGATTTCTTTGAGGATTTATAGTTATTGGATTCCGATTTTGTTTCCGAAAGAAAGGGAATGGAGGTCCATTACAACGCATATCTCTCTATCACTCATTTGGCTTTTTTTTAATACACATTCAAGGTTAAGTTAATGAAATGGGGATGAGCGGATATTATGAACCATTTAATAACAAGGACTTGATTGCTATCAAAATTAAAATTTTATCTTAAAAGTCATAAAGTTAAAATTATAACCCAACCAACCATAAAACATGCAAGTTACATTCTCACAAACTCAATCCAAAATTCATTGATCATATTGATTGTCTAATGTCCTCCTCTCCTCTCCTCTCCTCTCATAGTCTCACTTCCTAATTTTCGCATAGCCACAAAACTCGCAAAGTCACAAACCGCAAACTATGTCCACTTTCGAATGGACAAACTGTTCGCTCCAAAAGGTGTGTGCGTAAAAGCTTTAAATTTATATCCTGAAATATGTCTAACGATAAGCGAACCCGCAGTGTACGGATCTATCGTAGTAAGGGTTAATATTCCGGAGTCGATATCAGGGATTTAGTGAGAACAAAATCAACAAAGTAATCCAACTGAGAAAGCATGCAATAGCAAAGATCAATAACGATGATAAATATATAAGAATAATTAAGGGAACGCAGATTCTAGAGGTCAAAGTATCTAATTGTGGTTGTCGATTCAAGATGTCTAAGGATGTAAAGGACAGAGTTGAGATTACAAAGGTATATGTTCTTAAAAAAGATATGTACGGTGAAGTTTCAATATCCACTTGTCTCAACCCAAAGGTTCTCTTAATAACGGATGTTGAGTCTCGATAAGATAGAGGATCTAAGGGAAGAATTATACTCTCAAACCAACACCAAACCCAAGGGAATCAAGTAAACTCACAAAGGTAAGGGTTTGGCACACTCAACCTTAATAGAGGGTTTTGAATCCTCTATTACCTAGATCTTGTAATCGTTTGTAACCAAACAAGGGAATCACCGGGTAAGTCTCTTCCCAAAAAATGATATGGGTTAAAAAGGTTCAACAAGGATAGGATTTAGACAATCTTTAACCAAGGCTAAAGGATAAAACGTTGGGTGCACGATAGAGGAAACCACGACAGGATTTTGGGAAACCACGGTTGTGGAACCTCAAGAACAGGCCGTGGAAACTCTTTTGCGTCGGTTAAAACACAACTCTCAGGGTTCAATCTGTTTGTAAGGATTAATCTATCATCATCTAAACCACAACCATCAACCTATCACCCTAGAATCGTAGGGAGTTTAGCCAACAATCATCATATCAATATCAATAATCACAAAAGAGGTTAAGAAGGGATGAAACCAAGAAAACCCTAATAATCTCCAAATAATCAATCTCCAAACAAATAAATCAACAACTAATCTCCGTTCTTATGTTCAAAGAAGGGAAAATCAAATCTAGAAAATCTCAAAAAAGTATCTATAATCTCCAAGTACGGGTTGTCAATCCGTTTCAAGTTCCAAATCCAAAAAGCTCTTCAATCCGTCCTCGGAGTGTTAGCAAGAAAATCTCGAGGTATAACGCCGTCAGTGAGTTTATTACGTGATCCCTCGAAAATACCGCAACAACCCTATTTTATAGAATAAAATTTAGGGTTAGAAAGATCTCCTTTTACGTTGATGACGTGGCAATAACGGTACGGATCTTCCCAAAGAAAACCACGGGTGATGTCACAAAACCACGGCCGTAGTTTATACCATGGTGCCTCTCGACCTCTCTTTCCACGTGTTGTAATTAATGAATTTCCAAAACCACGGCCGTGGAAGTGTTCCTTTGGCCGTGGTTCCTTCTCTTAGACGTATTTCCTCTTTGCATCCTCTAAGACTTGATTTCATACTTCTCCTTAGGCTCTCCAATACTTCCCATTGAGGTACACTTCGATCAATACCACATGAATACTCCATTTCCACTCCAAGTCAGCGTCAATTCACCTAAATTCACAACAAATCTTGTGTAGATCTCCATACCACAATAATAGGTGAATATGATCATAAATGCTATGAATATACGTCCATGCACACAAAAGAAAGGGAAAAACTACCTATATGCACATCTAAAATAACGTCATATTTCATGCTATCAAAATACCCCATACTTGCCTCTTGCTTGTCCCCAAGTAAGGTTCAAATCTAGAATACTAAGATGTGTGAAAGATGAATGCAAAGACAAGGAAAAACACAATATTTTTGGTTTCGTGCTTCTAATTAAGGATCACTCTCTACACTTATTTCATAGCTTCCGAAAACTGTTATGTGAGCAAAAAGACTCATGTCCTGAAAAGAATCATCATACCTTGCAAAAGTTTCAAAACAAGCATCATAACTTGAAGCAAATCAAAATCAGTCATGGAAAATTCAATTTAAACAACAAAGTCAAACAACATACTCAAAGATCTTGAGGTCTTTCAAATGAAGGTCAAGAAACGTGTTAGGGTGAGATATGTATAGGATATGTGGTGCAAAATCCGGGAAAAATGATAGTAACATCACAACTACATTAAGGAAACTCAACATCCATCGATAAGCTCTTTTTTTCTCTTCTTTTTCAGCGTTTTTCTTTTACTTTACTTTTGAGAACAAGGACAGAGGTACACAATAACCGAAGCCTAGGAGATCAGCATGCCTCAATTTCTTGAGGTGCCTCATACCGTGATGCACATACCATGACTCGTTAGGAATATCGCTCAATCTGACTTTGGCAAGACACAAACACCCGGCTATGTGAATGGTACTGAGTTACTCATCATCATGATTGACTTCCCTAAACCTATTTTTTAACACACTTCACCACTTTCAACTTCAAACTTCACAACTTTCACTAACTTGCGTCCTACTTCCCGGATGGGTATAAAAGGAAGCAAAACATATACATGAGGAGCTAAAAGCATGATCAAGAGGAAGAAAGGAATAAAGACGAAGCGCCTTAAACATGTCAATAAGAAGTGTGAGAACTTATAAAGCAATTTCAACCTTCAATTCTCAACATGATTTAGACAAAATTCCAAATTATCAACTTGCAAGAAATTCCAACAAAACATTCAAATCCTTCACAATCCATAATTCAATTTAAACACATAAAAATCATCAAAATCCATTCCACAAGTAATATCATCATTGAGGTCTTTTCAATCCTAGAAGCACAAAAATTTTAAAATTTTTCAATTTTTCTGATTTTGCAAAGTCATATAATGCAAGACGATATCGAAACATGTGACAAGAAAATGAAAATGCAAAGTACGATGGGCATACAATCAAAGCAAAGTATCATAGTAGTTATTATAGACCAAGTCTCACAATCACCCCATACCAGAATTACACATTGTCCCTAATGTGCAATAAAAGAAAGAAAAGAAAAAAAAACTCACGATGTTTGATGAAATAAAACCAACGGTAAGAAGTGGAATGTCATCATGGTAGCGGTGGTGGGAATGGGAAGCAAGTCGGATCATAGGGGCGTCCGAACTGTTGTTGGTAGAGATCTCTCACCATCCGTACATCCTGCTCCAAAGTGTCGAGGCGTCTATCAATACGCCCTACAGTAACTGTAAGATCTCCCACATCTGACTATCGACCGGTGATCTAGCTAGGCGGCTCATCATACCACGTAGGACGCACATAAGTGCTATGATGAGCCGCCTAGCTGATACTAGCCACCGAAATCAGCCTTAACGCGGAAATCACTGACGCCAGTATCAGTCCCAATGTCCACGTCCTCTACGCCCTATATAACATCCGCATCAACAGCGGGACCCTCATCAAATTCCTCAGGTCCTACTCTATCAGGATGCATCGGGAGGAAAATATGCTTCCAGTTCTGGGGGTTTCTAATAGAGTAATCAGAACTCCATGGAATCCCTCTCGCGCTTTTGCATTCTCAAGGCATAGCTACAAATGGTGGACCTCTAGTGTAGGGAATCAGAAAACCCCTAGTGATGAATCTCTGTAAGCCCAAAGGTCTAGCCTCAACAGCTAGCATACACGCAGAAAAATCAACCTCCAACTGTTTAGCGATGTGGGTCACAATCCCACCAACACATATATCACCTTGAGACTTGTTCCCGATCTTCCTCAAACAGTCAACAAGCATGGTAGCACAATCTAGGGTAGTACCGGATGTCATGCAATACAAAATAAAGAGCTCATTTACCTTCACCTTCTGAGGTGTTTCAATCCTAGGAAAGAGGCTCTCCAACATAATCCGATGTGCAAGCTTAAAAGATAAATTGTAGATCAACTTATCCTTCGAGTCCGCGGGTTGCCACCTATCGTTGGAGCACTCAAACATAGCGATACTCTCCCAAAATGCACTGGGGCAGATTTTCCTAGAAAAAGTCCCGTGCATGGTGTCACCAAAACCAAACATCCGCCTAAACTGCACAATAGACATAACATAGTTCTTGTTCATCATCCTAAACTTCACCGTTCGCTCCCTAGCATTGTGATCAAAAGAGCTCAAGAATTCCATAGTTAATTCTTCATAGGTATGCTCTCTAATGCCAACAAAAGTTCCAAGGCTAGCTCTATCAATCATTAACTGTAAATCATCAACCACATCCATGCATTGGAGTTCCTCAAGCACAAGGTACCTAGGAGCTACAACGGTTCGGGGTTGGATACGATTGTAGTATTCTTTATGTTCTTCAAGGATTCGGGGGAGTCTAGGTGTGGGTTGAGGTGGTGGTTGTGGTTTCCTTCTGGGAAGAAGAACTACGGCCCCTAGAAATTAGTTTCCGACCGGAACGGCGAAGTCCATCCATAACTTGCAATCTCACGGGTTGTTCTAGGGAAATATCGGCCGTGGTTTTCAAGAATAAGTCGTGGTTTCTTGCGTTTTTCAGCAAATTAACAATTCAGCAGACGTTTCTCACAATCAACAGTCCTAATATCTTTCTAAGTTATATTCCTTCAGTTCTCTAGCAAAATCTCAAGCAAAACAACGTAAATCAACCCAAGATTGAACGAAGAGAAGAAAACCTAGGGTTTGGATTGAAAAATCCAAATGTGCTTCCGTTTTCTGATTTTTCGCGTTGTTTGTTCTCGGAATCTTCAAGAGAATGCAAATTGCTTGGGATTAGGAGGGAGAATCATGTGAAACGATGAAGAAACATGGAATTGGGCACCGGGGAATGGTTTTCGCTGCTTTCGGCGGTTGGGGCGTGGGTTTGGGAAAATTTTGTGTGCAGCAAAATGTGAAGTGTCGCTTCTATACCCTCGCAAAAATTTAGAAAATCTCGGCCGAGATTTCACCCGTGGTTTCTGCCTCAACCATGGTTTCTTTAATTTTTACTCTCGACATGGTTTTCCACGGGTTTAATAAATCTCGCCCGTGGAAGTTCCTTTTTGCCGTGGAAGTCCCTATTCCGTCCAAAATTGACAACTTGACTTTGCTTTTGTATTTTTTAATCTTTTTTGGAGATTTCCTAATTCCCATCATCCAAAGATACAAGAAAACCGGGAACGAACCAACGAAAAGGACAAAACAAACTACTCTACTCTATTCTATAAAAAGGGGAAATAAAGCAATACCTTGGGTTGCCTCCCAGGAAGCGCTCTGTTTAAGTTCCGTAGCTAGACCAATCCTTGTTGTTGCTCATGTGAGGATGATAGGTGCAATCCCTCAATCAGAATCTCCCGTGTGTACTTCTTAAGAAGGTGGTCATTGACCTTGAATGTTCCACATTGTTCACCCCATACTTCAACTGCACCATGGGGAAAACATGTTTAACTACAAAAGGTCCTATCCAACGGGATTTCAACTTACCGATAAATAGTCGAAGTCAGGAATTGAATTGAAGGACAAGATCTCCTTCTTTAAAATCCTTTGGAACTATGTGCTTGTCATGCCACTTCTTTGTCCTTTTCTTGTAAATCCACGTATTCTCATATGCATTCAAGCGGATTTTCTCTAAATCATTAGCATCAAGAAGACGTTTCTCTCCAGCCTCCTTGATATCAAAGTTGAGCCATTTTACTGCCCAATAAGCCTTGTGCTCCAACTCAACTAGAAGATGACAAGACTTCCCATACACAAGATTGTATGGTGTAGTGCAATGGGAGTCTTGAAAGTGGTCATGTATACTGAAAGTGCATCGTCCAACTTAAGTGACCAATTCTTCCTCATTCTAGAGACAATCTTCTCTAGAATGGCCTTTATCTCTCTATTCAAGATCTCCACTTGCCCGCTTGTTTGAGGATGGTAGGGAGTAGAAATCTTATGGGTTACCCCATACTTGGCTAGTAGAGCTTCAAATTTACGGGTTATGAAGTGCGTCCCTCCGTCACTAATGATGGTTCGGGGCGTCCCAAACCTTGAGAAGATCGTTCCATTAAAGAACTTCACTACCACCATAGCATCATGAGTGGGAGAAGCAATTGCTTCAACCCATCTTGAAACATAGTCTACAACTAGAAGAATGTATTGGTTACCACAAGAGGATGGGAATGGTCCCATAAAGTCCACACCCCATACATCGAAGATTTCCACTTCTTGAATGTTGTTTAGTGGCATCTCTTTCCTCCTTGATATATTTCATGTTCTTTGACAAGCATCGCAACAAGCAACAAAAGTTTGCACATCCTTAAATAAAGTAGGCCAAAAGAATCCGGATTGAAGTACCTTAGCACAAGTCTTGTGAGAACTAGCATTTCCTCCACATGGTAGCTAGAGAATGGCAATGGCGGATGACCTTTCCACTTCGTCTTCCGGTACACATCTTCTGATAATGCCATCAGGACCTCTCTTGAAGAGTAGAACCGAGTAGAGGTTCATTCCAATAGTAATGTTGGAAATCCTTGAAGAATTTCTTCTTTTGAGTGTAGGATAGTCTGGAAGGTATTTCCTGAAAAACCAAATAATTTACAATATCAGCAAACCAAGGTTTGTTACCTCTAGAAATATGATGAAGACACTCTTCCATCATGTGCAGCTGCTCGTCCGGGAAAGAATCATCTATAGGTAGGCCATCGCCGGTGATTTTGATGTGGGGAAGACGGTTGAGGTGGTCTGCCGCAGAGTTCTCGGAGCCCTTCTTGTCCTGGATCTCTAGATCGAACTCTTGGAGGAGGAGTATCCACCTAATCAGCCGCGGTTTTACATCCTTCTTGGTGAGTATAATAGGTGGCGTAAGTGTGTCCATCCTTTTTCAAAAGCATATACAACAACAAGAAGTTCCTTCTCCGCTCTAGCGTAGTTAAGTTGAGCTTCGTCTAGTGTCTTGCTAGCATAATTGAATGCGTAAGTGTGTCCATCCTTTTTCTGTCCTAGTACCGCTCCTACGGCTACATCACTTTCATCGCACATAACCTCAAATGGAAGATTCCAATCCGGAGGTTGAATGATGGGGGCTGAGATTAAAACTTCCTTGATCTTGTAAAATGCATCTAGACATTCCTTTGAAAGTTCAAAGACTACATCCTTCATTAGTAGGTTAGTCAATGGTTTAGAAATTTTGGAAAAGTCTTTAATGAACCTTCTATAAAATGCAGCATAGCCAAGAAAACTTCTTACCCCCTTTACCGATGATGGTGAGGGTACCTTCTCGATCGTCTCTATCTTGGCCCTATCAACTTCAATGCCACGATTCGAGACCAAGTGACCTAAAACAATTCCTTCATTCACCATAAAATGACACTTTTCCTAATTTAACACAAGGTTAGTGTCTTCACATCGTTGTAGAACTAAGGAAAGGGTAGCAAGACAATTATCAAAAGAAGAGCCATATAAAGAGAAGTCGTCCATGGAAACCTCCATGATATTTTTGATGTATTCAGAAAATATCGTCATCATGCACCTTTGAAAGGTGGATTGAGCATTGCACAATCCAAACGACATTCTCATGTAAGCGAACGTATCCTAAGGGCACGTGAATGTGGTCTTCTCCTGGTCGTCGGGGTGGATGGAAATCTGAAAGAAACCACTATGTCCATCTAGATAACAGAAGTGAGAATGTTGCGCTAACCTTTCAAGCATTTGATCAATGAAAGGGAGGGGAAAGTGATCCTTCCTAGTGGCGACATTCATCTTCATGTAATCGATGCACACTCATCATCCCGTAATTGTGCTTGTGGGATTAACTCGTCGTTTTGTTAGTCACAACGGTCATTCCCCCTTTCTTTGGTACTACGTGGACGGGGCTCACCCACTTGCTATCAGAAATTGGGAAGATAATACATGCATCAAGTAATTTGAGGAATTCCTTCTTCACAACCTCTTTCATGATCGGATTTAACCGTCTTTGAGGTTCACGTGAAGACTTATGGTCATCCTCCATTAATATCTTATGCATGCACAAAGAGGGTTTGATACCCACTAGATCATCAATGGTATATCCTAAGGCTTTCTTATGTAATTTCAATTCACTCATAAGCCTATCATGCTCAACATCAGTTAAGTTAGCACTAACTATGACCGGATATGTAGAGTTTGGTCCTAGAAAAGCGTACCTTAAGTAATTAGGAAGAGCTTTCAACTCCAAGGTAGGAGGTAATTTTGTTGATGTGTCGAGGCCTTCCGAAACGTCCATAGATGCTTCCAAGGCTATAGAAGAGGTAGGGGAATGTCCAAGAATGTTTGTAAGAGGTAAGGGAGAAGTCTCAAAATTTTGATATTCCACGGCCTTACTGGTAATTCCACGGCCGAGATTTGTACCGTGGTGGTGTTCGACATGGATTTCCAAGGGGATTTTAATTAAATTAATTAAAATCTCGCCCGTGGAATTCTATCTTTGGCCGTGGTTTTGGCCAGTTTCCGAACTGTTTTGCAATTCTTCAAATGCTTCTATTGGCTATTCCTTTAGCTCTTCCAAAGCTTTAATTTCGGAGACGCAATCTTCTTCGACTCCCTCTTCCATAATGCTCATACTAATGACTTTCTGCAATGGATCTTTGAGCAAAATAGACCTTACTATCTCTCTCGGATCTTCTTCATCATAGATCTTGAAGATGTCTTATCCTAAAGCTGGTTCTTTGATTAAGGCTGAGATGACAAACTCAACTTTCTCCTCCCCTATATTGAAAGATAGTTTGGCGTTTTTGCAATCCACCAAGCAACCGGAAGTTGCTAGAAACGGTCTCCCAAGTATGATTGAGATTGGATAATTTACAGGAAATGTCCAATACCACAAAATTAATAGGAACGTAAAACTTATCAAGCTTTACGAGGACACCCTCTAGTATGCCAACGGGCGAGTGATAGATCGATCCGCCATGTAAAGTGTCATCTTCACCGGTTTAGATTCTCCTAAACCAACTTTCTCACAGAAAGCAAGCGGAATAATGCTCACACTCGCTCCTAGATCACAAAGAGCATCGTATGTGACCTCTCCAACTCCAATGGGAACGCAAAACGATACCGGATCCCGCAGCTTGGGTGGCATTCTTTCCGTCATGGTCTTGATGAGTTCCGATGACTCAGACGTCATCTTTACCTCACTAAAATCATCTAATTTTTTCTTGTTATAGAGGATCTCCTTTAAGAACTTCTCATAAGCGGACATACCTAAAATTGCATCAATAAAAGGTATGTTAATATGCACTTTGTTCATAAGTTCAACAAACTTACCAAAGTGTTTGTCTAGATGTGCTCTCGCTCTAGACTGTGGAAACCGTAATGGAGGCTTTTAAGCTTGAGGAGGTACATAGACATCGACCTTCTCTTTCTCTTTCTCGGCTGGAACCTTGGCTCCTATGGGTTGTTTTCCCTTGTCATCTGCCTTTGGTGTAGGATCGGTAGTCTTCACACCACTCCTTGTAGTACTCACCATCACTTGGCCTTTTGGATTATTTTTAGTCCTTTTGGGAAGGTTCCCTTGATCTCTAAGAACTTCTCCGGCGTTGCTAAATACTTGATTTTTCAAGGCTTTTTGTTCCTTAGAAATCAAAGTAATTGAACTCTCTAGTCCACTCATCTTTCCCATTAAAGTTTCAATCATAGCTTCCAATTTATCCTTTGGTGGTTGACTCGAACTTGATGGTTGTTCCTGACTTTTCAAAGAAACAAAAGTAGAATAAGTATGAAGGGTTAGAGCATTTTCAGCATGAGAATAAGAGTTACCGGAATTATTTGGATTGGATCTCCAATTGTTGTAATTTCAGTTGTTGTTGTTGTTGTTGTTGTTGTTGTTCCTGTTCCCTTGGTGATTTTCTCTTCCCACATAACCTACATCTTTCTTCTTGGGATGTTGCGCTTGTGTCTTCAAGAGCTCCTTCAAAGCCTTCTATCTCATTGTTAAGAGCGTTGATTGGATTTATACTAGAGGAAGTAAGGTTCTGCTCTTGAGGTCTTGAGCTTTGACTTCCTTTATTGGGCGTTTGTTGGGAGTATTTCTCAACAATTTGAGCTTGTTTCTCAACAAACTCCCAAGCATCATCAAATCTCATGTCCATAAATGTTCCAACTGAAAGGAATTGGAGTTTGAATTGAGTTTCTCCATCCAAACCCTTGAAACAAATTTCTAGCAACTCAAGTTTTGGAATCCCATGATGAGGGCAATACAGCTAGAGGTCATTGAATCTCTCCCATGATTTGTATAAGCTCTCATTGTCCTTCATAACAAAGACATTAATTTTTCCTCTCAATTCCGCTATATTTGATGGTGAAAAGAACTTGGTGAGGAATTCCGAAGACATCTCCTCCCATGTGATCACTCTTCCGGATGGAAGAGATTGATACCAAGCTAGCGCCCTATCCTTCAAAGAGAAATAGAAAGGTCGCAATTTATAATTATTGTTTTCCACATGTGTAGGTTTCAAATTCTCCATGAGAATTTCATAGTTCTGTAAATGTTGATGCGGAGATTCCCTCTCCAATCCTCCAAACCGACTTTGGCTGATTATAGTAATAACTTGGGGTCAAAACCCATAGTCACGCTCATTTGGATCGGCTATCACGCGACGGCGCGTGTGTTGAACAGGATACATCCTTTGACCCAATGTTTTTGGTACTCCACAAGTGGATCAACTCTCTCAACCCTTGGTGGGTTAGGTGCAGGAGGTGGCACAACGACGGGCGCCGGTGGATTAACTACAACTCTAGCATCTCTAGCTCTTTCTTTATTAATCCGCCGAACATCTTATCGTAATTCAACCATGTCGGCTAGATGTTGTTCCTGTCTAGCAAGTCCATCAGCTCTCTTTCTTATGAGAGCTTCATCTCGTGATTTCACTTGATCAAGAGCTTTATTCAATTCAGCTTGAAGATCTCTTTCTCCATTATTATTGGCAGCAACCATTTTAGCTTCTTTCAACCTTCTCTTGTATGTCTTTTCCGGTTCAGGATTGTAAGGAATGATTTCTTTACCATCTCTAGTTCTTCGCATAAACCTAAGTAAAGATTCTGCAAGAACACTCAGATTGAATGATTAGTAGCAAAGCAACAAGCTTCCAAGTTAGACAACCGTACACTGGATTGGTCTTGACCAAATCCCCGGCAACGGCGCCAAAAACTTGTCCGCTCCAAAAGGTGTGTGCGTAAAAAGCTTTAAATTTATATCCTGAAATGTGCCTAACAATAAGCGAACCCACAGTGTACGGATCTATCATAGTAAGAGCTAATATTCCGGAGTCGATCTTAGGGATTTAGTGAGAACAAAATCAGTAAAGTAATCCAACTTAGAAAGTTGTAAGAGCCTAGTTGTTGAGTTGCTGAGAGAGTGAGCAGATGGCTAGGAATTAGCCTGGACCGCCCCTACGTGACCTAGAGGGCACCCCTGCGGTTTTCCTGGGTTGCCCCTACGGCTCACAGAGTCCGCCCCCGCGGCTCTGTGTGCTGCAGCCGTCTTCTTTGACCCTTTGACCCATGCTTTACTCTTTTTACCCCCTTTATATACTTCATCTTCTCCCTTTGATGAGGGTTACCATTCTCAGCTTCATCTCTCTCTCCTTACGTACATCTTCTTCTCTCTTCTCCCTTGGATCACCTTTGTTGATCTTCTCTTGAGTTTTGTGAGTTTGTGAGAGTTTTGGATAGCTTTGCTTGGCTTTGATGTTGGTTGATGTTGTTGTGCCTTGTTGAGCCAGCTTGAGGTGATGATGGTGTTGTGCTGATCACCTGGAGAGCTTGTTTGGTAAGCTTCCATGGCTTCTCTTCTTTCTTTCTTCTTTTCTTCTTCTTTTCTTCTCTTTCCTTAGCCTAGCTTAGTTTCCTTAGGTTTGGATCATGTCTCAGCCATGTTTGGCTTGTGTTGATGTATATATATATATATATGTCCTATATGTATGTTGTTGTTGGAGTGAAGAAGAGTAGAGAATCGAAGGAAGAAGTGAACAAAGGGCTAAGGTGGTGTCTTTTGCTGTCCAGCCGCCCTTGCGCCACCTTGCAACCGCTCCTACGCCGGCTAAGATCCGCCCCTGCGCCACCTGTGAGCCGCTCCTGCGCCCACTTGCATCAGCAAGGTTCTTCTCTTGGTTCTGCAGGTGTGTGTGCTTCTAGGCATTCCTTAGGATGTCTTTGTTCCCTCCTTTCCTAGTGTGAGTGCATAGGATCATGCTAGAGGTGTGAGGATGTGTTTGGTTGAGGTTATGATCGGTTTATGCCTTGTACAGCTATAAGGACTTAGGTTGTTGTTGGTTGAGGTCTTGAGGTTGAGTTTGATCCTATGGATCCCTTTGAGTCTAGGTGTGACCCTTGTGTTGTTAAGATATTGATATATCTCTTTATTCCCTGTTTATAGGTTGTGTTGTCCCTCTAGTGTAGAGGTGATCGTGGTTGAGTTTGATCGAGGTTGAGGTAAGTCCTTAGGACTTACTTAGCTGTCATCCTTATATTGGATGTTTGCATGAGTGGTGTGTGCTTTATATGTTTGCTATGATAACATGAGATGCCGTTTATACCGACATATGTTTTATTGATTGCTCCATATGCGTGGTTGTGATAACCTTTTCCTTTCATCCCGTCGTGGAGTCTAGAGGGTTCTCTGTTGTCAAGCCAGACTGACTTTACAGGAAGGGAACAATCCACTCCCATAGGGTACACAGATTGTGTGACCGATAGTTGTGCAACCGGCTAGCAGACTCAAAGGCGAGGATGCATCGGTCCTCGTGTCACATAGTTTCATATATATATTTATATATACGGTTTGAGTGAATGACCATTATATTGAGATGATAAAATGGGTAAATGTGTGAAAGCATGCTGATATGTTTATCTTTCCTTAATTGTGATTGTGCTTATGCATTACTCTATATATGTGAGTGGATAGCTAATGGTTTATTACCATGTTGTAGATGCCCCACAAGATAGACATGTTGTTGGGTGATCTAGCAGAGTGGCAGGCCGAGGACGTCTCGTACATAGGTTGTTGTGGGCTTTTGGGTTTGTTTACCTTTCTCTCCTGCGTGAGGATGATCTTTAGTTACCTCCTGTGTGAGGGTGTTGTTGTTTATACTCGGCTATGTTGTCTTACCTTTTGGTTGTACAGTTTTTACAGTTTTATGCATTTGTTTTTATATCTGTCAGTGTCATGTTGTAAGGTCCAGTGAACTTGTTGTCAAACGAGGGTCAGGATCCATTGTGAGATCCTAGTCCAATGTGGCACTTCGAGTCCCGCGGATTCGGGGTGTTACAAAAGCATGCAATAGAAAAGATCAATACCTCATAAATGCTCCACGTGTTGTAATTAATGAATTTCCAAAACCACGGCCGTTGAAGTATTCCTTTGGCCGTAGTTCCTTCTCTTAGAAGTTTTCCTCTTTGCATCCTCCAAGACTTGACTTCATACCTTAGGTTCTCCAATGCTTCCCATTGAGGTCCACTTCGATCAATACCTCATGAGTGCTCCATTTCCACTCCAAATCAGCGTCAATTCACCTAAATTCACAACAAAAATTGTGTAGATCTCCATTCCAACATAATAGGTGAATATGATCATAAATGCTACGAATATACGTCCATGTACACAAAAAAAAGGGAAAAACTACCTATATGCACATCTAAACTAACATCATATTTCATGTTATCACAAACCCTCTTGTATATAAAGTAATAATAACTAAATTGCAATTTTAAACTGAATTAGTGTATATTACTTTTTATGCTTTTTTCCTCTAGGTTTCCTTCAAGTTTGGATTTTTCCTCTTGGTATTTACAAGTTTTTAAGTTTCCTTTTGGTACCCTCATGGTTGATTTTTTTTCCAAATGACTTACGTAATGATATACATACTAAAACTCTCTAAAAACACCCTCTCTCAGGCAACTAACTTGACTCAAGGCTTCGGCCTTGCCTTGAAGCAATACTTATCCTTTCATGCTTGATTTGCACCCAATCACCTGCTAACTACATCGGATTTGTTATCTTGCATGGTTTCCCTACAAATCCATACAAACAATACATATTCTTGATAGAACCTTTTCGTCAAAACTCTTGAAGTCGGAAGTAGGGTTTTGGCGATGACCTTTGGCCATGCAGAATAAGTCTTTGGCCAAGGTGCCGACTAGGGTTGGTGGTGGGGATGCAGGTAATAGTTCGTCGATGGCCGTTGTGATGTTGAAAGGTGACAAAGATCCAGTCTTGGAAGACAAGGTATCAGGCTCAGAGGTAATGAAGGTATGCCTTGACAATAGAGCCATTAGGGACGTCAGCCGGAGGTGATGAGCTTGCAAAGAGTAGCGATAACCATGCCACCATGTGGAAAAACAATGGCTCCACTGGGATAAGCGGTCACGTCGACACTCATACATTAAAAACCAAAACTTTGCCGGTAACAATGCATCACACTGTTATGGCAAGTACGACCGATCGGATGACACCTAACTCCGTTCCTCATGGAGATACAATTAATGACAAGGGATGAGAGAATGCCCATGAGAAATTTGGGAAGGATGGAAAATTGAATCTTGTGACTCAAATTTATGGGGTAAGCGATGTTGATGTTGGGGATGAGGATCGTTTAGAGGTGATTGTTGAAAGAAGGGATGTTCTTTCTGAAAATAAGGTCAAAATTATGGGAACATTACTTTGACTAGATGTGGATATAACCAAGGCCATGGAGAAGGAACTGATTGAACCAAACAATGGAGCTCTAGCGCTCGTGGTTAGCAAGCATATATCGGAGTTTATAGAACTAGAGAGAGGTCAACCTAGTGTGCCGACTAAACAAGCATGGAGAAATACACCAGAAAAGGTCTTCATGAACTCGGGACTGGGAGGCAAACTTGAGTGCACGAAACCCACATCGAGCAGGCTATCAATCAAATGATCCGAATCGATGCCAAAACAGTAAGTGTGGGGAATCACACTGTTGGGCATTATGTTTCTACACCAGTTACTATTCAATTAATGAGATGATGAAAACTTGGGGTGTGAAAGTGAAATATAGAGTGAAGGCTGGATGGATGATATTCAGTTTCTAGAATGATGTGGATCGAGATAATGTGTTGAAAGGGGGACCTTATTTCACACATAACCGACCATTACTCCTCAAGAATGTCCCATACAAGTTCGCATTTAACCGAAAGGGCATTGCTACCATACCATTATGGGTTCATAGAATAGGTTTGCCTAATGAGTTTTGGACACCGGAGATCCTGGGTCGTATTGCCTCACTCTTGGGGAAGCCTATTTACATGGATCATGTGACGTAGGATAGGAAGAGAGGTTCGTACGCAAGCGTATTAGTTGGGGTCAAATTTTAATTTGAGAGGCGGTTGTAGACTTTGATAATAGGATATCCTTGGAGTATACTCTACTCAATGAAAATGAACCGGCATATTGTAAAGGTTGCTTGTAATTTGGTCAGAAGGAAGAGGAATGTTGTTTAAGGAAAAGAGGTGTGATGTGGGGACTAAGGTAAGGTTTACTCGTAAACCAACACCAATAAGGGGACCAAAAGGGGACCCTAATTTGGCTAGCTCAAGTGGTGAAGGAGGAAAAGTTGGCGATGACACTACGTAGGCGTGACCACTCCTAAAGAGGTGAATACTAGTGACAAGCCACAAGGGAAAAGGAGAAAGGAAAGGCAAAGATAGACCAGACAGTGAATGATAGTGTTAAGATGGCTATGATAGACATTGGGGGCAAGCCGGCAAAAATACCTAGAGACATTGATAAACACATGCCACTACTAGCAAGGCTAACCCGACAGGGGAAGTAAATGCTAGTGAGGGTAGTGATGTAGAATCTTATGAGGAGGACTTTGCATCGGATATGTAAGTTAGTGATGAGGAGAGCTTGGAATACGTGGATAATGAAAGATGAAATCACTAGTTCCGGTGAGGATGCATATGTTGAAGGGATCGAGTCTATTCATGACAATGATAAGAACGTGATTGAGGATGAGACTTTACAGAAAATGGAGGGGAAGCATACTCTGGTTCTGACCAAGTCACAACATATGACAATACGTTGTCTCAATGCATCAGATAAGGTGGACAAGGGGTTGTCTATGAGTGGGATGTGAGATGAGTGAGCAGGTGACCGACGCTTCACAAGCAAAACATTGTCACAAGAGGAAACAGGGCATGATGAGGGTTCAAATCTAGTGGGGAGGAGGAAGGGAAACCGTAAAGGATCCCGATGACGGTCTTATCTTGATCTAGAAATTTCAGCCCGTTGATCCAACACGGGAAGTGGGTCCTCTCGTGGATCGTTTGGACCTCATCTAACATTTTCTCCCGGGCATCGATTGCTTGCCTTTTAGAAGCTCTATAGGTAGATTTTTGTGTGTGGATGGTGCGTTCAAGCTCATTGTCAAAGGGGACAAGTTTAAATGGCTAACTAACTTTCCGCATTCGCCAACCTAACATGTGAGGCAAATACAAAAAAGAAAATAAAAATTCAACGATAAAAGAAACTTGGAAAAACCAAAAACTAAAAATAGCCAAGACTATTTGCAATCCCCGACAATGACGTCAAAAACTTG
Organism: Fagopyrum esculentum; assembly: GCA_033239045.1. Taxonomy (NCBI): domain Eukaryota; kingdom Viridiplantae; phylum Streptophyta; class Magnoliopsida; order Caryophyllales; family Polygonaceae; genus Fagopyrum; species Fagopyrum esculentum. The sequence goes on from BSUD01000005.1 coordinate 102,352,761, forward strand.
GTGGTCCTAAAACCTATCAGCAAGGATGTCGGTGTCAGTTGTAGTATATATGGAGTGTCGAATTTACAAGGATTATGTCTGAATTAATGTTGCAAACTATAACTATTCGAAGTAAAAGAGAGAAAGAGAAAGGGACAGAAAAAAATATGTTTTTGTAGGAAGCTTTGTTTCCAAATATTAAAAGGTAAAAGTAAAACAATGATTGTTGTTTGTAAAATATGTGAGGGAAGCGATCTAAGGAAACAAGAATCACCACTATAATGAACTAAAATAAAATCACATGTATTAATATCAGGAACATTGATCAATGAGTAACGCAAGTAACTATCTAAAATCACTTTTTTCATAGACAAAATAAACTATGTTAAATTGTTTTGAAAGTACGTTCGCAATCACAACCATTATGTAAAACCCTTTAAGCATTTAGAGATCCAAAAAAGACCAAGAAAAATCTCGCTTGGGTAGCGCATAACTAGAGAATGTACAAAGATCGGAACTTTCTACAATAGTTAGAAATCCTCCTAGTATAAAGTAGGTATCATCATTTAAACCAAGTTCTTCTAAGTTCTTCTAATAAAACAGCCTTGCTTTGGTAGCACAAACTAGTTTATTAAAACCTTTTATAAAGCCCACTTCTTTCGAAGATAAATAAAAAGTAGAAATTTAACACACCAAAAAGAAGCAAATTCATATGATCTCAATTCACAATTCATATATGCAATTATAAATCAAACCATTATATGGATAACTAATCTTGATATCAATAAAGAACTTAGCTAGAATACTTAAAGTAAAAAAAACTTGAATGGAAAAACTGCATAAATAAAACTCACAAATTGTTAGATTCCAACACAACAAGACAAACCTTCATACGGGATTTGAAATCTACTCTAAAAACTAATTGCCTACTACAAGATTGAGAGAGGGATTATCGAGATATCTAAAACCCTAGGCTGATACGTCTTTATATATGGTCGGAAATCGGAGCACTAAGGATACAAAATAATATCTTTCCAATAATAAAACCAATAGAAATGATCTCGGATAAACGGTGAAGTAGAGACGAGGAGGAGACGGTTTGCAGGTGTCTCGCAAGACGGCTTGTGCCCGTATGGTTCCTTGTCTAGTAGTGGTATGGGCCATGATTGGTGTTGGGCTGCACCAGAGTTGAAGTGGGATCGAGACGTGTGGAGATGAGGTGGAAACGGTGTGGGATGGACAAGTAGGCCTCTAGTGCCCGTCTCGAATCCGTTTGGCTTCTAGTCTCGATTTTGTCTTTGTTCCGATCATTATTCTTGCGTTTGAGACTTCTTTAGGGGACTTTGTTCTACTTGGTTCTTCAGTTGTCAGTCATCTATGATGCTTATATGATGTTGTTGACTTCAGGGAGGATGAATACATTGTATATAACTCAAAACCTTGCCTGAATTGGCCTTAAATGCATGAAATACAAAATAAACAAGGTAGACACCGAAATATGAAAAATGAAAGCTTTCTATACTGAAGTGGAGTATAAAATAGCAAATAATATATGAAAATGAATGTTTTTAAAGTCTATATGACGTTACATTTGGAGCTCATAAACCTCTTCATCTTCTTTGGACTTATTTTGCTATCACAATAACAAGTAAAACGACACAAATTGGTTTGAGAGACGCAACATCATTGCATAACTTTTTCGAGTTTACCAAATAAGCACCAATTTTCTCCCCTTCTTGGAAACATTTGGCAAGATTCACACTGAGTTAGAGTAGACGCGGATCATTCCCCGCATCAGAACTTTGTTTGATGTCTTCTCATAATAACAAAGTAGAAGCACACTAACTCACCAATTTGCAAAGAGTTGGATCAATGGATGCCATGATCCAATCTTGGAGCATGGAATTGACACAAATCCAATGCGGATGATCCTATGATTTGACATCAAGTACTTCAGTTCACCAACTAAGCTTTAGTTTAACAACAAAAGCATGGTTCATAACAACATACCAATTTAGTTGTTCTCTTGGACATGAAGAATTGAACTAATTTGTCGGCCAAGGTGATCAAATGGATGAACATAGTTGGAGATTCATACGTGAGGGAAGTCATAAAGAAGAAGAATATTGGCGGCAGACGGTGGTGTTCGGCGGTGAAGATGGAGGCAACCGAATAAGAATTCTTGTAGGGTTAAAGCGGAAAAATAGGATCTAGATCGTTAGTTTGATACCATGTAGAGTTTGATAAACTCACGATCTATTGTATTCATTGAACATGAAACGAAATATATACACCGAAGGGAACCTTTATATTAACCCAATAACTTAATTAAACAGTAAATGTCAAATATAAGCATATCTCTAACAACCTACAACACAGTATACACTAGGTAGTTTAGTATCCGTGTCTGACTTAAGCAATTTTGAAAATAAATTACACACGATTCTGCACTAGATGTAACATATATTGTCGTTTGTAAAGATGAAAATGATATATCATATACATGATGACATGAATTATGACCTATATTTAGACATGCATTTATGTATATTTTTCCTTTATTTTACATGCATAGACATACATTTATAGCAGTTATGGTTATATTCACCTATATTGTTAGAATAGAGATATACACAAAGTTTTATTGCAATTGTAGGTAATTTGGCGAATTATGGAGCGGAATGACTTAAGGATTAAGCCTTGATGCGGAACAAAAAGAAGAAACAAAAGGGAGCTAGGAACACGCATGAGTGAACTCTGGTACCACAGAGCGAGTTTTGATACCGCGCTGGAGTAATCTCTCATACCGCGATGGAGCGAACTCTGATACTACGAAGTGGGCTCTGATACTGCGGAGTGAGCTTTGATACCGCGTAGACTCTGATACCAACAGACTCAATTTCTTTTTCGGCACAAAAATTTAGGGTTTCCTCTATAAGCTGCAGTTTATCTTTAAGCGGTAATTTATCTTTAAGCTAGGGTTTATCTTTTAGATGCGATCTATTTTTAACCCTATGCTTGTAAAACCCTAGATTTATCCTTATAAATATCCTATAGCCTTCAACATTAAAAATGAACCCCGATATCCCCAACATAGACTCCCCAACGAAGAGGCTTTATACCACATACACCCTCGCCACCGACGAGGATTGACACTTTCTATGCCATTGACACGGATTGACAACCCGTACGACAACAACAACTGAGGAAAGATTTGAAGAAGGATTCTTGAAGAAGTCTGGTTTTGCCGTTTTGGATATTTGATATTGGATTGATTGAGTTTATGATATTTGAGAATACATTATTTGGCAAACTCTGTGTTTATTTGAGTTCTATTAGTTATATCTTGTTCTTGATTTCTTATATGATTATTGATTTGAATATGATGATTGTTGGCTAAAACCCTTGCGATTCTAAGGTGATTGGTTGAAGGTTGTGGTTTAGATGATGATAGATTGACCTTTACAAACAGATTGGACCATGCGAGTTGTGTTTTAACCTTCGCATGAGACAAATCTCGGGATGTTCTTGAAAATCTCGGCCAAGATTTCACCAGGATCCGCCCCTGGTTTCTTTTATCGTACCTAACATGCTTTATCCTTAAACCAAAGTTAAATATTTCTTAAACCCTAGCCTTGTTGAACCTTTCTAACCTAAATACTTGCTTGGGAAGAGACTTACCCGGTGATTCCCTTGTTTGGTTACCAACGATGACAAGTTCTAGGTAATAAAGGGTTATCCTATATTAGGTTTGAGTGTGTCTTCCTCTTGCCTTTGTGAGTTAACTTCAGACTTACCCGGTGATGGTTAATTTTATTCTCTTAGGATGAGTGGTTGGTTTGAAACTAGCATTCCTTTTCCATTGAAGCTTTGAGACTTACCCGGTAATAAGCTTAATTGGTTTGGACTAGCAGATAGTGAGACATCCCCCGTGATCTATCCCACTTTCGAAACACCTTTTCTTTGCAATCTCAGCTCTGTCCTACAAATATTTAGACATCTTGAATCAAAAAGCACAATTAGATACTTTGATCTTAGAATCTGCACTTTCCCAATTATTACATATATTCATATCATTGCTTTTTCGTTGATTGATATTGCAAATTGTCTAGCTAGATTTCTTTACCTCTTGATTTCATCAAGTCCATGCGATTGGCCCTAGAATACTTGCTTTTACTACAATTGATTCGTACACTACGGGTTCGCTTATTTGCTTTTATTCTTAGTATAAATTTAAAGCTTCTTTGCACACACGTTTTGGAGCAAACAATACATACACACAAACCGGGTACAACCGCCAAAAATTAAAAAAATAACAAGTTGGTGAACTTAAGGTGTGTTAACAAAGCCACCAAAAAGTAAAAAAAATTACAATAGGTTGCTGCACCTAAATTTTGAGGGAGTAAAAGAGGAGAAGGTAGCAGGACCACCAACTTTGTCGCCCCATAGCAATCTAAAGTCCCTCAGGCATAAGTTAGGGCATGTTTGGTATTGTATGGGGATTTTTTTAGATTATTGGGGATAGATATTGTTGAGATTGTTGGAGATTGTTAGGGATAGAGATCATTGTGACTTGTTAAATTTTGTTAATTAATAGTGTTTGGTATGAAATTGTTGGGATAGATTGTTTTGAGAAGGATTACAAAACTGTCCTTAATAAACAAAGCCAAACCTAGTACATAGTAAGTGATAATGTTAGAAAGACCGTTTAAAGAAAGAACCAAATGAAGATTATTAACGTGGACATATTTTTATCAGTATCTATACCTTACTACAAGCCCACTCAATTCTTGAAACCCAATGCAGCTTCTCGTTTCTTCAACTAGGATCTTGTTTGAAACTTGGAGTCTTACCCTTATACATGGTTTTATGGTACTTAAGAACAAAGTTATGTACTTGTTTTTGTCAACAAACATCTTGCCTTTCTCCATCATCTATACGACTTCATGATTGTGTCAAAACCAAAGAATTTCATCCAAGAGTTCCTACAATCAATGTATTAACCACAGATTTCCTAGGAAATCCTTCCATATGCATGTGTTGTTGATGCAAACACCATGTCTCATCAAATTGTTGTTCATAAATTGCCTTAATAATTTGAAGGCTCAACTTAGCTGGGTCTAAAGCTTGAACCAAAAATTTCCCAACCAAAGTTGGGAAAGCACTGAAATGATAAGTAAATCAATAAGCATAATGAACACAACAAATTAGATGTTCTATCAAAGTTAATCCTTGTTTCATCCTTGCACAAACAAACTCAAAAAATGATATAAAGGAATTAAAATCCACTACTATACCACATTACATTATTAGTAGCAAATTTCATGTGAAATCAACCTGACAATTTATGAACAGATCAACAAAACTTAACACCTGAATAATGTGCATCCCAAATCAATACACCAACCATCATGAACAGTAATCATGGAACTCATCTACAATAATTGCTAGCATCTTCCATTTATGGTTACCCACACCGGGGGCTTCGACCCATCTCGTAGTTGTGTTCTGGAACTCGCTGTAGAACCAAACAATCGAATTAGAAAACCACCGGAAGCACCTGCGTTTAGGGTTACCCACACCGAGGGCTTCGACCCCGTTCCTCGTGTCAATCTTACCATTGGAGTTGATTAGACCTAGAGGCAAGCATCCCTTCTCAAATAGAAACCTCTCCTTGGCTCTCTCGATGAAGCTCTAGCTGCCGGAGGTGTTGTTCATTGCGATGAGCAAGTGTTGTGCAACAAGAAACCATAAACCTGAGTCAACTTTGAATCACTAGAATCCGCAAAGGAATTGAATAGCCATGAAATTTGAGCTTCGTTCCAGTCGGTGACACCAGAAGCGGTGGCGGAGGCACCATTGCTGGTGCTAATTCCGGTCGATAGGAGAAGGAGGCGATAGCTTTGATGGAGCATCGTTCCAATCAGGGAGTGTTGGATGTGATTCAGAGATCGAAGATGGAGAGTCTGGGTGAAGAAAAGATCGAATGAAGAAAAATGGTAGGAAGGGTATAAAAATAATCTATCTCCAACAATATCTAAGAATCTTGGGCGAGGAAAATCGTTTTCTCGAAATTCATTAGTAAAAAAAATCCCGTAAATGAATACAATCTCGAAGCTCCACCCGATACCAAACAACACAATTTTTCGTATTCCAAAGAATCGCGAAAAAGACAAATTTAAATGAATCACAATAATACATCACCAAACAGTCCTTAGCCTTCTTTTAGTGTCAAACCATCCATCGCCTGGATTTGAGGCAATATGGAATGCAATAGTGTATCTTCACTCGAAAAGATGAGTTTAGAGTTTGGAATACTTGATGCTGATCCCATGCATCCTAGTTCTATGCGCAAAGGCTTTGATGCCATCACAAGCAGAATACAAAGACACCATCTTTGAGGAAGCTGACGCCAAAATCAGATCTACAATTTCTCAGCTATAACCTTCGCCACCATAACTTTACCAGAGATTGGATTTTAGCAGATTTCTTAAAGCTCGTTTTAGGGTTCTTTGCCGAATGGAAGGGGTGAGAGATGCATAGTTTTTGGAGGAACTGGGTTTCATTTTCCCCTCCATAAGTTATATAAAAAATGAAAAACCCGCCGACCGTACAGGCGTACCCCTTAGGCCCTTAAACCCCGACGCCTTAAACCTCTATGAACTTCACTCGAAAGTCACAGCTTCCCTTGTCCATTAATGGCCGTCATCGCTTTCCTCGGGCTCTCGTCGCGCCCATGCTCGTCTTCCGCTCCTTTTCTCTTCTGCTCCCTACAAAAGGTTTGTCTCCCTATCCCATGTACATAGCAATTTCCCAAATTTTAAAGACGTCGTTTCGTCAACTTCTGCTCCAGGTGCGCTGGAGTTTTGCCGCAGCCATGGAATTCGACGACCCAGATGTCCTCATTCCAACCAATTTTCAAAAATCTCCCACCAGTCTAGGTGCCGGATGTAATAGTTGTTGTGTTTTTGAATTCAGTTTTGGAGAAATTCTCCAATTCAATTTGATTTTGTGTTCGTGTTTTACCTTCTGATGAAGGAATGACGAAAGACCGTCAACTACCGCCAGAGTGGAAGAAGCTTAGGTCAAAAGAGCTGGGAATCAGGACTTCTATGATTGCTGCGCCTACCAGAGTGGTTCTCAACGGGCTCAAGGAAAAGGGTCTTTTCTTACACTTCATAGCTCTGATTTATATTTTGTCAATTTACTATGTTTCGTGTTTGTACAAATTTGCTTATGAAATGAAGCTAATAGGAAATCGAGATTTGTTGATTTAGTTATCAATTATCATATCATTTTGAGTTGATAAGAAATTTTGTTGTATCCTATTTGCACAATTTCCCTTTTTAGGATATGATGTTTACCTTGTGGGAGGCTGTGTTCGCGACCTTGTATTAAAGCGCACACCAAAGGATTTTGACATATTAATCTCAGCTGAGCTTAAAGATGTTAGTTCTTCATCTTTACTGTATTTTTCTGTCTTCGACTGTATGTAATTCATCACAAAACAAACTTACTCATCATGTTATTGACTTAAGTTTAACCCAAATTCATAGGTCGTGAGGACATTTAGGGGCTGTGAAATTGTTGGGAGAAGATTTCCCATTTGTCACGTGCATGTTGGTCAAAGCATTGTTGAGGTTTGTCAAGTGGCTTATCTTAATACCTTTAACAGGTTTTGTTGTGATTAAAATGATTGTTCTTGATTTGATGATTATTTCATCCTGCTCCACATCCTTTTATTTTGGTGTGAATGCGGGTTTGATAAAACCATGTGCTATGGTTCTTTTGCACAACAGGTTTCAAGTTTTAGCACCTCCCAACAAACTTGTAACAGGGACTTGAGTTATGCTTCAAAAGCTCTTATTGGTAGCAATGACATGGATCATGTTCGATGGAGAAACTGTTTGCACCGAGACTTCACAATAAATGGGTAGGTAATATAACCCTGTTAATTTGGATTGACCTCAGTTCTCAACTGTAATTTGACCTTCTTCTTGCCTTAATTGAATATTCATTTATTTGGCAAGTTGATCTCCTTTTTTCCATTATATTCCTATCCCCCTAGTCCCCCTCCCCAATAAGAAAAAGCATAAAGTAGTAAAATAAAACCGGTGGCAGTTTTTATGCTTATGCAGGTTGATGTTTGATCCATTCGCGAAATTAGTATATGACTATATGGGTGGGTTAGACGATCTCAAAAAAGCTAAGGTGTGTACCTTCTTTTTATCTTGTTTTTTTTTAATGTATATTTATAGTTGTATCATAAATAATATGTTAGTTCTGATGACATTCTTTGGTCATTACAGGTGCGGACTATAATTCCAGCAAGATCCTCTTTTCAGGAGGATACTGGTTCGCCCTTTTCTTTGTGGCTACTATGCTGAATACTTTTTTATATGTGTTTCTGTAACTTTTAAGTTTGGAATGTATTGCTCTTGATTATTGATTCAGGCTTTACGGTTTATATTTAATCTCCTTTCTCTTCACTCATTGTTCTAAGAATCTGTTTTATGAGTTGCTTCAGCTTGGAGCTTCTTATGCATATGAGTGTAATTATGTGTATTTTGCTGTTTCTGCAGCCCGTGTTTTACGTGCAATCAGAATTGCAGCTCGGTTAGATTTTCATTTGGCACGGGAAACAGCTAAATCAATCAAAAGTTTTGCCAGCTTGGTATCAAGACTGGATAGGGTTTGGAACATTTTCATTCTATTCACGTTCTTGTGCTTTTGTTGCGTGTCTAGATCTCAGCTAAAACTTTAGTATCTATAAATTCAGGGGAGACTTCTCACGGAAATGAACTATATGCTGGCATATGGTTCTGCCGAAGCATCTTTAAGATTGCTATGGAAATTTGGGCTTTTAGAGATAGTTTTTCCTCTCCAGGTATGCAATTTATTGAATCTCTGATATGCTATCCAGCCTATCCATGAGTCAGTTTTCATATGTACAAATTGTTGTTTAATGTGGCTGTATGTTGTATAGGCAGCGTACTTTGTTCACCAAGGATTCCTCCGGTGTGACAGAAGATCGAATATGTTTCTGGTAATGCATAGCTTGTTTATGTGTTCTTCTGGATAGCTTTAAAAAATCTCCTGTTTTGAACATACTTAACATTTCATTATATGCATTGATGTTATACTTACTATCTTCCCTTTTTAAGTTTTGAGAAAAGCCATTGGTTCTATCTTAATAAGAAGAAACATTTAGCTTGTACAACTGAAGCTGTAACACAAAGTACTGCTCCCAGTACATGTTTTCCACTGCTAGTTTAATCATGTCGCTACACTCTGCATGTCACATATACATACTCAATCCAAAAATTGACATTCTCGCATAAAACATAGTAAAAAAGGTGTAAAGCTGGCAATCTTGGTTCATACAAGTAGTAGTTACATCATTTTGATGTAAGCTATCTATTTCATCCAAGCATCCAGCTTGTTATCAGTTCCGTCAGACCATCAGCTACAGCAATTTCATTTTTCTTTGTCATGCTGACGCTAAACCCCAAAAATTCTTTGTTTATGGAGGAAGTGTGGAGTCAATTACCATTTTAATGGAATCTGAGGAACATACCCTACAGTCTGTTCTTTGAGTCTGCATAATTTATTCTTGAAAGAAGTATCATGTCATCTGTTTATGTAATTGTCAAAAGTTAAATAAACCTCATAATTTGTAGTTTGCTAACTTTTGGAATATGATATTACGATGTATAAGTTAAAGGGAGGTTACTTTGCTAATGATGTGGTATGACTTGCCAACACTGTTTCATTTCAACAATAGCACAAATTGTTAATAAATTGTTTTCTCGACTGAGCTGTTTACAAGGAAATAGGACTGTATGAACTAATGTAATGCAATCTTACTCTTTCTGTATACCTGCAGACTTTATTGTCCAACCTTGATAACTTACTGGCACCCGACAAACCATGCAACAATAGCTTATGGTAAGAGTTTATCAATTTTATTCTGGGGAGACACTGAAACCAATATTTGTCTACTTTTTTTGCCAGTAGCGATCAAATCGATATTAATTTTGATCATTCTCTGCTTCCTGGATTGTCTTTATCTCACATTATGGTGGACTCTAGTTGCCTGATTATATGAGGTTGGTTGTCCTGTGTAATAAAGTCACAGCTACCTGACTACTTGGAGCATCTTTGGTATTCCATTTTCGGTTCTTAGTCATGACAAGTTTTTTTATATTCTTATAAATCTTAAAACAATGACTTAATAGTACGTTATGTTGTAATAGCGACTTTAAAACTCAAAAATAAAAGCTGGAAAAGGTGTTTCCGAAATCTGCTTTTAGTTTTGTAAGAGACTGGTAAGTGAAAGCTGTACCAAACAGGCCCTTAAATAGCTGACTTCTGCTGATTTTATATGTATAAAGGTTTGCTAAATATAAATTTGTTTGGAGTTGTGGAGTATGAGCATTTCTTGTTTGGAATGATATTTCTTATATAAATGTTGGAAAACATTGTATCAGGGTTAGTTGAAGTAGATAAAATTTTTCAATTGGGTTTCTTTATCAGGTTAAAAATATGAGCAGATATATGGTGCTCCGTAAAAATCTGCAGAATCTCATGTCCATGTGATTTTGTAGTGATTTAGCCGTGTTACATGCATGGTTTTATCTTCTCATATGATGCAAACAGTAGGTGAAGAGGTAACTACAGGTTGAAGAGAGGTGGGGACTGATACAGGGTTTATAAATAATTTCAGGCTTGTCATCTTTGCATTTCATAAAGCACTGGTGGACAAACCCAGAGATCCTACGGTGATTGCTGCGTTTGCCTTGGCAGTTCATAATGGCGGAAACATGGCGGAAGCAGTTCAGATTGCACAAAGCATCTCTCTACCATACGATAATAGTTTTGAGGAAATATTAGAATCCCAAGACCTCAGCCCAGAGTCTCTGAAAGAGGAGGTTATGGACTTGACAGTATCCGTTGAAACTGCCCTTTCTAACATGACCAATGAGCACATTCTTTCTAATGCATTGGCTTCTTACCCCGGGGCTCCATGCTCTGATCTGGTAAGTGTTCATACGCGCTTTTTTTGTTGTTCTTTAGTTCTCGGCTATTTCCCTTCCAATACTGTAAAGAAAAGCAATGCGTTTTGCAGGTAATTGTTCCGTTGGGTTTGTACCTCAAGGTCTGCAGAATATTCCAGTGTGTAAAAAGGGGTAAAGAAACCGAATGTGTGTCGAAGAGAGGGAGTGAAATAGATTATCAATTGTTGGCTCTGGGACACCTTGATGAGACTAGACGCGTCTTTGCGAGGGTAGTGTTCGACTCTGTTTATCCTATGAATTTTAGTAGAAGCTCAGATTAGGAGTGTGACATCAAGCTTTGTAAGTGTATGTGTTACGATGTCACTTTCTAATGTTTACAAGTTCAAGAGGTGTATGTGTTTTTTGAAGCAATTTTGACAGCATTTATATGACAGATTCTAAAGGCAACCAAGTTCACAAGCAATACAGGGAAATTATACATTTTAAGTTATAAGTCATATTCAATGTTTAATAGGCATTAATGATGCCATCAAATGTGAGAACTTTCATGCAAATTCAAACAAGGTGAATTTGGCGAATTAAATACGTCTTCTTCAAGCCCTGCAATGTAAGTACGTACAAAAGCCAGGTCGGGTTCGGACCGGACTTTAACTAAAAATTCTACCCGGAAAGGTGCGGGTTGGCTGATTCTATGCCTTGTCTGGGCCACAAACGGTGTTCATGCCTACCACGTAAAAAGCGGGTGGGCTGCCGGCCCGGCCACGATGGTCCCGTATGTACTTGATTGTTCTTTTTTTTTTTTTTTCCGGATTTATCATTCAAAACAAGTAATATAATATATTTAACACTAATTTTTAATCTAATTATACACGCATACTACCAACGAGTTCAATAACAATAAACACACAAAAATGAGTAAATCCAAATACGTGAAAAACAACAAGTATCATTGTAGTCCAAGTTATCCCAACAATCTTGTATTACAAACGAGTATAACTCGTCAAAATACTCAACACAAACTAAATGAAAAATCAGAGTAGGTGGCACTCAAAACAAACTAAATCATATATACATATATAAATAAACTATATGTATAAAACCATGTGCGGGCCGGGCTAGGTTGACCCGCAGACAAAAATGTTTACCCCCTACCCATCCCTTCAAAATAAGGGTCAGGCCCAAGCGGGTCAAAGTAGTTGTTCATGCCCATGTTTTTTCACGGGCGGGCAGTCCGGACGAGCCAACCCAAATTTGTACAAGTCTACTTCAAGAGCAATCTAAAGATGTGTTTGCGTGCATCATGACTCATGAGCCATAAGACCTAAGTCTAAGCTTCATAACAACGGATCACATGTTTTCATGCTATATTTTTTTTAGTTACATTTTAGTGTAGCTTAGTTTAGTTTTGCATGAAATAAGCATCCAAACTTAGATCGTATGCTTTCATTTTTATATGGATGCTTACTTTTCTCTCGTTGTCTTTGTAGGTAATTTGGAGCAAAAATGCCTCAAAAAATACAAATCATGGCTTCACACAATTGGCTTCGAGCCTACATGATTCATCCTTGCACGTATCACCTTTCTAAGGTGATTTTAAAGCTAAAATGATCCAAATGCGCCTTCCCAACTGTCCAAATAAATGACTCAACCACCTACAAGCCCTCAAGGATCAATGAAGCCTCCTATACGAGCTTAGAATGGAGCACGAAGATCAACACCGAATGAACCGGGAGCAAAAACATCAAACAAGCAAGTGTTGAGAAGTGGCTTGACCGAGGTAACTAACTACAGGTCGAGCCAGCTGCTTGTTAGGCTGAGGTACTCTTTGTGCTGGAAAACCTCGGTGTGACAACTTTGCCTACCTCGGTCCACCAGACCGTAGGCAAAAAAAAGTGTTAATTCATTTTTTAACCCTAATTTGTGTTTAGGCACATGTCACGTGAGCGAGTTGTACACATGCCCTTTTAAAGGTTTTAGAGTTTATGAGCTTTGACTTTTACATATGACTATATTATGTGTAATGATGACAACGAACTTGGGAATGATTGATTATATTGTTATATCTTCTAAGTTGAAACAATCTATGATCATTCAAATAGAGGTGTCTACGAGTCTTACTTGAGAACAAGTAAAGTTTAAATATGAGGTAGATAATTTTCATTTTAACGTATTTTTCACCCTCATTCTTATCTATCTTGAGCATATAGATAGAATTTCATCTATTTATGGTAGATTTCTTCCACTTTTTTTTGTTTGTTTTGGAGGTCTACCCGTGATCTCATGACATTGCAAGCATTCTACTCCATTTAGAGCTAAAACTAAGCCATCTTCGGAGGAATGTCTACTATTGACTAATCCTTGAGGTCAAGGAAGTCCAAGTCAAAACTCGATTAATTGAGAGTCGAGAGTAAAAGAAAATCTCAGAGTTTGTTCTCATTCGAGTCGACCGACATCATGGCCGAGTCGATTGATGCATATGTGACAAACACGTGACCAACTGACCATCATTTTCATGTATTGTGTGTTGCACCTGATCAAGTCAAACTTGGGCGTTTGATCAAGTCGATCACGGTGATTTTCGGAAGATTGGAAGATCAATCATTGTCTCGCGCTCCCTATCCCATATCTTTCCTTAGAGATAATGTTAGTTGGAAGATGTGATTAAACTTATTTTATGTTATTTCACGTTTTTTAGGGTTATAAGATTAGCTTCAACCCTTGTAAATAAGGTATTTTGGCCATTTGGTTAAGTTATCTAGTCTTCACTTAGAATACTTTTCAACAACCTTTATAGGCGATAAACTTTCTTAATTGATTGTCTTGATCTTCTCTATGGATCGAATCGATCGCGCATGCTTTTTTCAGTTAATAAAGTAAAATTTCAATTAGATGTGTCTTGTTCCTTTCATTTTCTAGGGTCTAGACAACCCGACTTTGCATGATTGCTCTATGATGTAAATGGTTATTTACATCCTTTGTTATATGCCCTTACAGATAGGAGTTATGAGAGATGTGATGGTGACATGTGGCATGTCATATCACCAATTTATTTTTTTTTAAAAAAAACAATTATTAATAAAAATATGAACATTGACTCTAAGAAAAAAAGAACATTTATTAATAAAATATGAGATGTGATGGTGACATGTGGCATGCCATATCACCAATATTTTTTTTTTGAAAAAAAATAATTAGTAATAAAAATATGAACACTTGCCTAAACAAAAAAAATGAACAATTATTAATAAATATATGAACATTGACTCTTAAAAGAATGAACACTTACTCTGAATATTATAAACATCATAAATGTAAAAAAAAAAAGAATGAACACATACTTGTAAAAAGATGAACATCATATTTTTTGACACGATTTGAAAGAAAAATATAATTTTGAAAATAAAAAACGAAAAACATGTTTTTAAAAAATAGAAAAATGAACAATTAATGTTAAAAAATGAACAGTTAGTGTTGGAAAAAAATGAACATTTATCGATAAATATATGAACAACGACTCTTTAAAAAATGAACACTTACTTTAAAAAACATGAACATCATTGTTGTGAGAAAAATGAACACATACTTAAAATAATATGAACACCGATTTTTATTTACAAAAAGAAAATCTGGAAAAAAAGGTGACGTTGCATGTCACATGTCACCACCCCGGCTCTACTCGTTCCTATCTGCAAGGGTCCTCCTCATCGGAACCGGACTATATATATATATATATATATTATGGTTCCGATGAGGAGGTTCCTTGTAGAGAGGAGGTGGTGGGAATTTTTGTTCATTTTTTTGGACCACGTGTTCTTTTTTTTACATTAGTTGTTCATTTTATTTTTGATATCACGGTTCATTTTTTTCGATTATGAACAAAAGTATGCGTTTATTTTTTTAGGATAAGGTTTCATTTTTGAAAATTTAGAAAAATGAATGGTTAGTGAATTAGAATTGAACATATAAGGGTTGTTTACATACGAGTCAATATATATATATATATTGATAGCATGAATTATAGTCTATATTTTGGGGTTTGTTTGGACGTTTTATCTTTCATAATCTGCATATTTGTATGTATATTATGTGATTATATTACCATTTCATCTACCTTTGCGAGAATCGAGGTCTACACCTAGTTTTGTTGTAATTGTAGGTAAAATGACACGTTTTGCATCAAAAAGGAGCAAAAGGAGCTATAGAGTCATTGGAGCTACATTGAGGAACATAAGGAACCATCTAGGAAGCATAGCCATGGATTGAAGATTCACTTTGGACCAGTTTTGAGAGATTTCACATTCAGTTGTGACTCACCTCGGTTGACCAGAGATTCATCTCGACCGAGGTGATCCAGAGAAGCCGACTCGACCGAGGCGAATACCTAGGACGCGGCGAGAATATTTTATTCTTGGCTGAGATCTTTTATCTTTGGAAAGTGATCTTATATTTTTGGGCTTGGCTCTTGGAAGGAAGAAGATCTTATATTTTACCTATTTTTATGGGAAAAGATCTTTCTAAGATATCTTATCTTTGGAGGGTTATTTTCCTATAAAAAGGGTTGGATTTCCACAAATCCAACATCTCGCATACATCGTGCTATACAATCGATCAGGGTTTATACGCAGCAGCAGCCATACTCCAGTTGGGAGATTTTGAGGAACCTTTTTGAAGGTTGAAGGAAGATTGAAGATCATAGCTTTTATAGCTTTTGGAGGGTTTTGTAAGATTGTCTTTGATTCCCTTCCTTGTTGTCTTGTCTTGTTGGATTGCTATCCAAGGAACGCTTTTGTTGTGATATTTGATTCAGTTATTGAAGTCTTTTCATTAAATTCTTCTTGTTCAAATATTCACCTTCTTCCCATATATTTGATTAACACTTTCATGATGATGATGAGTGGCTAATTTCCTTGTGTGATTCTAGGGTGATTGGCTGAAGGTTGTGGGAAAAACAATGATAGAATAACCTTAGATTCCAGTAGGACCCTGAAAGTTCGAGTCTTTAACTTTAACCCTAAGCATCTCGCTCAGTCGATGAACATCTCGGCCGGGGTGGAATTTGGCTGACCGAGGTGACTTATCCGATCCTAAACTGAGAGTTAAGTGTTAGAGTTTGCCAAATCCTATTCTTATTACACCTTTCCTGGTTCAATGCAAGCTTAGGATGAGACTTACCCGGTAATTCCTTAGTTTGTGTACCAACGATCATAAGTGTAGGTAATAAAGGTTTATCCTTTATTGGGGTTTGAGTGTGCTTCCATCCCATCTTTGTGAGTTAGCCTGAGACTTACCCGGTAAAGGTTGATTCTATTCCCTTAGATGGTGTGTTAGTTTGAGGTTATAGTTCTTTATCTTGATTCCTTGAGACTTACCCGGTAATAGGAGTTACGGTTTAGGATTAGTGAGTAGTGAGACTTACCCGGTGATCTATTCCACTTTAGTAACACCTTCCCCATGCAAAAACCTCAGCTTTGTCCGCTTATCTTTAGATCTTGAGTTGGAACCACAACTAGATGCTTTAATCCCTAGAATTGCATGTTTGCTTTATTGACTTCTTATTCATCTTTGATTGTGTTAATTGCTCTTGTGGTTAGTATTTACGAAGCTTACCGTTATCGACTTTGTTTCACCGAGTCCCTGTGATCGACCCCTGGAATTCCTTGCTTTTACTACGATTGACCCGTACACTGCGGGTTTGCATCCTTGTTTTAAGCTTAAGTCTAGGGTTATAAATTTAAAGCTTGCACACACCGTTTGGAGCGAACATTAACCCACCTCGGTCAGGGTGTTCTTAGGTCAACCGAGGTGAAACGCCTCGTTCGGCCAGAACTGCCCCGGTCGAGGTCCAAAAAATTTTTTTTTAAAACTACTTTTCTTTCAGTTTCGACGTTTTTCTCAATCAAATAACCTGTAAGTATGCATGTAGTCTCAGATAAACACATAGATGCAAAAGTGAAGCATAAATATAAATATCCGGTCAAATAAAGTCATACATCAACATAATGTCAAGTAATACACAAATACCCCATACTTGGGACACACTGTCCCTAGTGGGTCAAAATAAGTCTAAGAGAATAAAATACTCACCAGATAATAAGCTGATAGCATGAATTATAGTCTATATTTTAGGGTTTGTTTGGACGTTTTATCTTTCATAATCTGCATGTTTGTATGTATATTATGTGATTATATTACCATTTCATCTACCTTTGCGAGAATCGAGGTCTACACCTAGTTTTGTTGTAATCGTAGGTAAAATGGCACGTTTTGCATCAAAAAGGAGCAAAAGGAGCTATGGAGTCATTGGAGCTACATTGAGGGACATAAGGAACCATCCAGGAAGCATAGCCATGGATTAAAGATTCACTTTGGACCAGTTTTGAGAGATTTCACATTCAGTTGTGAGTCACCTCGGTTGACCACAGATACACCTCGACCGAGGTGATCTACGAGAGCGTCTCGACCGAGGCGAATATCCTGACGCGGCGGGATATATTTTATTCTTGGCTGAGATCTTTTATTATTGGAAGGAGAGATCTTATATTTTTGGGCTAGATTTCTGGAAGGAAGATCATATATTTAGGAGATCTATTTTGGAGATAAGATATATTTTATTAGGAAATTATCTTTTAAGATATTTCCTATAAAATTATCTTAGAAAGATATTTTTATTAGGAAATTATCTTATAGCTGGAAGGAAGATATTTATTTTAGGAGATATGGATATATTTTATAGGAAATTATCTTTTTAAGATATTTTATCTTTGGAAGATAATTCTCCTATATAAAGGGTTGGATTTTCTACAATTCACCCATCTTCGGATCATTGATAGCTCGCATACGACGCAGCAGCAGCAGCATACCCTAATTTGGGAGAGAGTTGAAGAACCTTTTTGAAGGTTGAAGGAAGATTGAAGTCCATAGCTTTTATAGCTTTATTGAAGGGTTTTGTAAGATTGTCTTCAATTCCCTCAATTGTTGTCTTGTCTTTTTGGATTGCTATCCAAGGAACGCTTTGTTGTGATATTTGATTCAGTTATTGAAGTCTTTTCATTAAATTCTTCTTTGTTCAAATATTCACCTTCTTCCCATATATTTTAATACTTTCATAATGATGATGAGTGGCTAATTTCCTTGTGTGATTCTAGGGTGATTGGCTGAAGGTTGTGGGAAAAACAATGATAGAATAATCTTAGATTCCAGTAGGATCCTGAAAGTTCGAGTCTTTAACTTTAACCCTAAGCATCTCGTTCGGTTGATGAACATCTCGGCCGGGGTGGAATTCTTCTGACCGAGGTGACTTATCCGACCTAAAACAGAAAGTTAAGTGTTAGAGTTTGCTAAATCCTATTCTTATTACACCTTCCTGGTTTAATGCAAGCTTAGGATGAGACTTACCCGGTAATTCCTTAGTTTGTGTACCAACGATCATAAGTGTAGGTAATAAAGGTTTATCCTTTATTGGGGTTTGAGTGTGCTTCCATCCCATCTTTGTGAGTTAGCCTGAGACTTACCCGGTAAAGGTTGATTCTGTTCCCTTAGATGGTGTGTTAGTTTGAGGTTATAGTTCTTTATCTTGATTCCTTGAGACTTACCCGGTAATAGGAGTTACGGTTTAGGATTAGTGAGTAGTGAGACTTACCCGGTGATCTATTCCACTTTAGTAACACCTTCCCCATGCAAAAACCTCAGCTTTGTCCGCTTATCTTTAGATCTTGAGTTGGAACCACAACTAGATGCTTTAATCCCTAGAATTGCATGTTTGCTTTATTGACTTCTTATTCATCTTTGATTGTGTTAATTGCTCTTGTGGTTAGTATTTACGAAGCTTACCGTTATCGACTTTGTTTCACCGAGTCCCTGTGATCGACCCCTGGAATTCCTTGCTTTTACTACGATTGACCCGTACACTGCGGGTTTGCATCCTTGTTTTAAGCTTAAGTCTAGGGTTATAAATTTAAAGCTTGCACACACCGTTTGGAGCGAACAAGTTTTTGGCGCCGTTGCCGAGGACTTGGTCTAGACCGAGCCGGTACGGTTTGCTCTTGGGGCACTTGCCCCCGTGTCTTCTAACCACTCTACTTGAGTGACTTTTGCAGGTTCTTTCTTAGGTATATGCGAAGAACCCGCACTGGGAAGGAAATCGTTCCTTACGATCCCGAACCAGAAAAGACATACAAGCGACGCTTAAGAAAAGCGAAGATGGCCCAACAAGACAACCGCGATCTTGAGGCCGAATTGAAAGAGGCGTTAGAGCTGCTACGCCTCAGCAGGGAAGAACTAAGGCGAGAGAAGGAAGAAACTCGCACCAAAACTGAAGCAATCGAAGCAGAAATGGCCGTCATAAGAGACCAGATTCTACTTCGACCGAGGGAAGACCTAGTTCCCGATGCTGGACCGAGGCAGGTCCCAGTTGCTGACCCTCGACCGAGGCAAGTCCCAGTACCTGACGCCCCGGCCGAGATACTTCCACCTCGGATGCCAGTCCGAGATGTTCTTCTTGCAGGAATCCCACAAACCCTAGGTCAAAGGATGGACCCTAATCAACAACTGAGGCGTCCAGGAATCAACCTAGGAGATCCAGCGGACCATGACTACAATCTTCGACCGCAAGTTCTATCCATGATTCGCCAATGTCAATTTGGAGGGATGGAGAAGGAATCACCACATCAACATCTTTAAAACTATGAGATCTTGATGGAAACCTTGAGACCTCCGAGGATTGAAAATAACAACTACAAGCTAAGACCTTTTTACTTTTCTTTAAAAGATAGAGCTCTTACTTGGTATCAATCTCTTCCTCCAGGAAAAATTAGCACGTGGGAGAAAATGTCTATGGAGTTCTTGACCAAATTCTTTCCCCCCTCAAAGACAGCTGAAATGAGAGGGAAGATTAATGCTTTCATTATGAAGGACAAGGAGAGCTTGTCCAAGTCATGGGAGCGGTTCAAGGACATTCTTTTGGATTGCCCACATCACGGGATTCCAAAGTTAGAGTTATTGGAGATTTACTTCAAGGGACTGGACGGAAGCACCCAATTCAATCTCCAACTACTCTCCGCCGGTACCTTCATGGACATGGCGATTGACGAGGTTTGGGACTTCATCGAGAAGCAAGCCTTGCATATGGAGAAGTACACCCACCAAGGAGCTGAAGGTGGAGTGAAAAGAGTTAACTTCCAAGAAACTCAGCCCAACAACAATCAACTCACGTCTTTGAAGAATGATGTGAAGCAATTGAAGGAACTCTTGGTTGCACAAACCAAGAAGGAAGAACAAGGGCAAAGGAACAACAACAACGGGTACCGACGAAAATTCTGGTAACAATCATTCAAACTCCAACTCTAACGATTCCTCTAACCCTTTCCTCTCTTCCCCTTCTTCTTCTTCTACTCCAATAAAGAGCCAGGGGCAAGGATCAAGTTCGTCTCAGCCGGAAAAGAAAGACGCAGTTCTGGAGGCTATCTTGATCAAGCTTAGTGCTATGGAGACTTCTATGACTTCATTTTCGAGGGCCCAAAAGTCCTTCGAACAACAACTTGCAAATAGGGCGAATGAAGCGCCAAGAGATCCAGGAAGCTTCCAGCAAAGACGGAAAGCAACCCTAAGGGCCAGATCATGGCCATAACTACGAGGAGTGGACTGAAGACTGCATATCCAGTGCCTCGGTCGGTGCCAGTACCGACGAAGACCACCTCGGTCCAGGTGCAGTCGAAGAACACTTTGACCGAGATGCCCACCGAGGTGGAACCACAGAAAGCGGAGGGGAAAACTGAAGTTTATATTCCACCTCTTGCATACAAACCACCACTTTCATTCCCCCAGTCAAGAGCCAGAGCACATCTAGACAAGCACTTTGGTAAGTTCCTTGACTTGATGAATAAGCTGCATATTAACATTCCTTTCCTTGATGCTATTCTAGGAATGCCCGCCTATGGGAAGTTCTTAAAGGAGATCCTTTCAAGGAAGAGGAAACTGGAAGACTTTGGTGAAGTTAGGATGACATCTAAATCCTCGGAGCTTATTCAAATCATGAAGGAGAAGATGCCACCTAAATTAAGAGATCCCGGCTCATTTTGCATTCCCATTCAAGTTGGGGATGTCACTTGTGAAGCCCTTTGTGATCTAGGAGCCAGCGTGAGCATCATCCCGCTGGAGCTATGTATGAAGATCGGACTTGGAGAGCCCAAGCCGGTCAAGATTCGACTTTATATGCCGGATCGCTCCATCACCCATCCCGTGGGCATCTTGGAGGACGTTCCGGTCAAGTTAGGTAACTTCTATCTACCTATAGATTTTGTTGTACTTGACATTCCCGCAGATTATCCTGTCCCTTTTATTCTCGGGAGGCCATTTCTAGCAACTTCGGGTTGCAACGTTGATTGTAAAAACGCCAAGTTGAAGTTCAACATTGGTGGTGACCAAGTGGAGTTTGCATTGCTTGCCGCAATGAAGGGAGAGCAACTCAGCGATGATATCTTCAACATCTATGATGAAGAAGAATCACGGGAATTGGTGAGCTCTATCCTTATTAACGACCCACTCGAAAGAGTTATAAGTTTTAGTTTAATAGAGGAAGGTATAGATGCTTCTTGTGATGCAGATATACGGAGCTCGAAGGCCCTGGAAGAAGATCCAGGAGATAAAACTGAGACTCTACTTCAGGAGACGAAGATCTCCAGTTTCGGTTCCAGTTGCAGTACCTCGACCGAGGCACTTTCTGGATCGAGCGAGGCGACTGAAGAACATCTCGGTCAACGCCTCTGCGCCTCGACCGAGGTCGATGGCGAGATGATGTCAACTGAGACTACTGAGAATAATAAACTTCTTACTCCCTTCTCTGACATTCATCCTCAGTTGGTGGAACATTCCATCCACCAACTTTCTGATAATAAAGGACCTTGGTATGCTGATATTGTGAACTATCTTGTTTGCCAGGAAACACCGCCCGGATTGACGTACTCTCAAAAGAAGAGATTCTTCAAGGAGGTACGACACTATTACTGGGACGAGCCGCTGCTATTCAAGCGCGGACCGGATGGGATGCTTCGAAGATGCATTCCGGAAGATGAAGTTAATAGCGTTATACGGCATTGTCATTCACTTCCTTGTGGAGGACATGCTAGCACCGATAAAACATGCGCTAAGGTATTGCGTTCCGGTTTCTTTTGGCCTACATTATTTAAGGATGTACAAGCTTTTGTTGTCTCTTGTGATGCATGCCAAAGAACAGGAAATTTATCAAGGAGGAACGAGATGCCACTTAATAACATCCAAGAGGTGGAAATCTTTGATGTATGGGGATTGACTTCATGGGACCTTTCCCATCCTCCGGAGGAAACCTCTATATCCTTCTTGCGGTGGATTACGTCTCTAGATGGGTTGAAGCCATTGCCTCTCCCACTAATGACGCCAAGGTGGTTGTGAAGTTCCTAAACAGGACCATCTTCCCACGGTTTGGAACTCCACGCATCATCATCAGCGATGGAGGAACGCATTTCATCAACCGGAAGTTCAAGGCACTTCTATCGAAGTATGGGGTAACCCACAAGGTATCAACTGCTTATCACCCTCAAACTAGTGGACAGGTCGAGATCTTGAATAGAGAAATCAAAGCAATTTTGGAAAAGACCGTCTCTAGAACGAGGAAGGATTGGTCCATGAAATTGGACGATGCTCTTTGGGCGTACAAGACCGCATTTAAGACTCCCATAGGTACCACCCCTTATAATTTGGTATATGGGAAGTCTTGCCATTTGCCCGTTGAATTGGAACACAAAGCGTATTGGGCGATCAAATGGTTGAACTTCGACATTAAGGAGGCCGGCGAGAAGCGACTATTGGAACTCAACGAGCTGGAAGAGCTGCGTTTGAACGCCTATGAGAATGCCAAAATCTATAAGGAAAGGACGAAGAGATGGCATGACAAGCGTATCATTCCAAAGGAGCTTATCGAAGGAGACTTAGTTCTACTCTTCAACTCCCGCCTCCGCCTTTTTCCAGGTAAGTTAAAATCAAGATGGACCGGACCTTATGTTGTGAAACATGTTTTTCCTCATGGTGCAGTTGAGGTATGGGGCGAAACTAGCGGAAGCTTCAAGGTCAACGGTCATAGACTTAAAAAGTACCAACCGGAAACTCCGGTTGAGGAGGTTGCACCAATATACCTCGTTTGAGACGCATCATGGTCCAGCTAGCGACCTTAAACCAAGCGCTTCTTGGGAGGCAACCCAAGGTATTGCTTTCTTTTCCCTTTTTCTAGTTTAGCTTAGATAGTTTGCTTTTGCTTTGTTTTGTTTGTTTTTGGCGTCCTAGACAGATAACAGGTTACAGCTAAGGAAGGAGAACCAATCAGGAGCATAACTGGAAGAACAGAAGTTCGAGAATTCGAGAAGACGAAGTTTGACTGAGACACCTCGATCCAGTCGAGGCCACCTCGACCGAGTTGATTCTTGAGCAACCGAGGCGACTAGGGTTTCTGCAGAACCACCTCGGTCCGTACCACCTCGGTCCAGTCGAGACCATCTCGACCGAGGTGACAACAGTTCCAGAAACAATATAAAAGGGGGAAAAATTTCTTTTTTTTCACTTTTTACCTATTTCGACTCGACCGCGGCGCTCTCTCACCTCGCTTCTTCGATTCTTGCTCGTTTTTGAAGATTTCCGCTTCCAAACTGCGATTAAGGCATAGAGGATCCCATTGCAAGTACAGATCTGCGAAGAAATTGAACGATTCGGCCGAAACGAGGTAAAAAACGAAACCGAACCCTAACTCGTTTATTCGTTTCGATTTGGGCTTTGGTTGCCCTTGCATCTGCTGAGAAAAGGCTTAAGTACCCCATAGGAAGCAATTGTAGTGATTTTGGGGGAAAATAACTGGATTTTTAAGAGTTGAATCGCGAACTGTCTTCGCCTCGGTCAAGTCGAGCTGTGCCTCGGCCGAGGTGATTCTTGAGAGCTGTCAGTCGACCGAGGTGACCTGACAGTAAGATATTTTTGAAGATGAGTTCTGACAAATTACTTGCCATTAGGGATAGATCCTCTCCTTCCCCTTCTTCTTCCTCTCTTAGACCTTCTATCCCGGTGATCCACGAGAGACACCGGGTAGATTATGAGCGTATAGCTAGCCGTCCAGTGATCGCACCACGATTCCTGGACGTTTCAGCTTTTGATTGTTTCCATGTAGATGGAGACCTTAGACGGATGATTACCACTGTAGGGCTAGATCAGTTCACTGAGATCCGAGCCCCAGCCTACTTGGAGCCCACCCTAGAGTTAGCTCCTTCACCTACCTCCCCACAGAGCGAGCTGTGAAGTACCGGTTGATGAACCGGAACTTCTTAGTTCCCTTAGATTACTGGAGAGATATTTTTGGCTTCCCTGCCCCTACTGCTGTTGACTTCCCGACCCGAGCGTAGCTAGAGAGTTTTGGGGTCAGATTGCTCATGTGGTTGAGCATGCAGACAGATGGCGCCCTGGTGATTCCA
Organism: Fagopyrum esculentum; assembly: GCA_033239045.1. Classification (NCBI taxonomy): domain Eukaryota; kingdom Viridiplantae; phylum Streptophyta; class Magnoliopsida; order Caryophyllales; family Polygonaceae; genus Fagopyrum; species Fagopyrum esculentum. The sequence continues at coordinate 102,377,242 of BSUD01000005.1, forward strand.
GGGAGAAGATTATCTTCCATCTAGCTTTTAGGTTAGCTCATCGTATCTTCAGTGAGACACTTCTGGCACGTACTGAGACGCCCCAGAAGGTCCAACAGGGGGAGCTTTTCGGTTTGTACTGTATGGTGATAGGAGGATTCCCCGACTTTGGCTTGATGTTGGCAGAGGATCTGCATAAGATCAAGGCCAAGGGGAAGGGAGATATCTGTTGTGGAGGGATTGTGACACACATTGCCAGATATCAGGATATGGATCTCAGTAGGTGTACTATGGTGGCGGTTGCCAAGCCGCTTGGGCTGCAGGAGATGATCACTCGGCGGATACTGGTTCCCCGAGGACTGACTACACCCTACGTTGCTATGCCGTGGGAGCTGACTGCACCACAGGGGATCAGGTGGTCTGCCCAGTTTTCCGTTTATGACCCACACTATTGGCAGACCGCCTGGGCTCCACTGATGGAGGATTATAGAGAGGCAGCAGCAGCCCCAACTGAGGAGGAGGAGGCTGATGACGAGGAGACAGTGGACGAGAGAGAGGGTGGAGTCCCGATGGATACAGGGACGGATACTGCAGGGCCGAGTGCACCAGTCATAGACCTTGATGATGATGATGATGAGACTGAGCCTGCACCAGCTGATGCACCTGCTACTTCTCCAGTTAGGCCTGCTAGACGCAGAAGGCGCAGAGTGAGGGATCCAGATGCTCACAGACGGAGCGATGACCTGACGGATCAGGTTATTGATTCATATGCTGCTTTGTCGCTGGATATCCGCGAGATGCAGGAGCGGCAGCATTATCAGCATATGATGGCCCAGATCCAGTTCGAGCACGTCATGGGCTATCCGTTCGACCCGACCCAGTATCCGTACGTGCCACCACCACCACCACCGGATCGCGACTACTGAGAGCTGCAGGATTTCCTTTATTATATTTTTATGTAGTTCAGCTATTTATCCGGTGAGTACTCTTATCTTTAGACTTATTTTGACCCACTGGGACAGTGTGTTCCAAGTATGGGGTATTTGATGTACTTATTTGATGACGATTTGATGTACTTATTTGATGACTTTGATGTATGACTCACACTTGATCGGATATTTTATATTTATGCTTCACTTCTGCATTTATATGTTTATATGAGATTGCATGCATATTTACAGGTTATTTGATTGTGAAAAACGTCGAAACTGAAAAAAAAATGGTTTTTAAAAAAAACTTTTTGACCTCGACCGAGTCAGTCTTGGCCAAACGAGGTACTTCACCTCGGTTGACCTAAGAACACCTCGACCGAGGTGGGTTAACTGAGAGTTTTCGAAAACGATTTTTTGTGTTACTTATCTGGATATGATCTCAGTGAAGATCTTGTTTACTGACTGGTTTTAAATTCTTTATGTGTTTGAAAGGTTTTATAATATGTTTAAGTTGCTAAATGCTTTGTTTGAAATTATTGGCATGTTTAATACTTTGTTTTTATCCAAATTATGTTGAATTTGAAGGTTGACACCACATCATGAGTTCTCTCACTTTCTTCCTGGAAAGACCAAGGCAATTCATTCTTCTCTCTTCTTCTTTTTGATCATGCTTAGCCCCTCATATACATTTTGCCTCCCTTTACCTATCCGGGAATTTGGAAGCAAGCGAAGTGGTGAAAGCAAGTGAAGTTTAAGTTGAGAGGTTGGCTGGAAGTGAAAGTGTTAGAAAGTAATTTTAGGTTTGGGGAAGTCAATCATGAAGATGAGTAACTCGGCACCATTCACATAGCCGGGTGTTTGTGTCTTGCCAAAGTCGGATTGAGCGATATTCCTAACGGGTCATGGTATGTGCATCAAGGGTTTGATGCATCTCAAGAAATTGATGATTGCGGATTTCCTAGGCTTCGGTTATTGTGCACCTCTGTCCATGCATCCCAAAAAGTAAAGTAAAAGAAAAAAAAAGTACGAAAGTGAAAGACTTTTCATTGATTTTCATGACTTATAATCCATTCTATCTTGTCTTCTATATGCGGAACTTGCTTGGGGATAAGCAAGGGCTAAGTATGGGGTATTTTGATAGCATGAATTATAGTCTATATTTTGGGGTTTGTTTGGACGTTTTATCTTTCATAATCTGCATATTTGTATGTATATTATGTGATTATATTACCATTTCATCTACCTTTGCGAGAATCGAGGTCTACACCTAGTTTTGTTGTAATTGTAGGTAAAATGGCACATTTTGCATCAAAGAGGAGCAAAAGGAGCTATGGAGTCATTAGAGATACATTGAGGAGCAAAAGGAACCATCCAAGAAGCATAACCATGGATTAAAGATTCACTTTGGACCAGTTTTGAGAGATTTCACATTCAGTTGTGACTCACCTCGGTTGACCAGAGATTCATCTCGACCGAGGTGATCCAGAGAAGCCGACTCGACCGAGGCGAATACCTAGGACGCGGCGAGAATATTTTATTCTTGGCTGAGATCTTTTATCTTTGGAAAGTGATCTTATATTTTTGGGCTTGGCTCTTGGAAGGAAGAAGATCTTATATTTTACCTATTTTTATGGGAAAAGATCTTTCTAAGATATCTTATCTTTGGAGGGTTATTTTCCTATAAAAAGGGTTGGATTTCCACAAATCCAACATCTCGCATACATCGTGCTATACAATCGATCAGGGTTTATACGCAGCAGCAGCCATACTCCAGTTGGGAGATTTTGAGGAACCTTTTTGAAGGTTGAAGGAAGATTGAAGATCATAGCTTTTATAGCTTTTGGAGGGTTTTGTAAGATTGTCTTTGATTCCCTTCCTTGTTGTCTTGTCTTGTTGGATTGCTATCCAAGGAACGCTTTTGTTGTGATATTTGATTCAGTTATTGAAGTCTTTTCATTAAATTCTTCTTGTTCAAATATTCACCTTCTTCCCATATATTTGATTAACACTTTCATGATGATGATGAGTGGCTAATTTCCTTGTGTGATTCTAGGGTGATTGGCTGAAGGTTGTGGGAAAAACAATGATAGAATAACCTTAGATTCCAGTAGGACCCTGAAAGTTCGAGTCTTTAACTTTAACCCTAAGCATCTCGCTCAGTCGATGAACATCTCGGCCGGGGTGGAATTTGGCTGACCGAGGTGACTTATCCGATCCTAAACTGAGAGTTAAGTGTTAGAGTTTGCCAAATCCTATTCTTATTACACCTTTCCTGGTTCAATGCAAGCTTAGGATGAGACTTACCCGGTAATTCCTTAGTTTGTGTACCAACGATCATAAGTGTAGGTAATAAAGGTTTATCCTTTATTGGGGTTTGAGTGTGCTTCCATCCCATCTTTGTGAGTTAGCCTGAGACTTACCCGGTAAAGGTTGATTCTATTCCCTTAGATGGTGTGTTAGTTTGAGGTTATAGTTCTTTATCTTGATTCCTTGAGACTTACCCGGTAATAGGAGTTACGGTTTAGGATTAGTGAGTAGTGAGACTTACCCGGTGATCTATTCCACTTTAGTAACACCTTCCCCATGCAAAAACCTCAGCTTTGTCCGCTTATCTTTAGATCTTGAGTTGGAACCACAACTAGATGCTTTAATCCCTAGAATTGCATGTTTGCTTTATTGACTTCTTATTCATCTTTGATTGTGTTAATTGCTCTTGTGGTTAGTATTTATGAAGCTTACCGTTATCGACTTTGTTTCACCGAGTCCCTGTGATCGACCCCTGGAATTCCTTGCTTTTACTACGATTGACCCGTACACTGCGGGTTTGCATCCTTGTTTTAAGCTTAAGTCTAGGGTTATAAATTTAAAGCTTGCACACACCGTTTGGAGCGAACAAGTTTTTGGCGCCGTTGCCGAGGACTTGGTCTAGACCGAGCCGGTACGGTTTGCTCTTGGGGCACTTGCCCCCGTGTCTTCTAACCACTCTACTTGAGTGACTTTTGCAGGTTCTTTCTTAGGTATATGCGAAGAACCCGCACTGGGAAGGAAATCGTTCCTTACGATCCCGAACCAGAAAAGACATACAAGCGACGCTTAAGAAAAGCGAAGATGGCCCAACAAGACAACCGCGATCTTGAGGCCGAATTGAAAGAGGCGTTAGAGCTGCTACGCCTCAGCAGGGAAGAACTAAGGCGAGAGAAGGAAGAAACTCGCACCAAAACTGAAGCAATCGAAGCAGAAATGGCCGTCATAAGAGACCAGATTCTACTTCGACCGAGGGAAGACCTAGTTCCCGATGCTGGACCGAGGCAGGTCCCAGTTGCTGACCCTCGACCGAGGCAAGTCCCAGTACCTGACGCCCCGGCCGAGATACTTCCACCTCGGATGCCAGTCCGAGATGTTCTTCTTGCAGGAATCCCACAAACCCTAGGTCAAAGGATGGACCCTAATCAACAACTGAGGCGTCCAGGAATCAACCTAGGAGATCCAGCGGACCATGACTACAATCTTCGACCGCAAGTTCTATCCATGATTCGCCAATGTCAATTTGGAGGGATGGAGAAGGAATCACCACATCAACATCTTTAAAACTATGAGATCTTGATGGAAACCTTGAGACCTCCGAGGATTGAAAATAACAACTACAAGCTAAGACCTTTTTACTTTTCTTTAAAAGATAGAGCTCTTACTTGGTATCAATCTCTTCCTCCAGGAAAAATTAGCACGTGGGAGAAAATGTCTATGGAGTTCTTGACCAAATTCTTTCCCCCCTCAAAGACAGCTGAAATGAGAGGGAAGATTAATGCTTTCATTATGAAGGACAAGGAGAGCTTGTCCAAGTCATGGGAGCGGTTCAAGGACATTCTTTTGGATTGCCCACATCACGGGATTCCAAAGTTAGAGTTATTGGAGATTTACTTCAAGGGACTGGACGGAAGCACCCAATTCAATCTCCAACTACTCTCCGCCGGTACCTTCATGGACATGGCGATTGACGAGGTTTGGGACTTCATCGAGAAGCAAGCCTTGCATATGGAGAAGTACACCCACCAAGGAGCTGAAGGTGGAGTGAAAAGAGTTAACTTCCAAGAAACTCAGCCCAACAACAATCAACTCACGTCTTTGAAGAATGATGTGAAGCAATTGAAGGAACTCTTGGTTGCACAAACCAAGAAGGAAGAACAAGGGCAAAGGAACAACAACAACGGGTACCGACGAAAATTCTGGTAACAATCATTCAAACTCCAACTCTAACGATTCCTCTAACCCTTTCCTCTCTTCCCCTTCTTCTTCTTCTACTCCAATAAAGAGCCAGGGGCAAGGATCAAGTTCGTCTCAGCCGGAAAAGAAAGACGCAGTTCTGGAGGCTATCTTGATCAAGCTTAGTGCTATGGAGACTTCTATGACTTCATTTTCGAGGGCCCAAAAGTCCTTCGAACAACAACTTGCAAATAGGGCGAATGAAGCGCCAAGAGATCCAGGAAGCTTCCAGCAAAGACGGAAAGCAACCCTAAGGGCCAGATCATGGCCATAACTACGAGGAGTGGACTGAAGACTGCATATCCAGTGCCTCGGTCGGTGCCAGTACCGACGAAGACCACCTCGGTCCAGGTGCAGTCGAAGAACACTTTGACCGAGATGCCCACCGAGGTGGAACCACAGAAAGCGGAGGGGAAAACTGAAGTTTATATTCCACCTCTTGCATACAAACCACCACTTTCATTCCCCCAGTCAAGAGCCAGAGCACATCTAGACAAGCACTTTGGTAAGTTCCTTGACTTGATGAATAAGCTGCATATTAACATTCCTTTCCTTGATGCTATTCTAGGAATGCCCGCCTATGGGAAGTTCTTAAAGGAGATCCTTTCAAGGAAGAGGAAACTGGAAGACTTTGGTGAAGTTAGGATGACATCTAAATCCTCGGAGCTTATTCAAATCATGAAGGAGAAGATGCCACCTAAATTAAGAGATCCCGGCTCATTTTGCATTCCCATTCAAGTTGGGGATGTCACTTGTGAAGCCCTTTGTGATCTAGGAGCCAGCGTGAGCATCATCCCGCTGGAGCTATGTATGAAGATCGGACTTGGAGAGCCCAAGCCGGTCAAGATTCGACTTTATATGCCGGATCGCTCCATCACCCATCCCGTGGGCATCTTGGAGGACGTTCCGGTCAAGTTAGGTAACTTCTATCTACCTATAGATTTTGTTGTACTTGACATTCCCGCAGATTATCCTGTCCCTTTTATTCTCGGGAGGCCATTTCTAGCAACTTCGGGTTGCAACGTTGATTGTAAAAACGCCAAGTTGAAGTTCAACATTGGTGGTGACCAAGTGGAGTTTGCATTGCTTGCCGCAATGAAGGGAGAGCAACTCAGCGATGATATCTTCAACATCTATGATGAAGAAGAATCACGGGAATTGGTGAGCTCTATCCTTATTAACGACCCACTCGAAAGAGTTATAAGTTTTAGTTTAATAGAGGAAGGTATAGATGCTTCTTGTGATGCAGATATACGGAGCTCGAAGGCCCTGGAAGAAGATCCAGGAGATAAAACTGAGACTCTACTTCAGGAGACGAAGATCTCCAGTTTCGGTTCCAGTTGCAGTACCTCGACCGAGGCACTTTCTGGATCGAGCGAGGCGACTGAAGAACATCTCGGTCAACGCCTCTGCGCCTCGACCGAGGTCGATGGCGAGATGATGTCAACTGAGACTACTGAGAATAATAAACTTCTTACTCCCTTCTCTGACATTCATCCTCAGTTGGTGGAACATTCCATCCACCAACTTTCTGATAATAAAGGACCTTGGTATGCTGATATTGTGAACTATCTTGTTTGCCAGGAAACACCGCCCGGATTGACGTACTCTCAAAAGAAGAGATTCTTCAAGGAGGTACGACACTATTACTGGGACGAGCCGCTGCTATTCAAGCGCGGACCGGATGGGATGCTTCGAAGATGCATTCCGGAAGATGAAGTTAATAGCGTTATACGGCATTGTCATTCACTTCCTTGTGGAGGACATGCTAGCACCGATAAAACATGCGCTAAGGTATTGCGTTCCGGTTTCTTTTGGCCTACATTATTTAAGGATGTACAAGCTTTTGTTGTCTCTTGTGATGCATGCCAAAGAACAGGAAATTTATCAAGGAGGAACGAGATGCCACTTAATAACATCCAAGAGGTGGAAATCTTTGATGTATGGGGATTGACTTCATGGGACCTTTCCCATCCTCCGGAGGAAACCTCTATATCCTTCTTGCGGTGGATTACGTCTCTAGATGGGTTGAAGCCATTGCCTCTCCCACTAATGACGCCAAGGTGGTTGTGAAGTTCCTAAACAGGACCATCTTCCCACGGTTTGGAACTCCACGCATCATCATCAGCGATGGAGGAACGCATTTCATCAACCGGAAGTTCAAGGCACTTCTATCGAAGTATGGGGTAACCCACAAGGTATCAACTGCTTATCACCCTCAAACTAGTGGACAGGTCGAGATCTTGAATAGAGAAATCAAAGCAATTTTGGAAAAGACCGTCTCTAGAACGAGGAAGGATTGGTCCATGAAATTGGACGATGCTCTTTGGGCGTACAAGACCGCATTTAAGACTCCCATAGGTACCACCCCTTATAATTTGGTATATGGGAAGTCTTGCCATTTGCCCGTTGAATTGGAACACAAAGCGTATTGGGCGATCAAATGGTTGAACTTCGACATTAAGGAGGCCGGCGAGAAGCGACTATTGGAACTCAACGAGCTGGAAGAGCTGCGTTTGAACGCCTATGAGAATGCCAAAATCTATAAGGAAAGGACGAAGAGATGGCATGACAAGCGTATCATTCCAAAGGAGCTTATCGAAGGAGACTTAGTTCTACTCTTCAACTCCCGCCTCCGCCTTTTTCCAGGTAAGTTAAAATCAAGATGGACCGGACCTTATGTTGTGAAACATGTTTTTCCTCATGGTGCAGTTGAGGTATGGGGCGAAACTAGCGGAAGCTTCAAGGTCAACGGTCATAGACTTAAAAAGTACCAACCGGAAACTCCGGTTGAGGAGGTTGCACCAATATACCTCGTTTGAGACGCATCATGGTCCAGCTAGCGACCTTAAACCAAGCGCTTCTTGGGAGGCAACCCAAGGTATTGCTTTCTTTTCCCTTTTTCTAGTTTAGCTTAGATAGTTTGCTTTTGCTTTGTTTTGTTTGTTTTTGGCGTCCTAGACAGATAACAGGTTACAGCTAAGGAAGGAGAACCAATCAGGAGCATAACTGGAAGAACAGAAGTTCGAGAATTCGAGAAGACGAAGTTTGACTGAGACACCTCGATCCAGTCGAGGCCACCTCGACCGAGTTGATTCTTGAGCAACCGAGGCGACTAGGGTTTCTGCAGAACCACCTCGGTCCGTACCACCTCGGTCCAGTCGAGACCATCTCGACCGAGGTGACAACAGTTCCAGAAACAATATAAAAGGGGGAAAAATTTCTTTTTTTTCACTTTTTACCTATTTCGACTCGACCGCGGCGCTCTCTCACCTCGCTTCTTCGATTCTTGCTCGTTTTTGAAGATTTCCGCTTCCAAACTGCGATTAAGGCATAGAGGATCCCATTGCAAGTACAGATCTGCGAAGAAATTGAACGATTCGGCCGAAACAAGGTAAAAAACGAAACCGAACCCTAACTCGTTTATTCGTTTCGATTTGGGCTTTGGTTGCCCTTGCATCTGCTGAGAAAAGGCTTAAGTACCCCATAGGAAGCAATTGTAGTGATTTTGGGGGAAAATAACTGGATTTTTAAGAGTTGAATCGCGAACTGTCTTCGCCTCGGTCAAGTCGAGCTGTGCCTCGGCCGAGGTGATTCTTGAGAGCTGTCAGTCGACCGAGGTGACCTGACAGTAAGATATTTTTGAAGATGAGTTCTGACAAATTACTTGCCATTAGGGATAGATCCTCTCCTTCCCCTTCTTCTTCCTCTCTTAGACCTTCTATCCCGGTGATCCACGAGAGACACCGGGTAGATTATGAGCGTATAGCTAGCCGTCCAGTGATCGCACCACGATTCCTGGACGTTTCAGCTTTTGATTGTTTCCATGTAGATGGAGACCTTAGACGGATGATTACCACTGTAGGGCTAGATCAGTTCACTGAGATCCGAGCCCCAGCCTACTTGGAGCCCACCCTAGAGTTAGCTCCTTCACCTACCTCCCCACAGAGCGAGCTGTGAAGTACCGGTTGATGAACCGGAACTTCTTAGTTCCCTTAGATTACTGGAGAGATATTTTTGGCTTCCCTGCCCCTACTGCTGTTGACTTCCCGACCCGAGCGTAGCTAGAGAGTTTTGGGGTCAGATTGCTCATGTGGTTGAGCATGCAGACAGATGGCGCCCTGGTGATTCCAGGGAGAAGATTATCTTCCATCTAGCTTTTAGGTTAGCTCATCGTATCTTCAGTGAGACACTTCTGGCACGTACTGAGACGCCCCAGAAGGTCCAACAGGGGGAGCTTTTCGGTTTGTACTGTATGGTGATAGGAGGATTCCCCGACTTTGGCTTGATGTTGGCAGAGGATCTGCATAAGATCAAGGCCAAGGGGAAGGGAGATATCTGTTGTGGAGGGATTGTGACACACATTGCCAGATATCAGGATATGGATCTCAGTAGGTGTACTATGGTGGCGGTTGCCAAGCCGCTTGGGCTGCAGGAGATGATCACTCGGCGGATACTGGTTCCCCGAGGACTGACTACACCCTACGTTGCTATGCCGTGGGAGCTGACTGCACCACAGGGGATCAGGTGGTCTGCCCAGTTTTCCGTTTATGACCCACACTATTGGCAGACCGCCTGGGCTCCACTGATGGAGGATTATAGAGAGGCAGCAGCAGCCCCAACTGAGGAGGAGGAGGCTGATGACGAGGAGACAGTGGACGAGAGAGAGGGTGGAGTCCCGATGGATACAGGGACGGATACTGCAGGGCCGAGTGCACCAGTCATAGACCTTGATGATGATGATGATGAGACTGAGCCTGCACCAGCTGATGCACCTGCTACTTCTCCAGTTAGGCCTGCTAGACGCAGAAGGCGCAGAGTGAGGGATCCAGATGCTCACAGACGGAGCGATGACCTGACGGATCAGGTTATTGATTCATATGCTGCTTTGTCGCTGGATATCCGCGAGATGCAGGAGCGGCAGCATTATCAGCATATGATGGCCCAGATCCAGTTCGAGCACGTCATGGGCTATCCGTTCGACCCGACCCAGTATCCGTACGTGCCACCACCACCACCACCGGATCGCGACTACTGAGAGCTGCAGGATTTCCTTTATTATATTTTTATGTAGTTCAGCTATTTATCCGGTGAGTACTCTTATCTTTAGACTTATTTTGACCCACTGGGACAGTGTGTTCCAAGTATGGGGTATTTGATGTACTTATTTGATGACTTTGATGTATGACTCACACTTGATCGGATATTTTATATTTATGCTTCACTTCTGCATTTATATGTTTATATGAGATTGCATGCATATTTACAGGTTATTTGATTGTGAAAAACGTCGAAACTGAAAAAAAAATGGTTTTTAAAAAAAACTTTTTGACCTCGACCGAGTCAGTCTTGGCCAAACGAGGTACTTCACCTCGGTTGACCTAAGAACACCTCGACCGAGGTGGGTTAACTGAGAGTTTTCGAAAAC
>BSUD01000005.1:102388914-102399319 GCA_033239045.1 Fagopyrum esculentum
AGGTAAAAAACGAAACCGAACCCTAACTCGTTTATTCGTTTCGATTTGGGCTTTGGTTGCCCTTGCATCTGCTGAGAAAAGGCTTAAGTACCCCATAGGAAGCAATTGTAGTGATTTTGGGGGAAAATAACTGGATTTTTAAGAGTTGAATCGCGAACTGTCTTCGCCTCGGTCAAGTCGAGCTGTGCCTCGGCCGAGGTGATTCTTGAGAGCTGTCAGTCGACCGAGGTGACCTGACAGTAAGATATTTTTGAAGATGAGTTCTGACAAATTACTTGCCATTAGGGATAGATCCTCTCCTTCCCCTTCTTCTTCCTCTCTTAGACCTTCTATCCCGGTGATCCACGAGAGACACCGGGTAGATTATGAGCGTATAGCTAGCCGTCCAGTGATCGCACCACGATTCCTGGACGTTTCAGCTTTTGATTGTTTCCATGTAGATGGAGACCTTAGACGGATGATTACCACTGTAGGGCTAGATCAGTTCACTGAGATCCGAGCCCCAGCCTACTTGGAGCCCACCCTAGAGTTAGCTCCTTCACCTACCTCCCCACAGAGCGAGCTGTGAAGTACCGGTTGATGAACCGGAACTTCTTAGTTCCCTTAGATTACTGGAGAGATATTTTTGGCTTCCCTGCCCCTACTGCTGTTGACTTCCCGACCCGAGCGTAGCTAGAGAGTTTTGGGGTCAGATTGCTCATGTGGTTGAGCATGCAGACAGATGGCGCCCTGGTGATTCCAGGGAGAAGATTATCTTCCATCTAGCTTTTAGGTTAGCTCATCGTATCTTCAGTGAGACACTTCTGGCACGTACTGAGACGCCCCAGAAGGTCCAACAGGGGGAGCTTTTCGGTTTGTACTGTATGGTGATAGGAGGATTCCCCGACTTTGGCTTGATGTTGGCAGAGGATCTGCATAAGATCAAGGCCAAGGGGAAGGGAGATATCTGTTGTGGAGGGATTGTGACACACATTGCCAGATATCAGGATATGGATCTCAGTAGGTGTACTATGGTGGCGGTTGCCAAGCCGCTTGGGCTGCAGGAGATGATCACTCGGCGGATACTGGTTCCCCGAGGACTGACTACACCCTACGTTGCTATGCCGTGGGAGCTGACTGCACCACAGGGGATCAGGTGGTCTGCCCAGTTTTCCGTTTATGACCCACACTATTGGCAGACCGCCTGGGCTCCACTGATGGAGGATTATAGAGAGGCAGCAGCAGCCCCAGCTGAGGAGGAGGAGGCTGATGACGAGGAGACAGTGGACGAGAGAGAGGGTGGAGTCCCGATGGATACAGGGACGGATACTGCAGGGCCGAGTGCACCAGTCATAGACCTTGATGATGATGATGATGAGACTGAGCCTGCACCAGCTGATGCACCTGCTACTTCTCCAGTTAGGCCTGCTAGACGCAGAAGGCGCAGAGTGAGGGATCCAGATGCTCACAGACGGAGCGATGACCTGACGGATCAGGTTATTGATTCATATGCTGCTTTGTCGCTGGATATCCGCGAGATGCAGGAGCGGCAGCATTATCAGCATATGATGGCCCAGATCCAGTTCGAGCACGTCATGGGCTATCCGTTCGACCCGACCCAGTATCCGTACGTGCCACCACCACCACCACCGGATCGCGACTACTGAGAGCTGCAGGATTTCCTTTATTATATTTTTATGTAGTTCAGCTATTTATCCGGTGAGTACTCTTATCTTTAGACTTATTTTGACCCACTGGGACAGTGTGTTCCAAGTATGGGGTATTTGATGTACTTATTTGATGACTTTGATGTATGACTCACACTTGATCGGATATTTTATATTTATGCTTCACTTCTGCATTTATATGTTTATATGAGATTGCATGCATATTTACAGGTTATTTGATTGTGAAAAACGTCGAAACTGAAAAAAAAATGGTTTTTAAAAAAAACTTTTTGACCTCGACCGAGTCAGTCTTGGCCAAACGAGGTACTTCACCTCGGTTGACCTAAGAACACCTCGACCGAGGTGGGTTAACTGAGAGTTTTCGAAAACGATTTTTTGTGTTACTTATCTGGATATGATCTCAGTGAAGATCTTGTTTACTGACTGGTTTTAAATTCTTTATGTGTTTGAAAGGTTTTATAATATGTTTAAGTTGCTAAATGCTTTGTTTGAAATTATTGGCATGTTTAATACTTTGTTTTTATCCAAATTATGTTGAATTTGAAGGTTGACACCACATCATGAGTTCTCTCACTTTCTTCCTGGAAAGACCAAGGCAATTCATTCTTCTCTCTTCTTCTTTTTGATCATGCTTAGCCCCTCATATACATTTTGCCTCCCTTTACCTATCCGGGAATTTGGAAGCAAGCGAAGTGGTGAAAGCAAGTGAAGTTTAAGTTGAGAGGTTGGCTGGAAGTGAAAGTGTTAGAAAGTACTTTTAGGTTTGGGGAAGTCAATCATGAAGATGAGTAACTCGGCACCATTCACATAGCCGGGTGTTTGTGTCTTGCCAAAGTCGGATTGAGCGATATTCCTAACGGGTCATGGTATGTGCATCAAGGGTTTGATGCATCTCAAGAAATTGATGATTGCGGATTTCCTAGGCTTCGGTTATTGTGCACCTCTGTCCATGCATCCCAAAAAGTAAAGTAAAAAGAAAAAGTGTGAAATAAGCAAAGCTTATTGGTGGAAGATGTTGCAAGTCAAAGTAGAAGTGAAGTTCATCCTTTTTCCGGATTCTAGCACCACATTACCTTACATACATCCCTACCCTACACGTTTCTTGACCTTTCTTTTGGGAAGCCCTTGAGACCTTGAGCTTGTTGATTGACTTAGTGGTTTAAACTGGATTATACATGATTAATTTTGATAATTATGACTTATTATGCATTCTATGGTTTTATACAAAGATGAACAACTTTCCTATATTTATAAAATGTTTTGATCATGTTTGAATTTTAAATTTCATGAAGTATTCTCTTAGAGTGATCTATGATTGTTGCACACCATAAAAACGTTTTTGAAAGACTTTTCATTGATTTTCATGACCTATAATCCATTCTATCTTGTCTTCTATATGCGGAACTTGCTTGGGGATAAGCAAGGGCTAAGTATGGAGTATTTTGATAGCATGAATTATAGTCTATATTTTGGGGTTTGTTTGGACGTTTTATCTTTCATAATCTGCATATTTGTATGTATATTATGTGATTATATTACCATTTCATCTACCTTTGCGAGAATCGAGGTCTACACCTAGTTTTGTTGTAATTGTAGGTAAAATGACACGTTTTGCATCAAAAAGGAGCAAAAGGAGCTATGGAGTCATTGGAGCTACATTGAGGAACATAAGGAACCATCTAGGAAGCATAGCCATGGATTGAAGATTCACTTTGGACCAGTTTTGAGAGATTTCACATTCAGTTGTGACTCACCTCGGTTGACCAGAGATTCATCTCGACCGAGGTGATCCAGAGAAGCCGACTCGACCGAGGCGAATACCTAGGACGCGGCGAGAATATTTTATTCTTGGCTGAGATCTTTTATCTTTGGAAAGTGATCTTATATTTTTGGGCTTGGCTCTTGGAAGGAAGAAGATCTTATATTTTACCTATTTTTATGGGAAAAGATCTTTCTAAGATATCTTATCTTTGGAGGGTTATTTTCCTATAAAAAGGGTTGGATTTCCACAAATCCAACATCTCGCATACATCGTGCTATACAATCGATCAGGGTTTATACGCAGCAGCAGCCATACTCCAGTTGGGAGATTTTGAGGAACCTTTTTGAAGGTTGAAGGAAGATTGAAGATCATAGCTTTTATAGCTTTTGGAGGGTTTTGTAAGATTGTCTTTGATTCCCTTCCTTGTTGTCTTGTCTTGTTGGATTGCTATCCAAGGAACGCTTTTGTTGTGATATTTGATTCAGTTATTGAAGTCTTTTCATTAAATTCTTCTTGTTCAAATATTCACCTTCTTCCCATATATTTGATTAACACTTTCATGATGATGATGAGTGGCTAATTTCCTTGTGTGATTCTAGGGTGATTGGCTGAAGGTTGTGGGAAAAACAATGATAGAATAACCTTAGATTCCAGTAGGACCCTGAAAGTTCGAGTCTTTAACTTTAACCCTAAGCATCTCGCTCAGTCGATGAACATCTCGGCCGGGGTGGAATTTGGCTGACCGAGGTGACTTATCCGATCCTAAACTGAGAGTTAAGTGTTAGAGTTTGCCAAATCCTATTCTTATTACACCTTTCCTGGTTCAATGCAAGCTTAGGATGAGACTTACCCGGTAATTCCTTAGTTTGTGTACCAACGATCATAAGTGTAGGTAATAAAGGTTTATCCTTTATTGGGGTTTGAGTGTGCTTCCATCCCATCTTTGTGAGTTAGCCTGAGACTTACCCGGTAAAGGTTGATTCTATTCCCTTAGATGGTGTGTTAGTTTGAGGTTATAGTTCTTTATCTTGATTCCTTGAGACTTACCCGGTAATAGGAGTTACGGTTTAGGATTAGTGAGTAGTGAGACTTACCCGGTGATCTATTCCACTTTAGTAACACCTTCCCCATGCAAAAACCTCAGCTTTGTCCGCTTATCTTTAGATCTTGAGTTGGAACCACAACTAGATGCTTTAATCCCTAGAATTGCATGTTTGCTTTATTGACTTCTTATTCATCTTTGATTGTGTTAATTGCTCTTGTGGTTAGTATTTATGAAGCTTACCGTTATCGACTTTGTTTCACCGAGTCCCTGTGATCGACCCCTGGAATTCCTTGCTTTTACTACGATTGACCCGTACACTGCGGGTTTGCATCCTTGTTTTAAGCTTAAGTCTAGGGTTATAAATTTAAAGCTTGCACACACCGTTTGGAGCGAACAAGTTTTTGGCGCCGTTGCCGAGGACTTGGTCTAGACCGAGCCGGTACGGTTTGCTCTTGGGGCACTTGCCCCCGTGTCTTCTAACCACTCTACTTGAGTGACTTTTGCAGGTTCTTTCTTAGGTATATGCGAAGAACCCGCACTGGGAAGGAAATCGTTCCTTACGATCCCGAACCAGAAAAGACATACAAGCGACGCTTAAGAAAAGCGAAGATGGCCCAACAAGACAACCGCGATCTTGAGGCCGAATTGAAAGAGGCGTTAGAGCTGCTACGCCTCAGCAGGGAAGAACTAAGGCGAGAGAAGGAAGAAACTCGCACCAAAACTGAAGCAATCGAAGCAGAAATGGCCGTCATAAGAGACCAGATTCTACTTCGACCGAGGGAAGACCTAGTTCCCGATGCTGGACCGAGGCAGGTCCCAGTTGCTGACCCTCGACCGAGGCAAGTCCCAGTACCTGACGCCCCGGCCGAGATACTTCCACCTCGGATGCCAGTCCGAGATGTTCTTCTTGCAGGAATCCCACAAACCCTAGGTCAAAGGATGGACCCTAATCAACAACTGAGGCGTCCAGGAATCAACCTAGGAGATCCAGCGGACCATGACTACAATCTTCGACCGCAAGTTCTATCCATGATTCGCCAATGTCAATTTGGAGGGATGGAGAAGGAATCACCACATCAACATCTTTAAAACTATGAGATCTTGATGGAAACCTTGAGACCTCCGAGGATTGAAAATAACAACTACAAGCTAAGACCTTTTTACTTTTCTTTAAAAGATAGAGCTCTTACTTGGTATCAATCTCTTCCTCCAGGAAAAATTAGCACGTGGGAGAAAATGTCTACGGAGTTCTTGACCAAATTCTTTCCCCCCTCAAAGACAGCTGAAATGAGAGGGAAGATTAATGCTTTCATTATGAAGGACAAGGAGAGCTTGTCCAAGTCATGGGAGCGGTTCAAGGACATTCTTTTGGATTGCCCACATCACGGGATTCCAAAGTTAGAGTTATTGGAGATTTACTTCAAGGGACTGGACGGAAGCACCCAATTCAATCTCCAACTACTCTCCGCCGGTACCTTCATGGACATGGCGATTGACGAGGTTTGGGACTTTATCGAGAAGCAAGCCTTGCATATGGAGAAGTACACCCACCAAGGAGCTGAAGGTGGAGTGAAAAGAGTTAACTTCCAAGAAACTCAGCCCAACAACAATCAACTCACGTCTTTGAAGAATGATGTGAAGCAATTGAAGGAACTCTTGGTTGCACAAACCAAGAAGGAAGAACAAGGGCAAAGGAACAACAACAACGGGTACCGACGAAAATTCTGGTAACAATCATTCAAACTCCAACTCTAACGATTCCTCTAACCCTTTCCTCTCTTCCCCTTCTTCTTCTTCTACTCCATTAAAGAGCCAGGGGCAAGGATCAAGTTCGTCTCAGCCGGAAAAGAAAGACGCAGTTCTGGAGGCTATCTTGATCAAGCTTAGTGCTATGGAGACTTCTATGACTTCATTTTCGAGGGCCCAAAAGTCCTTCGAACAACAACTTGCAAATAGGGCGAATGAAGCGCCAAGAGATCCAGGAAGCTTCCAGCAAAGACGGAAAGCAACCCTAAGGGCCAGATCATGGCCATAACTACGAGGAGTGGACTGAAGACTGCATATCCAGTGCCTCGGTCGGTGCCAGTACCGACGAAGACCACCTCGGTCCAGGTGCAGTCGAAGAACACTTCGACCGAGATGCCCACCGAGGTGGAACCACAGAAAGCGGAGGGGAAAACTGAAGTTTATATTCCACCTCTTGCATACAAACCACCACTTTCATTCCCCCAGTCAAGAGCCAGAGCACATCTAGACAAGCACTTTGGTAAGTTCCTTGACTTGATGAATAAGCTGCATATTAACATTCCTTTCCTTGATGCTATTCTAGGAATGCCCGCCTATGGGAAGTTCTTAAAGGAGATCCTTTCAAGGAAGAGGAAACTGGAAGACTTTGGTGAAGTTAGGATGACATCTAAATCCTCGGAGCTTATTCAAATCATGAAGGAGAAGATGCCACCTAAATTAAGAGATCCCGGC
Source organism: Fagopyrum esculentum (assembly GCA_033239045.1). Lineage (NCBI taxonomy): Eukaryota > Viridiplantae > Streptophyta > Magnoliopsida > Caryophyllales > Polygonaceae > Fagopyrum > Fagopyrum esculentum. Next base: position 102,395,867 of record BSUD01000005.1, read on the forward strand.
TCATTTTGCATTCCCATTCAAGTTGGGGATGTCACTTGTGAAGCCCTTTGTGATCTAGGAGCCAGCGTGAGCATCATCCCGCTGGAGCTATGTATGAAGATCGGACTTGGAGAGCCCAAGCCGGTCAAGATTCGACTTTATATGCCGGATCGCTCCATCACCCATCCCGTGGGCATCTTGGAGGACGTTCCGGTCAAGTTAGGTAACTTCTATCTACCTATAGATTTTGTTGTACTTGACATTCCCGCAGATTATCCTGTCCCTTTTATTCTCGGGAGGCCATTTCTAGCAACTTCGGGTTGCAACGTTGATTGTAAAAACGCCAAGTTGAAGTTCAACATTGGTGGTGACCAAGTGGAGTTTGCATTGCTTGCCGCAATGAAGGGAGAGCAACTCAGCGATGATATCTTCAACATCTATGATGAAGAAGAATCACGGGAATTGGTGAGCTCTATCCTTATTAACGACCCACTCGAAAGAGTTATAAGTTTTAGTTTAATAGAGGAAGGTATAGATGCTTCTTGTGATGCAGATATACGGAGCTCGAAGGCCCTGGAAGAAGATCCAGGAGATAAAACTGAGACTCTACTTCAGGAGACGAAGATCTCCAGTTTCGGTTCCAGTTGCAGTACCTCGACCGAGGCACTTTCTGGATCGAGCGAGGCGACTGAAGAACATCTCGGTCAACGCCTCTGCGCCTCGACCGAGGTCGATGGCGAGATGATGTCAACTGAGACTACTGAGAATAATAAACTTCTTACTCCCTTCTCTGACATTCATCCTCAGTTGGTGGAACATTCCATCCACCAACTTTCTGATAATAAAGGACCTTGGTATGCTGATATTGTGAACTATCTTGTTTGCCAGGAAACACCGCCCGGATTGACGTACTCTCAAAAGAAGAGATTCTTCAAGGAGGTACGACACTATTACTGGGACGAGCCGCTGCTATTCAAGCGCGGACCGGATGGGATGCTTCGAAGATGCATTCCGGAAGATGAAGTTAATAGCGTTATACGGCATTGTCATTCACTTCCTTGTGGAGGACATGCTAGCACCGATAAAACATGCGCTAAGGTATTGCGTTCCGGTTTCTTTTGGCCTACATTATTTAAGGATGTACAAGCTTTTGTTGTCTCTTGTGATGCATGCCAAAGAACAGGAAATTTATCAAGGAGGAACGAGATGCCACTTAATAACATCCAAGAGGTGGAAATCTTTGATGTATGGGGATTGACTTCATGGGACCTTTCCCATCCTCCGGAGGAAACCTCTATATCCTTCTTGCGGTGGATTACGTCTCTAATGACGCCAAGGTGGTTGTGAAGTTCCTAAACAGGACCATCTTCCCACGGTTTGGAACTCCACGCATCATCATCAGCGATGGAGGAACGCATTTCATCAACCGGAAGTTCAAGGCACTTCTATCGAAGTATGGGGTAACCCACAAGGTATCAACTGCTTATCACCCTCAAACTAGTGGACAGGTCGAGATCTTGAATAGAGAAATCAAAGCAATTTTGGAAAAGACCGTCTCTAGAACGAGGAAGGATTGGTCCATGAAATTGGACGATGCTCTTTGGGCGTACAAGACCGCATTTAAGACTCCCATAGGTACCACCCCTTATAATTTGGTATATGGGAAGTCTTGCCATTTGCCCGTTGAATTGGAACACAAAGCGTATTGGGCGATCAAATGGTTGAACTTCGACATTAAGGAGGCCGGCGAGAAGCGACTATTGGAACTCAACGAGCTGGAAGAGCTGCGTTTGAACGCCTATGAGAATGCCAAAATCTATAAGGAAAGGACGAAGAGATGGCATGACAAGCGTATCATTCCAAAGGAGCTTATCGAAGGAGACTTAGTTCTACTCTTCAACTCCCGCCTCCGCCTTTTTCCAGGTAAGTTAAAATCAAGATGGACCGGACCTTATGTTGTGAAACATGTTTTTCCTCATGGTGCAGTTGAGGTATGGGGCGAAACTAGCGGAAGCTTCAAGGTCAACGGTCATAGACTTAAAAAGTACCAACCGGAAACTCCGGTTGAGGAGGTTGCACCAATATACCTCGTTTGAGACGCATCATGGTCCAGCTAGCGACCTTAAACCAAGCGCTTCTTGGGAGGCAACCCAAGGTATTGCTTTCTTTTCCCTTTTTCTAGTTTAGCTTAGATAGTTTGCTTTTGCTTTGTTTTGTTTGTTTTTGGCGTCCTAGACAGATAACAGGTTACAGCTAAGGAAGGAGAACCAATCAGGAGCATAACTGGAAGAACAGAAGTTCGAGAATTCGAGAAGACGAAGTTTGACTGAGACACCTCGATCCAGTCGAGGCCACCTCGACCGAGTTGATTCTTGAGCAACCGAGGCGACTAGGGTTTCTGCAGAACCACCTCGGTCCGTACCACCTCGGTCCAGTCGAGACCATCTCGACCGAGGTGACAACAGTTCCAGAAACAATATAAAAGGGGGAAAAATTTCTTTTTTTTCACTTTTTACCTATTTCGACTCGACCGCGGCGCTCTCTCACCTCGCTTCTTCGATTCTTGCTCGTTTTTGAAGATTTCCGCTTCCAAACTGCGATTAAGGCATAGAGGATCCCATTGCAAGTACAGATCTGCGAAGAAATTGAACGATTCGGCCGAAACAAGGTAAAAAACGAAACCGAACCCTAACTCGTTTATTCGTTTCGATTTGGGCTTTGGTTGCCCTTGCATCTGCTGAGAAAAGGCTTAAGTACCCCATAGGAAGCAATTGTAGTGATTTTGGGGGAAAATAACTGGATTTTTAAGAGTTGAATCGCGAACTGTCTTCGCCTCGGTCAAGTCGAGCTGTGCCTCGGCCGAGGTGATTCTTGAGAGCTGTCAGTCGACCGAGGTGACCTGACAGTAAGATATTTTTGAAGATGAGTTCTGACAAATTACTTGCCATTAGGGATAGATCCTCTCCTTCCCCTTCTTCTTCCTCTCTTAGACCTTCTATCCCGGTGATCCACGAGAGACACCGGGTAGATTATGAGCGTATAGCTAGCCGTCCAGTGATCGCACCACGATTCCTGGACGTTTCAGCTTTTGATTGTTTCCATGTAGATGGAGACCTTAGACGGATGATTACCACTGTAGGGCTAGATCAGTTCACTGAGATCCGAGCCCCAGCCTACTTGGAGCCCACCCTAGAGTTAGCTCCTTCACCTACCTCCCCACAGAGCGAGCTGTGAAGTACCGGTTGATGAACCGGAACTTCTTAGTTCCCTTAGATTACTGGAGAGATATTTTTGGCTTCCCTGCCCCTACTGCTGTTGACTTCCCGACCCGAGCGTAGCTAGAGAGTTTTGGGGTCAGATTGCTCATGTGGTTGAGCATGCAGACAGATGGCGCCCTGGTGATTCCAGGGAGAAGATTATCTTCCATCTAGCTTTTAGGTTAGCTCATCGTATCTTCAGTGAGACACTTCTGGC
>BSUD01000005.1:102401061-102412171 GCA_033239045.1 Fagopyrum esculentum
ATTTTTTGTGTTACTTATCTGGATATGATCTCAGTGAAGATCTTGTTTACTGACTGGTTTTAAATTCTTTATGTGTTTGAAAGGTTTTATAATATGTTTAAGTTGCTAAATGCTTTGTTTGAAATTATTGGCATGTTTAATACTTTGTTTTTATCCAAATTATGTTGAATTTGAAGGTTGACACCACATCATGAGTTCTCTCACTTTCTTCCTGGAAAGACCAAGGCAATTCATTCTTCTCTCTTCTTCTTTTTGATCATGCTTAGCCCCTCATATACATTTTGCCTCCCTTTACCTATCCGGGAATTTGGAAGCAAGCGAAGTGGTGAAAGCAAGTGAAGTTTAAGTTGAGAGGTTGGCTGGAAGTGAAAGTGTTAGAAAGTACTTTTAGGTTTGGGGAAGTCAATCATGAAGATGAGTAACTCGGCACCATTCACATAGCCGGGTGTTTGTGTCTTGCCAAAGTCGGATTGAGCGATATTCCTAACGGGTCATGGTATGTGCATCAAGGGTTTGATGCATCTCAAGAAATTGATGATTGCGGATTTCCTAGGCTTCGGTTATTGTGCACCTCTGTCCATGCATCCCAAAAAGTAAAGTAAAAAGAAAAAGTGTGAAATAAGCAAAGCTTATTGGTGGAAGATGTTGCAAGTCAAAGTAGAAGTGAAGTTCATCCTTTTTCCGGATTCTAGCACCACATTACCTTACATACATCCCTACCCTACACGTTTCTTGACCTTTCTTTTGGGAAGCCCTTGAGACCTTGAGCTTGTTGATTGACTTAGTGGTTTAAACTGGATTATACATGATTAATTTTGATAATTATGACTTATTATGCATTCTATGGTTTTATACAAAGATGAACAACTTTCCTATATTTATAAAATGTTTTGATCATGTTTGAATTTTAAATTTCATGAAGTATTCTCTTAGAGTGATCTATGATTGTTGCACACCATAAAAACGTTTTTGAAAGACTTTTCATTGATTTTCATGACCTATAATCCATTCTATCTTGTCTTCTATATGCGGAACTTGCTTGGGGATAAGCAAGGGCTAAGTATGGGGTATTTTGATAGCATGAATTATAGTCTATATTTTGGGGTTTGTTTGGACGTTTTATCTTTCATAATCTGCATATTTGTATGTATATTATGTGATTATATTACCATTTCATCTACCTTTGCGAGAATCGAGGTCTACACCTAGTTTTGTTGTAATTGTAGGTAAAATGACACGTTTTGCATCAAAAAGGAGCAAAAGGAGCTATGGAGTCATTGGAGCTACATTGAGGAACATAAGGAACCATCTAGGAAGCATAGCCATGGATTGAAGATTCACTTTGGACCAGTTTTGAGAGATTTCACATTCAGTTGTGACTCACCTCGGTTGACCAGAGATTCATCTCGACCGAGGTGATCCAGAGAAGCCGACTCGACCGAGGCGAATACCTAGGACGCGGCGAGAATATTTTATTCTTGGCTGAGATCTTTTATCTTTGGAAAGTGATCTTATATTTTTGGGCTTGGCTCTTGGAAGGAAGAAGATCTTATATTTTACCTATTTTTATGGGAAAAGATCTTTCTAAGATATCTTATCTTTGGAGGGTTATTTTCCTATAAAAAGGGTTGGATTTCCACAAATCCAACATCTCGCATACATCGTGCTATACAATCGATCAGGGTTTATACGCAGCAGCAGCCATACTCCAGTTGGGAGATTTTGAGGAACCTTTTTGAAGGTTGAAGGAAGATTGAAGATCATAGCTTTTATAGCTTTTGGAGGGTTTTGTAAGATTGTCTTTGATTCCCTTCCTTGTTGTCTTGTCTTGTTGGATTGCTATCCAAGGAACGCTTTTGTTGTGATATTTGATTCAGTTATTGAAGTCTTTTCATTAAATTCTTCTTGTTCAAATATTCACCTTCTTCCCATATATTTGATTAACACTTTCATGATGATGATGAGTGGCTAATTTCCTTGTGTGATTCTAGGGTGATTGGCTGAAGGTTGTGGGAAAAACAATGATAGAATAACCTTAGATTCCAGTAGGACCCTGAAAGTTCGAGTCTTTAACTTTAACCCTAAGCATCTCGCTCAGTCGATGAACATCTCGGCCGGGGTGGAATTTGGCTGACCGAGGTGACTTATCCGATCCTAAACTGAGAGTTAAGTGTTAGAGTTTGCCAAATCCTATTCTTATTACACCTTTCCTGGTTCAATGCAAGCTTAGGATGAGACTTACCCGGTAATTCCTTAGTTTGTGTACCAACGATCATAAGTGTAGGTAATAAAGGTTTATCCTTTATTGGGGTTTGAGTGTGCTTCCATCCCATCTTTGTGAGTTAGCCTGAGACTTACCCGGTAAAGGTTGATTCTATTCCCTTAGATGGTGTGTTAGTTTGAGGTTATAGTTCTTTATCTTGATTCCTTGAGACTTACCCGGTAATAGGAGTTACGGTTTAGGATTAGTGAGTAGTGAGACTTACCCGGTGATCTATTCCACTTTAGTAACACCTTCCCCATGCAAAAACCTCAGCTTTGTCCGCTTATCTTTAGATCTTGAGTTGGAACCACAACTAGATGCTTTAATCCCTAGAATTGCATGTTTGCTTTATTGACTTCTTATTCATCTTTGATTGTGTTAATTGCTCTTGTGGTTAGTATTTACGAAGCTTACCGTTATCGACTTTGTTTCACCGAGTCCCTGTGATCGACCCCTGGAATTCCTTGCTTTTACTACGATTGACCCGTACACTGCGGGTTCGCATCCTTGTTTTAAGCTTAAGTCTAGGGTTATAAATTTAAAGCTTGCACACACCGTTTGGAGCGAACATATATATATATATATTGACTCGTATGTAAACAACCCTTATAGTGTTCAATGAGAACGAATAGTAGCCCTTGATTTGATTAATCCAAAGGCTGAAATTTAACCTAAATATTCTATAAAAAATACAACTCACTCTCGTGATTGGAATGTGTAATACACTCTCCAAAATAAGACAATTTCGATATTTTTAATAATTATAAATGAGATCTTCTTCCACTATTTTAGACAGTTACAATTTACAAAATCTTCCAATTAATTAATAAGGGTAGTAAAGAATTCCAACATAACCGTTTGAACGCAATATCATCCATTTGGCTACTACCTTTTGCTGAAACTACATGGTCTCCATTGTCGCCGGAAACCTAACCATATCTTCGCCGGAATAGTTAACAGTAAGTGATTTGTTTTCAGTATACAATATACCCATCATCAAACACTCGGTTTTGGTTCTTCAAACGTCTGTAGTCATTTTAAAGTCTTACATTTTTTATCATTATATGTCCACATTTATCGGTTGATTTGTGTAGGTCATTCTGGCAAGCAACAGTTTCGAAATCGATGGAAGAAGGTAAGTGAACGTGAAATGCCATACACAATTAAATTAATATATTAACAAATATTTGGTTTCATATTAACGAATATATTTGACTATTCCACCGAATACGGTCTACATAATGGTTAGGAAAACAGATTCGGTAACGGTGAAGGTTTACCCAATTATCAAACATTAAACATACTCGTAATCATTATTTATATTTCAATTCTCAGAATATAAATCTGTATTGAATTTTTTACAGATTCCCCAAGTGAAAGAGATTGGGATGTTGATGGATTCGGCATTGATGCTAACATGGAGAGTATGGATGAATTTTATGAAGCAATGGCAAACGAAGAATTCAATGATGGAATAGTCATGACGCAATCATCGGGAAAAACAAAATATTGGACTCCGCATTACGATAAATCAACACATCCACGTATTGGAATGTGTTTCAAGACGCCGGAGGAAGGTATAGATTTTTATAAGGCGTATGCTAAGGAAGTCGGTTTTGATATTCGTTTGTCATCTTCACATGTATGCTCAAAAAAGGGGACTCTATTGCATCGTCGCATATTGTGTAGTCGGTCAGGGTTCAAGGGAAATGTACCCACTACCGGAATGCGTCATAGAGTTTCAAATCGTGTTGGTTGCAAAACAATATTTGCTATTAAGTTTGCCGGAAACGATGGGTACACTGTATCAAAATTTGAGGCTAAACATAATCATTCGCTACTTGAAGGAGTCTCGAAGAAATTCATGAAAACGAACAAGAAGCTTGATTACGGACATCAGAAGTTTCTTATAAACTGTGCAAAAGCTAATTTAGGTCCATCTATGTCACACTGTTTGATGAACGAAATTATGGGAGGGTAAGGAGATGTTGGACCTATTGTGAAGGATTGTCGAAATTTCAAGAGGGATTTAATGGCCTACATATCCGGTGCGGATGCACAAATGATTTTGGATACATTCAACAAGAAGAAAGAGCGGTGTAGCGGTTTCTACTTTGCATATGACATGGACGAAGAAAAATGACTCACAAGGTTGTTTTGGTGTGACCCAATTGCTAGGGCAAATTTTGTTGCGTCTGGCAATGTGGTATCTTTCGACTCTACGTATCGATCAAACAAGTTTAAACAATATTTTTGTATTCAGTCACCATATTTGATTAATTCGTTCTAATTGGAATTATTTGTTGTATCATGAACATCTCACCACACTGTAGGTATAGTATGGTATCCGCTCCCTTTACAGGAATGGATAATCACCGTAAATCGGTTACATTTGGTGATTGTCTACTTTTGAAAGAGGACGTAGATTCTTACACAAGGATTCTAAGCCACTTTAAGAAAGCAATGTTCAGGTCTCCTGCTGTTATCGTCACCGATCAAGATCCTGCCCTTAGGATTGCTGTGCCAGACGTATTCATCGATACTCGACACCGCTTTTGCATGTGGCATATAATGATGAAATTGCTGCTACACGTAAGGAACACTTTTGTACATTTGGTATACAATTTTTAGATGTCGAAAATTTGATATAAATAATAACGAATATATTATGTTATTACACCGAATATATCTAGGCGTTATAATTCTTTACAATCTAACAGATGGACAAAGTTCTGCTGTTGAACAAGGATTTTAGGCTGAAGATTAACAAGGTTATTTGGAGTTACGAGACTACAATCACGGAGTTTGAACAACAATGGGGGGAAATGATCGATGAATTTGACTTGGGTGCAAATACTTGGCTTTCATTAATGTATTTGTTGCGGCAACTCTGAATTCTTGCATATTTTAGGGACGTACTATCCGGTGGACTGATGCGTACGACTTCGATATCTGAATAAGCTAATAGCTTCTTCGGTAGATACAACAAGCAGAATTTCACACTCATAGAGCAGATAATAAAGTTTGATAGTGCTATGAATACTCAAAGGCATGCGCAATCAAACTTGGACATGGAATCTGAAATCATGACACCCAATTACAAAACACCGCATGAAATAGAGAGGTTTGCATCTTCTGTATACAATCTCTAGACCTTTGCAAAGGTACAATATGAGATATACTTTACGTGTGTTAACTGCAATATCACTGATGAGACTGTTGTAGATGGTTATAAGACTCATGTTGTCCGTGACGAAGGGTTTGGATTATTTATTGTCCAACATGAGTCGGATGTGAGAAAGTCGACATGTACATGCAACATGTTTTACAGGGTTGGTATCCCTTGCCTTCACATATTCTGCACCTACAAGTATATGTATATATAGGAGATCCCGAATGAGATGGTGTTACCTCGGTGAAGAAAGGATGCTAGACGTGTAGCCAATACGAACATAGATCAGGTAGTTGTCCAACAGTGTATTGCGTTGGAAGAAAAAAAAGAATTAACAAATAAGGTATGGAGTACAATATACTCAACGGTTGGAAGTGCAGTTGATGACACTGCAATGCTAGAAGATTTGTTGTAAACCCTCAATGCAAAAAGAGCCGAATACGTGAAGTCCGATGATGTAGTACTCACTGTAAATCCATCAAAACAAGACATTGTTGACAGTTTTGTTGGAATAAAAGTTCCACCAGATGTTACCATTCAGCCACCGGTGAAAGAAAAAAAATAAAGGCACTCGTATAAAAAAGTAGTCTCGAAACTGCAACTACGAAAGCAAGCAAACCACTACGCAAGTGCGCAAGATGTGGTCAGCTCACTACACATGACAAGAGGAATTGCAAGGAGTCCCTCGAATGAGTACTATATGCTCATGAATTTGCAATAAACTTTCTTTATTATTTGACTCTTTATATCACGTTTGGTGTGGAACTTGTATTAGATGAATATGATATTTTGCAAACTTGTTATCTTTACTCAATCATAAGCACGTAATTAGTTAATCTAAATCCGTAACACAAACATTATAACATTCAGACATTATATCGAGTATATTCGGCAACTCAAACCTTTATATTCCTTACTTATATTGTTTATATTCAATAACAGCGGTCATTAACATAAAACACACTAATATATTATATATCAGGTAACTATACATTGTATATTCTATAAAATATAACATCATATGCGGTGAAAAATGTAAAGGATGTGATTTTTAACATACAACATATAATATACGAAACATCCATTAAATATATAATGTATATTCTGATACATACCTTTGACGAGACATTATATCGAGTATATTCGGCAACTCAAACCTTTATATTCCTTAATTATATTGTCTATATTAAGTAACATGGGTCATTAACATACAACACACTAATATATTATATATCAGGTAACTATACATTGTATATTCTATAAAATATAACATCATATACGGTAAAAATTGTAAAGGATGTGATTCTTAACATACAACATATAATGTACGAAACATCCATTAAATACATAATATATATTCTGTAATTATGTCGTTCATATTCGGTGATTTATATACTTAATAATCCAGCATATGTAGACTGATAATCGGTGTTAGCATACAAGATAAAAATCTTACTCGAATGGCTGTTGTAAAATAGTGTTTTGACATTAATAAAGACAGTAGTGTCAAACACAATAATCCATACATAAGTGTTCAAATATCAAAATAGAGAAAGAAACGGTAGAATATAGTTTGACAAAGTGTAGCAAAACAGTTGTCCAAAACAACATATCAAGATAACAACTTGGTACGTCTATTCATCATCATCTTTAGTGTTGTTAATCTCCAAAGCCCCTCTAGCAACCATACGCGGTATGTCAGGCATCACTGTGTTCTTAGACCAATGGAGCAAAGTATATAAATATTTGACTCTTAACACCCCAATACTTTTCCTGGTTCCTCGTGCAAAATTACAGTCTCAGTTGACATCCCCCTTGTAAGTTTCCATGTGACGCATCGCATATATACCGTTGTCTTCGCTAACACTCGTATCTCTCCATTTCATATTCACGTTGTGCATTTTGACCATGCTTTTCACCTTATGAGCCAAATCTGCATAATCATCCTCCAACAAATAGGCTTGGAATAGACGCTTCTGCATCACACACAAACACAATTTTTCAACAAATATGTACGCATATAGCACCTTAGAAAGGCCAACACACATGTTAATTGAAATAAAACTCACAATTAAAGTAAGTGTGTCACGTATGGATGATCGATTTGTATTTTCAATTTACCGTGCATGACACACCCACAAAAAAGATCTTTGGTGAGTTTTTTCCTCTGTACCACTCAAGTGCGTTTAGATATGATGCCCAAGCATCCACAATAGCTGACACCACATTTGAGTTACCTTGGATGGATTTACATATTTCAGTATCCATCACAATTGCTCCACGTTTGAAGAGTATTTTCCTGAACAATAAGGTAGTTTTTTTTTAACCAACAATATATAATTAATACAAACTTAAGTAATTTATAAATAACAATTACAACTTGTAGGAAGACCATACATAATTACCTAACATTCAACGCCCCTATGAACTTGTTCAATGAAGTCTCATCAACAAAACTTCGGCCCACAATTTTCACAACCCTATCAACATATGGACTTTTTTCATACACATATTTCTTCACCTCTCTTTGGACGCGGAGTTTTTGACTTACCAACATTGGGAGCAGCGACTTCCTTACCCTACGCATAAAGGTTATATACAATACATGTACTTATATAATAATAACATCATTTACCGGATATAATAAAAATATAACTTTATAAAAACTACGTATCCAATGTGTAGCATATATATTCAATATCATACATTTGACGAAACCAAGGTGACCCCTGTTTGCACATCTCGTACAAAAATTCGAATATTATTTTTGTTCTTATCAGGATCATAAACAACGAGTTCCTTCCCTACACATATACCACAACAACATAACTTTAACAAATAATAGATGAATTCATCAACACACCGAATATAACAGAAATTGTAACAGAATACAACACAATTAATTAGATGAATACAAGATATTCATATACATACCTTTGACGAGACAAATGACACATTCATTTACAATGCAACGTCAGAGCTTGGTGGCTCTGTTGTTGAAACGCCCCGATTTTTTTTTGGCGCGTTTGCGAGATTTATTTCCCTACTTTTATCGATACTTTATTAGCTTAAATATTTCTACGAGTATTGTTACGTCGTAAATTAAAATTTTCGAGTATATATATATATATATATTTATATATATATATTTACCCGTATTTAAATAATCGTTTTAATCTCGTAAATAATTTACGAGAATGACTTCCGTATCGCAAAGTATATTTTTATGAGTTTATATTTTCCGTATTTTAAATTTTCGGAAAAGTCCGGAAAATTTTCCGATTCAAAAAGAAAATCCCGTTCCGAATGTGGTAATCGAGTCTTACCCTTTTATTTCTTTTTCTTATTTTCTTTTCTCTTATTCCTCCTTCTTTGCGTGCTTCTCTTCCCAATGACGTGCAACCCATCGCTTGCAGCCTCCTGCTGCAGTGACTCCTCGCTCCCCTGTTGATGTATACCTAGGCTAGCCGACCCCTCGCCCCGCTCCCCTTCTGGCCTTGCATTCTTTCCGGACCTCAACCACAAGGTCCCCAACTCCTGAGTCTTCTCTGTTTCTCCCTCTATCTCTCTCAGCCCCTTCATTCTTCCCCTACAGGCTCAGCCACCGGAAAAAGGAGTTGCGCCTCCCAGGGCCACTGCAACTGTCACCCGCCTCCTCAATGGGGCTCCTTTCAGCATCCCCCTCAGACTCCGGTAGCTCTACACCGGAGTTCCTCATCCTCGCGAGCGCCTCTCCTCTGCATCTCGGTGCACCACTGCTGACCATCATCTCGTCTTACCGATGCCCGAAATAGGAGCCCTATGCCGGAGGATTACCGTCTGCCCTACCCTTGCGCCGCCGGAGCTGCCGATTGCCTACCATTCCCCTTCACCTCGCCCTCTTCATCTCCTCTGTCAAACAGGGCTTTGCGCTCCTCAACTCCGTCTTGTCCTCGCCGGAGCTAGAGGCCGGCCGCCACCCTTCTGCAACCACCAAGGGAACCATCGGAGCCGCCTTCCTCCCGGCCGGAACCGTGCCGCTCTTGTTTCTTCCTCGCCGCCGGAGCCCAGTAACAGTATACCTCCTTCCCTGCGCTGTGTCAATGTAGGGTTTATAAAAAAACCCTTTAGGGTTATTTACAAATCGGGCCCCTATGTTTTGTGTTAATTACAGACTATACCCAATGTTTTATTATTACAGATTTGACCCATATTTATAGAATGTTGCATTTATGCCCTCTGTTGGGTTATTTTCAGAAAATTCCCCAAGGTTTAATTATCAATGATGACCCATATTTCTAAAATTGTGTAATTTGTCCCGGAAAATGTGTGAGCGGTTTTTAACCTTAGATTTTAATTATGGAGATATTCTTATGAATATATATACTATATATTATGCCCTTGGTTGGTTTAATTCGATTTATGGCTCAAAATATTCATTACGGTTTCATGACCAAGTTCCGAGAATTTCATATTTATGTCCGGGAAGGTTATTGCAGATTTTGACCTATGTTTATATAATTGTATAAATCCCCGGAAAATGTTTTTAACGAGTTTTAACATTGGCTTTTGAAAACCGAGTTTTCCTTAGTCTTAGACACATTATATATTCCGTTCAAATTTAGCGTATGAGCTAAATTTGATTAGTTTTGTTCTAGGTTCGGGAGCGCCCCATAGAAGGCCCAACGAATCCATACTCGGCATCCGTTGATCGTTTTCCGCCTTTGACCTCGTGTGAGTACCTTTCTCGATCTAGTTATGTTTAATAGTAGTATCATGCTAGGATGGATCTAGCATAACTTAGAGTTAATGCCAAGTAGTGGCTTTGAACGTTAGGTGAGTTTTGAGGATTTGATATTGTTTGATGGATTGATGTTGATTCTAATCTTGAGGTGGTATTGCGGCCTACTGAGGTTGTCATAAGGATTCGAGTATATAGTTTGACCTTGTGAGAATCATTAGGCTTGAGGTTTGGGATTACATGTTGTGAGAGCATCGAGACTAGGAACGTGTTATCCTAACATGTGAGTTGTATGACCTTATAGAGGCCATTTGAGCTAGAAGTCTAAGGACTTCTAGCATGGGAGGTAGATATTGATCGTGTGCCTTGTTTTGGCCAGGAGTTGAGTATCTTCCTACGGGATGTTGAGAGATATTGTTGATCGGTTTAGCTTTGGGACGAGGTAAGTCTCCGGACTTACTTAGCTCGTATTCCTTGTATTAGCATTGATGTGTGTTTGGTGGTGTGTGTTTAGTCTTTATTGTTTATAACAACTAAACCGGAAATAGGATTACCGACCTTTATATTATTTTGGCCCAAGTGTATGATAACGGGCGGTGACAACTTGCCTGGCTCCCGCGAGAGCTAGGAGGTTCTCGGCGACTATCCCGTGCTGGTAGACGGTCAGATGCATCAGTACCATTCCATGCCGGTAAGTAGGGACCGAGGCGAGTTTCGGTGACTCTCGTGTCACAACCTAAGTTGAATTAGAACGAGATACAACTTAATAATAATAAAGATAATAAACCGGATTGATGTGCTTTTAGGTATGTTGTATGCTTGTGATGAGGTTACTTGTGTATGTGCCTTTCCCATTGATTCTAATGCTTCGAATATTAGCTAACGGTTTTATACCGATTGTTGTAGATTGCCTTGCAGGTTAGGAATGCGGCCGAGTGACCCGGAAGAGTGGGCA
>BSUD01000005.1:102419080-102443133 GCA_033239045.1 Fagopyrum esculentum
TTAAGGCATGATTGAATCCTGTAATGAGGACCTTTGTGACTGAACATATTTGCGAAGTCAAGAGATGGTATTATCGCCTTTCATTTGAAGTGAAAAGTGGGATTAAGCCAAACTACTGCTTAACCAAGGCTTCAAGAGTCGGAAGACTCGAGCAAGTTCCACGAGTCCAGGAGATGAAGAATTTGTAAGGAAAGACGGTCGACATTGTAGCTACAGATGGAACATTACACATATCGAAGGACTTCACCCCGACAAATCGAGGTAGATCAATTATGTCATGACCACTTGTAAAGTGATAAGATAAGATTGTGTCGATTATTACGATATGTGACGGGGAGAGGAAAGATGGAACCGGGATATCACGGATTCCAATACGTCAGAATGTGGAATTTTCCACTAAGGTCGAGCTTGATTTGATTCCGATGTCTAAGACGCCATATGGAGTAACACTTGTGGAGAGACATGAGTTGTGGAAGCAATTGGATGAGTAATTGGAAGAACTTATTGATAAGAGTTCATTAGAATTAGTGAAATGCTATGGAGAACTCCGAATGTTATCTTGAGCTTTTAATTTGAAGTTCATATTATAATATATCTTAAACTCTTGATTTGAAGTCGTTATGTAGAACACCAGGTTGCGGAAGAGAGAGACGGCAATCTCCGTTTGTACATTGATTATCATAAGTTGAGCAAGATGACAATGAAGGACAAGTATCCCTTACAACAAATGGGGGACCGACTCGATTAGTTGCAAGGGGCGGTAGTCTCTTCTAAGAATGATTTAAGATTTGTTTGCTACCAATTGAGAATTCGAGACTCGAATATTGCATTTATGGCATTTTTGACCAACCAGAGTCACTATGAGAGAGAAGTCGTATGACAAGTTGTATCGGGATGGCAACCCCGAGGGATATGGCAGGAGTTACAAGTTATCTTAGATGTGTTGAGCTTTACTAGATATGTGAAGGGAGAAGTTATGTAACACGTTTTATGGTAACCTACTACGGATGACGATGAAGTATTGTATGGGACGAAGAATTGACAATAGAGTTGCTGAGAGTTAAGAGAGGATTCCTTGGTTCGACTGTGTTGATTTACCTGGAGGTATTATGGGTTTGAAGTTGTACAAGTGATTCTCCAAGACATGGTCTTGATGGGTATTGAGGAACGATGTAAAAGTAATAACATACGTGTCTTTTTAGGCGAAGCAATGTCAAGTTAAGTACTTCCTTCATTCCTTAGAGCAAGAATTGATGAAATGGAACATTAAAGTTTGGTTTGACAAGAACCAAAGCCAATAGCGTAAAATTGGAAGTTCGATCTTCTTTGATAGAGAAATCAAAGGGAAAATAACGGAGATGCTGCATCGAAACCGAGAAGGAAGTTGAGTTCCGATATATTGACCTTTTTGAGATCTTAGCCCGAGTTGGATAAGTGTCTTATAAGTTGGCGTTGCCGCAAGAGTAGAGAGGGTTCACCCGGGGTTTCATATGTATCAATCTAGGAAATATAGTTATGACTCGAGAAGTTTTGCGGTCTTGATGAGTTGATGGCGTCGTAGAACCGATGAGGCTAACTAGAAGACGTGGGATAGTATATTTGATTGAGTTTTAGGCAGGTTTAGCGACATCTCTAGGACCGTCGGGTTAGCCCCGAGATCTTTCATTGGTTGTGCTTATGTGATTTATGACGTGAATTTCTTTGTGTGTACCTTGCGGGGTCTTGATGGGTTTATGTGAGTAGACTTTGGAATAGAGGGCCGTAGTTGCCACGTTATAGTATTCCGAGCGGTTAGCGAGACGTGACTGTTTGAAAGTTCGGGCTTAGCAAGTTTCGGGACGAAACTTGTTTTTAGGGGGATTTAATGAAACGCCCCGATTTTTTTTTTGGCGCGTTTGCGAGATTTATTTCCCTACTTTTATCGATACTTTATTAGCTTAAATATTTCTACGAGTATTGTTACGTCGTAAATTAAAATTTTCGAGTATATATATATATATATTTATATATATATATTTACCCGTATTTAAATAATCGTTTTAATCTCGTAAATAATTTACGAGAATGACTTCCGTATCGCAAAGTATATTTTTATGAGTTTATATTTTCCGTATTTTAAATTTTCGGAAAAGTCCGGAAAATTTTCCGATTCAAAAAGAAAATCCCGTTCCGAATGTGGTAATCGAGTCTTACCCTTTTATTTCTTTTTCTTATTTTCTTTTCTCTTATTCCTCCTTCTTTGCGTGCTTCTCTTCCCAATGACGTGCAACCCATCGCTTGCAGCCTCCTGCTGCAGTGACTCCTCGCTCCCCTGTTGATGTATACCTAGGCTAGCCGACCCCTCGCCCCGCTCCCCTTCTGGCCTTGCATTCTTTCCGGACCTCAACCACAAGGTCCCCAACTCCTGAGTCTTCTCTGTTTCTCCCTCTATCTCTCTCAGCCCCTTCATTCTTCCCCTACAGGCTCAGCCACCGGAAAAAGGAGTTGCGCCTCCCAGGGCCACTGCAACTGTCACCCGCCTCCTCAATGGGGCTCCTTTCAGCATCCCCCTCAGACTCCGGTAGCTCTACACCGGAGTTCCTCATCCTCGCGAGCGCCTCTCCTCTGCATCTCGGTGCACCACTGCTGACCATCATCTCGTCTTACCGATGCCCGAAATAGGAGCCCTATGCCGGAGGATTACCGTCTGCCCTACCCTTGCGCCGCCGGAGCTGCCGATTGCCTACCATTCCCCTTCACCTCGCCCTCTTCATCTCCTCTGTCAAACAGGGCTTTGCGCTCCTCAACTCCGTCTTGTCCTCGCCGGAGCTAGAGGCCGGCCGCCACCCTTCTGCAACCACCAAGGGAACCATCGGAGCCGCCTTCCTCCCGGCCGGAACCGTGCCGCTCTTGTTTCTTCCTCGCCGCCGGAGCCCAGTAACAGTATACCTCCTTCCCTGCGCTGTGTCAATGTAGGGTTTAAAAAAAAACCCTTTAGGGTTATTTACAAATCGGGCCCCTATGTTTTGTGTTAATTACAGACTATACCCAATGTTTTATTATTACAGATTTGACCCATATTTATAGAATGTTGCATTTATGCCCTCTGTTGGGTTATTTTCAGAAAATTCCCAAGGTTTAATTATCAATGATGACCCATATTTCTAAAATTGTGTAATTTGTCCCGGAAAATGTGTGAGCGGTTTTTAACCTTAGATTTTAATTATGGAGATATTCTTATGAATATATATACTATATATTATGCCCTTGGTTGGTTTAATTCGATTTATGGCTCAAAATATTCATTACGGTTTCATGACCAAGTTCCGAGAATTTCATATTTATGTCCGGGAAGGTTATTGCAGATTTTGACCTATGTTTATATAATTGTATAAATCCCCGGAAAATGTTTTTAACGAGTTTTAACATTGGCTTTTGAAAACCGAGTTTTCCTTAGTCTTAGACACATTATATATTCCGTTCAAATTTAGCGTATGAGCTAAATTTGATTAGTTTTGTTCTAGGTTCGGGAGCGCCCCATAGAAGGCCCAACGAATCCATACTCGGCATCCGTTGATCGTTTTCCGCCTTTGACCTCGTGTGAGTACCTTTCTCGATCTAGTTATGTTTAATAGTAGTATCATGCTAGGATGGATCTAGCATAACTTAGAGTTAATGCCAAGTAGTGGCTTTGAACGTTAGGTGAGTTTTGAGGATTTGATATTGTTTGATGGATTGATGTTGATTCTAATCTTGAGGTGGTATTGCGGCCTACTGAGGTTGTCATAAGGATTCGAGTATATAGTTTGACCTTGTGAGAATCATTAGGCTTGAGGTTTGGGATTACATGTTGTGAGAGCATCGAGACTAGGAACGTGTTATCCTAACATGTGAGTTGTATGACCTTATAGAGGCCATTTGAGCTAGAAGTCTAAGGACTTCTAGCATGGGAGGTAGATATTGATCGTGTGCCTTGTTTTGGCCAGGAGTTGAGTATCTTCCTACGGGATGTTGAGAGATATTGTTGATCGGTTTAGCTTTGGGACGAGGTAAGTCTCCGGACTTACTTAGCTCGTATTCCTTGTATTAGCATTGATGTGTGTTTGGTGGTGTGTGTTTAGTCTTTATTGTTTATAACAACTAAACCGGAAATAGGATTACCGACCTTTATATTATTTTGGCCCAAGTGTATGATAACGGGCGGTGACAACTTGCCTGGCTCCCGCGAGAGCTAGGAGGTTCTCGGCGACTATCCCGTGCTGGTAGACGGTCAGATGCATCAGTACCATTCCATGCCGGTAAGTAGGGACCGAGGCGAGTTTCGGTGACTCTCGTGTCACAACCTAAGTTGAATTAGAACGAGATACAACTTAATAATAATAAAGATAATAAACCGGATTGATGTGCTTTTAGGTATGTTGTATGCTTGTGATGAGGTTACTTGTGTATGTGCCTTTCCCATTGATTCTAATGCTTCGAATATTAGCTAACGGTTTTATACCGATTGTTGTAGATTGCCTTGCAGGTTAGGAATGCGGCCGAGTGACCCGGAAGAGTGGGCAGCCGGGGTTCCGTACATTTTAGGAGGGGTTTGGTTAGAGTCGTGTTTGGGTATTGTTTCTTGTATTTGTTATGTATTTGATGTTCGAGTCTTTGGAGTTGAGAACTCGGCTGAAGTTGTCTTTTGCTTGTTTTGGGGATCATATCATTTGCATAAAAATGTATTTCGGTTTTGCCTTTATTTGTGCCATGTTGGAAAGGTCCGGTGAAATGGTTGTCAAACTAAGGGTCGGGACCCATTGTGAGGTCCCAACCCGTAGCATCCCGAGTCCCCCGGATTCGGGGTGTTACAGTTGTTGTGGTGGCATGATTATCAACGTCGACTTCCTTTCCCTACACATTTATAGTTAAAACAAGAATTTATACTTATAAGTTTATAAATACACACACATTATACCGAATATATAAACACACGCAGTTGAATATACTGAATTAATAACTGTGAAATAAACTTAATGAAATACATACCTTATATTTGTCAACAGACACAGACCGCATGGTATCATCTGCCCATAAAATATCACCATCAGTTGCTTCATCCTCATCAACCACGCATATCTGGAATATGAAACATTAAAATAACATATTTTCTATGAAAAATAAATAAACATTTGTAAACGAATAAGGAAATCACCTCTGGAGCGACATGCAGTGAATTAAATATATTATCTTCATGCCCATCCTTCCGGTTGATGATTTCAGTATCTTTATCAACTGTCAAGTCTTGCCCTTTTAGGATGTTCGCAATGACAACATCAACGGGATCCAAAATTTCACCCCCTAACACCAGGTATCCCGAGGTCAAAAGAAGGCCATTTGTTTTTCTCAGCTAATACGGCGTCACGCAACTTCATTGCATCATCAATTTTTTTCATGTTCGCCAACAATGTCTCATCGTTGAATATTTGAGTACTTGACTGAGTCATTACACACCTCAATTGTGTTGCAACGTCATTTGTGCTACCACCGGAGCTTGATTCACCACCACCCAACATCGACTTACATAACCCATATGTAGCTTGAACAGCAGAATGACTCATATATTCTTTTGGCGTCTCTTTCACCTTATCAATGACTTTAGTTACAGCAGCCGCCATGTCCACAAGCACATCTACAAACTTTCCAAGAAATTCCTGTGCATACCAAAGGAAAAAATTCACATCAATCAAATATAAAATGCAGCAAAATATGGTGAATATGGAAACACACAAAATATATTCGTCACTTATATAAGAATGTATTCGGCAAAATACCTCTACAGATTC
This sequence comes from Fagopyrum esculentum, assembly GCA_033239045.1. Classification (NCBI taxonomy): domain Eukaryota; kingdom Viridiplantae; phylum Streptophyta; class Magnoliopsida; order Caryophyllales; family Polygonaceae; genus Fagopyrum; species Fagopyrum esculentum. Next base: position 102,424,885 of record BSUD01000005.1, read on the forward strand.
CTTTTCTTTCATTGAATCCACCCTATCACCATTTGTTGGTATGTCACTACTATCAGTAGGACCACATTGTTTACAAACTTGTGTTTGTAAAATCTCAACTGTTGTAATTGGTGGATCTACACGCCCTTTGCCAAAAGAAGTATTGTTCTTGTCTATCTTCTCCCTTTCGTATATCAAGTCATTCGTCCAGAATTTGAAAGCAGGGACACCCATTTCCACAAGTCTATTGTTCGCGTTAACAACCCGATCAATATACACAAGCTGCAAACACAAATTGAAAAACGTTTATATATTATATACGGTAACTTTACACAAATATATATAGATAAAAGATTGAATTACTCACAATGAGTAACAAGGTTGGGCCTCTAAAACTTCCTTTTTCATTCAATCTGTAGCCTCTCTTCGATTCAATGAGGTTACGAATAATATATTCGGACCAATCAAACTGTTTGATTTCATCCACACTACACAAGTGCTTCACAATGCCCTTGTTAATTTCTCCACACTGGTGGCTGCGAACTAAAGTCGTGTAGAATAACACCACGAAATCCTGTACAAACTTGAAGCCTCCATCACCAAACGATCTTATTTTTCATTCAACTCCTCAAACCTCAGCTTTAACGAGTTGTTACGAAACTGAGACTTCCATGCCTTTACCACCTCACTGTTTCCTCAAGGCTAGTTGTACTAATCCTTTTGCCTCCCAGAGGAAGCCCAAAATAAATATGAACATCAATCTCAGTAATGTAAATGCTACGCCCTCCTGGCAATTCCAAACTACAATTGTTCTCGTCAAAATTGTCAACCAACCACTTCCCCAACGTGAGTGGTTGCTTCGACAACCCCAACTCCAACAAGCTACCTAAGCGAATACCTTTCACAGCCTCTACTTGCGCTTCATTCAAGTTTTTCAAACAATTCACCAAGGTCTTAGGTGATCCCCTAGTATCCAACTTTGGGAACTTGCCCACAACATTTGCCTTTCTCCTTTTTCTTCCACGTGTAGGCTTCTCATCATCACTTTCTATTGTAAGAACAAAACTTTCAGACTTATGATTTTCAAAATAAAGGAAATACATACCGAATAAAATATCATGCAATATCGAATATATGTAATACAAATCATCGGATATCAACTCATAAAGAAACGACGAACAAATCATTTTTCAGAATATCACAAGAAGAACAACACTCAATATTTTATACGGAACTAAAAATAACCAAGTAATATTCTTTATTTGTCTCGTTAATTACTTTGATGAATAAAACAAATAATAACACTGCATAAACAAATTAAACATTAGAAACATTACCGGATTCCAAACGGTTTTGTCTATTTGGAACTGGATCTATGAAGACATCATCGGTACTAGCCGAAATTGCAGGTTTATCGTGTTTTCTTTTTGATTTTGAATTCCTCACAATGATATCATCTTCTAACTCGTCAGAAGATTCTTGCGTTGGAACGACCTTCCTTTTCCCACTTTTAATATGTTGTTTCTTGTCTGACACCATCTTATTTTCTGAACACAACAATCAAACAATAACGAATATAATGCATCTTATTCATGAATATTTAATAAGCATAGCAAATGTCTCATTCGACAAGGAATGGAGACCAATAAAAAAAATAACGAATATAATTCATCTTTTAGCAAGTTTATAAACTTTAGTAACAAATATAAAAAAATAGTGAACATTAACACCAATCATGTATGAGCAGGCAAGTCTAAAATGGATGCAGTTTAACTCGTATTCGACAAGGCATTAAGAACATTCAACAACAATCGAGTATCAACCCAAATTCGTCAATATAAATCAATAGCCATTCAGTTGGCAACATTCATCAATAATGGACTTATCAGGATATAAAAACCCATAGCCACTGACACCAATCGCATATGAACAGGCAAGTGTATAATGGCTCAAGCGTAACTCGCATTCGACAAGACATCGACAACATTCAACAACAATAGCATATTAACCCAAATTCGACAAAAATATTTTAATGTCATCAACAAAAATCAATAGACATTCGGTTTGGAACATTCAACAACAATGGAAAAACGATTATATAAACCAATACTCAATAACACCACTCAAATATGGGCAGGCAAGCAGAATACAACAATTACAGTACCTCTTGTGACGGATTAATTGCGGCTAGTCAAAGAAAACCCTAAAGTGTGCAAGGATCGACGATGAACAGGATGTTTTGATGCAGAACGCCGAATACAGTCACTTTTAGAACTGAATACGGCCACCGAACAAGATATTAAGTTGTAGAACTCCGAATACCGTCGATCATAGAACTGAATACGGAATCGACCCACGAACACTACACCGGCGACTGCAATGGCGCCAAATACTGGATGAAGAAGTAGAGGACGAAGATATCCACAACGAAATTAGGGATTTTGTTAGTTTTAACCCCCAAAAAACCCTAAATTGAAGAATCGAAAAAAGAATGTTCTTAAAAAATGCTCATTACCTCGAGTGAAGACGTTGAAAGGCGAACACAATTGCTAGTGTACAATGGATGGGGAAGAAAGCTCCTGCTCCACAGACGCCGAATAATGCCGGAAGAAGATATTGGCACCAAAGGTATGCTTCAGTTCAAAAACACGGGATTGCGCTTTGGAGGAAGAAGCGGGATACAAAAATATGCGTAAAACTATTTAGTGGTTTTATTTAAGGGAAATGTTAGAATTGGGGGAAGTTATGGAGAGTGCGGTTTAACACGCGCCTACAACTTCCATAAAATTGCGGTTTATTTATATATTTTTTTTATTAAAATAATGCTTAATCTCAGCCGTCCATTATATTGATCCAGCGAATATAATTCGTTCTCATTGAACACTATAAGGGCTGTTTATATGGGAGCAAAACTCTCTCTCTCTCTCTCTCTCTCTATATATATATATATATATATATATATATATATATATATATATATATATATTATAGTAGTTGATGGTTAATCTATTGCAAGACGTCAGAGTTGCGCATGGATGTTCCTTGTATCTATTTTTTATATGTTTTGTTTGCAAGATGCAATGATAGTGCATGATTGTGCCTTGTATCTATTTGTTCTCATAAGTGTTGTTTTCAAGATTTAAGCGAGGCGTGAATTAATGATTTAATATCTTGCAAGATGTGAGAGTTGCATATGTTTTTTGGGATAATTTGACATACTAGGCCTTTTTGAGTTTTTGTTTAAAAAAGTGTACCCCAAATTTTTTTTACCACTTTCATTTAATAGTAGGTAAAAGTTATTAACCCTTCTATTTAGAAAGAAAGGAATAAATGATGTTTGTTATTTGTTATATAAGTATAAGTTTTTTTTTAATTACTAAATTTGGTTTTTGTCCTTTTTATTTTTTTTTTTTGTCTTTTTTATTTTTTTCTTTTCTGGAATGAATTTCTCATACTGGAATTTTTCACATACCAGAATTTTTCATACCAGATTTTTTTCATACCAGATATTTTATACCATAAATTATCATAGCACAAATATACATACCAGAAATTCAAATTTACATACCAGCGGATTGAAATATGAAAGAATCAATCTTACAAGCTACGCTTACCAAAAACACTTCATCGTCCGTCGAACTAGAAAAAGATTAGTCAAGAAATTCAACAACGGATTTAAAGAAAAAGTGAACATAGTAGCCGAAATTTTGTGGAGCAACCAACAACTAGAATCTTATCAGTAACAATCAAGTAATCATATAGTATTTACAAGAAAAAAATTAGATGAAAAGAGCACACAATAAAAAAACTAAGATAACCATATACAAGAAAAAATTTTGTGGTTATGATGTAAATCTAAAGGCTTTGGGGAGCAACTCAGATGGCTATAGCGTCAATCGGGATTCGGGCAGAACCCATCGAAAGCCCTGCAGCAGCTAACGCCATTCAAAAACTACTTCTACGTGTCCCCTGCATTGACTACAAATAAGCTTGTAACACCCCGATTCCGCGGGACTCGGGATGCTACGGGCGGAGACCTCACAATGGGTCCCGACCCTTAGCCTGACAACAATTTCACTTGATCTTACAACAAGACACAAATAAAGGCAAAACCGAAATTCATTTTAATGCAATGATATGAACCCCAAAAGAAAACAACGAAAGACTTCAGCCGAGATACAACGCTAAAGGCAACCGCCATACACGCGACATACATAATACCCTAAACAATACATAAAACAACCCCCAAAACTCATCCTAAAATGTACGGACCCCGGCTGCCCACTCTTCCGGATCTCTCGGCCGCGTCCCTAACCTGCAAGGCAACTACAACAATATCGGTATAAAACCGTTAGCTAGCATTCAAGGCATTAGAATCATGGTATTGGCACACACACATAAGGCATCATAAACACACAACATGTTCCAAAACACACAATCCGGTTTATTATCTTTTTATTATTAGGCCATATCCCGTTCTAATTCAACTTCTTTTGTGACACGAGAATCTTAAAGATCTCGCCCTTGTCCCCTTTCACCATACGGGTTTGTACTTGATGCGGATCAGCATCACCCGATGGGCTGGTCGCAAGGCACCTCCCAGTCATCCCCATTTTGGACTGGACAAGCGGTCACCGCCCGTTATCATACACTTGGGCCAAATATAAACATATAAAGTCGGTTGTCCTATTACCGGTTTAGATGTTATAATATAAGCAATAAACACACACATAAACAATAAACACACACCACCAAACACGCATTGAAACTAATACAGAGAATACGAGCTAAGTAAGTTCGGAGACTTACCTGTCCCAAAGCTAAACCCGCTAAATCCCGTACTCAATTTCCCACAGGGATGTAACTCGACGCCTGATCAGACAAGGCACACAATCAATAACTAACCAACAAGCTAGAAGCCCTCTATATGAGATCAAAACCCTAGCATGCTAGGTTCAACTCCTAATCCCGAAGATCATTTTATGATCGTACCGAAACATCACAATACTCATAAGCCATTCAACAACCATATAAGGTTCAAGGCCACTACTTGGCATTCTCTCTAAGTTATGCTAGATCCAACCTAGCATGATACTAATACTAATCATTACTAGTTCACGGGAAAGGATACTCACACGACGTCAAAAGACGGAAGTCGATCAATGGATGTCGATTTTGGACTCGTTAGGCCTTTATCGGGACGCTTCCGAACCTAAGACCAAAATTAAGCAAATTTAGCTCATATGCTAAATTTGAACGGAATATAACTTATATAAATCTAAGGTAAAACTCATTTTCAAAACCAAGGTTAAAAAACCGGTTAAACATTTTCCGGGACAATCATATAGCTATATACACATGGGTCATAATCCGCACTTAAAATCTTTTAGGCCATAATCCGAAATTAAACCCTCAAGGACAAATAGGTTATATATATATATATATATATATATATATATATATATATATATATATATATATATGTATATATATATATATATATAAGATCAAACTCGTATATAAAATCCAAGGTTAAAACTCGTAAAAAATATTTCCTGGGCAAATAGTACAACTTCAGAAATATGGGTCATATTTTGCAAATCAAATTCTGGGCCAACTTATGTAATTAAACCAACATAGGCAGATCTGAAATTCCTGAAAATATGGGCCATATAGTGTAAATATTGTAATAGGTAGGATTTCCGAATTCTAATTAATGTTGATTAACTTAATCGTTGATAATAATTGACATATAACTCGCGTAGATTTCGCAAGTGATGAGTAAGAGTCCCATCGTTATGTTCCTGACGCAATTTGGACATTTGGGAAATTTTTACTTTTTCCCCCGGGTAATTATTTTTACCCTCCGGTGTTATTTGGAGTATTTGGGAGCTCCAATTAATAAAAATGCAGTTGAGAGAAATGATCAGGACATCGGATATGTCCTAGATATGAAATAACATGGAGAGGCAAAACGACCAAAAGAGTCGCTATTTCGTTTCTTAACGGCTAAGAAAGACGGCTTAGGAATACACGTTTTCCGAAGCAGTTGTGGAATAATTATCCTTACAATATTCCAGATTTAATGTTCCAATCTCGAGAAGTTTGGAGAAAGAGCTTTGACCCGCCTTTGGATCGGTTAAAGGATAATTATCGACTTTACTAAAGGATAATTATCGTCTTCACTATAAATAGCGGAAAATTCTTTATTAATTCATTTCCTTTCACGTTTCCTCATAAAAGCTCTGATTTCTCTCAACCTTCAAACTCAGATCTACTCTCCGTTTCTAATCCGATTTCAATTCCGTTTGAGTTTTTGGATTCCTCTCTTCATTCTCTTCATAACGGTACCGAGTTTCTGCATTTCCGAGTATATGGAGGGCTGGTCGAGCATATATGTCACCAGGACGGTTCCTTCGCTCAGATTCCGATGAATTTGATGATGTCCATGCGTAGCCTGCGTCGTTGTGATTCCGAATCTTCTTTCAGATCGTCAATCGGGTTAGTAACGAATAAGTTATGAATTTATTCGTTTTTCGTACTGCGATTTGGTCTAAATTGAGTTTAGGCTTGTCAAATAGGACAATTCGAAATTCCATTATGGTCGCTATATTATTCTGGTGATTATGGGCTGTTTGTTTGATGAAATCTGATGACAGGTGGGTTTAGAAATTGCTTGCGGGCAAAACGTTATTCTGGCGAAATCTAATTAATTAATTAAAGGTTAATTAATTAAACTAGGATGAGAATTGAGATTGAGGAATGTTGATTAGATACTACCTTGAGATTTGAGGAATTGTGAGTTATGTTGAGATATTGAGGTTTAGTTGGTTGTTAGGCTTATAGATTGATTATGATCCTTATGGATCCCTTGGGTCGAGATGTGACCTTTTTGATTGATAGGAGTATTGATATCTCTTTATGCCTTGTTATTAGGCAGTGTCCCTCTCAGGATTGGAGGTTGATCGTGGTTGTGATTGTACGAGGTTGAGGTAAGTCCGTAGGACTTACTTGGCTACCATCCCTATATTGGGTGTTTGCATGAGTGGTGTGTGCTTTATATGTTTGCTATGATAGCATGAGTTGTCGTTTTTATCGACCTATGTTCTATTGACTGCCCCACTGCGTGGCTGTGATAACCTTTCCCTTTCATCCCGCCGTGGAGTCTGGGAGGTTCTCTGATGTCGGGCCAGACTGGTTTACAAGAAGGGCGCAATCCACTCCCATAGGGTACACGGATTGTGTGACCGATACTCGTACAGCTGGACATTGTACTCAGAGGCGGGGATGTATCGGTCCTCGTGTCACATACTTTCATCTATCTATATATATTTATATATGGTTTTTGAGTGAATGGTTATTATATAAAGATAATAGAATGGGTAAATGTGTGAAAGCATGATGATGTGTTTATCTTCCATGATTGTGTTTGTGCTTATGCATTACCTCATATATGTATGGTTAGCTAACGGTTTCATACCGTGTTGTAGATGTTTACAGGTTAAGCGCTGCTGAGTGATCTGGCAGGGTGACAGGCCGAGGACTCTCGTACATTAGGTGGTTGGTTTGGGTTTGTTGTGTTCCCCTCCTTCGCGAGGATGTTCTTTTGTACCTCCTGTGTGAGGTTGTCGTTTTATATACTCGGCTATGTTGTTGTTTACTTTGGGTTGTACAGTTTATACTGTTTTATGTATTTGTTTTATATCTGTCAGTGCCATGTTGTAAGGTCCAGTGAACTTGTTGTCAGGCTAGGGTCAGGATCCATTGTGAGATCCTAGCCCAATGTGACATCCCGAGTTCCGCGGATTTGGGGTGTTACAGAGTTGGTATCAGAGCCCAGGTTGACAACAATGGCACTTGTACCTGCAATGAGGTTTGATAGGTAAAATAAACAGAGCCCACATGGGATCTGACGTTTTCAAAGGTTTTTGTTCTAAGTGTGGTTTTGGGATAGAATGTACGAGAAGTCGTCACCTCTGCCATGGATCTCTGCAGCGTAGATATGCATATATATATATATATATATGTGTACTATGGATTATGTGGATGTATTATATACATATCGATACATATGGCATATATATAGCCTTATAAGATTAGGTTCGTATATCCTACAAATGGCTCAGACTAGAGTAAAACTTGTAGTGGGACGAGGTAGGGGTACATCCCCTCTTCCTCTAGTGGTGATAAGTCAGGGACCAGTTTCCGCTGTTGTTTCGCCTATGGAAGAGAACGAGTTTGAAGAGGCTGATCGTGTCTCCATGAGTAGATCCGAGTTTCAAGAGTATATGCAGCAAGTATATGAGGCTGTGATAGCGGGTAGACCTACACCGAATTTACCAACATCTGTGAGATCAACTGAAGCTTCTGGATCATAGAAGAAGCAACGGATTGAATCAGTTAGTGGAGAGGCAAATATGATGAATTGTGAACCAAGTCAGATACCAGGACAACCAAGTGGTCTTTGGCCATGAAGACGAATGGCACGGAACTACAGTGTTTTAATTGCGGGAAGTTTGGACACCGGCGAGTTGTGTGCCCAAAGGCGCCCATAATATGCTTTACGTGTGGTAAAGCAGGGCATAGAGCGAAGTTTTGTCGACAGGGCAAGGCGTTGTCTTTACAAGTTCCCTCTCGAAATAAGATCATTCAAGGTGGACGACGAAGATCGAGTTACCCTTCAGTTGCACAGGTTGCAAGAATGGGACAATTATGTTACAATTGTGGCTATCCAAATCATTTGCGTTCTAAGTGCCCTTTGGCACCGATAGCTTGTTTCATTTGTGGTGAACTAGGCCATCTGGCCCCTTTCTGTCAACAAGGTAGTGTTTCTTTCCAGCAAGACCTTCCTCTTTCCGGTGTTGAAAGAGTGGAAGTGGAGGCTATAGTGAGGACCTCAGTGATACTTGAGGAGCATAGATCCGAGATCGAGTGATGATATGTAGTGGAGCTACGGGAGTTAGCTGTTACAGGTACCATTCTCGTTAATGGTTTACCTATGCACTTCTTGTCTTTTGTTGCATGCGTTAATAGTTGATCTTTGATATATAGTAGAAGGTGGACTTTCCTTTACAGGATTACCAGTTAGGGGTCTGAGGTACCCGCGAGATATGTGTTTGTTCCCTTATTCCGGGACTTGTGTATGGCTCGTAGACTTCTTTGTCATGCCGTAGGTGCATGAGGAAGTCATTATGTGTATGGATTGGATGAATAGATATCATGCGGTGTTAGATATTAATAGTAAGGCTATTATGGTCTTTACTGAGATGGTAAATAGAGGTCTTCTGAGGTTAAGACCTTTGAAGAGACGGGTTTGTCATCAGGACTGTACGAGCAGCGAGCTGATATCACAAGGATGTGACGCCTTCTAGTGTTATACCATGAAGGAGCGAGATAGTCCAACATTGGAAGGTATTCCAGTTGTTTATGAGTTTATAGACGTGTTACTGAACCGTCTAGTTGCCACCTCAGTGGAGTGTGGACATTGTTATCGAGTTGAAGTATGATACAAGATTGAATGGGAAAGCCACACTATATGGTGCTTGTTGAGATATTGTACTGATAACTTGAAAAGTTGACTGAAACGGGTTTAACCTAGTGGGTTCCATGTTCCGTATTGACGACATGATGAGTTAGCTTCAAGAAACAATTGTGTTTTCAGGATTCCTTTGTGCTCAAGATATCCCTAGTCATGGATGAGAGAGCAACATGCGTATGAGATAGCATCCCATACCCGTTATGGACACGACGAGTTTGTAGTGATGTCATTTGGGTTGACGAATGTTTTAGTAGTTTTTATGGAGTTGATGAACAAAATCTTCATCGACTTCCTTGATTAGTTGGTGGTGGACTTCATTGATGACATCTCGGTATACTCTCATAGCAGAGAATAGTAGACCGATCGTTTGAGGACCGTTCTATTGATTTCGAGAGATAGAGGGTTGTATGCTATGCTCTCTAAGTGTAAGTTGAGATGCCAGTGGTAGCCTTTTTAGGCCATGTTGTCTCCGCCAGTGGGATCATGGTTGGCCTGGCGAGAATTAAGTATGTTGTAGCGGGAGATACTGAAGAACATTAAGGAATACGTAGTTTTCTCGGCTAAGCCGATTGCAACCAATGTTTTGAGGAAGGATTTTATATGATTACGTATTCATTTGCGTGTTTTTTGAGAAGACCACCATAATTACGTGAAGGAAAGAAGTGTGTCTATGTTCTGAAGAGTTGAGGAGGCATTTGACCTCTGCTTCCATTATGTTGTAGTCAGAAGATTTTTGGGATCCCGTTATTTACGGTGATAAATCCCAGCTAAGTCTGATATGTGTATTACTTCAGAGGAGTAGGGTTATTGATATGTGTGTTTACAGCTAAGAACGTATGATGAGAACTACCCGACTCATGATTAGAGTTAGTAGTGGTAGTTCAAGCATTTATGTTTTGAAGACCGTACCGGTGTGATCTTCACGTCAAATTTCTATAGATTATAGAAATATGAACTATATTTTATGCAACAGGGGTTGAATAACCGCCAGTGTTAAGAGTTTAAGTTGATCAAAACTTTGACTTGAAGATTCCATATCATTCAGGGAAGTTGAATGTTATCGCCGATAACTTGAATGGAAAGACGCTCCAAGAGAAGATGATTGTGAGGCTGATAGTTCAACCTCAGCTTCATAGAGATCTAGCTTGACTAGAGTTGGACAATCAGTTCCTTGATGAGGATACCTAGTTATACCTCAGAGGTTCTACCTGGTCTGTTGGATGAGGTCCAACAGAAGCAGGAGACCTGCCCGGCCTTGACAAGGTTTTGAGAAAGGATGTCTCGTACTGAGGCACCATAGTTCTCCATGGGAGTAGATGGACTGATGAAGAGTCATGACCACTTTTGTGTACCTACTGATGCAGATGGAGACAGAGAATATTACGGTTTACCCACTGTACGCCTTATTCAGTACATTCAGGTATGAATAAGATGTACCACGAGATGAGACGATTATATTGTATGAAGCCGATATAACCAGATTTGTGATACAGTGTGTGACCTGTTAGCAGGTCTAGATAGAGTATTTCCGATCTAGAGTTAAGCCCCACCCACTACCAGTGCAGTAGTAGAATTTGGGAGGACATCTCTATGGACTTTTTTATGGGATTGTGACCCAGTAGAAGATTTATGTTATCTGGATTGTTGGTAACAAATTAATGAAACCGGCACGTTTCATTTCTATCAGAAGGACCTGGCTAGTGAATGAATTGGCTGAGGAGTACACTAGACAGATAGTGAGACTCCATGGTATACCGAGAACGATCATTTCTGATCGAGATGGATATTTTTACTTTGAGATTTTAGGCAGCAGATCCAAACTGCTTTGGGGACGAGTCTGTACCTCATGACTACACTTCACCCCCTAACAGATGGTCAGTTAGAGGATCATCTAGATCTTAAAGATCTATTATAAGTTGTAAGTTGAATGGGAAACGTTGATGGTTATATTACCTTCCATTAATGAGTTTATTATATAACAATGAAGGACGTGCATCTTTCTGGGATGGCCCTATGAGGCAATATATATAGACATAGATGTTGTATATCCTTATGCTAGAAGTGATCTAGCAGTAGTAGTGGAATAACACCTGACCAGATTCAGGATTTTATAGTTCAAGTAACGTTGATTGAAGGAAGAATGCTGGTTGTACAGAGTCGCCAGATATTATATGTAGACAGAGGCGTTAACCTCTAAAGTTTAAGCGAGAGTTCATGTCCGGCTGTAAGTATCTCAGTTGCGAGACGTTAGACGTGTTGATATGGAAAGGGAACTGAGTTTCCAATATGATGGTTTATTTGAGATCGACCAGTACAGAGAAGGTAGCATGATGTTTAGCTTTGCCTCTGAGATTAGAGGATATCCACCCAGTGTTTCATATGTCTCAACTAAGGAAGTATATACCAGACTCGAGACACCTTGTGAGTTACGATGATTTGATGGTTGAGTCCAACCACACTTTTGTTGAGCATTCAATTACATTCTTGGAATGAGATATGAAACGCTTGCATTCGAAAGACATTCCCATATTGAGGATATGATGGTCAAGATGAAGACCTGAAGAGGCTATGTGAGAGACTGAGGATAGTGTCATGAGGAACTATCTAGAGTATATGTTGGGACAGACCCATTTGTGGGAGCACGAGTAGATCTTAGTGCTATCTTGATGAATGTTGTGCTTATGTGCTTATATGCCTTGATGTGTTATTCCATGCTAGATGTGATGTGATTTATGATCTTAGTAGATCTTGATGTGCTAGCGTGATGTATGCTATAGCTGGAGATGATTACTTCCTTCACGCTACCCGAGTATGATTATATTTATAGCTGGAGATGGTTCTTTCCTCCATGCTATTTGAGTGGGATTAGGATTCAGCTGGAGATGGTTCTTTCCTCCATGCTACCTTGATGGACATAGTTCAGTGGAGATGTGATTCCTCCATGCGATATATATGTTTATGGGTTGGCTAGAGACGTATTTCCTCTATGCCTGTGATATGTTTTGGCTAGAGATGTGCTTCCTCTATGCCTTGTGATGTAGTATGGCGAGAGACGTGATTCCTCTACGCCTTTGGGTAGCGTTATGGCCTTGTTTCCTGGAGATGATGATTCCTCCATGTTTATACTTGAGGTTATAGATTGTTATAGGTTGTGATCTTTTGAACGGAGATGTGATTCATCCGATAGAAAAAGTGAGAGTTATACCTCGGCGTATGGGTCCGAGAGGATTTGGGAATTGTTCAAGTTTCGGGACAAAACTTTTTTGTAAGGGGTGTGTGATGTAATAGCTAGGATTTCCGAATTCTAATTAATGTTGATTAACTTAATCGTTGATAGTAATTGACATATAACTAGCGTAGATTTCGCAAGTGATGAGTAAGAGTCCCACCGTTATGTTCCTGGCGCAATTTTGGACATTTGGGGAAATTTTTACTTTTTCCCCCGGGTAATTATTTTTACCCTCCGGTGTTATTTGGAGCATTTGGGAGCTCCAATTAATAAAAATGCAGTTGAGAGAAATGATTAGGACATCGGATATGTCCTAGATATGAAATAACATGGAGAGGCAAAACGGCCAAAAGAGTCGCTATTTCGTTTCTTAACGGCTAAGAAAGACGGATTAGGAATACACGTTTTTCGAAGCAGTTGTGGAATAATTATCCTTACAATATTCCAGATTTAATGTTCCAATCTCGAGAAGTTTGGAGAAAGAGGTTCGACCCGCCTTTGGATCGGTTAAAGGATAATTATTGACTTTACTAAAGGATAATTATCGTATTCACTATAAATAGCGGAAAATTCTTTATTAATTCATTTCCTTTCACGTTTCCTCGTAAAAGCTCTGATTTCTCTCAACCTTCAAACAAAGATCTACTCTCCGTTTCTAATCCGATTTCAATTCCGTTTGAGTTTCTGGATTCCTCTCTTCATTCTCTTCATAACGGTACCGAGTTTCTGCATTTCCGAGTATATGGAGGGTTGGTCGAGCATATATGTCACCAGGACGGTTCCGTCGCTCAGATTCCGATGAATTTGATGCTGATCATGCGTAGCCTGTGTCATTGTGATTCCGAATCTTCTTTCAGATCGTCAATCGGGTTAGTAACGAATAAGTTATGAATTTATTCGTTTTTCGTACTGCGATTTGGCCTAAATTGAGTTTAGGCTTGTCAAATAGGACAATTCGAAATTCCATTGTGGTCGCTATATTATTCTGGTGATTATGGGTTGTTTGTTTGATGAAATCTGATGACAGGTGAGTTTAGAAATTGCTTGCGGGCAAAACGTTATTCTGGCGAAATCTAATTAATTAATTAAAGGTTAATTAATTAAACTAGGATTAGAATTGAGATTGAGGAATGTTGATTAGATACTACCTTGAGATTTGAGGAATTGTGAGTTATGTTGAGATATTGAGGTTTAGTTGGTTGTGAGGCTTATAGATTGATTATGATCCTTATGGATCCCTTGGGTCTAGATGTGACCTTTTTGATTGATAGGAGTATTGATATCTCTTTATGCCTTGTTATTAGGCAGTGTCCCTCTCAGGATTGGAGGTTGATCGTGGTTGTGATTGTACGAGGTTGAGGTAAGTCCGTAGGACTTACTTAGCTACCATCCCTTTATTGGGTATTTGCATGAGTGGTGTGTGCTTTATATGTTTGCTATGATAGCATGAATTGTCGTTTTTATCGACCTATGTTCTATTGACTGCCCCACTGCGTGGCTGTGATAACCTTTCCCTTTCATCCCGCCGTGGAGTCTGGGAGTTTCTCTGATGTCGGGCCAGACTGGTTTACAGGAAGGGCGCAATCCACTCCCATAGGGTACACGGATTGTGTGACCGATACTCGTACAGCTGGACATTGTACTCAGAGGCGGGGATGTATCGGTCCTCGTGTCACATACTTTCATCTATCTATATATATTTATATATGGTTTTTGAGTGAATGATTATTATATAAAGATAATAAAATGGGTAAATGTGTGAAAGCATGATGATGTGTTTATCTTCCATAATTGTGTTTGTGCTTATGCATTACCTCATATATGTATGGTTAGCTAACGGTTTCATACCGTGTTGTAGATGTTTACAAGTTAGGCGCCGCTGAGTGATCTGGCAGGGTGACAGGCCGAGGACTCTCGTACATTAGGTGGTTGGTTTGGGTTTGTTGTGTTCCCCTCCTTCGCGAGGATGTTCTTTTGTACCTCCTGTGTGAGGTTGTCGTTTTATATACTCGGCTATGTTGTTGTTTACTTTGGGTTGTACAGTTTATACTGTTTTATGTATTTGTTTTATATCTGTCAGTGCCATGTTGTAAGGTCCAGTGAACTTGTTGTCAGGCTAGGGTCAGGATCCATTGTGAGATCCTAGCCCAATGTGACATCCCGAGTTCCGCGGATTCGGGGTGTTACAGAGTTGGTATCAGAGCCCAGGTTGACAACAATGGCACTTGTACCTGCAATGAGGTTTGATAGGTAAAATAAACAGAGCCCACATGGGATCTGACGTTTTCAAAGGTTTTTGTTCTAAGTGTGGTTTTGGGATAGAATGTACGAGAAGTCGTCACCTCTGCCATGGATCTCTGCAGCGTAGATATGCATATATATATATATATGTGTACTATGGATTATGTGGATGTATTATATACATATCGATACATATGGCATATATATAGCCTTATAAGATTAGGTTCGTATATCCTACAAATGGCTCAGACTAGAGTAAAACTTGTAGTGGGACGAGGTAGGGGTACATCCCCTCTTCCTCTAGTGGTGATAAGTCAGGGACCAGTTTCCGCTGTTGTTTCGCCTATGGAAGAGAACGAGTTTGAAGAGGCTGATCGTGTCTCCATGAGTAGATCCGAGTTTCAAGAGTATATGCAGCAAGTATATGAGGCTGTGATAGCGGGTAGACCTACACCGAATTTACCAACATCTGTGAGATCAACTGAAGCTTCTGGATCATAGAAGAAGCAACGGATTGAATCAGTTAGTGGAGAGGCAAATATGATGAATTGTGAACCAAGTCAGATACCAGGACAACCAAGTGGTCTTTGGCCATGAAGACGAATGGCACGGAACTACAGTGTTTTAATTGCGGGAAGTTTGGACACCGGCGAGTTGTGTGCCCAAAGGCGCCCATAATATGCTTTACGTGTGGTAAAGCAGGGCATAGAGCGAAGTTTTGTCGACAGGGCAAGGCGTTGTCTTTACAAGTTCCCTCTCGAAATAAGATCATTCAAGGTGGACGACGAAGATCGAGTTACCCTTCAGTTGCACAGGTTGCAAGAATGGGACAATTATGTTACAATTGTGGCTATCCAAATCATTTGCGTTCTAAGTGCCCTTTGGCACCGATAGCTTGTTTCATTTGTGGTGAACTAGGCCATCTGGCCCCTTTCTGTCAACAAGGTAGTGTTTCTTTCCAGCAAGACCTTCCTCTTTCCGGTGTTGAAAGAGTGGAAGTGGAGGCTATAGTGAGGACCTCAGTGATACTTGAGGAGCATAGATCCGAGATCGAGTGATGATATGTAGTGGAGCTACGGGAGTTAGCTGTTACAGGTACCATTCTCGTTAATGGTTTACCTATGCACTTCTTGTCTTTTGTTGCATGCGTTAATAGTTGATCTTTGATATATAGTAGAAGGTGGACTTTCCTTTACAGGATTACCAGTTAGGGGTCTGAGGTACCCGCGAGATATGTGTTTGTTCCCTTATTCCGGGACTTGTGTATGGCTCGTAGACTTCTTTGTCATGCCGTAGGTGCATGAGGAAGTCATTATGTGTATGGATTGGATGAATAGATATCATGCGGTGTTAGATATTAATAGTAAGGCTATTATGGTCTTTACTGAGATGGTAAATAGAGGTCTTCTGAGGTTAAGACCTTTGAAGAGACGGGTTTGTCATCAGGACTGTACGAGCAGCGAGCTGATATCACAAGGATGTGACGCCTTCTAGTGTTATACCATGAAGGAGCGAGATAGTCCAACATTGGAAGGTATTCCAGTTGTTTATGAGTTTATAGACGTGTTACTGAACCGTCTAGTTGCCACCTCAGTGGAGTGTGGACATTGTTATCGAGTTGAAGTATGATACAAGATTGAATGGGAAAGCCACACTATATGGTGCTTGTTGAGATATTGTACTGATAACTTGAAAAGTTGACTGAAACGGGTTTAACCTAGTGGGTTCCATGTTCCGTATTGACGACATGATGAGTTAGCTTCAAGAAACAATTGTGTTTTCAGGATTCCTTTGTGCTCAAGATATCCCTAGTCATGGATGAGAGAGCAACATGCGTATGAGATAGCATCCCATACCCGTTATGGACACGACGAGTTTGTAGTGATGTCATTTGGGTTGACGAATGTTTTAGTAGTTTTTATGGAGTTGATGAACAAAATCTTCATCGACTTCCTTGATTAGTTGGTGGTGGACTTCATTGATGACATCTCGGTATACTCTCATAGCAGAGAATAGTAGACCGATCGTTTGAGGACCGTTCTATTGATTTCGAGAGATAGAGGGTTGTATGCTATGCTCTCTAAGTGTAAGTTGAGATGCCAGTGGTAGCCTTTTTAGGCCATGTTGTCTCCGCCAGTGGGATCATGGTTGGCCTGGCGAGAATTAAGTATGTTGTAGCGGGAGATACTGAAGAACATTAAGGAATACGTAGTTTTCTCGGCTAAGCCGATTGCAACCAATGTTTTGAGGAAGGATTTTATATGATTACGTATTCATTTGCGTGTTTTTTGAGAAGACCACCATAATTACGTGAAGGAAAGAAGTGTGTCTATGTACTGAAGAGTTGAGGAGGCATTTGACCTCTGCTTCCATTATGTTGTAGTCAGAAGATTTTTGGGATCCCGTTATTTACGGTGATAAATCCCAGCTAAGTCTGATATGTGTATTACTTCAGAGGAGTAGGGTTATTGATATGTGTGTTTACAGCTAAGAACGTATGATGAGAACTACCCGACTCATGATTAGAGTTAGTAGTGGTAGTTCAAGCATTTATGTTTTGAAGACCGTACCGGTGTGATCTTCACGTCAAATTTCTATAGATTATAGAAATATGAACTATATTTTATGCAACAGGGGTTGAATAACCGCCAGTGTTAAGAGTTTAAGTTGATCAAAACTTTGACTTGAAGATTCCATATCATTCAGGGAAGTTGAATGTTATCGCCGATAACTTGAATGGAAAGACGCTCCAAGAGAAGATGATTGTGAGGCTGATAGTTCAACCTCAGCTTCATAGAGATCTAGCTTGACTAGAGTTGGACAATCAGTTCCTTGATGAGGATACCTAGTTATACCTCAGAGGTTCTACCTGGTCTGTTGGATGAGGTCCAACAGAAGCAGGAGACCTGCCCGGCCTTGACAAGGTTTTGAGAAAGGATGTCTCGTACTGAGGCACCATAGTTCTCCATGGGAGTAGATGGACTGATGAAGAGTCATGACCACTTTTGTGTACCTACTGATGCAGATGGAGACAGAGAATATTACGGTTTACCCACTGTACGCCTTATTCAGTACATTCAGGTATGAATAAGATGTACCACGAGATGAGACGATTATATTGTATGAAGCCGATATAACCAGATTTGTGATACAGTGTGTGACCTGTTAGCAGGTCTAGATAGAGTATTTCCGATCTAGAGTTAAGCCCCACCCACTACCAGTGCAGTAGTAGAATTTGGGAGGACATCTCTATGGACTTTTT
>BSUD01000005.1:102446242-102502368 GCA_033239045.1 Fagopyrum esculentum
GTGATCTAGCAGTAGTAGTGGAATAACACCTGACCAGATTCAGGATTTTATAGTTCAAGTAACGTTGATTGAAGGAAGAATGCTGGTTGTACAGAGTCGCCAGATATTATATGTAGACAGAGGCGTTAACCTCTAAAGTTTAAGCGAGAGTTCATGTCCGGCTGTAAGTATCTCAGTTGCGAGACGTTAGACGTGTTGATATGGAAAGGGAACTGAGTTTCCAATATGATGGTTTATTTGAGATCGACCAGTACAGAGAAGGTAGCATGATGTTTAGCTTTGCCTCTGAGATTAGAGGATATCCACCCAGTGTTTCATATGTCTCAACTAAGGAAGTATATACC
This sequence comes from Fagopyrum esculentum, assembly GCA_033239045.1. Lineage (NCBI taxonomy): Eukaryota > Viridiplantae > Streptophyta > Magnoliopsida > Caryophyllales > Polygonaceae > Fagopyrum > Fagopyrum esculentum. The sequence goes on from BSUD01000005.1 coordinate 102,446,587, forward strand.
AGACTCGAGACACCTTGTGAGTTACGATGATTTGATGGTTGAGTCCAACCACACTTTTGTTGAGCATTCAATTACATTCTTGGAATGAGATATGAAACGCTTGCATTCGAAAGACATTCCCATATTGAGGATATGATGGTCAAGATGAAGACCTGAAGAGGCTATGTGAGAGACTGAGGATAGTGTCATGAGGAACTATCTAGAGTATATGTTGGGACAGACCCATTTGTGGGAGCACGAGTAGATCTTAGTGCTATCTTGATGAATGTTGTGCTTATGTGCTTATATGCCTTGATGTGTTATTCCATGCTAGATGTGATGTGATTTATGATCTTAGTAGATCTTGATGTGCTAGCGTGATGTATGCTATAGCTGGAGATGATTACTTCCTTCACGCTACCCGAGTATGATTATATTTATAGCTGGAGATGGTTCTTTCCTCCATGCTATTTGAGTGGGATTAGGATTCAGCTGGAGATGGTTCTTTCCTCCATGCTACCTTGATGGACATAGTTCAGTGGAGATGTGATTCCTCCATGCGATATATATGTTTATGGGTTGGCTAGAGACGTATTTCCTCTATGCCTGTGATATGTTTTGGCTAGAGATGTGCTTCCTCTATGCCTTGTGATGTAGTATGGCGAGAGACGTGATTCCTCTACGCCTTTGGGTAGCGTTATGGCCTTGTTTCCTGGAGATGATGATTCCTCCATGTTTATACTTGAGGTTATAGATTGTTATAGGTTGTGATCTTTTGAACGGAGATGTGATACATCCGATAGAAAAAGTGAGAGTTATACCTCGGCGTATGGGTCCGAGAGGATTTGGGAATTGTTCAAGTTTCGGGACGAAACTTTTTTGTAAGGGGTGTGTGATGTAATAGCTAGGATTTCCGAATTCTAATTAATGTTGATTAACTTAATCGTTGATAGTAATTGACATATAACTAGCGTAGATTTCGCAAGTGATGAGTAAGAGTCCCACCATTATGTTCCTGGCGTAATTTTGTCAACCTATGTTCTATTGACTGCCCCACTGCGTGGCTGTGATAACCTTTCCCTTTCATCCCGCCGTGGAGTCTGGGAGGTTCTCTGATGTCGGGCCAGACTGGTTTACAGGAAGGGCGCAATCCACTCCCATAGGGTACACGGATTGTGTGACCGATACTCGTACAGCTGGACATTGTACTCAGAGGCGGGGATGTATCGGTCCTCGTGTCACATACTTTCATCTATCTATATATATACGGTTTTTGAGTGAATGGTTATTATATAAAGATAATAAATGGGTAAATGTGTGATAGCATGCTGAGGTGTTTATCTTTCATGATTGTGTTTGTGCTTATGCATTACCTCATATATGTATGGTTAGCTAACGGTTTCATACCGTGTTGTAGATGTTTACAGGTTAGGCGCTGCTGGGTGATCTGGCAGGGTGACAGGCCGAGGACTCTCGTACATTAGGTGGTTGGTTTGGGTTTGTTGTGTTCCCCTCCTTCGCGAGGATGTTCTTTTGTACCTCCTGTGTGAGGTTGTCGTTTTATATACTCGGCTATGTTGTTGTTTACTTTGGGTTGTACAGTTTATACTGTTTTATGTATTTGTTTTATATCTGTCAGTGCCATGTTGTAAGGTCCAGTGAACTTGTTGTCAGGCTAGGGTCAGGATCCATTGTGAGATCCTAGCCCAATGTGACATCCCGAGTCCCGCGGATTCGGGGTGTTACAGAGTTGGTATCAGAGCCCAGGTTGACAACAATGGCACTTGTACCTGCAATGAGGTTTGATAGGTAAAATAAACAGAGCCCACATGGGATCTGACGTTTTCAAAGGTTTTTGTTTTAAGTGTGGTTTTGGGATAGAATGTACGAGAAGTCGTCACCTCTGCCATGGATCTCTGCAGCGTAGATATGCATATATATATATATATATGTGTGTACTATGGATTATGTGGATGTATTATATACATATCGATACATATGGCATATATATAGCCTTATAAGATTAGGTTCGTATATCCTACAAATGGCTCAGACTAGAGTAGTACTTGTAGTGGGACGAGGTAGGGGTACATCCCCTCTTCCTCTAGTGGTGATAAGTCAGGGACCAGTTTCCGCTGTTGTTTCGCCTATGGAAGAGAACGAGTTTGAAGAGGCTGATCGTGTCTCCATGAGTAGATCCGAGTTTCAAGAATATATGTAACAAGTATATGAGGCTGTGATAGCGGGTAGACCTACACCGAATTTACCAACATCTGTGAGATCAACTGAAGCTTCTGGATCTGGAAAGAAGTAGTGCACTGAATCAGTTAGTGGAGAGGCAAATATGATGAATTGTGAACCAAGTCAGATACCAGGACAACCAAGTGGTCTTTGGCCATGAAGACGAATGGCACGGAACTACAGTGTTTTAATTGCGGGAAGTTTGGACACCGGCGAGTTGTGTGCCCAAAGGCGCCCATAATATGCTTTACGTGTGGTAAAGCAGGGCATAGAGCGAAGTTTTGTCGACAGGGCAAGGCGTTGTCTTTACAAGTTCCCTCTCGAAATAAGATCATTCAAGGTGGACGACGAAGATCGAGTTACCCTTCAGTTGCACAGGTTGCAAGAATGGGACAATTATGTTACAATTGTGGCTATCCAAATCATTTGCGTTCTAAGTGCCCTTTGGCACCGATAGCTTGTTTCATTTGTGGTGAACTAGGCCATCTGGCCCCTTTCTGTCAACAAGGTAGTGTTTCTTTCCAGCAAGACCTTCCTCTTTCCGGTGTTGAAAGAGTGGAAGTGGAGGCTATAGTGAGGACCTCAGTGATACTTGAGGAGCATAGATCCAAGATCGAGTAATGATATGTAGTGGAGCTACGGGAGTTAGCTGTTACAGGTACCATTCTCGTTAATGGTTTACCTAGTGGAGTTTTGTTTGTTATGAGTGCTATGCACTTCTTGTCTTTCGATGCATGCGTTAATAGTTGATCTTTGATATATAGTAGAAGGTGGACTTTCCTTTACAGGATTACCAGTTAGGGGTCTGAGGTACCCGCGAGATATGTGTTTGTTCCCTTATTCCGGGACTTGTGTATGGCTCGTAGACTTCTTTGTCATGCCGTAGGTGCATGAGGAAGTCATTATGTGTATGGATTGGATGAATAGATATCATGCGGTGTTAGATATTAATAGTAAGGCTATTATGGTCTTTACTGAGATGGTAAATAGAGGTCTTCTGAGGTTAAGACCTTTGAAGAGACGGGTTTGTCATCAGGACTGTACGAGCAGCGAGCTGATATCACAAGGATGTGACGCCTTCTAGTGTTATACCATGAAGGAGCGAGATAGTCCAACATTGGAAGGTATTCCAGTTGTTTATGAGTTTATAGACGTGTTACTGAACCGTCTAGTTGCCACCTCAGTGGAGTGTGGACATTGTTATCGAGTTGAAGTATGATACAAGATTGAATGGGAAAGCCACACTATATGGTGCTTGTTGAGATATTGTACTGATAACTTGAAAAGTTGACTGAAACGGGTTTAACCTAGTGGGTTCCATGTTCCGTATTGACGACATGATGAGTTAGCTTCAAGAAGCAATTGTGTTTTCAAGATTCCTTTGTGCTCAAGATATCTCTAGTCATGGATGAGAGAGCAACATGTGTATGAGATAACATCCCATACCCGTTATGGACACGACGAGTTTGTAGTGATGTCATTTGGGTTGACGAATGTTTTAGTAGTTTTTATGGAGTTGATGAACAATATCTTCATCGACTTCCTTGATTAGTTGGTGGTGGACTTCATTGATGACATGTCGGTATACTCTCATAGCAGAGAATAGTAGACCGATCGTTTGAGGACCGTTCTATTGATTTCGAGAGATAGAGGGTTGTATGCTATGCTCTCTAAGTGTAAGTTGAGATGCCAGTGGTAGCCTTTTTAGGCCATGTTGTCTCCGCCAGTGGGATCATGGTTGGCCTGGCGAGAATTAAGTATGTTGTAGCGGGAGATACTGAAGAACATTAAGGAATACGTAGTTTTCTCGGCTAAGCCGATTGCTACCAATGTTTTGAGGAAGGATTTTATATGATTACGTATTCATTTGCGAGTTTTTTGAGAAGACCACCATAATTACGTGAAGGAAAGAAGTGTGTCTATGTTTTGAAGAGTTGAGGAGGCATTTGACCTCTGCTTCCATTATGTTGTAGTCAGAAGATTTTTGGGATCCCGTGATTTACGGTGATACATCCCAGCTAAGTCTGAGATGTGTATTACTACAGAGGAGTAGGGTTATTGATATGTGTGTTTACAGCTAAGAACGTATGATGAGAATTACCCGACTCATGATTAGAGTTAGTAGTGGTAGTTCAAGCATTTATGTTTTGAAGACCGTACCGGTGTGATCTTCACGTCAGATTTCTATAGATTATAGAAATCTGAAGTATATTTTATGCAACAGGGGTTGAATAACCGCCAGTGTTAAGAGTTTAAGTTGATCAAGACTTTGACTTGAAGATTCCATATCATTCAGGGAAGTTGAATGTTATCGCCGATAACTTGAATGGAAAGACGCTCCAAGAGAAGATGATTATGAGGCTGATAGTTCAGCCTCAGCTTCATAGAAATCTAGCTTGACTAGAGTTGGACAATCAGTTCCTCGATGAGGATACCTAGTTATACCTTAGAGGTTCTACCTGGTCTGTTGGATGAGGTCCAATAGAAGCAGGAGACCTGCCCGGCCTTGACAAGGTTTTGAGAAAGGATGTCTCGTACTGAGGCACCATAGTTCTCCATGGGAGTAGATGGACTGATGAAGAGTCATGACCACTTTTGTGTACCTACTGATGCAGATGGAGACAGAGAATATTACGGTTTACCCACTGTACGCCTTATTCAGTACATTCAGGTACGAATAAGATGTACCACGAGATGAGACGATTATACTGTATGAAGCCGATATAACCAGATTTGTGATACAGTGTGTGACCTGTTAGCAGGTATAGATAGAGTATTTCCGATCTAGAGTTAAGCCCCACCCACTACCAGTGCAGTAGTAGAATTTGGGAGGACATCTCTATGGACTTTTTTATGGGATTGTGACCGAGTAGAAGATTTATGTTATCTGGATTGTTGGTAACAAATTAATGAAACCGGCAAATTTCATTTCTATCAGAAGGACGTGGCTAGTGAATGAATTGGCTGAGGAGTACACTAGACAGATAGTGAGACTCCATGGTATACCGAGAACGATCATTTCTGATCGAGATGGATATTTTTACTTTGAGATTTTAGGCAGCAGATCCAAACTGCTTTGGGGACGAGTCTGTACCTCATGACTACACTTCACCCCCTAACAGATGGTCAGTTAGAGGATCATCTAGATCTTAAAGATCTATTATAAGTTGTAAGTTGAATGGGAAACGTGGATGGTTATATTACCTTCCATTAATGAGTTTATTATATAACAATGAAGGACGTGCATCTTTCTGGGATGGCCCTATGAGGCAATATATATAGACATAGATGTTGTATATCCTTATGCTAGACGTGATCTAGCAGTAGTAGTGGAATAACACCTGACCAGATTCAGGATTTTATAGTTCAAGTAACGTTGATTGAAGGAAGAATGCTGGTTGTACAGAGTCGCCAGATATTATATGTAGACAGAGGCGTTAACCTCTAAAGTTTAAGCGAGAGTTCATGTCCGGCTGTAAGTATCTCAGTTGCGAGACGTTAGACGTGTTGATATGGAAAGGGAACTGAGTTTCCAATATGATGGTTTATTTGAGATCGACCAGTACAGAGAAGGTAGCATGATGTTTAGCTTTGCCTCTGAGATTAGAGGATAACCACCCAGTGTTTCATATGTCTCAACTAAGGAAGTATATACCAGACTCGAGACACCTTGTGAGTTACGATGATTTGATGGTTGAGTCCAACCACACTTTTGTTGAGCATTCAATTACATTCTTGGTATGAGATATGAAACGCTTGCATTCGAAAGACATTCCCATATTGAGGATATGATGGTCAAGATGAAGACCTGAAGAGGCTATGTGAGAGACTGAGGATAGTGTCCTGAGGAACTATCTAGAGTATATGTTGGGACAGACCCATTTGTGGGAGCACGAGTAGATCTTAGTGCTATCTTGATGAATGTTGTGCTTATGTGCTTATATGCCTTGATGTGTTATTCCATGCTAGATGTGATGTGATTTATGATCTTAGTAGATCTTGATGTGCTAGCGTGATGTATGCTATAGCTGGAGATGATTACTTCCTTCACGCTACCCGAGTATGATTATATTTATAACTGGAGATGGTTCTTTCCTCCATGCTATTTGAGTGGGATTAGGATTCAGCTGGAGATGGTTCTTTCCTCCATGCTACCTTGATGGACATAGTTCAGTGGAGATGTGATTCCTCCATGCGATATATATGTTTATGGGTTGGCTAGAGACGTATTTCCTCTATGCCTGTGATATGTTTTGGCTAGAGATGTGCTTCCTCTATGCCTTGTGATGTAGTATGGCGAGAGACGTGATTCCTCTACACCTTTGGGTAGCGTTATGGCCTTGTTTCCTGGAGATGATGATTCCTCCATGTTTATACTTGAGGTTATAGATTTTTATAGGTTGTGATATTTTGAACGGAGATGTGATACATCCGATAGAAAAAGTGAGAGTTATACCTCGGCGTATGGGTCCGAGAGGATTTGGGAATTGTTCAAGTTTCGGGACGAAACTTTTTTGTAAGGGGTGTGTGATGTAATAGCTAGGATTTCCGAATTCTAATTAATGTTGATTAACTTAATCTTTGATAGTAATTGACATATAACTCGCGTAGATTTCGCAAGTGATGAGTAAGAGTCCCACCGTTATGTTCCTGGCGCAATTTTGGACATTTGGGGAAATTTTTACTTTTTCCTCCGGGTAATTATTTTTACCCTCTGATGTTATTTGGAGCATTTGGGAGCTCCAATTAATAAAAATGCAGTTGAGAGAAATGATTAGGACATCGGATATGTCCTAGATATGAAATAACATGGAGAGGCAAAACGGCCAAAAGAGTCGCTATTTCGTTTCTTAACGGCTAAGAAAGACGGATTAGGAATACACGTTTTTCGAAGCAGTTGTGGAATAATTATCCTTACAATATTCCAGATTTAATGTTCCAATCTCGAGAAGTTTGGAGAAAGAGGTTCGACCCGCCTTTGGATCGGTTAAAGGATAATTATCGTATTCACTATAAATAGCGGAAAATTCTTTATTAATTCATTTCCTTTCACGTTTCCTCGTAAAAGCTCTGATTTCTCTCAACCTTCAAACAAAGATCTACTCTCCGTTTCTAATCCGATTTCAATTCCGTTTGAGTTTCTGGATTCCTCTCTTCATTCTCTTCATAACGGTACCGAGTTTCTGCATTTCCGAGTATATGGAGGGTTGGTCGAGCATATATGTCACCAGGACGGTTCCGTCGCTCAGATTCCGATGAATTTGATGCTGGCCATGCGTAGCCTGCGTCATTGTGATTCCGAATCTTCTTTCAGATCGTCAATCGGGTTAGTAACGAATAAGTTATGAATTTATTCGTTTTTCGTACTGCGATTTGGCCTAAATTGAGTTTAGGCTTGTCAAATAGGACAATTCGAAATTCCATTGTGGTCGCTATATTATTCTGGTGATTATGGGTTGTTTGTTTGATGAAATCTGATGACATGTGAGTTTAGAAATTGCTTGCTGGCAAAACGTTATTCTGGCGAAATCTAATTAATTAATTAAAGGTTAATTAATTAAACTAGGATTAGAATTGAGATTGAAGAATGTTGATTAGATACTACCTTGAGATTTGAGGAATTGTGAGTTATGTTGAGATATTGAGGTTTAGTTGGTGTGAGACTTATAGATATATTATGATCCTTATGGATCCCTTGGGTCTAGATGTGACCTTTTTGATTGATAGGAGTATTGATATCTCTTTATGCCTTGTTATTAGGCAGTGTCCCTCTCAGGATTGGAGGTTGATCGTGGTTGTGATTGTACGAGGTTGAGGTAAGTCCGTAGGACTTACTTAGCTACCATACCTATATTGGGTGTTTGCATGAGTGGTGTGTGCTTTATATGTTTGCTATGATAGCATGAGTTGTCGTTTTTATCGACCTATGTTCTATTGACTGCCCCACTGCGTGGCTGTGATAACCTTTCCCTTTCATCCCGCCGTGGAGTCTGGGAGGTTCTCTGATGTCGGGTCAGACTGGTTTACAGGAAGGGCGCAATCCACTCCCATAGGGTACACGGATTGTGTGACCGATACTCGTACAGCTGGACATTGTACTCAGAGGCGGGGATGTATCGGTCCTCGTGTCACATACTTTCATATATCTATATATATTTATATATGGTTTTTGAGTGAATGATTATTATATAAATATAATAAAATGGGTAAATGTGTGAAAGCATGATGATGTGTTTATCTTCCATGATTGTGTTTGTGCTTATGCATTACCTCATATATGTATGGTTAGCTAACGGTTTCATACCGTGTTGTAGATGTTTACAAGTTAGGCGCTGCTGAGTGATCTGGCAGGGTGACAGGCCGAGGACTCTCGTGCATTAGGTGGTTGGTTTGGGTTTGTTGTGTTCCCCTCCTTCGCGAGGATGTTCTTTTGTACCTCCTGTGTGAGGTTGTCGTTTTATATACTCGGCTATGTTGTTGTTTACTTTGGGTTGTACAGTTTATACTGTTTTATGTATTTGTTTTATATCTGTCAGTGCCATGTTGTAAGGTCCAGTGAACTTGTTGTCAGGCTAGGGTCAGGATCCATTGTGAGATCCTAGCCCAATGTGACATCCCGAGTCCCGCGGATTCGGGGTGTTACAGAGTTGGTATCAGAGCCCAGGTTGACAACAATGGCACTTGTACCTACAATGAGGTTTGATAGGTAAAATAAACAGAGCCCACATGGGATCTGACGTTTTCAAAGGTTTTTGTTTTAAGTGTGGTTTTGGGATAGAATGTACGAGAAGTCGTCACCTCTGCGATGGATCTCTGCAGCGTAGATATGCATATATATATATTTGTGTGTACTATGGATTATGTGGATGTATTATATACATATCGATACATATGGCATATATATAGCCTTATAAGATTAGGTTCGTATATCCTACAAATGGCTCAGACTAGAGTAGTACTTGTAGTGGGACGAGGTAGGGGTACATCCCCTCTTCCTCTAGTGGTGATAAGTCAAGGACCAGTTTCCGCTGTTGTTTCGCCTATGGAAGAGAACGAGTTTGAAGAGGCTGATCGTGTCTCCATGAGTAGATCCGAGTTTCAAGAGTATATGCAGCAAGTATATGAGGCGGTGATAGCGGGTAGACCTAATACAGAGAATACGAGCTAAGTAAGTCCGGAGACTTACCTGTCCCAAAGCTAAACCCGCTAAATCCCGTACTCAATTTTCCACAGGGATGTAACTCGACGCCTGATCAGACAAGGCACACACTCAATAACTAACCAACAAGCTAGAAGCCCTCTATATGAGATCAAAACCCTAGCATGCTAGGTTCAACTCTTAATCCTGAAGATCATTTTATGATCGTACCGAAACATCACAATACTCATAAGCTATTCAACAACCATATAAGGTTCAAGGCCACTACTTGGCATTCTCTCTAAGTTATGCTAGATCCAACCTAGCATGATACTAATACTAATCATTACTAGTTCGCGGGAAAGGATACTCACACGACGTCAAAAGACGGAAGTCGATCAATGGATGTCGATTTTGGACTCGTTAGGCCTTTATCGGGACGCTTCGGAACCTAAGACTAAAATTAAGCAAATTTAGCTCATATGCTAAATTTGAACGGAATATAACTTATATAAATCTAAGGTAAAACTCATTTTCAAAACCAAGGTTAAAAAACTGGTTAAACATTTTCCGGGACAATCATATAATTATATACACATGGGTCATAATCCGCACTTAAAATCTTTTAGGCCATAATCCGAAATTAAACCCTCAAGGACAAATAGGTTATATATATATATATATATATATATATATATATATATATATATATATATATATATATATATATATATATATATATAAGATCAAACTCGTATATAAAATCCAAGGTTAAAACTCGTAAAAAATATTTCCTGGGCAAATAGTACAACTTCAGAAATATGGGTCATATTTTGCAAATCAAATTCTGGGCCAACTTATGTAATTAAACCAACATAGGCAGATCTGAAATTCCTGAAAATATGGGCCATATAGTGTAAATATAATACAGGTTCATTTCTGTAATTTGACCAAAACAAATAGGGGGCGAAAAACACAAAATAGAAATATGGGATTATAATTGCAATTTACGCAAAAGCTTTTAAACCCGTTAGGGTTAATCGGAGAAGGAAGATCACAAGCAGCCGTTGGCTTCTCCTTGCAGCGGTGGAGGCTTTGATAGAGACACGGGCAGGGCAGAATAGGGGAAACGCCGGCGGCTTCGGTTCCAAATCCACCCGGCGATTGGTGGCGGTGCAGAGAGGGCGGCGACTATTCTACTGGGCTGCTCGTGGAGGTGCAACAGAGGAGGCGCGGGGGAGTTAAAGCAGACGGTTAGGGCCGGTTGTGGGTGCGAGAGAGATGACTGGGCCTCGTCCACCAGCGCTCCTCTAGCGAGCTTCCAGGCGGCGGCTTCTGGCTCTGGCGCTAGGGCAAGCGAGGCGGCAATGACGGGGGTTCCTGGTGGCAACAGAAGAGAAAAAGAGGAGAGGTTGCTGCTATCTTCTCTGTTCAGACTAGTGGCGCAAGGGAGGGGGAGAAGCCGGCATAGGTGACAGAGGGAGGTCGAAGGCGTCAGTTTCCCCGGCGAAGGGCAAGGCTACGCAGTGGTTTGGCTGGGCGGCTCCTCCGGTGGTTGTCAATGCCGAGGGTTGTAGCCAGCAGAGGGAAGAAGGAGTGAGAAAGGACAGAGGAGTTGAGACGGAATGGTTCTCCTGTGGGAGAGAGGGAGAAGCAAGTGAGGGTGAGAGGTATGCAGGTGAGGTGTTGGTTGCTGTTGCGTGAAGAGAGGGAGAATGAAGAGCAGGAGATAGGACGGTAGGTGGGCGGCAGGCACAAAACGAAGGGTCGGGTAGCAACTCATCAATAAAAGGAGAGATAGGGAAAAGAAAGAAGAAAGAAAAGGAAAAATAAAATAATAATAAAATAAATACCATTAACATATTAATATAACGTATACTCGTAAAATAACATTTACGACTTAAGATACTCGTAAAACATACTTAAGGTATTAATATCTTTGAAAACCGCCATAAAGAAAATACCGGAAATACTCCCAATAAACGGGGCGTTACATCAGATCCCCCTAAAAACAAGTTTCGTCCCGAAACTTGCCACACGCCGAACTTCTCGGTTCCTAAGGCCGAGGTATAAACTCACAACTAAGAAGGCTTAAACCTTCTAATCTATATACACCAACTACTCAACCACCATCGCAATATATAACCGGTCATAAAACACAGTCCCGCACAGGGCGCAAACAACATATCACCTCCCACATATACACAACTAAGGGAAGGACTAGGTCCAACCCTTCGATCTATCAACGCCACTAGATCAGCGTAAAACTCAACCAAAGATACTATTTTCCGACTTCCTATTAGCCTCAAAGGTTCTTCGCTTGCCGTTAAATCATCAAGACCGACAATACATCTCGAGTCATACCTGTACTTCCTAGACTGATACACATGAAACCCCGGGCGAACAACCACTACTCTCGGCGGCTACGCCAACCGGTAGACCACTTCCTTACTTGCGCTATGGTCTCATAGAGGTCCGATATATCGGAAACTCAACTTCCTTCTCGGGTCTTTCCGAATGCAGCATTTCCATTATGTTCCCTTTGATTGTCTCTAACAAGGAAGGTCAAACCTCCAATTTATACAGTTGGCTTTGGCTCTTGCAAAGTTAAACTTTGATGCCACGTTTTCTCAATGCTCTATCAAGACCTTGTCTTGGAGAACCACTTGCACACTTCAAACCCATCACACCTCGAGGCAAATTCAAATAGTTGCACCAATGAATCTCCTTTTTAACTCTCAACAACTCTATTGTCGACTCTTTGTCCTATTCAATGCTTCATTGTCCTCCGGAGGTTACCATAAATGGCGATATACAACTTCTCTCTTCACAGATCTGGTAATGCTCAGCACATCTAAGAAAACTTGTAACTTCTTTAATATCCTTCGGGATTTGTCATCCTGAGACAACTTGTCATAACCTCTCTCTTCTTCAAGAGTAGACCCAAAATACCTTATCCGGAGCATAGTAAGCCCATACGGAATCACTACAACTCGTAGTGACCATGGTTTGTCCGGAAAGCCGTATTTGCAATATCCCAATCTCGAATTCTCAGTTTGTAACATACAGACCTTAAATCATTCTCATAAGAAATTACCAACCCTTGTAACTGATCGAGTAGATCATCCATTCGCTGTAAGGAATACTTGTCCTTCGACTCAAGGTAATCGATGTTCAATTTGGAGAGAACTGTATGTTTTTTTTTTCACAACAATTCTGGTGTTCTCATAACAACTTCAAATCAAGAGTTTAAGATATATTTCAAGATAAGTTTCAAATCAAGAGTTTAAGATAACTTCTGGTGTTCTCTATGGCAGTGCATTGGTTCTAATGAACCTTTATCAACAAGTCCTTGCAATTGCTCCTTTGATTGCATCCTCAATTCGAGTATCCTCACTGGTATCATTTCTTCATGTCTTTTGTACGCCGCTTTAGAAATGGGAGTTGAGCCCAAATCAATCTTAGCGGTAAAATTCATATTCCGATGCATTGGAATCCGTTCTATCCCGGGTTCCATCTTTTCTCTACCCATCTCATATCGTAATGACCGACTCAACATGTCCTAACGCTTAACAAGTGGTCCACCCCGACCGATTGGGGTGACGTCCTTCAACACGTGTATTGTTCCTTTTGTAGCTACAATGTTGATCATCTTCTTTCAAAGATCCTTCATCTACTGAACTCGAGAGACTTGCTCGAGTCTTCTGACTCTTGGGGCATTGGTTAAGCAATATTTCTGCTTAATCCCCCTTTTCCACTTTGAAGAAATGGTGAAATAATCTTTCATGATCTCGCACATATGTTCAATCATGAAGGCCCTAACTACATGACTTAATCACGCCTTATAATAAATCGATCTTATCTTCTTGGTGTTCCATGATATTGCTAAAATATGGGAGGAACTCTACGTATTGTACATAAGCTTTCGCCATAGACATCCTTTCTTCAAGTAGGCGTAGAAATTTATACTTCATTTTCTTATGTAATGTCAAACCGAACGTAGAGGCTCTAACCTCAACCTTTCATGTACTCCTTGTACATCTCATATTGATATCAAACTTCAAAACCTCAGTCTTCTCTTACTCTCGTTGGCCATTTTATGTACCTCTTGGTATCCATGAACAACTTCACAGCCGTACTAGTATGTCCCGTGGAGAACGCTATGCGAAATTCTCCAACAGCAATCACTGAAAGGTCCACTCATAACTTTACCAATCACTAACATCGTAATTCCAAGCTTGAAGCGTTGCCCTAATTTAGGTCCTCCCTTTCACGCCATAACCACCGGGGTTCTTTCGTGTGAGTTTGAAACATCTGACTCGGCTTTTACTCGCAAAACCATACCATCCATTCCATTAGAACGGGCATACTGTGTAGCCTCTTATTATACTCCCGTTTACGTACCACCTCCATGAAAACTTACCTTCTTCTTGATTCACTACTTCCGCTTTACCGTGGTCAACTTTAAAACCTCTAATTCGTGTCGTTCTCCCCTATGCCAACTCCATGATCTACAAAGGTCGCAATAGGTCATCAAAATCCCTCTATAAGAAGTCCGCTAGAGTTACTTGCTTGAACTCATACAACATTATTTGATTTAAGACAAATGCACTTTCGTGCTTCCTTACCATTGACATTGATCCACCGCAAATACTTTAAGCACTTGTTACCGATCCTCTATATTCCCATAGTCTGGGTTACTCCTCCCATCTACACTCATCAATGGGTAACCCGCACCTGTGCGTTCTCGGTTGTCACTGATTAACTTGTAACTGACCTCCTTCAATATCAATGACTTACCATTCTTCTTACACTTCCCATGTTATCATTCTCATGAAGGATACCCTCTCGGAGTACTCTACCTTAAACTCCGTTAGCTCATTCTTCATTTCATGCTTCCTTTTCTTAATAAGGTTATTATATCTTCTTGGCTTTGTTGTTTCATATAACTCCATTTCATAGGCTTAACCATTTTTCCATGATGTCCTGCAATGCACTTCTCGAATATTCTAACCTTAGTAAGCATCCACCCGCGTTCTGAATGGTTGGTATCTTAAATCTTTCGATCACAGCTCCTTGTTTCATCTTTCATCTTCTTGCAATCATCATCAACACACTTCCGCCTTCTTGGCGTTTCTTAGCCTTATCATCATAACGGAAACCGGTTGACTCCACATGAATCCCTACAATGCCCTTCTTCTCATAACTCTAGGAATGTTGACACTTCACTTATTGGTACCTCGTAAGCTTAACTTACGGTACCTTACTCTTTAGAAATAGTTTGATCACGCTTCTCGTCTTGACTCCAATGCTTAGGAGCGCCTATTGAAAACTCGTCTTACTTAGAACGCCACTTTTATTCCCGAGTAAAAATGTAGTCCTCTTTACTTGATTCGCATGTTTAGTTTATCGACACCGCACTTCAAAAAAAAAATTACGTTCGTTGTCTCTAGTTGCTTCGTTGTAGTTCAATCGTTACTTCTTTGGAACCCTTCCCACATCTTCATGTTATTTCCTTTACTAGCATAGTTTCCATCTCGGTTTCGCTTAAGTTGTCTCGAGTTTTCTTTTACTTGGTTGTCCTCCGTTACATCATCTATACTCCTCTTCGACATCCTTTTAAAGGAATTCCGAGAAACGCCCTGGTGTTCGCCAACACGAAAAGCTCAACTTGATAGTTGAGCGTACTCATCCACGTATGAACGCTATCCCAAGTCAAACGACGTTGTCTTAAAGGTGATGACGTCATACTATCATCTTATTTATTAGGTCCCATAACTCCATACGCTGCTACTATATATAATAAGAATACATATACATAACTATATAAGTCCTAAGTCCGTATCACTACCAATATAACACACCAACATTTCATCCACAACATAAGGTCTCAAAACATATAATCGTCCACATATATAACTATACACATATATCCACTTCATCATGCAACATACAATCATACATATACACATCAATTCTATCATGCATAACTACAAACCTCATATCCCTATCTATCATATCTATATATATACATATATGTACATATCAAAATCTAATAAGCTAAGCTGCCGATATCTGCGGAAGGAGTGGTGGTCCGTACATTCTACCCCGACTCATGCATGAGATTTTGAAAACAAAAAGTCAGAACCCGTGTAGGTTCCGTTTATTCCTCATTCGGCCTTTAGAAGATTGCGAGTGCCATTGTTGTCAACCTAGGGCTCTGATACCACTTTTGTAGCACCCCGATTCCGCGGGACTCGGGATGCTACGGGCGGAGACCTCACAATGGGCCCCGACCCTTAGCCTGACAACAATTTCACTAGATCTTACAATATGACACAAATAAAGGCAAAACCGAAATTCATTTTAATGCAATGATATGAACCCCAAAAGAAAACAACGAAAGACTTCAGCCGAGATACAACGCTAAAGGCAACCGCCATACACGCGACATACATAATACCCTAAACAATACATAAAAACAACCCCCAAAACCCATCCTAAAATGTACGGACCCCGGCTGCCCACTCTTCCGGATCTCTCGGCCGCGTCCCTAACCTGCAAGGCAACTACAACAATATCGGTATAAAACCGTTAGCTAGCATTCAAGGCATTAGAATCATGGTATTGGCACACACACACACACATAAGGCATCATAAACACACAACATGTTCCAAAACACACAATCCGGTTTATTATCTTTTTATTATTAGGTCATATCCCGTTCTAATTCAACTTCTTTTGTGACACGAGAATCTTAAAGATCTCGCCCTTGTCCCCTTTCACCATACGGGTTTGTACTTGATGCGGATCAGCATCACCCGATGGGCTGGTCGCAAGGCACCTCCCAGTCATCCCCATTTTGGACTGGACAAGCGGTCACCGCCCGTTATCATACACTTGGGCCAAATATAAACATATAAATTCGGTGGTCCTATTACCGGTTTAGATGTTATAATATAAGCAATAAACACACACATAAACAATAAATACACACCACCAAACACGCATTGAAACTAATACAGAGAATACGAGCTAAGTAAGTCCGGAGACTTACCTGTCCCAAAGCTAAACCCGCTAAATCCCGTACTCAATTTCCCACAGGGATGTAACTCGATGCCTGATTAGACAAGTCACACAATCAATAACTAACAACAAGCTAGAAGCCCTCTATATGAGATCAAAACCCTAGCATGCTAGGTTCAACTCCTAATCCCGAAGATCATTTTATGATCGTACCGAAACATCACAATACTCATAAGCCATTCAACAACCATATAAGGTTCAAGGCAACTACTTGGCATTCTCTCTAAGTTATGATAGATCCAACCTAGCATGATACGAATACTAATCATTACTAGTTCGCGGGAAAGGATACTCACACGACGTCAAAAGACGGAAGTCGATCAATGGATGTCGATTTTGGACTCGTTAGGCCTTTATCGGGACGCTTCCGAACCTAAGACCAAAATTAAGCAAATTTAGCTCATATGCTAAATTTGAACGGAATATAACTTATATAAATCTAAGGTAAAACTCATTTTCAAAACCAAGGTTAAAAAACCGGTTAAACATTTTCCGGGACAATCATATAATTATATACACATGGGTCATAATCCGCACTTAAAATCTTTTAGGCCATAATCCGAAATTAAACCCTCAAGGACAAATAGGTTATATATATATATAAGATCAAACTCGTATATAAAATCCAAGGTTAAAACTCGTAAAAAATATTTCCTGGGCAAATAGTACAACTTCAGAAATATGGGTCATATTTTGCAAATCAAGTTCTGGGCCAACTTATGTAATTAAACCAACATAGGCAGATCTGAAATTCTTGAAAATATGGGCCATATAGTGTAAATATAATACAGGTTCATTTCTTTAATTTGACCAAAACAAATAGGGGCGAAAGACACAAAATAGAAATATGGGATTATAATTGCAATTTACGCAAAAGCTTTTAAACCCGTTAGGGTTAATCGGAGAAGGAAGATCACAAGCAGCCGTTGGCTTCTCCTTGCAGCGGTGGAGGCTTTGATAGAGACACGGGCAGGGAAGAATAGGGGAAACGCCGGCGGCTTCGGTTCCAAATCCACCCGGCGATTGGCGGCGGTGCAGAGAGGGCGGCGACTATTCTACTGGGCTGCTCGTGGAGGTGCAACAGAGAAGGCGCGGGGGAGTTAAAGCAGACGGTTAGGGCCGGTTGTGGGTGCGAGAGAGAGATGACTGGGCCTCATCCACCAGCGCTCCTCTAGCGAGCTTCCAGGCGGCGGCTCCTGGCTCCGGCGCTAGGGCAAGCGAGGCGGCAATAACGGGGGTTCCTGGTGGCAACAGAAGAGAAAAAGAGGAGAGGCTGCTGCTATCTTCTCTGTTCAGACTAGTGGCGCAAGGGAGGGGGAGAAGCCGGCATAGGTGACAGAGGGAGGTCGAAGGCGTCAGTTTCCCCGGCGAAGGGCAAGACTATGCAGTGGCTTGGCTGGGCGGCTCCTCCGGTGGTTGTCAATGCCGAGGGTTGTAGCCAGCAGAGGGCAGAAGGAGTGAGCAAGGACAGAGGAGTTGAGACGGAATGGTTCTCCTGTGGGAGAGAGGGAGAAGCAAGTGAGGGTGAGAGGTATGCAGGTGAGGTGTTGGTTGCTGTTGCATGAAGAGAGGGAGAATGAAGAGCAGGAGATAGGACGGTAGGTGGGCGGCAGGCACAAAACGAAGGGTCGGGTAGCAGCTCATCAATAAAAGGAGAGATAGGGAAAAGAAAGAAGAAAGAAAAGGAAAAATAAATGAAAAAAATAAAATAATAATAAAATAAATACCATTAACATATTAATATAACGTATACTCGTAAAATAACATTTACGACTTAAGATACTCGTAAAACATACTTAAGGTATTAATATCTTTGAAAACCGCTAGAAAGAAAATACCAGAAACACTCCCAATAAACGGGGCGTTACAAAGCTCACTATAGAGTTGAGGGGATCCCCACTACACAAGTTGGTCTTCGGAACATCTCTTACCAAAGTACTGGATGAGCAATGAAGACACAGTCAAGACATAAAGCATGAAAACAAAATGACCATAGCCACAACACCTGTAATATAAATAACCATTGGCAATTCTAGGGTATTAAATTCGTGAAAATAAGTCAGCCTACTAGCTCCAACTTCTCATGTACAATATATCTCAACTTCTAATCCATCACCCTACTGAACCACGTCCTAAGCAATGGGCATAATAATTAGTAAGCTTTTTCATTTTTTAAAAATCTATTTACCAGAAGTTAAAAATCTACTTATCAGAAAATTCACTCTACGTAAGACATCCGGGCCTTCCTCCTCCTTGCTCATAGACAGCAACCAAGCAGCAGCCAAGACAGTACCTTCCTCTCGTCTCCTTCGTGCACTCAGACGGCGGGCCAGGAGCTGTCGTCACCTTCGTTTACACAAACTGCAACAAGCAGGAGTAGGTTTGCCTCCTGCATCAGCAAACAACTAGATCTAGATCTGGATCTGGATCTAGATCTAGATTTGGACCTTGCTGCTACGAGATGTAGCCTTCTTAGAGACACCAAATCCCAAAGTTTTCCCTCTTCCTTCCATTGATGATGTATCGAGTTTTAATCGAGCGAATTGGTGAAAGAAGAGGTGCGACTGCAAAGAAGAGGTGCCGCTGCAAAGAAAAGAAGGGATTTAGGTTTGACGGTAAAAAATAATTAGGGGTATATTTACTAATAAGAAAATAAGAAAAGCCTAGTTACTAAATAATAAACCCAAAATAGCCTACTTACCAAATTAACCCATGTTTTTTTTGCATAACATGACTATATATGATCTAATTATACAAACGATATTTGATTGCGAATGGTTATGTATTATTTAGATTATTTAGGTTCTGGAAAACCTTTATAATTCCCCTGCTTTCGGCCATTAGGTTAAATTATCACTGTGATAACAACTTAGTGCCCATTTGGTTGGAGCGGTGGAATGGAATCGAATAAGGGTAAATAAAGGAAATGATGGAATTACTTTCAGGTGTTAAAAGACCTATAACCAAACGTAGTTTTTGATTGATTCGGAATCATTCCGTTACCGGGAATGATTCCTAGCGCTTCCAAACGAGCCATTAATGTGATCTAGACTACATAGCTTGAGACCGGACACAACACAACCGTGAATAAACCTAAGTAGCTAATGTGAACATGTGAAACCTTCCTAAAGAAGCAATTGAATGATATTTCCATATATAGAGTTTATAACATCGGATTGGATCAAGTAAGGAGTGTTTTTGTTGTAAGGCCTTACAGAGTAATCTTGGTTGTTGATTCACATGATCCAATGACTTACAATCATCAACGCCATTTGATGAATAAGGAGAGGTGCGGTGACAAGTTTATAGTTTTTAGAAGGTACGGGGGTAATTTTGTCCTTTTGAAAAATCTATTTTAAAATAGAGAGACGCGGTGATATTTTTGTAATTTTTATAAGAAAATTGTAACAGTTGTTATCTCAATTCATAGTTTTTGTTCAATTCGTTCAAAGTTATACACTATAAGCTCTAATATTTTTTTATAGTTAGTTCGCATTATTTTGTTAATTTAGTAGTTATCACTTTTTTGCTTGAATTAATAAAATACAATGTATGAATTAACAGTACACAATATTCAAATTAATGATACCCAAATTTTAAACTAATATTATAGAAGTTCATAATTTTAGTTCAGTTTGTTAAAAAGTATACATTATTAGTTCTAATATTTTCTATAACTAGTTCACGTATTATTTTGTTAATTTTGTAGCTATGTTTTTTTATACACTTTGCTATTTGTACATTTTTGAACTAATAGTATACAATATTCAAATTAATGATACCCAAATTTTGAACTAATATTATAAATAGTTTGAACTAAGTGTTAAAAAGTAAGAACTATTAGAACAAATAGTTTGAACTAATTGAACAAAAATATGAACCATTAGAAGAAACAATTTGAACTAAGTGAAGAAATGGGGGGAAGCTGGTAAAAAAAAATTGGGCAATTTTGGTAACTAGGCCTTTTTGAAAAACTAAAGTAGTAACTAGGCTTTTTAATGTTTCAATTAAGTAAATGTACCCCAACCTTTTGTATTTATTTTCAAACTCAACACACTCTTCTCTCAAGGGATCATTTACTAAACACAAAACTAGAAAAAGCCTAGTAAACCAAATTGTTTCAAAAAAATTTCAAAATTTTATACTATTAAACAAAAATATGAACCATTATGACAAACAGTTTGAACTAAGAGAATAAAGATTAAAAAAAACTAGAGTAAAAAAGTTTAAAATTTTTTTGAAACAATTTGGTTTACTAGGTTTTTTTCTAGTTTTGTGTTTAATAAATGTACCCCTTGAGAGAAGAGTGTGTAGAGTTTGAGAATAAATGCAAAAGGTTGGAGTATATTTACTTAATTGAAACATTAAAAAGTCTTGTTACGACGTTTTTCAAAAAGGCCTAGTTACCAAAATTGCCCAATTTTTTATAGTATTATTTAGAAAAATGTTTGAACGAATGTATAAATTTTTTTTAAAAAAAAATGTTAAAAAATAAGAACAAACAATTTAAACTAATTGAACAAAAATATAAACCATTAGAACATTCAGTTTGAACGAATTGAACTAAACTCGGAAACTGAGACAATAATCAGTTAAAGTTTTTTATAAAAATGACAAAATTATCATCGCGTCTCCCTCTTTTAAAAAAATAAGAATTTCAAATAGACAAAAATGTTTGTACTTCCTATAATTACAAAAATTTTACTATGCTCCCCAAACTTCATTAAATGACGTCGACAAATCTGAACAGTTGAATCAAATTAATCAATGGTATATATCACTTCGTACGACTGTACCCGTATTTACACTCCATTCGGATCCTTATAAAATTTCGTTATATCATTTATATATAATTGGGATCTATTTTTTAAATTAATCGAAGAAACTTTCATTCAGATGTTTGCATTAAATCGATGAGGCCGCTGAGCACATAGAATAATGAATGAAGTTGAAATGGATGACATACCAGCTAGCGTATGCAAGTCAAAAGGTAAGACGCAGTAAGGGGTAACGTGTAAAGGGTTTCTAATCTGGGATCTCTAATTTCTAATGAGCTGTATATGCGTCAATAGATTGGAGCAAATGCGTGATAATGAACAAGAAGAAGAAGAAGAACAGAAGCGGTAATCTTGTTCTAACAAACAACCAAATTCACAAACATTAATTTCTTGTTGCGCAAAGAAATGCATTAGCACCAACCTTGCTAATTGATCCTCATCATAAGTATGTAGGTGTGTATACATTTCCAACCTCAGATATGAGCTTATCACCCTGCAAACCGGAGCAAGATGATGAACTTGACAGGTTGAACATATTGGATAATAGCCAATCTGCAAGGTGCTTGTAAGCCTGTTGGGTAAGGTGCAAGCCGTCCCAGCTAAGTCTCTTTGCGGGATCTTCGCAGACAGGAACCCCTTCATTCCCGCATTGTGCATCGGAATCGCAATTGTAGTCGTTGTCTCCCTTTCCACAACACGCCTTAAAAACTCCGTCTTCTTCAAACCCTGATTCCGTATAAATTTTGTCAGTAAATTCAGTAATAGGTTCTATACAAGTGTGATATAGGTTTCGGCTTGGAGTAACTAACCGAGGGAAGCAGCATTTTGGAGGAGCCACCTAAAGGCAGCGTAGTAGTCACCATAGTATATAGAAACACTAGGGTTGTCGAACCGAAGATCTACAAGGCTCTGTTGGAGCAAGTTGTTGTGGAAGGCTGCTAATTCGTTCAAGTGCTTAAGGCACTTGAGGTCATCATAGACTGCTGAATCATTTGATCCGTATTCTTTAAGATAGGCAGGCACGCATCCGATGGGGAAGTTGCCGGGGACGACTACTTGAACAGCACCTAGATCAATCACCTCCTGCATATATTACCCACAAGCCTTCGGGTTCACTGAAACTTACACCTAATACCAATTGACAATAGAACGAATTGACAATAGACGAATTGACAATAGAACGAGTAGCCTAAGAGGTTTGAGTATTATGGTATTGTCGACCTGGACATTTCCACGCATCTCAACAATATGCACTAATATGCACTGAGATCAAAGTACATACAAGATAGACTTGTTATGGTAAGTTAAATGCTCACTTGGACGGCTTCTTTGATGATGTTAATAACGTGAGGGACGAGAGTGTAGAGATATTGGACAGATTTGGCGCGGTTACAGAGAGGGTAGTTGTAGTCATTCCCTCCTATTTCGCCCATCAAGATTAGCGCCTTTCTAAGCATCTTCTGCTTGCAATCAACTGTCCAATTCAATTCCAGCATATACAAGTACTTCATTAATTAATATTTCCAAAATTAGGGTTAGATCTCATTCAATGCTCGTACCGGGGGTGGAGTTTGAGGAAGAGCAGGAAGAGTGGAGATGAGTTTTGAACCATTGCAGTTGAACGGAGAGAGAACTATTAGTTGACGTGGAAGGGGTTATGTTCATTTGCGCTAGCGTCGAAGGCGGAAGAGCGGTGGAGCCCGCCACCGCGAAGTTGACGCCGTGGGTGAAATCGCCTCCTTCCTTGAGGTAGGGGTCGAGCAACGGCAATCCAAACTGTCTCGCTGTGAATAAAGGAACAGCGATGAGATGGTGATCTCGATCACAATCTAAGAATTAAATGAAATTAAAGAAGTAGTTGAGAGAGAGACCAAAAAAGTCAACCATAAGAAGGCCGTCGGAGCATCGACCATTGGAGGAGTCTAGAGCTTGACCGTAAGGGGGGCTTGCACAAGCAGCGCCTGGGTCCTCCCTGATTATGTTGCCGGTGTCGGACAGTGAATCCCCAAATTGGTAAATCGATTGAAAAACAGCTCCATATGCGGAACCATTCACCAAACACAAAATTGTATGCAGATAGAGGAAATTGAATATTGGGGAGGATTTGTTGAGACCCATAATATTTTCCCTCCCTTGGATCGGATTCCTTCACTACCGTACTCGCTCTTCTTAAAACTAATCTGGGTCATTGCTTTTACTTTTTTGAAAAACATATGTCGCACCTTCACTGGCCATTGTTCACCCGCCCCTCAATGATTTTTTCCAATATTTGTATTTTTGTTTTTATTTTATTTTGTATCCATACTTTTGTAATTATTCGGTATGTAATCCTTTGGAACCCGTCAAAGTACCCACACACAACAATATTACTATGGTTACGCCATGTTCAAATCCGGACAGCCCGTCCAGTCCGGCCCGTCCATCCGAAAAAACGGGCGGGTACGAATATGAGAACAAGTTCGATCGGACCGAAAAGTCCGGCCCACCAAGTTCGTCGGGCCGGATCCGGACAAGGCCTTAAACACGACCAGGCCGAAAAGTCTGTCCGGTTAAAAAAATAAAATTATTATAGTATAATTATTATAAATATTAAGTATTAATATAAAATATCTAGTATAATTATAATAAATTTAATATATTTTACATAAAATATCTTAAATATAATTTATTTAAAAAAAATCAATTAAATACATTTTTTAATAATAATTTTTTTGAAAAAATTGAAAAACGGGTAAGAGCGAGCTCGGCCCCCCCGCCGGGTACAACACCCATCCCAGGCCTAGTCCGGCCCGGACCTGACCCAAGCCCGGATATAAACTGGTCTAACTATGGTATGTATTCCAGATTTGCAAGAGATATGAAAAACTGTAAAGCAAGATGGCACCAAAGACTTTGCTTACGTAGTTCAGTTTTTATCTACATCTGTGGAACCTGAGGACGGGAGGTTCATCCCAATCCACTAGGTAATAGAAACAAATTACAACCAGTATCAAGTGTTTGCATGCGAGTACACTAGGAACAACTCCTAAACTAAGATCTATGAGATAAGAAAAGCCACAGAGAGTTTCAAGGTGAGGAACAACCCTTGGGAGGTTCTAAACAAAGCTTTCTCAAAGCTTCTCCAGTCGTCTTGTACAGTGCTTGACAAGAGATAACCATATCAAGGATGACTCGTCTTGATCTCGCGTTCGTGACCTTCGTAACTCTTGAACTTCTCGATCTCTCTATTTCTTGAGGAAAAAACCCTAGCTGCGCAAGAGCAACCTACATTGTACGTTTCTCATGTCTAGAGAAGAGAGACTTGATGGTATATATATATCGTTGACCACCAAACCTCTCAAAACTCTGTGTTTTGATTAATGAACACTCTTCCAATAAAGGCTTTCGAACAAGTGAGAGGGATCCAAACGAAGATGGGCCTCAGGCCCAACAAGCATATCCAACTCTTATATTTAGCCGAAGAACACATAAGCTAAAAACTCAACGTTGTTGCAACTTCAAACCTTCTACATACCAACTTATCCTCATCCCCATTATAACCACATCTCACTCAAGCTGCCATAAGATTATACATGATAAGATTGGTAACTCAAGTTCACCTAGGCTCATAATATGGGAGAACAAGAGATCAAGCCTTAACCTAGGAGCTATCTATCTAAGTATATTCTAGCATGCCATACATAACTTGTTACAATATAATGTAAATATGTACAAGAACCAAAAACATAACAAATGCCCTCCTGATTCTTGTACCGTCCATATTGTTTCTACTACCAATAGTGTATAGGAACAACTCCTCATGTCCGTCATTGGTTCACTGTAAGCAGGTTTTTATGGAACTTCCCATATATGTAGGGCATCCCTACAAAAGGCAAACTTATGAGCTGTGACGATCTTAGTTCCAAAATCTGTTGGGTTAATTTTACCCTTAATCTTTCTAACCTCAAAATTACTTTTTCTCTATTTCATCTCTAATAAAATGATTTCTAACATCTACATGTTTAGACCTTTCATGATATACAAGATCTTTACAGAGATAGAGAACACTTTGACTATCCATGTGTAACACATGCACTCATGCTTTATGTTGGATTTGTGTAAGTAAACCTTTAAGCTATATAGCCTATTTGGAGGCCTCTACTGCTGTTATATACTCAGTTTCAGTGGATGATAAAGCTACCACATATTATTGTTGAGATTTTCAAGAAATGCAGTTACCACTTCAAGTATAAAAATATGAAGTGGTAGACTAGTATCTTTCTTACTTGCATAGTTAGAATCAACATATCCATACACATCATTGTTTACAAAATGTTTAGCAAACATGAGACACATTTTCTTTGTGCTAGATAGGTATCTCAACAAATACTTCATAGCAGACCAATGAGCTAGACCAGGATTAGCTATATATCTACTTAGAACACTAATAGCAAAAGTCAACTTAGGTCGAGTACACAACATAACATACATAACGTATCCAACACCCACATCATAAGGAACAATTAGCATATCATTTTTCTCCTTTTCATTTGAATGACACTAAGACTTGGTGAGTTCTAGATGCCGTCCTATGGGTATGAAGGTGGGTTTAGAGTTATTCATATTGAACCTTTCTAACATCTTATTAATGTAGTCATATTGTGATAACCACATTTTCCTCTTATTTATATCCCTTATTATTCTAACACCTAAAATTGTTTGAGCATTACCTAAGTCTTTCATTTTAAAATGTCTTTTTAGGTCTCTTTTAACCCCTGCTGTGAGGATTTTAGATTTGCACATGATCAAAATGTCATCAACATATAACAACACATACACAGGGTCAAAAGACATAACATTTATAAAATAAAGGCAATAGTCATATTTTCTTCTAAAAAACCCCATATTTTTCATGCACAAATTAAATTTGTTGTTCCACTACCTAGGTGATTGTTTTAAACCATATATGAATTTTTTAAGAAGATAAACATGCTCAGGTTTTTCATTATCAATAAAACCTTTTGGTTGAGACATAAAATTAGTTTCATTCAAGTCTCCATGCAAGAATGTCGTTTTACATCCACTTGCTCAATTTCGCAATCAAACATAGTGGCCATAACAAACAAGAGTCTCATAGTTTTGTATTTAACTACATGAGCAAAAATATCAGTGTAATCTATTCATTTTCTTTGTGTAAAGCCTTTGGCAACTAGTATGGCTTTATATCTAGGGAGTTCACAATTTTTAATGCCTTCTTTTAGTTTGTATATCCATTTACATTGTATGATTTTAGCATTGTCAGGTTTTGGAATAAGATTCCAAGTTCTATTCAATTTCATATAATCAATTTCTTCTAATATAGATTTGTTCCAGTGACTTGCACTAGGGCACTTCACTGCTTAATCATAAGTGTCAGGAGTATTCATGTTATCAATAATATTTCCAGTTACTAAGGTATATTCAACAACATTTAATTCATCCGTGAAAGAAACATGTTCAACATTATTAGAAAAATATCTTTTATTAGGGATTCTCACTTTGGGATTTCTGTCCCTAGTGAGTTGATAGTCATTATCTCTTGTATTTTGCACAACAATATTATCATTTTCAATGACACCTTCCAGTGCAGTATTGTCAACAGAGATATTATTATCATTTTGGTCCCCTTAATTGTTGAGTATTGTTATCACTATATTGATCTATGTGTTTTGTAGTGTCCGTATTAATTTCAATTCTATAGGACTGAGTATTATTTTCATCTAGGTTATTATCTAGGTTATCACTAGAGCTAGCAGGTTGAATATAACCTATGTCAAACTCTTCTTCATCATCCTGATATATGTGATTTCTAGGTTCATTATCACGATGGTAGAATTGAGGCATAACAATATATTCATCATTATTTGTAGTAGGTTCAGTCTCTTTATTTTTAGTTTGGTTTTGCAAATTTTTAAAATGAAAATCCTTTTCATTAAAGGTAGCACTTCTAGAAGTGATGACCTTATTTATAGACATATGGTTGAATTAAGAGGAGCGTATACCCTTTCACACCCTCAGGATAACCTAACATGACACATTTTTGGGCTCTAGCTTGTAGTTTACCCTGTGAAATTTGAGTATCCAGTACAACCGAAAGGTTTTAAATGTTTTATGTTAGGCTTTTTCTAGTCCATGCTTCCTGGGTGTTTTAAAATTTATAACATATGAAGGTGACCTATTTATTAGATAGGTTGTTGTCATAGCAACCTCACCCCATAGAGAGTGTTCCATTCCTGCACTAATCAACATACACCTAGCCTTTTCAAGGATTGTCCTATTCATTTTTTCTGTAGTACCATTTTGTTGAGGTGTTCCAGGAATGGTTAAGTGTCTTTTTATCCCATTTTCTTTACAAAAGTTATTGAATTCTTTATTACAAAATTCTAACCCATTGTCTGTTCTAGGACATTTAATTTGAAAATCATATTGTTTTTCAACTGCAATCTTGCATTCTTTAAAAATAGAAAAAGCTTCATCTTTGGTTTTTAACAAGTACATCCAAACTTTTCTAGAAAAATGGTCGATAAAAGAAATAAAATATTTCTTTCCTCCTACTGTATTAATTTGGACAGGGCCCACATATCAGAGTGTATATATTCTAGAGGTTTGCTAGCTTCATAAACAAATTTATTAAAGTTGTGACTTGTTTTTTCACTAGTTCTGGTCATGTTACTCATTGCATTTCTTTGAGATCTCTTATTATCTCATTTTAACTTTGACACCACCGTTGTTCTTGGTCTGACAAACTGTGTGTGTCTATCCATGCTTGTGATACGTAATGAGGCATTGTTGCTTCTTACATTCTTGACTCGTGAAGCTGAGGTGAGGTCTTACTGATGTAAAGTCTATAATTGGTTGATTTACTTCAGCATGCTGAAAATTAAGACTCTCCAGTTGTACAGGAAATTTAAAAAATTGTGGTATTTGAAAATGATTTTGAGAAGATTTTTAACATCATCATAGAAGAAGAGGGTACAGATGGCGGGGTTGTTTTTCAGGTACCTATCATTGTTGCATCTGTTTATGTTGTAGTAGTTGAAGTGATTAGTTCATCAATCATGGCTTGTTATTCAGCATAGTTGATTTCATATGTAATTAGAAGGATAGACGCTTGTTATGAGCGGGTTCAAAAATATGTTTACATGTTATTTTTACGTATGGCTGTATCCGGTTTTTTTTTATTAGCCTTTTCTATGTTTTGTGCATATATTCATCAACTGAATCGTACATATGAAGATACTTTTCTACACTCTTTTCTTATTTATTAATTTCCGGTTTTAGGATTTAGGGTGCATTTGGCAAGCACGTTTTGGGGATTATTAAAGGGATTATTTGGAGCTAGATTATTTTCTGGGATTATTTGACAATTTTTTTTAATCGAATTGCACATTAATTATCGATTATTGAAAATTACAATCCCTAATATGTAACACCCTGAATCTGCGGGACTCGGGATGTTACGGACGGAGACCTCACAATGTGTCCCGACCCTTAGCCTGACAACAATTTCTCCGGATCTTGCAACAAGGCACAAATAAAGGCCAAAACCAAAATACATTTGTATGTAATGTAAAGAAACCCGAAAGCATACAAACAACGACTTCAGCCGAGATACAACTCCAAAGACTAAACGTCATACAAAAGGCATACAAAACACAATAAACGAAGAACAATACACAACCCGACTCCAACCAAAACCCCTCCTAAAATGTACGAAATCCCGGATGCCCACTCTTCCGGATCTCTTGGGCGCATTCCTAACTTGCAAGACAATCTACAACATCAGTATAACTCCGTTAGCTAATATTCTATGCATTAGAATCAAGGTGAGAGGCACAAACACAAGTAAATCATCATAAACACACATCATACTCTAGAGCACACAAATCCGGTTTATTATCTTTTTATTATTAAGTCATATCCCGTTCTAGTTCAACTTCTTTTGTGGCACGAGAAACACCCGAAAATCGCCTCGGTCCCTACTTACCGGCAAGGAATGGTACTGATGCATCCGACCGTCTATCCGCACGGACTAGTCGCCGAGAACCTCCTAGCTCTCGCAAGAGCTAGGAGACTTACTTAGCTCGTATTCTACGTATTAGTTTCGATGCGTGTTTGGTGGTGTGTGTTTATTGTTTATGTTATAACAACTAAACCGGTAATAGGACCACCGACCTTATATTATTTTGGCCCAAGTGTATGATAACGGACAGTGACATCATTACCTAGCTCTTGCGAGAGCTAGGAGGTTCTCGGCGACTAGCCCATGCTGGTAGACGGACGGATGCATCAGTACCATTCCTTTCCGGTAAGTACGGACTGAGGCGAGTTTCGGAAGATTCTCGTGTCACAAAAGAAGTTGAATTAGAATGGGATATGACTCAATAGTAAAAAGATAATAAACCAGATTTGTGTGCTCTAGAGTATGATGTGTGTTTATGATGATTTACTTGTGTTTGTGCCTCTCACCTTGATTCTAATGCCTCGAATATTAGCTAACGGTGTTATACCGATGTTGTAGATTGCCTTGCAAGTTAGGAATGCGGCCGAGAGATCCGGAAGAGTGGGCATCCGGGGTTCCGTACATTTTAGGATGGGTTTTGGTTGGAGTCGGGTTGTGTATTATTCTTCGTTTATTGTGTTTTGTATGCCGCGTGTATGGTGTTTGGTCTTTGGAGTTGTATCTCGGCTGAAGTCGTTGTTTGTATGCTTTCGGGTTACTTTACATTGCGTAAAAATTTATTTTGGCTTTGCCTTTATTTTTGCCTTGTTGCAAGATCCGGTGAAATTGTTGTCAGGCTAAGGGCCGGGACCCATTGTGATGTCTCCGCCCGTAGCATCCCAAGTCCCGCGGATTCGGGGTGTTACAATATGGTATCAAAGCCCTAGGTTGACAACAATGACACTTGCAATCTTCTAAAGGCCGAATAGAAGAATATAGAACCCTCAAGGGTTCTGCGTTTTTAAAAGAATTTTGTTTTCAAAATCATGAGCATAGTCAGTCAGGGTTAGAATGTACGGACCACCACTCCTTCCGCGGTTCTCGGCAGCTTAGTTTATTGGATTTTGATATATATATATATATATATATATATATATATATATATATATATATATATATATATATATATATATATATATATATATATATATATATATATATATATATATATATATATATATATATATATATATATATATATATATATAGAGAGAGAGAGAGAGAGAGAGAGAGAGAGAGTATAGATCCTATGAGAACACCCCCTAACGTGAGAACATGAGAACAAATTCGTAATTATTATTAGTTTTGTTACGAATGTGCCATATCGTTTAATGTATTATTCGTAGTTATTGTTGGTTGAGTGGATTATTCGTAGTTATTGTTGGATTCCTAATTATTATTATTCGTAGTTATTATTATTTTTGATATCTACTCTAAATCTCAACCCTTGATACTCACATCCAACGGTGTACGATTGTTCTCATGTTCCCACGTTCCCACGTTAGAGGTGTTCTCATGGGAACCATATATATATATATATATATATATATATATATATATATATATATATATATATATATATATATATATATATATATATATATATATATATATATATATATATATATATATATATATATATATATATATTTTTATATATATATATATATATATATATATATATATATATATATATATATATATATATATATATATATATATATATATATATATATATATATATATATATATATATATATATATATATATATATATATATATATATATATATTCTTATGTTATGTATATAAACTTGAAATCCCAACTTATTTCTATATACTTATCTCTTTTATATAGTTTTCCTTAATCCCAACTCGTATTTATGTGTAGATACTCGCATTTTTATATATTCTATATATTATGTTTATAAATATACTTTTATATAAAAATTATATACCCATTAAATTCCAAGCTTCTATAAACGTTAATAGACTTTAAAATACTTATATGTACTCTTTTATTTCATATTAAATATATATATATATATATATATATATATATATATATATATATATATATATATATATATATATATATATATATATATATATATATATATATATATATATATATATATATATATATATATATATATAGAGAGAGAGAGAGAGAGAGAGAGAGAGAGAGTATAGATCCTATGAGAACACCCCCTAACGTGAGAACATGAGAACAAATTCGTAATTATTATTAGTTTTGTTACGAATGTGCCATATCGTTTAATGTATTATTCGTAGTTATTGTTGGTTGAGTGGATTATTCGTAGTTATTGTTGGATTCCTAATTATTATTATTCGTAGTTATTATTATTTTTGATATCTACTCTAAATCTCAACCCTTAATACTCACATCTAACGGTGTATGATTGTTCTCATGTTCTCACGTTAGGGGGTGTTCTCATGGGAACCACACCCTATATATATATATATATATATATATATATATATATATATATATATATATATATATATATATATATATATATAGAGAGAGAGAGAGAGAGAGAGAGAGAGAGAGAGAGAGAGAGAGAGAGGGGTTGACTCCCATGTAAACAACTCTTACCATGTAAAATGAGAACAAATTGTATCCGTTAGATTGGTAAATAGATGGCTAAGATTAGATGATATTAAAGGATAAAAAAATCGTGTTATTAATGAAAAAAGATTTGTCGGACCTGAATCTATATATTTGGCGATATAGTCACATATATTCGGCTGTATACTCACATATATTCGGTGTTTACACGTTCACATAATAAGAGTTGTTTACATATGAGTCAGGATCTATATATATATATATATATAGTATATGTGGATTGTAGTTGCATGATGGACGTGATATATATGTATAGTTATTTATGTGGACTATAGTACATGTTTGGACCTTGTATTGTTGTATTGGATTGCCGGATGTGTTATATGAGTAGTAATATGGACATAGGACTTATATAGTCTTATATACTGATTCTTATATATAGCATCATATGGAGATATAGGATCTTATAGAAAAGGTGATTGTATGATATCATCACCTTTAAGACAACGTTGTTGCCATGGGATAACGTTCATACGTGGAGGAGTACGCTCAAGTATCGAGTTGAGCTTTTCGTTCTAACAAACACCATGACGTTCTCGGATTCCTTTTAAAAGGATGTCGAAGAGGAGGATTGGAGATGACATATACAAAGGACAACCAAGTAATAGAAAACTCGAGAGAAGTTAAGAGGAATCAAGATGGAAGTAATACAAGAAAAGGGAGCAACATTAAAGTGTAGAAGCGGTTCTAAAGAAGTCATGATTGAATGACGACGAGACCAATGGGGATAACGAACTTAAGTTCTTCAAGAAGATGCGTGGACAACTAAAGATGCGAATCGAGGAGGAGATGGGTACATTCTAACAAGGTTAAGGTAGTGTTCCATTAAGATGTGAAGCTTTTCTTAGACGCTCCTAAGCATTGGAGTCAAGATGAGAAGAGTGATCGAACCTTTTTTGAAGGACTGAAGATACCATAACTTAAGCTTGCGAGGTGCCAAAAAGTGAAGTGTCAACATTACAAGAGCTATGAGAAGAAGGGCATGGTGGGGATGCACGTGTAGTTGACCGGTATTGTTACGACAATAAGGCTAAAAAAGGCCAAGAAAATAGAAGTGTGAGTAGGCGTTACCCGAGAAGGTAAGTGATGCAACAAGGAGCTTAGTTATGGAAAGACTTAAGAGGACGATCGAGAGAAACACGAGTGGTAGTTGAGTAACGTTAGAGATTTGAAGAAGACGTGCTTCCAAGATATCATGAGGCGCAGTTAGCCTAGGAAGGTGAGTTATACGGCATGCGAGGCTGAGAAGAATATGGTTACCTTGAGAGAGAAAGAAAGAATGGAACGGAGAAAGAGTAACGGAGTTGAGGAAGAGTACTCCGAGGAGGGTACCGTTCATGAGTATGGTAGCATGGAAAGTGTAGTAGAATGGTAAGCTGTTGACTTTGGAGAATGTCAACTATAAGTTGACCACTGACAACCAAGAACGCACATGTGCGGGCTGCCTATTGATGGGCACAGATAGAGAGAGTAGACAAGACTATGGCATAGAGGATCGGTAACGAGAGCTTAGAGGATTTCTGGTGGTTCGGTGTCTTGACGTTGGGCTTATAGAGGAATGACGCGGATTGGAACCTTAAAGGTTCAAGCTTATAAGGACCTAGTGGACCATGAGGAAAGTGAAGTTTCCCGAGTTACTTTAAGCAAATGGAAAGAAGATGCATGGTATTTTGTTCTTAAGGAACGAATGATAAGTTATCGCGAACAAGAGACGAGTCGAAGTTGTTAGGCTCACCCGAAGGATCCGTGGAGGCTATGGTGAAACGAGGGACCGAAGCTATGGTAGCTTTGTAAGCTTTAAGCTTAAGGTGGTGGTACTTGAGGAATCATGAGTCAGAACTTTCCGTGGTTGGAATGGAGAATACTTCCGGTCTTCCCCCCTCAGGGCATTTTGGTGCGGGTTATGAGGAGAGATACGAGTCGGGAAGTGTACTTTGGCTATTGAGAAATGTGTAAGGCTACCAATGACGATAAGTATCTTTGCCCCGTAGTTGACGACTCGTTAGAACAAGTTTCAAGTGGTTACAATGTTTGATTATATTGACTTGAAGTCGAGATGTCATAAAAGTTGGGTGGAAAGAAGATAGGACCTTCGTAAGGTGGCATTTAGGGCCGATATGGTCTCTACAAGTGTAGTGAAGCCATTTGAGATCACAAGTGCGTTGAGATGGCGTACATATATGAGATCACAAGTGTAGTGAAGCCATTTGAGATCACACGTGCGATTGTTGAGATCACAAGGGCCGATATCGGTTTTCGGAATCGGGTTACGATGAAGTCGTGTAACTTGTGGTGTTTCATGCGGTTCCAAGATGGACCCTAACCTAAAGATGTTAATGACAATTATTGATGCATGAGTTGCACGAATGGTTCTTATGCTCTTACGTTGAAGATGTCTCGTTGCACTCACGGAGTTGAGAGGCACAAGTTTGGCATGGGATGACAATGATAGAGGTCATGCGGGATGAGCAGAGTTATCTAAGTAGGTTGGGGTGTCGAGGTGGCCTCCTAAGAGACGTAACGGTGTTAAGAATATCAAGTTGATCAAACGAGAATGAGATGATAGTTTTTATAACACCTCCAAGGCATGTGGAGGAAAAATACAACTTATAAGTTGGTGGACTATAGCCGCCGAGTTGCGGGATGGTTTTGTGACTTTCTTCCTTTCTGAGGAAGACGATTAGATCGTTGGATCCGAGACGGGTCCGTGGACCTTTGATAGAAGCAGAAGAGGTGAGTGGCCTCAAGTCCTCTTTCTTTGGCACATACATTAAAGTCAAGGGACAGTATGGCATTATGAATACATTCAAGCGGGGATTAGGATACATTTGAGGTAGTGAAAGACGTTTCGCATGCGTGTTAGACGATTGCGGGCATATAAGAAAATTGACCGATGAAGAGTCGAGAGTTAGGCCATTTTATGCGCGCACGTAAGATGATGTCGGTTTGGATATGGAACGACATGCCAATCATGTATAAACAATAAGAGTATGATATGTGTATGTATATTCATACAACAAGAGTTGAGTACCCACTAGAGGTGATGGTTAGAGATGGTTAAGGACGTCGGTCGTATGATTTGGGTATCATTCAGGGTGGGTGAATGTGATCACCAACACCCTTAGTAAGTGGACACTTTGAGAATAAGTAACAACCTAACTGACGGTTCAGCCTCAGTAGATGGTATGAGAAAGACCCGACAGAATCGCGGAATTTGAAAGGCTTTGAGAAAGATACGGGATAGAAGGTCCTGAGGAGAGACCCCATAGTTACCATTATGGGTTGGTAGTTTGTTGGAACGCCAGAAGCGTCTATGTTTACTTATAACGGAGAGCTGATATAGAGTCTCCAAGAGGCTCACACCACCTTACTAGTACACTGTAGTGTTGGTAAGAGGTATTTAGGATTGGTAATGTTCACATTAGTGAGGCAGACTTAAGGCCGAGGTGGCTAGATACATAGCCATTATGTGACCCGTCGTTAGGTCAAGTTAAGCAACATAACGAGAAAGAAGACTTCATCCACCACATGTCATGCAATGGGAGTGGGTGGATACTTCCGTAGAGGTTATTACCGGCTTGAGACCATGTAACTATTGTAACATGTTTTGGTCATTGAGAACGGACCGACAAAAAAAACGCGTTATACCCCTTTTTGGGAAACAAAGATGATGAGTCGGCTAGTTGTGAGTCCACTAAGTGATAGTGAGAGTACCTGGGATACCGAGTATCGTTATCTCGGATCGAGATGTGTGATTCATCTCGGGATTTGTTGGACAGCGGGATCGTGCCGCGAAGGAGACCAGTTGGCTTTCATGGCAGTTTTATCCTCGGATAGTTGGTCATCTAGAGAGGACTTTTGTGATCTTGGATGCCGTGTAGAGAGCATATGTGTGAGGTAGGGGTAAGGACGGACATGATACCTCCCCTTTGATCGAGCTTTCGTATTATGATAGTGAGATGTGTAGTTTGAGATGGGCCTTGGAGGCACTTTATGGACGGAAGTGTAGTACACCGTGATGCTGAAATTTGGATAGTATATGTAGGGATAGCCCTAAGCGGATACGGGACGGCCTCGTTTGTCTAACGTTGGTCCTAGAGCAGATGATAGCCGAACTAAGTCTCTAGAAGGCGTGGACAAATAAGAGATACGGACCTCTTGGGTTTAGATACGAGACGAGTCGAGTTAAAGGTATCACATGCGCGAGGCGTCAATTGTCGGGCATTTTAGGGAAGCTGAGCTTCCGTTTTATAGACTTTTTTAGAGATCTTGGCGCAATTTGGGAAACGGTTTACCGGTTGGCATGGCCCCCGAGAGTGGAGGATGTTCACTAGGTTTCAGGTGTGACGGTCAAGGAAATACATGTATGACTCAAGATATGGTATAGTATTTTTTGGAGTTGTTACGATGATCCAATCACAAAGAGAAGGTCATTGGGTTAGAGATTATGTGCTTGTGCGATTTATGTGTTTTTGTGCCCCGAGCGAGAATGCGTTGTATGATTGGTTAGTTTTTTACTTTTATGCGATATGCGGTTCATGCGAGTATGTGTGCAGGCCTTGCGAGGTCTGGACGTGGTTACACGAGTGTGTTGGGGTACCAAGTTAGTTATGCTGAGAGTTCTGCGTTAGCAAGTTTCGGGACACAACTTATTTTTAGGGGGATGAGTTGTAACGTCCGGAATTGTTATTCCGGTTAGTGAGGGAGTTATCGACTTTCCCGCAGACGCGGCTCAGTTTTTCCGCAGGCACGAGGTGCTGAGTGACGGGTTTTATCCCGAAAATTCCGTTCCGACCCTTTGGTTTCCTCTTTTCCGCTTTGACTCCTCGTTCTCTCTTTTGAGAGATGACCCCTCGTTGGCTTGTGACCTTTGTTTCCCTCAGGTGCAGCCCACTCTCCTTCCTCCCTTCCTCACTCTCACGTGTTTCTCTCTCCCTCTCTTCTTCCTTCCCTTCTCTTGGTATCTTCTCCCATGGTGATGCTTCTTCCCCTCCTCCTTCTTGTGCGAGCTACTCATTTTGAAGATACAATGGGACGGAGGTTTCGAGCTGCAGTAGATATGATCCACTTCTCCTTCCACCTCCATCTTCTTCTTCTTCCTCCTTGAGCTTCCATGGTGGAAGCCATGGATCCTTATTCTTCTCTTTTGTCTTGCAGGTGAGAGGATCGAGTTTAGATTGATTGTATGAGTGTGGATCCAGTTGGTGGATGTTTTGGAGCCAAGCAAGGAAGCTAGGAGGTCATGGTACATCAAGGAGTCGTCGAAGAAGCCATCGAAGATTTCCCACTGGAGCTCGACCGCACCTGCGGCTGGACAACTCCGCGGGGGCGGCCAATGCACTGAGCCGCAGGGGTGGCCAGCCTGAGCCGTAGGGGCGGCCACTGGCTCAGCAATACTCCTTTGCGGTCTTCTTCTCCTCTTCGCGGTTGTTCGTCCTTCTTCCGCGCCCGTGTCTTTGCTTGGTGAGTACCCTCCCTTGAGTATATGTTCTTAGTTGCTTCTAGAGAGTGTTGATGTTAAAAGCATGCTAGGTTGGACCTAGGATAGTTGAGAATGCCAAGTAGTGTCTTGTGTCTTAGGTGAGTGTTCGAGGATCTTGACATATTCTAAGGCTTGATGGATGTATGTTTCTGAGTTGGTTCATGGGGTGAGTGTATGGCTGCCTTGTGAGGATTGTGAGGCTTGAGATCGTACGGTTATGGTTGTTAGGTTGTGGGCTAGGATATGCGTATTCCAGCATAGAGTGGTTACCGTTGAGATTGTTGAGACTACGCATGTTTATCGTAGTATGTGTTATTGGTTATGATATATCGAGATCATAGAGTCTAGAAGTCTAAGGACTTCTAGCTTATGTTGAGTGTGATGTGAGCATGAGGGATTCTAGGATGCGGTCCTAGAATGAGAGTCAAATGATCTTGCGTAGATCATTTGTGTAGAAGTCTAAGACTTCTTGAGTTGAGCGAGTTGTTGATATAGATATATTGTTGTGAGCAGGTTGTAGGCTTCTTCCCAAGGGAAGCGAGAGTGTTGCGTGAGTTAGCGTTTGGGACGAGGTAAGTCTCCGGACTTACTTAGCTCGTATTCTACGTATTGGTTTCGATGCGTGTTTGGTGGTATGTGTTTATTGTTTATGTTATAATAACTAAACCGGTAATAGGACCACCGACCATATATTATTTTGGCCCAAGTGTATGATAACGGACGCTGACATCATTACCTAGCTCTTGCGAGAGCTAGGAGGTTCTCGACGACTAGCCCGTGCGGGTAGAAGGGAGGATGCATTAGTACCATTCCTTGCCGTTAAGTACGGACCGAGGCGAGTTTCGGGAGATTCTCGTGTCACAAAAGAAGTTGAATTAGAACGGGATATGACTTAATAATAAAAAGATAATAAACCGGATTTGTGTGCTCTGGAGTGTGATGTGTGTTTATGATGATTTACTTGTGTTTGTGCCTCTCACCTTGATTCTAATGCATCGAATATTGGCTAACGGTGTTATACCGATGTTGTAGATTGCCTTGCAAATTAGGAATACGGCCGAGAGATCCGGAAGAGTGGGTAACCGGGGTTCCGTACATTTTAAGAGGGGTTTTGGTTGGAGTCGGGTTGTGTGTTGTTCTTCATTTATTGTGTTTTGTATGCCGCGTATATGGCATTTGGTCTTTGGAGTTGTATCTCAGTTGAAGTCGTTGTTTTTATGCTTTCGGGTTTCTTTACATTGCATAAAAATGTATTTCGGATTAGGCCTTTATATGTGTCTTGTTGCAAGATCCGATGAAATTGTTGTCAAGCTAAGCGTTGAGACCCATTGTGAGGTCTCCGCCCGAAGCATCCTAAATCCCGCGAATTCGGGGTGTTACATAAAATAATTTAGAGAAAATGCCAAATGGGCTCTTAGTTTGAATCATTTATAGGTATTTTAGTTTCTTTTCCTTATTGCCCGCATTCCTCAATTGGAACCCATAACTGTAACCCACAAGCTCGGCATATCCATTTTTCATAGTTGCTTGATTTTAGGAGTAGGTTATTTTATATCCTATATCATAAAAGGAGGAGGTACATCTACAATGTATTGGATGCACACCGAAAGAGTTGAATACTAAGAGGATTCTTCAAAAACCTTGGTTAATTGTTAGATTCTTACTTCCAAATTATCTTTATTTTTTGGCTCCTATCATTTGTACAAATCCAAAAAACCAACCAGATCTCCAACCATCAAACTCCTCTTCCACTGACCCAATGCTTGAACACGATCCATACAGGCCTCACCCTCTAACCTAAATCCTGGCCCTAACATGCTCACTCAACTACCGCCTTCAATAGCCTGTCAATTGAAGTTGAAAGAATCCATCTAGATTGATGGATAGAAGAAGAAGATCGAGAGAATTGAGATGAAAGCTCTGTGTTTCTGTTTTTATTCTGTAATAAACTGAGAGAAAGCTATATATAGATTTCTTGTAACCAACATACAATATTTACACAATGTGACACAATTTCTATGTATTTACATATAATGGATACTCATATACTAACTTCCCCTGAAGTTAGAGGGTGTAAAGACAACCCCTACTTGGTCAAAAGAGTATTATGTTTATGGCCACTAAGGGGTTTAGTAAAGATATCATCTAAGTGAGACTATGTAGGTATATAGGACAAAAAAATCAATCTATCAAGCAACTTGGATCTAACAAAATGACAATCAATTTCAAAGTGTTTGGTTCTCTTGTGGAAGACAGGATTTCGAGCAATGTGAATTGCAGCTTGAGAATCAAAATGAACAGCAACTGGAGTGATGTTTGGAACGTCAAGCCCATGAAGAAGACGTGTTAACCATGCAAGCTCTGTTGTAATGCGCCTAAGGGATCTGTATTCAATCTCAGCTGATG
Organism: Fagopyrum esculentum; assembly: GCA_033239045.1. Lineage (NCBI taxonomy): Eukaryota > Viridiplantae > Streptophyta > Magnoliopsida > Caryophyllales > Polygonaceae > Fagopyrum > Fagopyrum esculentum. Next base: position 102,486,370 of record BSUD01000005.1, read on the forward strand.
AGAGAGAGATAGTGACATGCTTCTTAGATTTCCAGGAAATTGGAGAATTCCTCAAAGAATATAATATCCACTAATAGACTTACGAGAACGAGGACATGTTGCCCAATCACTATCACAATAAGCTTGAAGCTGAAAGTCATCCTTGTTAGAGAGAAGAATACCATAGTGTGTAGCGTTTTTAAGATATCGAAGAACACGAATTGCATCAGACCAATGTACATCAGTAGGGGCATGCATGAACTGACATAGGTGTTGAACAACAAAAGACAAGTCTGGCCTTGTATTGATGAGAAAATTCAACTTCCCCAGAAGTTGTCTGTACTAAGAAGGATCAGTCAAAGGAACTCCCAAATAAGGTTTTAGTTTAATAGGTGGATCAAGAGGAGATGACACTAAAGAAGTGACAAAAGAAGCATAATTCTGCAGCAGATCAGTAGAAAACTTTCGTTGGGATATGATGACACCCTGAGGAGTAGTGACAAATTCATTACCAAGGAAATAAGCAAGAGAACTAGATCTTTGATTCTGAACTAAGAGTCCAGAAATGCCTTTAGATAAGCAATTTCAACAAAATCATTACGTGTGACAAGAATATCATCAAAATATATACCCTAATAAATGACAGCTTGCCCCTTTTTCTTGTAGAATAGCGAGTAGTCATTTAAAGAGTGTGTTACCCTTGAGAAACTAAAGCAGTAGACAATTTAGAGTACCATTGTCTAGATGCATGCTTCAAATCATACAAAGATTTATTCAATATGCAAACTTTTCTAGAATAATTTGTAACACCCCGAATCCGCGGGACTCGGAGCGCTACAGGCGGATACCTCACATTGGGTCCCGACCCTTAGCTTGGCAACAATTTCACCGGATCTTACAACAAGACACAAATAAAGGCAAAACCGAAATACATTTTTATGCAAATGATATGGTTCCCGAAAGCAAACAAACGACAAACTTTAGCCGAGTTCTCAACTGCAAAGACTTAAACATCAAATACATAACAAATATACAATACACGATACCTGGCTCTCAACCAAACCCATCCTAAAATGTATGAAACTCCGGCTTCCCACTCTTCAGGATCTCTCGGCCACATACCTAACCTGCAAAGAAACTACAACATCGGTATAAAACCGTTAGCTGAAATTCAAGGCATTAGAATCATGGTGATGGCACAAACACATGTAAATCATCATAAACACACAACATGCTCCAAAACACACAAGTCCGGTTTATTATCTTTTTATTAAGTCATTCCGTTACTAATTCAACTTAGGTTTGTGACACGAGAGTCCCCGAAACTTGTCTCGGTCCCCACTTACCAGCAAGGAATGGTACTGATGCATCCGACTACCTACCCGCACGGGCTAGTCGCCGAGTCACCACCCGTTATCATACACTTGGGCCAAATAATATATATAGGTCGGTTTTCCTATTTCCGGTTTGGTTATGATATAACATAATCAACACACACACAACCTAACACACATCGATGCTAATATAAAGAATACGAGCTAAGTAAGTCCGGAGACTTATCTCGTCCCAACGCTAAACTCACACAACCACTCTCGTTTCCCTTAGGAAGAAGTCCACAACCTGCTCACAACAAGATACATATCAACAACTCGCTCATACTCAAGAAGTCTTATACTTCCACTCTAATGATCTACGCAAGATCATCTAACTCTCAAGCTAGGATCGCATCCTAGACTCCATTATACCAACATCTCACTCAACACATGAAAGGATCTCACAACAACCTATACTCTCACTTGATCATACACAACAACCAAGAAGGAAAAAACTAGATTAGGAGGTCCAACATGCTCATCACACTCGCCTAAGGTCCCAAAAGCCACTACATAGCATTCACAACTAGAGTTGTCAAAAGTTGACCCGACTTGTGAAACCGACCCGATGAACCTGAATCCGAACCCGACCTGGCCCCAAAAATTTTGAAAAAAAGAATGTCCGGAACCGACCCGCTTTAAACCGATTTAACCCGAAGTAATAAATGACCCGAAGCAACCTGACTTGAATAACCCGATTGCCCGAATAACCCGACCCAAAGTAACCCGATAACCTGAAGTGGCCCGACCGAGTGACCCGATAGCCCAAAATAACCCGACCTGAAGTAACCCGATCCAAAGTAACCCGACCCGAAGTGACCCTATAGCCCAAAGTAACCCGATAGCGCGAAGTAACCCAGCCTGAAGTAACTTGGCCCGAAGTAACCCGACCCGAAGTAACACGATAAGTCTACAATGGCATAATCCATACTATAAGTTTATATTGTAAGTCTCTAATAACATATTAAATACATATTACATAATCCATTCTATAAGTCAAATATCCAAATTTGGTTAAAGATCATTTCGATTAACAAATCACCCAAATATTTGCAGATAACTATTCAAACCAACTAAAATTGTTTTTCACATAAATACATAATTCATACTATAATTTTTAAGAATCGGAATTTTAAAGATATTTTTTTTTATTTGTTATGTTGTATATATATACATAAATACATATTACATATTCCATACTATAACTATAAGTCTATAATGACATTCTGCAACTCCGACACGATAAATGTAAGGTAACAATGTATTAAATCATTAAAATAAATTTTGATTTTAACATATATATATATATATATATGTATTATATAATACATAGTATAATTGTATAAGTATTTATGATGACATTTTTTAAGTATTAACTTTTTTACCTTGTTGGAAAAAAGATGTCTTAAAGTGTTGAAAATAAGTTTTTTTTAAAAAATATTGTATCAATTATACGGTTTTCACTTTCATTTTAGTTAAGTTATGTGACTAATTACCTATGATATTTTTATTGTACACTTTATAACAAACAAAAATAGGAAAAAAAACATATATTGATCAAATGGATAAGTCAATTTGATATATTGATCAAATGGATTAGTCACATTAGATATATGAATCAAATGGATCAGTTGGTTATCTAGATCCAGTTAAAGTCATTTTCAATCAAACGGATCACGCTGAAATCATTCCGATCAAACAAATCACCCAAGTATTCACGGATAATTATCCGATCCGACTAGCGTTTTCAAATACAATATTTTATAATTTGAATCAAATATATCAACCAAATATTCATGGATTATTATCCGATTCGGTGAAAAGTGATAAATAGTTACATTCGAATAAATGTTACTTTCAAATAAAGTATCAAATAATTTATATTGTTTTCCCACTTGTTTAAGAAAGTAATAGTTGATTAATATAAAAATTTATTAACGATATGCCAATTATTGATCATAATCAAATTAATTGATACATGATCCAAACCGGTATTAACCTGAATTGATACCCGATCTAAACCGACTTGACCCGAAATAAACCTTTAAAATGAGAGATTGTTTTGACCCGTCCCATTTGAACCCGAATAATTGATACCTGATCCAAACCGACCCGAAACAAACCGCTAAAAAGAGAGAGATTGTTTTGACCCGGCCCGTTGGAACCCGAGCTTGTTGTGACCGACCTGAATTGACCCGTTGACCCCGTTTGACACCACTATCTAGAACCGAGCTAAACCGACCCGTTATGACCCGAGAACCGAACTATACGATAACCCGTTATAACCCGAATAATCGATACCCGGTCCAAACCGACCTGAACCAAACCAATCCGGTTATCAACCAAGCCTTTTTTGACCCGACCCGTTTCAACCCGAACTTGTTTTGACCCGACCCGAACCCGACCTGTTGGCCCCGTTTGACACCTCTACATATCCTAGGTCCAAACCTAGCATGATACTATCATAAACACTCTCTAGGATCAGCTATGACCACATGCTCAAGGGAGGGTACTCACCAAGCTAGGACACGGGTGCAAAAGAAGGGAGCAAAGCCGCGAAAAGGAGAAGAAGACCGCACGGGCAGGCTGACTGAGCCAGTTTCCGCCTCTGCGGCCTGGGAAGCCGCCCCTGCGGCTCAGGCTTGCCATCCCTGCGGCTCAAGTGCAGTGGTCGCCCCCGCGGCGCTGTCCAACCGCGGATGCTGGCGGGCTCGAAAGGGCGATTCTCGAACGATCTCTTCGTTGGTTCCTTGATGTGTAGAAGTCTCCTAGCTTCCTTGCTCACCATAGATGTCCCAATACACAATCATCACCATAGCTTTTGATCTTAGCAAGATCCATACACATGCAACACAAGAAGAGGGAAGAACAAGGTGAATATGTGGCCTTATCAACTCAAGGAAGAAGATGAAGAAGATGAAGGAGGAAGAAGAAAGAGAGGAAACTTACCCACCAACTCCGGATCTACAGTACCTCACTACTGGACATCCCACACAAGATCTTCAAAGGAGAAGGTGGAGAAGAGAGCACAAGAGAAAGAATGGGAAAGAGACTAACGTGAATGAGGAGAAAGGGAAAAGAGAGAGAATCAAGGTTTCACAAGGGGGAGGGAAACAAGGGTCAGCTGTAGCCTTGTCACCTCATGTTAGGAAATGAAGGGTCCAAAAGCATAGATGGGGAAACGAAGGGTCGGAACGGGATTTTCGGGATAAAATCCGTCACTCAACATCTCGTGCCTACGGAAAGACTGAGACGCGCTTGCGAGAAAGTCGATAACTAGCTCACTAACCGGAATAAAAATTCGGGACGTCACATAATTCCTTTCCAAACCCAAAGGAATTTTCATATAAACTTATGTGTCAATATCTCCATGCAAAATGCATTATTGACATCTAACTGAGATAAATACCACCCTTTCTTGACTGCAATAGTAACTAAACTTCGAATTGTAGTCATTTTGATGACTGGGGAGAAAGTCTTAGTATAATCCGAACCAGGTTATTGAGTATAACTTTTGATAACAAACCTGGCTTTGTGTCTCTCTAATGGCCCATCTGCTTTAAACTTTAATTTGTAAACCCACTTTGAGATGATAAATTTCTTATCAGGAGGAGCATCCACAATAGACCAAGTGTTGTTTTGATTCAAAGCATCCAACTCAAACTTCATAGCCTGTCTACAATCAAGAGAAGAAACTACATCTTTAAAAAATAGTGGTTATGTCATGTGTTTTAATTGAAGAGAAGCAGGAGCTGTTAGACAAAAGTTGTGTGTGGTTGAAGAGATTATGGAGAAATGGAAGAACAAACTATCTCACAATAATAATCATCAAGAGAAATTGGACGTGTAGTATCTCTAGAAGATCTTCTAGGAGCAGATGAAGGTAAATACTGAGAGATAGGAGAAGACTGTAAAATAGGAGTAGAAGAGTCTGGAGTAGATGGAACATTGGTATGATTAGGTGAAGGGTAAGTACTATCATCATACAAAAAATTTGTATGTGGTGGAGGAAAAGAGTTGTTTGATGATGTATATGAATATGAAAAAATGGTTTCACGAAATGTAAAATCTCTTGAAACAATGACTTGTCTGGTATCAAGATAGTAGAGTTTATAAGCTTTCTTGCCATATGGATAACCTATAAACACACATCTATGTGCTCGAGACTGAAATTTGTCTCTTCTAGGTTTTGTGGTGGAAGCAAAGGCTAAATAATCATTGGTTCTAAGATGATCATAAGATGGAGGTTTACCAACCAATCTTTGGTAGGAAGAAATGTTTTGGAGGACTTTGGAGGGTAGTTTGTTGATGATATATGTAGCAATAAGCAAACAATCACCCAAAAAAATAAGAGGAAACGAGAAGTGAGATAATATTGATCTTGCAACTTCCAACAAGTGTCTATTCTTCCGCTCAACTCCATTTTGTTCAGGAGTATAAACACAACTAGTCTGATGAATTATTCCATGTGTAGTAAAGAAATCTTTATCCTATTTTAACACCCCAAATATGCGGGACTCGGGGCTCTACGGGCGGTGACCTCACAATGGGTCCCGACCCTTAGCCTGACAGTAATTTCACCAGATTTCCAATAAGACACAAATAAAGGAAAAACCGAAATCATTTTTCATGCAAGTGCGAGAGTACGGAAATAACAAGACAAGGTGGAAACTCAGTTGAGTCCTCAAAACGACATAACTCCAATACGAAAGACATAAATTCAAAACAATACAACATAACAACATAATCCATCTCCGTCCTATAATGTATGGAGACACCGGTTGTCCACTCCTCCGAGTCACTCGGCGGCATTCCTAACATGCAGAGCATCTACAACGATCGGTATAAAACCGTTATCTCACATTTTAGGCATTAGATAGATAGCAAGGGTACAAACACACATAGGTTAACATAACAAACATCATGCTCAAATGCCCACAATCCGGTTCTTATCTTCTTTTTACGTCATTCCATTACTAGTTCCATCGTTAAGATTGTGACACGAGAAGTCTTATAACTCTCACCCCTGTCCCCATGTAACCAACAGGAATAGTGCGGCGCGCTTTCCGTATACAATGTGGAGTGGGAGGTAGCCCGCACTTATACCGTGTATGGCCTGGTCGCTGAGAACCTCTCACTCTCCCTCGGGAGCTAGGCAGTTATGTCACCGCCCGATAATAATATACAAATGGGACAACATATATCCAAGTCATCCTAATCCGGTTTCATGATTATAACCAAAATTATAGCACACACCACCGTCACACATCCAACTAATACATAAAAGCGAGCTAAGTAAGTCTGGGGACTTAACTCGTCTCAAAGCTAACCAAGTGTAACTGATCACACTTCCCGTAGTAATACAATCAAGCCTCATCAAAACAAGGTACGCATCAATAAAACTCTCGTAGGCTAGAAGTTGTTAGACATCGCAATCTAGAAAACAAACACAAGGTCCTACAACTCATAAGCTAGGAAACGCTCCTAGGCTCCAAGGGACCATAACTCATCAAGCATATGCAAAGGCATTACAACAGCTCACCCTCTTACAAGGATAACACATCAGCCAAGCTAGAACACAACTAGTCTAGGCGGTACAACATGATCATCACACTCGAGTCATCCAAAGCGACAATCGAGACTCTAAGGTCTCCTAAGGTCCACAATCACTAGATGGCATTCACAACTATCCTATGTCCATCCAAGGCATGATACTAGAATGGATCAACCTCACAATGAAGGTAGGAAAGAAGAAAAAGGGAGAAGGAGAGCCTAATGTTGAAGAAACACAACCGCGGAATCAAAAGGCGCGATTGCGGAGCTGAAGGTCACCGCCCCCGCGGCACTGTTCACCGCCCCCGCGGTTTTTGGGCTCCAGGCGCCACCCTTGTGGTTCTACGGCGCCGCCCCCGCGGTTGGATAGGTTCCGCCCCTGCGGCGCTATGCAGCCGCCCCCGCGGTAGAACTCCAGAAACAACGTCTTCTTCCATCTTCGATTGTGCACTTGAGCTTCTATGGCTTCCTTCTCTGGCTGGGTTCTCTTAAAACATCATCCACAAGATCCAAGCTCTTCTCCACGACCTAAACAAGCCTAAGGACACATGCATGCAAGGAGACTACTCATGAGTATTCCACCATAGCTTCCTCCATGAAGAAGGAGAAGAGAAGAAGAAGAAGAAGAAGAAGAAGAAGAAGAAGAAGAAGAAGAAGAAGAAGAAGAAGAAGAGAGACATGGAAGCAAGGAAGAAGAAGGGAGGGAGGAGGAAGAGACTTACCAAGCTGGATCTACTGCTTCTCCACTACTGGCCACACACAAGAGGATCCAAGGGAGAAGAGAGAAACAAGTAGAAGGAAGAGTGTGGGAAGGAGTAAGGTGAATGAGCAAAAGAGAGGAGAGAGAGAAATCAAGGTTGCCTATAAGGGGGAGAACCAAGGTTCAACAACCCTCATAGGCTCCTTTTGGCTAGGTAACGAGGGGTCAAAAGCAAAGGGCGGGAAAACGAATGGTCGGAACGGGGTTTGGGATAAAATCCCGTCACTCAACACATCGTGCCTACGGAAAGACTGAGTCGCGCCTGCGGAAAGGCCTCTAAATCGCTCACTAACCGGAATAATAATTTCGGGCGTTACATCTAATTCCCTAAAAACAAGTTTCATCCCGAAACTTGCTAAATGTGAAACTCTTGATCAAACACGTCTCGATAACCGCTCGGAACACATAAACGTGCCAACTATCGGCCCTCTAATCCAAAGCCTACTCATATAATCACATCAAGACCTCGCAAGGTATACACACATACTCACATGAAACGTATAACATACATCACATCAAGATCCATCCGATTATACAACACATTCCTGCAAGGGGCACAAAATACACATAACCTCACGCATGCACATACGATCTAACCCAATGGCCCTATAGATGCATCTAGCTCATCGTACACTCGGCCAAAGATACTATCCACGTCTTCCCGGTAGCCTCATTGGCTCCTCGTCTGCCACTAGATCATCAAGACTAACATCATAACTCACGTCATACATGTACGCCCTCGACTGACACACATGAAACCTGGGAACATCCTCTACTCTCAGTGGCCAAGCCAACCGGTAAACCACTTCCCAACTCGCGCTTGTGAAACTCTTAACCAGACCTACTCCATATCTAAACTCTAGCAGTTAGTGTCTCTCATCTATATACGCCTTTTGACGACTCAACTTGGCTAGCATTCGCTCTTGGACCACCGCCACTCAAGTGAGGTTGTCCCTTATCTATTCAGGGTTATTCTCACATGTACTACTCAATTTCCAACACAACGGTGTACGACACTTCCTTCCATCCGATGCCTCATAAATGGGCCATCATAAATCTACACATGCCAACTAATATAATACGTAAACTCAATCACAGAAAGTGTTCGGATCCACTTGTTCTCACTCTAGCACGGAGGCTCCCAACACATCCTTTAAGGCCTTAAAAGTCCTCTCTAACTGACCATATGTCTGAGAACGAAAAGTTGTCATGAAATGCAACTGGTACTCAAAGCGGCATGATCTAGCTGCCCAAAATCCCGAGGTGAATCACTCACCTTGATCCGAGACGATGATACTTGGTATCCCAGGTAATCTCACTATCACTTAGTAGATTCCACAACTAGTCGACTCATCGGCCTTGTTTCCCAATAGGATGTAAAACCCATGGTCTTTGTAGGTCATTCCATAATGACCCAATCACGTCACAACTGTTACTTGGTCTAAAACCGGTAATAACCTTTATGGAACTATACTCTCACCCCCACTACGCCACTAGCAGTGGTTGAGGACCTCCTCCCATCTCATGGTACTCAAGCTTGACCTGATGACAGGTCGTATACTGTCTATGCGCTTTAGCCACATCGGCCTTAAGGCCGCCTCACCAATGTGAACATCACCAATCCAGATACCTCTTACCAACACTAGGGTGAACTAGTAAGGGTAGTGTGAGCTTCCTAGAGGGCTCTACCTTAGCTCTCCATTATCAGTACACATAGATGCTCCTGGCATCTAAACAAACCGTCAACCCCAAAAAGGTAACTATGGTACCTCTCCTCGGGACCTTCTATCCCGGATCTTCCTCAAAGCCATACAAATCCCGCGCTTCTGTCGGGTCTCTTCACAAATCATTTAAGTTAATAAATTGAGTTTGAACCGTCAGTTAAGTCGTTGCTTCCTCTCGAAGTGGCCACTAAGGGTGTTGGTGACCACATTCACCTTCTCTTGAATGATCCAAAAATCATAAGACTGAAATCCTTAACCAACTCTAACCATCACCTCTGGTGGATATTCAACCCTTGTTGAGAGAATATATAAATATATCATACTCTTATCGTCCGTACAAGACTAGCATATCGCTTCATACACAAATACCGACATCATCTTAAGTGCCTGCATTAAAGCGTCCAACTTTCGACCCTTCATCGGTCATTCGTCTTATATGCCCACCATTGTCTAACACACACGCGAAACCTCTATTGTTACTTCGTACATATCCCAAGCCCCGCTTGGATGTATCCATATTGTCATAAAGTCCCCATGAATTCTTGCATGTGCCAAAGAAAACGGAATAGAGGTCACTCACCTTTTCTGCTTCTATTTAAGCTCCACGAACACGGCTCGGACCATACCATTCTTGTATACTTCCACATAAAGGAAGAGAGTGTCAAAAACCATTCCGTAACTCTGCGGTTATAGCCCACCAACCTATGAACTACATACCTCCTCCACATACCTTGGAGGTAGTACCGAAAATATCACATTGGTTTTTGTTGGATCAACTTGATAACTCTGAATATCACTATGGGTCCTAGGAAGTCACCTCAGACGTCCTAACTCACTTAGATATATCTGCTTATCCTCTTATCCTGCATAACTTGTATCATTGTCGTCCCGCGTCAAACTTGTTCCTCTCAACTCCGTGAGTACAACAAGATATCGTCAAACGTAAGAACATAAAGAATCATTCGTACAACTCATGCACAATAACTGTCATTACAATCCTTAGGTTAGGGTCCACCTTGAAACCACTTGAAATACCACAAATTGTGCGACTTCATCGCAACCCAATTCATAAATCTGATGGATACTCATCTATATAAACTCCGACTCATCAAACGCACTCGTGATCCCAAATGGATTCACTACACTTGTAGTGACCATATCGGCCCTAAATCCCGCCTTACGAAGGTCCTTTCTTCTCTCCACCCAAATCTGGTGACATCTCGACTTCAAGTCGATCTTATAAAACATTGTAACCACATGCAAATTGTTCTAATGAGTCGCCCACAATGGGGCAAAGATACTTATCCTTATTGGTAGCCTTACTCATTTCTCGATAATCAAAGTACAACTTTTCCGACCCGTACCTTCCCTCAAAAACCGTACCAAAATGCCCTGTGGGGAAAAACTACAAGAAATTGCCATTCAAAACCACTGAAACTTCCAACTCATAAATTCTCAAGTACTACCATCTTAAGCTTAAAGCTTACACCGTTACTATAATCTTGGTCCTCCGTTTCACACCATAGCCACCATGGCTCCTTCGGGTGAGTCTAGAAACTTTGGCTCATTTCTTGTTCGCGACAAAATATCATCCGTTTCATAAGAATGAAAATATCATGCATCCTCTTTACATATTTTCCCATTTGCGTAAAGCAACTAGGGAAGCCTCACCTCCCTTTTGATCCACTATATTCCTTTATCATGCTCCAACCTTAAAGGTTCAATCTGTGTCGTTCCTCCATGTGCCAATTCCAAAACCTAAGAAGGTCACAAAAAGGATCGTTACAATCCCTCCTTGGGAGATCCATCATAGCTACTCGCTTTAACCATTCAACGTTATTTGATTAAGATAACCGCACTTCTGTTGATGTAGTTCCTTACTATTAACATTGAACCACCCGGAATACTCCAAACTCTTGTTTCCGATCCACGATATTCCCATAGTCTTTTTTACTCTTCCCATAGACAATCCGCACATGTGTGTTCTTAGTGGTCATCGATTAACTTGTATTTGACCTTCTCAGAAGTCAATGACTTACCGTTCTACTGCACTTTCCATGTTATCATTCTCATGAAGGCTACCCTCCTCGGGGTACTCTACTTTAAACTCCGCTAGCTCGATCTACACTCCATGATTCCTTCTTCTTTCACAAGATAATTACACTCTTCTTGACCTTGTTGTGTTATATAACTCACTTTCATAGGCTTAACCACTCTCCCATGATGTCCTTCAAGTGCACCTTTTCAACTATCTCTAACGTTAGATAGCATCCGTTCACGTTTCTCTTGGGTTGGTAACTTAAGTCTTTCCATAACAAAAGCTTCTTGTTGTGTTTCTCATCCACTCGGGATCCACATCTACTCACACTTCTTTCTTCTTGGCGTTTCTTAGCCTTAACATCATAACGGAAACCAGTCAACTCCACCAAGGAAATCCTACCATGTGAATCCTCACCTCTCCATTCTTCTCATAAGTCTCGTAAGTCCGAAGAAGTCAACCCGCCTGTGTCCTAGGAAACTTGGCACTTCATCTTCTGTTACCTCCATAAGCTTAACTGACGGGTCTCTTAAACCTTTCGTCATTTGCTGATCATACTTCCAATCTCGACTCCCGTGCTTAGGAGTGTCTAGGGAAAACTTGTTTTAATTGGATCGCCACTTTTGGAATCCTATTCATTTAATCCACTTCTTCCGTTTATTGACACGACACTTGGAATTCTCCATAAGTTTGTTACCCCTAGTTTGCTTCATTGTCGCTCAATCATTACTTCTTTATAACCGCTCCACATCTTCATGTTGCTTTCTTGCTTGTATTGCTTTCATCTCGATTTCTCTTAAGTTGTCTCGAGTTTTCCTTCTACTTGTTTGTCCTTGCGGTTAATGCCCTCATTAGCCTTCCCATTGTTGCTTTGACATCCTAAAAAGGAGTCCGATGAAATTCCCAGCTGTTCATCCGAACGTGATGCTCAACTCGGTATTTGAGCATACTCAGCCTCGTATGTACACTATCCTAAGCCAAACAACGTTGTCCGAGGTGAGGATATCTTTCTATCAATTGACTACGAAGTCAATAACTTCAATATGATACTAGTGTACCATACATGTATATATATATATATATATATATATATATATATATATATATATATATATCGATAGCGCCATGCTACTAATATAACATAACTGTAATATCCGGAATTTTTATTCCGTTTAATTCCGAATCAAATCGGACTTCGAGCCGTCGACGGTTTCCCTTTCTATCTAGTATTTCTTTCTTCACAAATTTTATCATTTTATGTTGAATTTAATTCACATAAAATGATAGAATTATATCAAACCTTAATTCTTATAATTATTTATCATTTTATGTAGAATTTAATTAACATAAAATGATAGAATTATATCAAACCCTAATTCTTATAATTAATCCTTAACGATGACTTTAGACGAGATCATGACAAGGCTGAGACGAGAATGTGACAAAGCTGTGACGAGACCATGACAGAGCTGAGACGAGGTCATGACGAAGCCCGACAACTCTGTGACGAAGTCATGCACGGGCCTGACAAAGCCATGACGAGTTTTTGACAAGTTTTGACAAACTCAGCCCACATAATTGACTCTTATTTCAGCCCATCTTTCTCTCTTGTTTTATTGCAGCCCAGCCCGGATTGCTTCAGTTTCTGCTTGACCCAACAGCTTCAGCCCATCTTCTGGCCTTGCTCCAGCCCACAACGAACCTACTGTTGCCCAGCCAGCCCGCCTTCAGTAGCCCAAGGAAAAGACGGGCCTGCTGCTCCTTAATTACCTCGCAGCCATGAAGCTGATTGGAACAGCCGGCCTTTCCTCTCCCTCCTTTCTATACGTAACAGCCGGCCTTCCCTCTCCCTCATTTCTATACGTAAAAGCTGCTGATTGAAACAGCCCCTCCTCACATCTCCTTTATCCGAATTGTTTTCACACAAAACACAACAGTGAACTAGGGATAGTTATACACAGCCCAACTCTCCCTTTCTGCACGTGGACATTCACGCAGCAGCCTTTCCCCCTCTACACCATGGCCTTATCATGTCCTTCCTTCATCTTCATGTGCAACAAGCAACACCATGTTCACAACAGCATGGGGTGCACAATCAGCAACGCAGCATTGCCCTTCCTCCTTCCTGTCGTGCACACATAAGGACATCGAGCCAGGGATCTTCCTTTGCGTCTTCTTCACGCAAAAGCAAGCCAACACAAGCAGACCGAGTGGCGTCCTTCTCTACACAGCAGCCACAGGCTGACCTCCCTCTGCACATGGGCAACACAGACAGCAGCCCCCTCGCACACAGGAAGCAAACAACGGCCACGACTTCTCTCCGTCTTTTGTCGACCAGCAGTCAAGAGCTTTTCTTGTGCACATATGTCGCTGTTCTTCCCTTTGGCGCACACCTACAGCAGATTTGAGTCCTTGCAGTTGTATCAGTCCAGCCAGATAAACAGCAGCCCGCCTCTGCTGCACATCGTCGCCTTTTCACGCTAGGAAACCAAATCAAGGCTTCTCTTTCACGTTGTCGGGTTAGTGACTAAGTAATTCCCCTTCTTCTTGCCTCCCTTATACATTTTGATGGCTGATGAATTTCACTCTTCCCAGCCTTGCTCAGCAGCTAGGACAAACAGTAGGCATCTTTTCAGTTTTCTGAATTTTAAGACTGTGTCTAGCAACCAACTTTGGCACCAGATTTAGGTATGCAAAACTCATCCTTTCTAGCTCAAATTTTTATATGATATGGTGGGGATAGTATTGTAGAACATATTAAAATTTCAGAGGAATCCAGCGAGTGGTTTTGGATTTATGATTTTTTAAAGATGAAGTCGTAAGCAGTTTTTCTGTTGTGCTGAAATTCGGTTTTGTGAGATAGTTTAAATAGGATTTTGATCTCATTTGCGGCTGAATTTTGGATATATTGTAGATAAGATTTTATAGTAGAACGTATCAAAATTTGGGATAAATCCAGCGAGTAGTTTAGGAGTTATGATTTTTCAAAGTTAAGACAATGTGCTGTGTGTTGAGTGTTGTAACCAACTTTAGAAATTTTTGTAGAAGTGATGGTTGAACAGTTTTAAGAAATTCTTGCTCCTAGGAGTAGATGAGATATCATAGATGATCTAGGGAATTATTTCGGAATTTTTATAAGATTATTCGAATTTTATATTTGAAGGCGAAGTTGGACCTTAACGATCCTTCCGAAAATAGGGAAATTGGTAAATTGCCAGTTTGTAACCAAACTCGTCTTTAGGAGTTAGAATATGACTTTTTAGTCTCAAATAAGAGTTTAGACATAAATTATGGATTTTTAGAAGTTTCGGGACCAAGGGTAAAAGAGTCATTTTACCATAAATTAATATTGTAATCAATTCCGTTCTATTACGACCTACTATCTTAGAAGTCTTAGACTTCTAATTACCTAGAAAGTGTGCTGACACACTTGCCTCCTTTGACAGGCAACCGAGTTATACAGTTACAGATTGAGTTGTGATTAAGAGAGTCGAGAACTGATTCAGGTGAGTCTACGGACTTACTTAGCTGGCTTCTTGTATGAGTGTAATGTGTATGAGTGGTGTATGTTAGTTATAATAAATAACGAAACCGGATTAAGCCGACTTTATTATTTACGTAATTGACCCAAGTGTATGATAACGGGTCGTGACATCATCTGCCTAGCTCTTGCGAGAGTCTAGGAGGTTCCCTGCGACCAGCCCAGTCCGGTAGACGGTCAAATGCATTAGTACCATTCCGCGTTGGTAAATGGGGACAGGGGCGAGGTTTGGGAATCCCTCGTGTCACAAAATAAGTATCATTAGTAATAACCTATCACCTAATTAAAGATAATAAAAGGATTGAGTGTTGCATGTTGATTGTATATGTTGTGTGTTTGCGCTTTTACCTATATACTTATGCATAGAATGTTAGCTAACGGTTTTATACCGCTTGTAGATGCCTTGAAGGTTAAGACAGTTGTAGAGAGATCCGGAGGAAATGGTCAGCCGGGTCCACGTACTCATTTAGTTGGGGACGGGGATGTCTTTTGTTCTTCATATGCATCATTTTAGTAGCGTTTCTTGTAAGGCTGATACATATTCTCCATGTATATATTGCTGTTACAGTTTTCAAATGTTTTAAATACTTTTGTGCCTTGTTGTAAGATCCAAGTAAAATTGTTGTCAAACTATGGTCGGGACCCATTGTGAGGTCCTAACCAGTATCTCCCCGAGTTCTCAGAATTTGGGGTGTTACAATAACAAGTTCTAGAAACATCTTACAACCCAACATACAACTATAGTCCAAACACTTGACTCAGATTCATCAAGTCCAAAACATCTTAAGTCCACATATATATATCTATATAAAAATATATATATAGAGAGAGAGAACTTGTTATGTTATATTAGTAGCATGACGCTATCGATATATATATATATATATATATATATATATATATATATATATATATATATATATATATATATATATATATATATATATATATATATATATATATATATATATATATATATATATATATATATATATATATATATATATATATATATATATATATATATATAT